>CM046662.1:47921536-48521536 GCA_025594165.1 Tamias sibiricus
TCAGTTTCTCATCTGTGAAGCATATATCATAATACCCAAATGAGCTTTATGGTGCAGAATGTATAATCTCTTGAAAATAGCAAATACTCAACAAATGCTCATTACACTCACCCTGATTCCTTGGGGCAATAAATATTTGTGGAACTCTGATAAACTGTTATTTACTCATTGACCAAAAGCAGATGGTGTCAAAGGCCCTTGAATTTTCAACACTCTGTGATCATCCTTTTGCTCACTGCAGGAGCCTAGCCACATGCCATTCCATATAATTGGGAGCTCCTCTGCAGAAGTCCACAGAGAGACACCTTGGAGGGCACTGGAACAGTTCCCTGGACCCTCTGCTTGGTATTTCATGATGAGCTGTAGCCTTCCATGGACCTCCATAAAACACCTTTTGTTAAGTAGCCGCAGAAGAGTTGACTTGCATTTTTTTTTTTTTTTTTTTTCATTTCTCTTAGGCTACATATGCTGCCCAGCAGTCCAGGGATTCCCAAAACTTTTATTAAAATTTCATACATTTCAGCAATGAAACACAGCCACAAGTTTCTATGAATTCTAGTCAAAGATATTCAGAGCACCAGCCTTATAAATAACTAGTGGCTTTTTTGTTTCCAGTTAAGGAAGTTTTACACCATTTTTTCTTCCTCAGTGAAGTGAATATCTAGTATTCTCTCTTCATTATAGTACTGAGAATGGAAGTTTTATGTATAAATCATTGAAATAAAACTGACTTCATTAGCCTTGTTGATATCACTTTTATTTTCCTCTGCATCTCTTCAAATAGAAAGAAAAATATAAGAATTCTTTTATTACTATAGTCTTCTTTAAAATCATTGCCTAAAATAACTCTAATGTAAAATAACTTTGATATTCTAATATCCCATAGACAGCTATTTGCTGTTTAATACTGCCTTGAAAATTACATGGAAAATTAAACCAATCCAAATAGCTAAGATACATTAATGTAACATTATATGTCTGACAAACTCGCTCAAGCTAAAAATAAGTAGCATTAAATCAATAAATCCAAGCTATTTACATAATTGGTTCAATCTTTTAAAAGTCTGCTTTGCCACTCCCTGTTCATTTTGTTTTACACTACACACATCATGGTTAATAGAGTTTTAATTAATTTGCAGGCAATGCTTCTTTAAGGAAAAGGGTAGAAACTACTTATTATTAAGGATATTTAACATTTGTACACACCTTCCATATTTATATGGCTTTTGCTTGTACCATCTCATTAGGATCCTTTCACAACTATTTCTATTTTAGAGTCAGACTGAAAAAAATGTTCAGAGAGACTAGGTGACTTCTTTAAGACCACCCAGCAAATTAAAGGTAAAACTGAGATCAAAGACCAGGTCATCCAGTATCCATGTTCTTAATATTCCACTGCCTCTCAATTCTTTATATCACAGCCATAAAAAGTGAACATTTAATATATTTTAAATGTGCTTCTAATCATTTAGTTCTCCCCATATTATTCATTTCTTTAAGAAATCAAGCTCCCATAAAGGATTTTAAAATATATAATCCTATATTTTATTAAAAAGTGAGAAGCCATGTTTTATTTATCCTGCATCTTTTTCATCTTTGTGCAATCATTGTCCTGTTTTTTAGAGAATTCTTTATATGATAGAATTTGAAAAGACTCCCCCAGCCCAGATATATTCTCCACTGCTTATTATTTCTTTATTTGACAAAAAATCTTATGTAATGCAGCCACCCTAAGAAATCGGTCACACATCTAAGAAGTATCAAGAAACATTTTAGGAAAAGAAGGTAATAGATAAACCTGCTGAGATCTCAAGTCCAAAGAGAAATGGTGTTCAGGGTCTGTCTCATTTTGTTTTTGTGTGTTTGTAAATTGCGGGCAAAGGTACAGAGTACTTTTGGAGACTGGAGGAAGGACAAAAGACAGCCTTGAGGTACTGAAATGGAATGTCTGGCATAAAGGCCCCTACTTTGTTATCTGCCTGGAGTCTAGCTGCTCTAAATAGAGTTCATTTTACAGAGCACTAATACTATTAGGTGATCGTGAGAAATCCTGAGGCTACTTGCCCTCTAACCTCCAGGCCACTGAGTGCACTAATTCAATATCCTAAGCACTGTTACTGTTCTTGACCCCTTTCTTGCTGTGAAAAGTTTGAGTCCTCAAATGGCTCCAGTGAAGAATTCAGCATTAGGGAAAACCATTCTAACAGGTCAATGTGTCTTTGATTTAAATTACCAGGACACTCAACTTTCCTACCCTGTGCTTTAACACAGAAAAGCCCAGGACTTCTTATATGCTCTCTGGCCTACAACACAGCCAAATTTCAGCTCTGATGGAGTTCAGAGCATTGCACATATTCAAGGTTTCTTTCCTTCATTTTTACAACTGATCTGTGACAAATGATGAAATTTTCAGCATGAAATCTGCCACTGAGGCATCCATCTTTCTCTATGATTTGTTATCAGGTCCTGCTACCCTTTAAGCCATAAATAAAATTGCAACTTTCATCTGCATTCCAAAATGAGGTGGAAGTATAAAAATTAAACATTTTCATTTTATTCTGGTTATCAGTCACTCTGTGTGCTCCAAAAACAGCAACAGAGACTTCCCGCTGCCTCTCCTTCAGAATGATTTCTTGGAAAGGCCATAAGAAAAGAATAACTTCTTATGAGCACATCTACAGCACATATAATTTATGACTCTACCTACCTATTCAGCATCGAAATGGAGTTCCCATACAGCCTGGGGGGGGGGGTGGGGGAACAGGACAACAGAGTTTTCTGAGTGCATGGGTTACCATCAAACAAGTAAAACAAAATACAATCGCCACCTCCAACATATGGGGGAAATGCCATTTAATTCCCATTAGAATTTGGAGAGTTCAATTATAAAAAATAAGGATTCTATGAGAACATGGTCACATAAATACTTATTTAACATGTCACATACAAGGGAAAATAGACCAAAGTAGAAGGTTTTTTTTTTTTTTTTTTTTTTTTTTTTTTTTTTTTTTGTGGTACCGGGGATTGAACTCAGGGGCACTTAACCACTGGGCCACATCCCCAGCCCTTTTTTGTATTTTATTTAGAGACAGGGTCTCACTGAGTTGCTAAGTGCCTCGCCATTGCTGAGGCTGGCTTTGAACTCGCGATCCTCCTGTCTCAGCCTCCCAAAGTGCTGGGATTACAGGCGTGCGCCACCACGCCCGGCTAAGTAGAAGTATTTTAAGATAGTTTGATAAAATCCATGTCTTTCTCCAAAAGAAAGTGGTCTGGAATTTGCTCCCATACTGTTTTATATATTTGTGTGTTGGGTGGTGGCACTCTGTTTATGGATGAGAGTGTGTGTTAACATTTTTCTTTGGAATTTAAATTTAGAAAAAAGTACTCAGATCCTGTTGGGTAACTAAATGAATCAACCTGTCTAAACTATTTTTTTTTACAAGAACTATATCTACATTCCAGCATCTTGAAACTATTGTAAAAAACACAGACCAAGAAAATTAAATTAATCCCCAGTGGGCTGTAAAGGTTGCTGTTAATAATGTTCATCTGAACTTAAGGCTTCAAGTATTGCACGTCTGTCAAATAAAGGAGACAGACAGCAAGGAAGGGAAGCAAGGACAGGCTCGAAACAAGGAGAGCGCTTTCAGCTCCAACAGGTACAAATTGCAGATGGGAAATAGATTGTTAGCAAAATAAATTATTTCCTGCCCTCCTGTAATTTTTCACAATCTGTGTGGCAATGATTTCATTGCTGACACTGTCAACATGTTCTTAGCATCTGTAGTCATTTACTGTGACCTAGTGGGTAAAGCAACCCTCTTCTCCAAATAACCAAACACCAGATTCTGCATATTGCAAAACGCCTTCTGCTTTCCCAAGCGTACAATGGAATTAGAAGAACGGAATCAGTCCAAACGCTGCATTTATTTAACAAGGTGGTTATACAGAGAGCAAGTGTTTATGAAGTCTCTTCTTATTTTCAAACTTCTGGTTCAATTTACAGCAAAACAAGTTCTAAACTGCTCTCCCAGGAAAACATTTTGCAATGATATTCCTCCCTGAACCTCCCTGAGCACACACCAACACACCCCCACACATCCTTATCCTTGTCTCTGTCCTTTTCCCCGGAAATAAAGCATCCCAACCTATTTGTTGTTGTTATTTTTATTCTAAGTAGCAACAAGAAGAGTAAAGCCATTTTCTAGGCAGGGGAATGGAGAGTCAATATATAAACACAAAAGCAGTCAGAAACCATAAACATATTCTATAAAAAAAAAGGGTGGGGAGGGATGCATTCTGAACCCTGCCAACTTAAGAGTAGATAATTCTGAATAATGTTACACTTTGGAGCTTGGGAGAGAGCCACCAAATCCTGCTTGGGAGATAGTGGATCTAGACTGAAATTAAATAATGGCCCTTCCGAGTAGGTCTTTTTTAACAATGTTGCACAGATTCAGCACAATCTCTAAAGAACAAGGCAGGAAAATATGAAGAGTTAACACAACACCAGGGCCTGAGGTCAAGGTTAGTTAACTCTATGATCATGACAAACCCTCTTACCAAAGGTCATCCAACATCACTAAATTGTACAGATGTAGGAGTCTTAAAGGAGTTTCTTGTTTGTTAATGATGAGGAAATCCAGAGTTCAAGTTAAATAACTTCTTCAGAATTGAAAATGAGATGTGCCACAGTACTAGAACTAGAACCTCTGTCCCTGCTGTGAGAACAGGATCCAGTTGTGACTGTCTGTCCTTTATTAGGCTGCTTGCTCAGAATCACAAGGCAGCTCAGCTGGTGGGCTTTACTCTAGGCTTCCCAAGGATGCAAAAGTAGAAATGGAAAATATTCATTCTATAAAACCAACACTGTATTTTGTACAAGATAATCACTCAAATGCATACATAAACAAGGACTACGATTTCAGGGGAACAAGGTTTACATATCGTTCTTAAGAAGACAAAGATCCAAAAACATTTGAATGGTGGTGCATCCAAAACTAAAATCAGGATAATACTGGCCATGAAAACAGATCATTCTTTCAGCTGACCACACTTTCCTCCCTCACTCTTATTTAATTAGGGAGAATTGTTAAGCTTCCATACATGAGGAAGTCACTGTACACTCAGGTGTCCAGCACAAGATAACGTGTGAGGAACAATGTGAGAATAGCTAAAATAAAAAGATGCTCTGCTGGCCATTACCTCAGCTGATCTGAACAAAAGTGTGTTGTCTTGAACCCTCTGGTTCCCTAGGGAGTGACAGGCTATAACTTATTCTCAGTATTAATTTAACCAGTCTCATATGAGAGCTTTAGAAAAACAGTGACACTCTCCATCCCTCAATGTACTACATCAAGCAGCCACATGTTGTCCCACTGCAGACAGACTGTCACTTGTACTTCAGAAGCTGTCATAGGATGGAAAAAGTCATCTGAGTGTCTGACAGCCAGACAGCCTGCTTGAGAGGGAAGAGCACCCAGGTCAAAGCCCTTGCCTAGAGTTCAAGTATTTTTCTGTTAGAATAACAATCCTGACTGAATTGTCAGTGTTCTGAATATATTTTCCTTGGTTCAAGGTTTTTTGGTTTTTTTTTTTTTCTTTCAATAAGTGGTTAGTCATTTTTGAGTCTAAGTGAGAGAGCATTTTCTAAGAAGTTTCTTCTTCCATCAACAATCTTTCTGTTTCTAACAAAGGGTTATAGATAATTCAAATATTTCGATCAGTGGTATTCTGGAAGATGGCAACTGTATAAGGCAGGAAACAAAAGCCTGCCTGGTAACCATCTTTCTAGATGGTGTTAAGAATACTGGGGTTTGAATAAGCATGTCTCTCAATCAGAACAATAACACTTTGTTTGAGCCACAGAAAGATAGACACTTTATGAAATACAAAAGGACGTGAGTGGAATGAGAGCAACCAAATGAGATTATACTTTTTTATATCAAGGCTAATTTCAGTTTAATTTTTTTCAACAAGAAGTTGTTATGTGAACAACTAGAGAAATTGAAAGACAAAGCCTAGAAAACTTGTAAGAAAAATGTGCTTTGTAAACAAAAAGAAATAGCAAATTAAACAAGCTTCACCTTATTTATTCTCCTGATGAAGACACATTCACTCTCATTAATTTGTGTTTAAGAGGAATGTTGGTATTTATCACAATTTTAATAACACCACTGTTTAGATACATTAGCATGGGACTGGCTTGGTAATTTAAGGTTCACAGTTGAGACCCATTCCCATGACAGAGGTCAACCTCATTTCAGAAAATCCATTACAAGCCCATTCAACAGCATTTTCCAAATAACATTTTTAAAATCTAATGTCCTAAATAGAATCCAAACAGTTTTAAGGATTGTTTGGTTTGTTCCAGTTTGATTGGGGTGGGGGTAAAGTTTTGGCCTTCACTGATTAGATTATAGTGTTTTGATCTGTAGAATAATTTTTTTTAAATTTATTAATTTTTTTCTAATTACTTAGTAGAATGCATTTTGACACATCGTACACAAATGGAGCACAACTTCTCCTTCCTCAGGCTGTACATGGTACAGAGTCACACCAGTGGTGTAATCATACATATGTATAGGGTAATAATGTCCATCTCATTCGCCATCCCTCCCATCCCCTCACACCCTCCCCTCCCCTCACTATCCTCTGCACAATCCAAAGTTCCTTCATAGAATGATTTTTTAATATCCATGAGGTTCAAAATCTTTGCTAGGTTCTGGAGTGAGCTTGGAAAGTGGACTATAAATGGAGCATCTGATGGCTAAGGCAGAATGTACTTGCTCAGGGCAAGGAGGGGCAACAGGCAGAACAGCAAGTAAGCAAGAGCACCAAGCAAGGGAGGTACAGAGCAGGAGCTTAGTACAGAACATGCCATGCCTTCTCCGCTGCTTTCATATCTTGTGGAGGATTGCTATCAACCTTAATGGAGACTCTCCCAGCTTGAAAGCTGTGGAATAGAGTGGATAAGGGAAGGCCCTGTGGCTGGGATAAGGTCTAACAGTCTCCCTGCAGGTCTGCCAACCTGTCTCCAGGACAGATTGACACAAGAGGACTTTGTTGGTTTTCCTTATGGGTCTTATGAGACAGAAATGGGTTAATCTCAATCCTTGCATAGGCCTCTTTTATGTATTTGCCTATCTGAATTTTTTCACAACCATTTTAAATCACATATCTTGGCTGATTTGGCTTTTAGAAATGATAAACTTCTTGACTACAATTAGAAGTCCTGAGAGGAAAATCAGTTCCAATAAGGGGAAATGGCAACATTAGCTAGATTTATGATAAAGTTCTCTAATATAGCAAATAAAAATGTAATGTTCCCTTGTTACATGATAAATAATATTTCAGCATAAATTTATTTCATGTAATTTTGGCATATAGTTACATTAAAAATCATTCACTCTTTTTCTGAAATTCAAATTTAACTGTCTCATATTTATCTGGCAGCCCTACTGTAGGGTTTCAAAAATTCTAAAACAGCAACATATTACTTACCTCTCATTTTCCCCATATATTTCACATATAAAACATGGAAGAATTATCTTCCATTATGTTCACCAACTTAATTATGTCAAGCATAGCATAATCCAAGAGTATTCAAATATAAACGAGAACTGGAAAATAAGATAAAGTTAAACATTTTCCATTTCTAACCATTTTTCCTATTTAACTAAAAATAAGACTCTTTCAGTAATGCATAACTAATATTTAAAAAATCTTTTTTGTTCTCTTATTCATACCTGTAGAATTTTGCTTTGAAATTCAAAGTATTCTCAAGTTTTTTATTTGTTCTTTTTAGTCATACATGACAGTAGAGTTCCCAGTTTAAGTTGAGAGGTCCTTCCTGTTTACTAAAGATGAAGTAGACGCCTTCACATATATAAGTAAAACAAATAACACTATGATCTATAGGGCAAAGATGAACCAAAAAGTAATTTAATCTTATCATACTAAATGTCAGTTGTATCATTAGGTCTAAGGTTCATACTTCTAAAGTAGCCTTGGAGAAATAACAGAGAAAAATAAACCTAGCTAAACTTAACAATCATGTCAGAAAAGCTAAAGCCCCAACATCTACCACTTATCCCCAAAAGGAGAATAACTAACTGAATCCCTTGCAATTTGTAAAAAGAAGGGAGGAGGGAAAGAAACAAAGGAAGGAAGGAAGGAAGGAAGGAAGGAAGGAAGGAAGGAAGGGAGGGAGGGAGGGAGGGAGGAAGAGAGAAGAGAAAGAGAGAGAGAGAGAGAGAGAGAGAGAGAGAGAGAAAGAAAGACTGTGAAAACAAAAAGAACATTTCTGCAAGAGTTAAAAATATTCTGAAACGTAATTACAAATCTCATATGGACAACATGCTGGCACTGGAAGTGCCTTAAAATGGAAACCACTTCTCCAAGCAAGACAACCCAATACCTTGCCTGATTTACTACCTAACACAAGACTAAAAAGGGACAAATGGCACAGTCTAGATCTCCAAATGTCAGGATGACAAATGTTATTTCTCTATTTCAAAGGACAAATCATTGATGCAGAGAATAACAAAATTTCAAAAGCACTCTGGCATGGTATCCTGAAAGGATATTAAAGTAAAACAGTAAATCCTCTCTTGAAGTAGGAACCTGTACCACAGGAATGACACAAGACACAGAGTGAAGCCAGTGGGACATGCACACAGGAAGAGAACAGAATTTTCCTTCATAGCAGCAGAGGCTTAACCCTGGAGCATACTCTGTGGGTGAAAGAGGAGTTAAGAGAAGTGGAAGTTTTTTGTTTGTTTGTTTGTTTGTTTGTTTGTTTGTTTGTTTTGGAATTTAAGCCAGGAGTTGGGCCTTTTCTAAAGTGAGGCCATTGTTTTCCAAATAAAAGGCACTACTTCCTAATCATGTGACTGTCACCTCTGGCAAGCTATTCAACCTTCCTTGCCTCCATTTCTTAACCTGGAAGTGAGAGTAATAATAGTATTTATTTCAAATATAGTTGTTAGGGGGAGCAAATGAATAAATACTTTAAACATTCTTAGAATAGTGCTGCGCACATAGAATACACTAAAAACTACTGGTTATTTCAAAAAGTGTTGGATAGGAATTCCAAAGAGTTTGGAATCCTGGTTATTAACAATAAAAGTAATCATCACAAAAACTAACTATGTGGTACAGCAATTCACAAGCAATCACAAGTGTTACCTCATTTAATCCTTCTGACCTTCCTGTGAAACATATTGTATAATCCTATTTTATCAAGAAGTAAAGAGGTCTTTCCAAGATCATGTGCCCAATACATGTCACCCATGAATAATAGCAACCACTGGGTGTTTTTCTAAACTCTTATTAATCTCTGGACAAATTTTTAATGTGGTAGCTTATCAGGTTCTGCACTCTTGCTTGACCCACTTTTTTTGGTCCTTTACTCTTCACTGGTACTGCAGAAAATAGGCAGGATAAGGAAAAAGAAGGAAAGTATCACTTCAAACACTCCAAATTTTAGCATCTGACTTTGGCAGAGTCACAAGACCATAACCAAACTGTTTGGGCACTTTTCTAAATTAAGCAACAGAAATAATTTCATCTTGCTCTCTGTCAGTCAGTCATCTTTTCACCCAGCATAATTACAAGGTTTTCTCCTATGAATATCAGTTTTTAAAATAATTTATGCAACTGTTTAAATGAAAATTTTGATAAATGCAAGTAATTGATGTTAATTTACATATTCTTCAATGATTATCATTGGTTTCAGGTAAATAGTTTGAGGTTCTTTGCTGCATCTTAAATAATCAGAAGTGACAGTGCCTCCATGAAACTCATTGAAAGGTCAAGTCAGGACAGAGACAAATAGTCTAGGAAGAGTCTGAAAAAGTGTCAGCAAGGCCCATGAAATCTGAAGAACTTCATTATGACAAGCAAATGAGCAAAAGTCCTGAGCAATTCATTTTCATAAACATGAGATTAAAACTATTTGTTCATTTATAAATATTAATTAACTTGTAATATGTGCCAGGCACTGCTCAAAGCAATGCAGATTCTGTGGGGAGAAATTAAAGACCTGGATGTGCTCCATGGGAGTGCATGGTAACAGGATTAGATCTCATTTGGGGTAACAGAGAGAGTGCCTCTGCACAAGTAAGAGATGTGATGAGCTATGAAGGGATATTACAATGAAAAAAAAGTAAGGAATAACATTTAAAGAACTTATAGCAAAGGGATGGAAAGTAACTGGAGCAGAGGGAGCCTATGGAAGCACCAGGATAGCTGAGGCTGGCCACATAATTCACACTAATGACTTTTTTATTCTAAGAATACTGAGGGTTTAAGCAAGAGCTGAAGAAAGGGTAGGTGGGGTGGCATTATCAGGCATTGGAAGGGTTTTTCCAATAATTGTATGGATAAACTTGATAGAAGATGGTTGCAGTGGAATAAGAGACAATGTCAGCTTGGAGGAGAATGGATGACATGAAAGGAGCAGGAGCAGGTTATATATAGGAAGTAAAGTTGACAGGAATGGATGATGGATTGGATATGGACTTATTTTGTCAAGTCTAACTGGTATAAAGAATGGTGTCTAGTACATAATAGCCCTTAAATATTTGTGGAATAAATTTGGAATGAGCAAATACAAGGACGAGTGCAATGAGGTGTCAAGAAGGATTCCCGAGATTGTAGATGGCATATCTTAGATGATTCATTATTCCATGCAATAATGGAATACCCAAGAATAAGGGTAAGCTTGAGGCAAGAGTGCAAATTTTTAATTTTTATCTTTTTGATCTTGAAATATCTTTAAGTTATTGAAATATTTTTATTGAGATATCAAGAAAACAGAGTGGATAACATGGAGCCAGGAAGAGAGGTCTCACTTATAGATGTAAATTTGAGAGTCACTTGTTTATAAGAAGTAATTAGAGCTTTAAGCATAAATTCTGTTGCCTAAGGAGAGACCAAGAGAAGAAGAAAAGAAGATGCTGAAGCAAGCTCAAAACAGCTTTATAACCCAGAAAAAAAATGTAGTGGAAAAGGAGTCTGTAGAGAAGTTTGGGTACAAATAGGAAAGCAAGTCAAGACACTGTTTCAAGAAGACCACCAGTGTTGAATGAGATTCAAAAGTCATGCATGATAATACCAAATTAATGATATAAAAATAAATAGTTCAGATTAAATAGCATAATTGGGCAAATGATAAGTGAAGACATAAAAACATGGTATTTAGGCAAGTGGAAAAGAAAAATAATATGGGAATTGGGAATGAGGGAGTTTAAATGATAGGACATAGGATGTAGCCCCCTGGTAGGGCACCTAGCATGTATGAGACCCTGGGTTCCCTCCATAAGGGACACACACACACACACACACAATCATCTGTGGATTCCTTAGAATACCTAATACAATGTAAATTCTATGCAAATAGCTTTTTATTGTAGTGGCACCCCCTCAACCACCAATGCATCTTAATTAAGCTTCTCCAGAGACCCTTACCACAACTGCTCTTGTTAACAGAATATCAGCAAAGATTTCTGCAAAAGAGCTCAATGTGATTAGAACTTCCTATTTCCAGTTGCTCAGTCTTGCAAAAGCTAAGTTTAACCACAGATTGATGATGCTTTTGTGGTAAAACATGTAAAACCTATGATTGTTCTAAAAACTGAGACAAAAAGCACTTTCTGAGAACTCAAAGAAAAAAATTACTTTGATGTAGACTCCTGCAAAAATGTAAACCTCCAAGCCCAGCCCCCCAGTTCCATAGGTATAAAATGCAAAGAATTTCTAGACTCTAGAGGAAGAAATTTCAGGCACAAGCCTATGGATCCAGCTGCAGCCAATAAACCTACTTCCTGCTAATTCATAGGGTGTCCAGCTTCATGTGTCCTACATCAATACTGTATTGCTTAGAGAATATGACAAGGGAAAAAAAATCCATACATTTTTAGTAGGGATACAATTTTTAACATTTTAGGTCTATGGTTTTTGAATCTACAGACATAGAACCTAAGGCTAGAGAGATAACCAGCTGTCCTCCACATTGTCGAGGAAAATCGAGTGATTAGGAGTTGAGGCATACAAGGTCTTTAGATAAATGTATTTGATTCAATGCTCTTTCCACAATACCATCTATCCTTCTTACTGATAAAATATATTTCAAAAACGTATTTATTAGACAACAGGTACATGAAAAAATGTTCAACATCACTAATCATCAGAGAAATCCAAAGAAAAATCACAATGAGATATTATCTCACCTCCAAGAAATGGCTATTATCAAAAAGACAAAAGATAACAAGTACTGATGAAGATGTGGAGAAAAGCAAATGCTTACACAGTGTTGGTGGAAATATAAATCAGTGCATCCACTGTGGAAAACAGTACAGCAGTTTTTCAAAAAATTAAAAATATAAATATTATCCAGAAATCTCACCACTGAGTATATATCCAAAGGAAATGAAAACAATATGTAGAAGAAACATCTGCTCTCCTATGTTCATTGCAGCACTATTCACAGTAGCCAAGAAATGGAGACAATCTAAGTGTTCCTCAACTGATGAATGGTTCAAGAAAATGTGCTACATATACACAATGGACTTCTATTCAGCCATAAAAAAGAATGAAATTCTGCCATTTGCAACAACATGGATGGAACTGAAAATTAGTCTCTTAAATAAAAGAAGCCAGACACAGAAAGATAAGTGCCATATGATCTCACTCATATGTGGAATGGAAGTGCATAGTAGAGGCACGGAAGAGGGGCAGGGAGGGTAGATGAAGAAAGAATGATCAATTAATTCCAAGCTATATTCAGAAAGGAGCAAGTATTTCTGGTATGCTACTGCACCATACAGTGACTATATGTAACAATGATGGACTGTACATTTCAAAAAGCTGAAGAAAGTATTTTGAAAGTTTTCACCATAAAGAAATGACAATTGTTTGAGGAGATAAATATATTTAACCAGATTAAAACATTATGATTGTATTCAAATATCACCTGGCACCACATTATTATGTATAATTTTCATGATTTTATTGTTTTTGAGCAATTTTTATTGGGACTTTTTAGTTTTATACACACACACACACACACACACACACACACACACACATACACACCAGTAGGATTCATTTTAACATAATTATAAAAGCATGAAATATAATTTGTCCTGATTCAGTCCCCAGTACTTCCTTGTTCCCTCTCTTCCTCCCTCCCTGTTTCCTTCCCTCTCCTCTACTGATATTTCTTGCTATTTACTTACAGTTTTTAATTAGTGTATCAGTTAAAAATAAAAATATACTTGCAATTGCTAAAACCATTCTATACATTTGACTGTTCTTTGTGGGCACAGTAAAATTAAAAGACACTAGAACAAATATTCAAATCAGAGCAGAAACAGATACCACATTTTTCACCTTTTTTCCACTTGATAGATTAGATACAGAGGTGAATGAACTGATTAACAAACAAATATATCTATGAATACAGTGTTTGCATTTTTGCATTTGTGTCTCTACAATTAGCAAATGGTAAAAGAGTTCTTTTTAATATTTTGACTAAGAGCCTTGTATTTAAAATACATAGCTTCCTGTATTGCTGGTTTGGCCCATCTTACAATTCCATGGGTTTCTTCAGATGCCTACTGTGTTTGTTTTCTCCCCTGAGGGACCACTACCAAATGTTCCTAAGCTTCTATGAAACTACAGGACATACATCTGAGTCCTATAAATACCCTTTGTCTGTGACTCAGGATCAAAACTATACCATCAATTAAATTGTCCACTCAGGTTATGGTGAAGCAAAGCCCCAGATGTCATGATTTCATTTTGAAATGTTGTAGCATATCTCTAAAAGATAAGGTCTTCCCTTTAAAAGATAACTCTACCATCATTATCACATCTAGGACAAACTTTCTTGATTTCTATTTAATACTTTGCTATTGCATTGATCAGAGAAAATATGAACACAAGACCCAAATCAAATGATTATGACCTGTGACTTAAAGTTCCCCTTACATTTCATCACAAACAAGGAGAATACATTGTGTCCAAATTCACTCAAGTTCATAATGGGTTTTTGTTGTTGTTGTTCAGTAATTACTTCCTTTATCTTCTCCTATCACTGTTCTCCCTACTTATATCAACATTTCTCCATCAAATGGCTTTGCCTGGTGGAACAGATATCTGGATGGGTCCTTTTCTACTAATTAGTGTTTAAGTACCTTAATTGGAGAATGGCACCTTCTAGCTACAAATACTCAGAAGAGAATGCAAACACAGCATTTTGTTCAGCTATTTCAAATACATTCTGCCATAACATCAGTAGTCCTTTGACAAGGATACATAGAGTTATCTCTGTGCTTGAGATAAATGCCTTGGAGCCTAGATTAGCATTTTCAAACCCAGAAAGTCTCTAATGCTAATACAGGCACCATCAGAGGCTTTTGGTATCATTAACCATGGAGCAACACCATTTTAGTGCTTTAAACTGAGGGTTAGCAGCAGGTTCATTCTTGTCCATTAAGTCAAATGAGTAGTGGCTAAAGAGCAATTAATGGAAAGCAATATAACTGACACCCTTGCTATCCAGGAAAAGAATAATTCCAGTGGCATCCTTGTTTAATAGAGAACTTATAGAAGCTTCTCCAACTTCTGAAACCCTTTCCTCTGTCCCCTAGATTTCATAGACCTTAGAGAATCCTAGGATTTAAGGCTACTATTTCCCCATTTTCCCCAAGGTCTATGAACAACTCCCTTTAATGCAATATTTCAATGCATAGGGTGCATTGCAGAGAAAGTAATTTAAACAACCTCTCAAGGTTCCTAAACCCATAGGAACCACCCCACCCCCATGATTAGGGAGTTAATATGCCATTGTCTTTCCTATTAGAAGATTCTGAGCACCTCTCTCACTAAATTTACTGACACATCATTGAATGTTCTTATTTCTTTGGTTGCTCCAGTCTGTTGATGGTACAATTAGAGTTCAGCCTTAATGAAAATCAGGAGAAATGCCCTCAAGCCTCCAGCCTAAGCCTCCTGTTACAGTCTGGTATAACAGAATTCTGCATTGAGAAATTGAACAGGAGGACTCAAGGGGTGCATTCCTTTCCTTTGTCATGGCTCTTGTGCATCCTTCTTCATCAGGCCTTCCTGCAAAGGAGTGACTTTGACAGGGAAGAGTGGAGTATTGCTGGTTCCCTTGGATTCATATCAGTGAGCTTCAGTTTATTGCATAAAGCCAAGATTTGCTAAGATTTTAAATTATAGTTTTAAATATTTTAATGATAAAAGAGAAGTGAAATATGTCCAAGTTCTAGAAATTGAGTGTCAGCATAATAAGGAAGGGACCTAGAATTATTGTCTTCTTCAATGAATTAGTTCAAAGGAAAAAAGCTGTAAACCAAAAGTTCCTTGATCATGAAAAATGTAACTGCTATATAATATACCACCAAACTTACTGCTCTATCTCCTGCCCTTTGAACTAATTGCAAGAAAATCAAGGGCAGCAGGTCTGGGGTTGATTTTGAAGTCATTTTGTGGTAATTTAAAGTAATTGGGACTTTTTTTTATGACAGTTGCTATAAAGAAGAATATATAGCTTTGCTATTCCTCATGACAGTTCTTTGAATTACACCTGCAGAATAAGAAGTATGAGGCCTGGCTGTTAATTTATAGCAATACACCCATTCTACCATCATGGGCTAGCATTACAAATGAGCAAAGGATAAAAAGCAGCCTCTGGGTAAAATGAGAAGTGCCTGTGAGTGCTCCTATCCAGCCCAGCCTCATTTCTACCCAAGTGCACATCCATACAGATTCTCATACAGCCCTCTGAAGCCAATCTGCATCTTGGAGCCAAATGGCAACTCATCTGGAATCCCAAGTGCTAAGTGAAATGCTTAAAATATGCAAGGATCTTAATTAGTAAAGGATTAGAGAAAAAAATAAGTGTTCTATTAATAATTAGACAAAATTGAAGCATGATGAAAAATGCTCTGTCTCTGAGAACCTTGCTGGGGGTAAAGCTTGTCAGTTGCTGCCTCCTTAGCACAAATTGCATTTGATCTCAGGAAGGGCTCTTAAGAGCAAAAGAGTATAAAGATGTTTTCAGTATCTCCTCTTCCCTTCAGTGTCCCTGCTGTGTGGGCCCCACCATAATTAGACACTGGCTTTTAGTGGGATGCTTTGAGTGTTCAATTAGGTTTCCTTTCTTCCTAGCAGTCCTGTTTTAATATGAACGAACACAAAGCCAATTATCTTTTAGAGGCCTGCTTTGGATTGTATTGACAGTCTTCCCACATGTTTGACAACTATCACCCTGAGACACTGCCCTAATTCAGATATAATGGAGAGAGAAAAAAAAAAAGTCCTAACTTTCTGCTTGAATCCAACTAAAAAGCATGATGCCTCTTGCTCTCTAGAGTGATAGACCAAAAGTTTGATATTCAAAGTGTGTGCCACAGCAGCATGACATCTCCTGGGAGCTCCTTAAAAATGCAGAAACTGAGCAACACCTCAGACCTACTGAGCCAGCATCTGCACTTTAACAAGATCATGGGTGATTTTTATGTGCATCAAAATTTGAGAAACACTGATCTAAAGCCATCAAAATATCTGCAATCATATATAACATTGAGGGGAACATCTTTCTGATTAAGAAGGGAGAAAAAAGACAAAAATAATATTATCTGTTTTGTCTCATCAAAATGCTGAACATAATAGGTAGTTTTATCAATATTCAAAGAAATAAGTCAGAATATAACTGTTTGGGTAGTCATTATAAAGCCCACAAGGACTAGCAATGCTCCTCTCACTCTGGATATTTGGAAAGGTTGCACTTCCTACCTCCTTAAGCTTGGATACTCTGGGTGGTTGCTCTGGTTCTTAAAATGTTAGTGGAGGCATAACTAAGTGCCCTGTGGAGGTACCTAGGACCTGGAGCATCATTTTTCATGCAGCCAAAGGGTTCATGGAAGACTAGGTTAATGTGGAAGTGCCATAAGAAAAGAGTAGAAACAGAAAAGGAAAAAAATAGTGTCATTCTTTGCCTCTTCACCCAAACAGTGGACATACATTATAGAGTTTTAGCAATATTCAAAGAAATAAGAACTCTACTAACACCTGGAAGACAGCTGTCCTCAGAGAAATTTCTTGATCCTCACTAGGTTTTACATGAGTGAGAAATCAGCTTCTGTGATGTGGGGACATTTTTCTTACTGCAGCATAATCTCATCTGTTTTGATTGATACAACTCTGTATAAATGAAATGTAGTAGAGAAAAATCAATACTTGCCCTTTGGACAATGGAGGGCTAAGGAGCTTACAGTTACAGTCCAACATACACTCAAAGGCATCGATGTCACCATAATATCCCTATTACCATCATATCTGGCACAGCATAGTGCCATAACATAATATATCTTGAGTTACTGCCTGTTAAATAGGGAAACAGTATTTTCTTGGTTTAAGGGAGAGTGAAGAAGTTCTAATAAAATTCTGCTCCTTCTCTTTTTCCTAAAAATATCTGACTATCCTGCTTTATATTCATTGTAAGTTTTATTCATCTATTTCTGATGTGCCTAAAAGCTTCTACAGGTTACCTATAAAAAAAAAAGGCTGCCACTGGAGATCATCCTTTTCCTGTAGAACATGGACACGTCTGGATAGCAAGGGTATCAGTTACATTGCTTTCCATTGATTACTCTTTAGCCACCACTCATTGATTTAGTGCACAGAAATGGACCTGCATCTAACCCTCAGTTTCAAAGTACTAAATGGTGCTACACCATGGTTAATGACACCAAAAACCTCTGATGGTGCCACTAGAGAAAATCTCTGGACACTATACATAGTGTTGTTTCTGATTGAATTTAATCAGTTACACAAATTTGCATTTAATAATCAACTATCACCAGGATATTTCAAAGGAATACTTGTTTATATAGAATAAGGAAGAGGTTTTTTTTTTTTTTTTTTTTTTTTCTAATGAGCATTTCAAGCTTGTTTGCTGTGAATTGTTTTACCCTGTCTGCTCTTCTCATATATCCCAACAGTAAGACTGGTTTCTCAATTTGTGCATGCCTTTCATGTATTATTTTAACTCCAAAGGAGTTATCTTCGTCTTTAAATTAAATTGGCATGTATTACAAGTTGAATTTTCCAAATTTTCTCATACATATCCAAATTTCCTTGGGCTTCCAAAGTGAATTATGTATATTTAAAATTTTGTCTTAATCATGCTTCTCTTTGAGAAATAAAAGTTCATGGCTTTTCTAGAAGTTTCTTAATTTTCTTTCTCAAAGGAATTTATAGAATAACTAATGGGAAGATGTTGCTCTTTAAAATGTTATAAACCTGCAATGGCCATAAGATTTCAAGATAGTTCATAGACTAGGATTTGACCCATTTTTATCTCTAATCCACAGCAATGGACAATTTGAAGGTGATGCTATACCTTCCTCTAGTAATCATACTTTCTAAATAAATAGAATCGGAAATTACTTGAATACCAACTTCGTAAGTTAAGCAGAGCAGTAAATTAGTTATAAGAATTGTTTAAGTAAGATCCAACCAAGCTGGTGTCTTACATCAGGTAGACCCTATGGTGAAATAATAATTAAAATAATTAGTTGATTTATACATATGAGGGAGTCATTGAGAAAGGAATTTCCTCATTTTCCTAGTATGTCTAGAACATTTCTAACCATCTAAAGATCATATATCTACATGGTCATGTAAGTTAGTGCCACTTTAGAAAACTCTTTGTTAAAATCTACTAAAGCTGAAAACATGCCCATTTTATTACCAAGCACTTCTACTCTTATGTGTATGTCCAACAAAAATGAATACATTTAACCCCTAAAATACATGACTGTTGAGAGTAGCACTTTTATAATAGCCCCAAGCTGAAAAATAACCAAATGGCTATAGTATAATATATAAATAAACTGTGGAATAGTCAAAAGCCTCTGGGTATATGTCATGATTTTCACTCTTATCAGTTTCATGTTTTCAATTAAAAAGGCTGACAAGCTTGTACAAACCTTCTTGAATTATAATACTTAATTGAAAAATAATGCTCAGAATCAATGTTCCGTGCCTTTATGGTGGGTTAGAGCTATTGAGGTACATTTCTTAATCCATGAGGACAGAAGGCTAATTTTGGGTTATTGGTATTAACCCCTTACAGCACACCAAGTTAGCTCAGTTTAGGCCTGTTTGAGTCATCTTTTTCATCACTGTGATGAAAAGAACTAAAAAGAACAATTAGATGAGGAAAAGTTCATTTGGGTCTTATAGTTCCAGAGGTCTCAGTCCATAGACTGTTAACTTCATAGCTCTGGGCCCAAGGTGTGGCAAGAACATCATGGCAGAACAGCATGGAGGAAGAAAGTGTTATGAGGAGCCGCTTCAGAAAACACTCAAAACCTGATTTTAAAACAAATTAGGCAATGTATTACCTGGCCAGGGGCTGCCACCCACCTGTAGAGACTGAAGCTCTGTGGGAGAATAGTAGACTTTGCTGGCTTTCCTTGGGAATTTAAGAACAAAACGACAACTTAGAGGCTTTCCTCGGTGTCATGCAAGCAAGCCAATCACAGAGGCTAAAACAGCATTTAGCTTGCAACTTAATTAATCACATCTTGGGTTGGAACAGGTGTTAGACAACCATATCCTGAGTTTGAGCAGGTGGTTAGCTGGGGTGAGAATCTACTTCAAAGTCATATAGGTCACCAAGACTATCATGTCCTAGGTTGAGTACATTTTGAGGGTTACAAAGTACAGAAAACAATATATGATAAGAAAACAGCTTCCATGTCAGTTTCTCAGAAAAAGCTCTTGTAACAGTTTTTTTTTATAGAAGGCAGCAAAATGGAGTCTTAGGCCTGTCTATGACAGTTCTTGCTTTATAATTGTTTTATCTTGTCTCACTTATATCCCTAATCTATAATTTACACTCTTACTGATTTTATTGATTAGTTCACACCACAACAAAAGCAGCTTAGAATATGGCACACAAGAAGCAGAGAGAGTCTGCTCACCAGGGACAAATGTAAACCCCAAATGCACACCCCCAGGAACCTATCTTCTCTAGCCATACTTTTTTTTTTTTTTTTTTTTTTTTTACATTTCATATTATACTTGTAGAGCACATTTTTACATATCTCTGGTTGTATATAAAGTATACAATACTATTCGTGACTCCATACATGCACTTAGGGTAATGATATCCATCTATTTCTACCATCTTTTCTTTTTTCCTTCACCCTTTTGTC
The DNA here is from genome assembly GCA_025594165.1 of Tamias sibiricus. Classification (NCBI taxonomy): domain Eukaryota; kingdom Metazoa; phylum Chordata; class Mammalia; order Rodentia; family Sciuridae; genus Tamias; species Tamias sibiricus. The sequence continues at coordinate 47,941,795 of CM046662.1, forward strand.
CCCCCCCCCTTTCACTCCCTCCCCATTGGCCATTCCAGTGTTCCTCTAATCCTCCTATGCTCCCCATCCCAACCCCACTGTGAATCAGCCTCCTTATATCAGAGAAAACATTTGGCATTTGGCTTCAGGGGATTGGCTAACTTCGCTTAGCATTATATTCTCTAACTCCATCCATTTACATGTAAATGCCATGATTTTATTCTCTCTTATTGCTGAGTAATACTCCATTGTGTCTATATACCACATTTTCTTTATTCATTCATCTACTGAAGGGCATCTAGGTTGGTTCCACAGTTTAGCTATTGTGAATTGTGCTGCTATAAATATTGATGTGGCTGTGTCACTATAGTATGCTGTTTTTAATTCCTTTGGGTATAGACCAAGGAGTGGGATAGCTGGGTCATAAGGTGGTTCCATTCCCAGTTTTCCAAGGAAACTCCATACTGCTTTCCATATTAGCTGCACCATTTTGCAGTCCCACCAACAAAGTATGAGCGTGCCTTTTTCTCCACATCCTCACCAAAACTTATTGTTGTTTGTATTCTTAATAGCTGCCATTCTGACTGGTGTGAAATGAAATCTTAAGAGTGGTTTTGATTTGCATTTCTCTAACTGCCAGAGATGTTGAACATTTTTTCAAGTATTTGTTGATTGATCGTATATCTTCTTCTGAGATGTGTCTGTTCAGTTCCTTGGCCCATTTATTGATTGGGTTATTTGTTTTTTTGGTGTTAAGATTTTTGAGTTCTTTATATAGTCTAGAGATTAGTGCTCTACATGATGTGCGTAAGGTAAAAATTTGTTCCCAATTAGTAGGCTCTCTATTCACCTCATTGATTGTTTCTTTTGCTGACAAGAAGCTTTGTAATTTGAATCTATCCCATTTATTGATTCTTGATATTAATTCTTGTGCCACAGGAGTCTTATTAAGGAACTTGGGGCCTAATCCAACATGTTGGAGATTAGAGCTTACTTTTTCTTCTATTAGGTATAGTGTCTCTGGTCTAATTTCTAGATCCTTGATTCACTTTGAGTTGAATTTTGTGCATGGTGAGAGATAGAGGTTTAATTTCATTTTATTGCATATGGATTTCCAGTTTTCCCAGCACCATTTCATGAAGAGGCTATCTTTTATCCAATGTACATTTTTGGCGCCTTTGTCTAATATAAGATAACTGAAATTATGTGTTAGTCTCTGTGTTCTCTATTCTATACCATTGGTCTACTGGCCTATTTTTGTGCCAATATCATGCTGTTTCTGTTACTATTGCTCTGTAGTATAATTTAAGGTCTGGTATAGTGATGCCACCTGCTTCACTCCTCTTGCTAAGAATTGCTTTAGCTATTCTGGGTCTCTTATTTTTCCAGATGAATTTCATGACTGCTTTTTCTATTTCTATGAGGAATGTCATTGGGATTTTGATTGGCATTGCATTAAATCTGTATAGTACTTTTGGTAGTATGGTCATTTTGACAATATTAGTTCTGCCTATCCAAGAACAGGGTAGATCTTTCCATCTTCTAAGATCTTCCATAATTTCTTTCTTTAGTGCTCTGTAGTTTTCATTATAGAGATCTTTCACGTCTTTGGTTAAGTTGATTCCCAAGTATTTTTTTTTTTTTTTTGATGCTATTGTAAATGGGTAGTTTTCCTCATTTCCCTTTCAGAGGACTTGTCACTGATATATAGAAATGCCTTAGATTTATGGGTGTTGATTTTGTATCCTGCTACTTTGCTGAATTCATTTATGAGTTCTAGAAGTTTTCTGGTGGAATTTTTTGGGTCTTCTAGGTATAAAATCATATCAGCAAATAATGATAATTTGAGTTCAACTTTACCTATCTGTATCCCTTTAATTTCTTTTGTCTGTCTTATTGCTCTGGTCAGCATTTCAGTTACTATGTTGAATAGAAGTGGTGAAAGAGGGCATCCATATCTTGTTTTAGTTTTTAGAGGGAATGCTTTCAATTTTTCTCCATTTAGAATAATGTTGGCCTGGGGATTAGCATATATAGCTTTTACGATGTTGAGATATGTTCCCTGTTATCCCTAGTTTTTCTAGTGTTTTGAACGTGAAGGGGTACTGTATTTTGTCAAATGCTTTTTCTGCATCTATTGATATAATCAAATGGTTCTTATCTTTGAGTCTACTGATGTGATGAATTACATTTATTGATTTCTGTATGTTGAACCATCCTTGCATCCCTGGAATGAACCCCACTTGATCATGGTGTATTATATTTTTTAATATGATTTTGTATCTGTTTTGCCAGAATTTTATTGAGAATTTTTGCATCTATGTTCATTAAAGATATGGGTCTGAAGTTTTCTTTTTTTTTTTTTTTTTGATGTGTCTTTGCCTGGTTTGGGGATCTGGGTGATATTGGCCTCATAGAATGAGTTTGGAAGTGCTCACTCTTTTTCTATTTCCTGAAATAATTTGAAGAGTACTGGTATCAGTTCTTCTTTAAAGATCTTGTAGAACTCGGCTGTGTATCCATTAGGTCCTGGGCTTTTCTTGGTTGGTAGGCTTCTGATGGCATCTTCTATTTCGTCGCTTGAAATTGGTCTGTTCAAATTATGTATATCATCCTGCTTTAGTTTGGGCAGATCATACAACTCTAGAAATTTGTCGATGCCTTTGGTGTTTTGTATTTTGTTGTAGTACAAGTTTTCAAAATAATTTTGAATTATTTCCTGTATTTCCATAGTGTTTGTTATGATATTTCCTTTTTCATCGTGTATGTTAGTAATTTGAGTTTTCTCTCCCCTCCTCTTTGTTAGCCTCGCTAAGGGACTGTCAATTTTATTTATTTTTTCAAAAAAACCAACTTTTTGTTTTGTCAATTTTTTAATTGTTTCTTTTGTTTCAATTTCATTAATTTCAGCTCTGATTTTAATTATTTTCTGTCTTCTACCACTTTTGGTGTTGGATTGTTCTTCTTTTTCTAGAGCTTTGAGATGTAATTTTAAGTCATTTATTTGTTGACTTTTTTCTTCTTTTGAGGAATGAACTCAATTCAATGAACTTTCCTTGTAGAACTGCCTTCATAGTGTCCCAGAGATTTTTTTTTAATATTTATTTATTTACTTTACTTGTACACAATGCAATGCATTTATGTTTACGTGGTGCTGAGGATCGAACCTGGGCCGTGCATGTGCAAGGCGAGCACTCTGCCGCTGAGCCACAATCCCAGCCCCTGTCCCAGAGATTTTGATATGCTGTGTCTGTGTTCTCATTCACCTCTAAGAATTTTTTAATCTCCTCTTTGATGTCATCTGAAACCCATTGTTCATTCAGTAACATATTATTTAGTCTCCAGGTATTGGAGTAGTTTTTATTTCTTATTTTATCATTGATTTCTAATTTCATTCCATTATGATCTGATAGAATGCAGGGTAGTATCCCTACTTTTTTATATTTGCTAAGAGTTGTTTTGTGGCATAGTATATGGTCTATTTTAGAGAAGGATCCATGTGCTGCTCAGAAGAAAGTATATTTGCTTGTTGAAGGATGAAATATTCTATATAAGTCAGTTAAGTCTAAGTCGTTTATTGTATTTTTGAGTTCTATAGTTTCTTTGTTCAGTTTTTGTTTGGAAGATCTATCCAGTGGTGAAAAGGGTTTGTTAAAGTCTCCAAGAATTATTGTGTTGTGGTCAATTTGACTCTTAAAATTGAAGAGAGTTTGTTTGATGAACATGGCTGCTCCATTGTTTGGGGCATATATATTTATAATTGTTAAGTCTTGTTGGTGTATGGTTCCCTTGAGCAGTATGTAGTGTCCTTCTTTATCCCTTTTTTTTTTTTTTTTTTTTGGTGGTACCGGGGATTGAACTCAGGGACACTCGACCACTGGGTCACAACATCCCAGCCCTTTTTTGTATTTTATTTAGAGACAGGGTCTCACTGAGTTGCTAAGCGCCTCGCCATTGCTGAGGCTGGCTTTGAACTCGTGATCCTCCTGCCTCAGCCTCCCAAAGTGCTGGGATTACAGGCGTGCGCCACCGCGCCCGGCTTCTTTATCCCTTTTGATTGACTTTAGCTTGAAGTCTACTTTATTTGATATGAGGATGGATACCCCTGCTTGTTTCCTCTGTCCATATGAGTGGTAGGATTTTTCCCAACCTTTCACCCTCAGACTATGGATGTCTTTTCCTATGAGTCTATTGGAGGCAGCATATTGTTGGGTCTGTCTTTTTGATCCAATCTGCTAGTGTATGTCTTTTGATTGGTGAGTTTAGGCCATTAACTTTCAGAGTTATTATTGAGATGTGTTTTGTATTCCCAGCCATTTTTATTTATTTTCGGTATTTACCTTGACATAGTTTCTCTTCTGATTTTTTTTCCTTTAGTGTAATACCTCCCTCCACTGATTTTCATCATTATTTTTATTTTCCTCTTCATGGAATATTTTGCTGAGGATGTTCTGTAGTGCTGGCTTTCTACTTGTAAATTCTTTTAACTTTTGTTTATCATGGAAGGTTTTTATTTCATCCTCGTATCTAAAGCTTAATTTTGATGGGTATAAGATTCTTTGTTGGCATCCCTTTTCTTTCAGAGCTTGGAATATGTTGTTCCATGATCTCGTAGATTTGAGTGTCTGAGTTGAAAAATCTGCTGTGATACGAATTGGTCTCCCCCTATATGTGATCCGATTCCTCTCTTTTGCGGCCTTTTAAATTCTATCCTTGTTCTGTATGCTAGGCATTTTCATTATAATGTGTCTTGGTATAGATCTGTTGTGATTTTGTACATTTGGTGTCCTATAAGCCTCTTATATTTGGTTTTCCAATTCATTCTTCATGCTTGGGAAATTTTCTGATATTATCTCATTGAAGAGGTTGTGCATTCCTTTGATTTGAAACTCTGTGCCTTCCTCTATCACAATTATTCTTAAATTTGGTCTTTTGATGCTGTCCCATACTTCTTGGATATTCTGTTCATGGTTTCTTACTATCTTCATTGTGTGGTCAACTTCATTTTCAAGATTGTATACTTTGTCTTCATTGTCTAAAGTTCTTTCTTCCAATTGATCTAGTCTGTTGGTGATGCCTTCAATTGTGTTTTTTATTTGGTTAATTGTTTCCTTCATTTCAAGGATTTCTGACTATTTTTTTTTCAGAGTTTCTATATCTTTTTTGAAGTAATCTTTTGCTACCTGTATTTGCTTTCTTATATCTTTGTTGTTTTGGTCAATTTTTGCCTATATATGATCATTCAGGTCATTCTTTGATTCACAGATCATTTTAATTATGAACCTTCTGAATTCCTTCTCTGACATTTCATCATCTTGGCTGAGCATGGGTTCTGTTATTGTAGAATACTGGTTTGTTTGGGGTACTTTCCTCCCTTGTTTTTTCATGTTGTCTATTTGCCTTCTTTTCTTGCAGTGTAGATCTGAGTTATTACAGTTTCTTCCCTATATTCTTATAATATCCTTGCAGGTTGTCTGTGCCTCCCCTTAGTGTTGGGCTATCAAAACCTGCTGCTGTCCCTCAAAGTATGCTACCTGGGGCTGGGTCCACGCTGGTTGGTGTGAGTCAAACTGGTTGAGTCTGAGCTCCTGTGGTGGTCTGCTGGTTGAAAGAGGCAGTCCTCTGAACAGAGGTCAGTGAAGCTGTCCTAGACTTGCCTGAGCTCTTGGGTGTGGGTTGGGCTGACCTGGGCCTGCCTGTGCTTAGGCAGAGGTTGGTGGAACTCCCTGAGCCTGGCCACACTCGAGGGAATGTCGTCAGAACTGACCTGGGCCTGGCGGCACTCCAATGTAGGTCCCCAGGACTGTCCTCAATCTGCTGGAAATCAAGCAGAGTTTGGGGTCTGTCCTTGCTGTCTCCTGCTCTGAGGCAGATGTCCTAGGACTTGCTGGAGCCTGGGCCTGGCGGCACTTTAATGTAGGTTCCCAGGACTATCCTGTGCACGCCTGAACTCAAACAGAGTTGGCGGGTCTGTCCTTGCTGGCTCCTGCTCTGGGGTGGAGGTCAGCGGGACTAGCTGGAGCCTGGTCGCACACCAGCGGAAGTCAGCGGGACTGACCTGGGGCTGACCACGCTGGGGTGAAGGTCAGCGGGACTGACCTGGGCCTGCTGGCACTCTAATGTAAGTTCCCGGGATTCTCTAGCCATACCTTAAACTGCCAGCAGTTACTGCCCAGTTAATCTCTACCAGGGGATTAATCCACTGATTGGCTTACAACACTGTCATTTCACTTCTGAACCTTCTTTCATTGTCTCACATATGAACTTTTGGGGGACACCTCATATATAAACCATAAGAAAGCCAATTTCATATTGCCTCATGAATGAATACTTTGGAAATCATCTTAAAGTATCATTTCTTGGAAATCCTGGTAACTTACAAATCTATAATCCAGAAATAATAATACATTAAATTACTGGCACCCCTGAAGATCTTGGTGATATTTGTTTCCAAATAATCAAGCAAGTAAAATAAATAAATCCTGAAGCAACAGGTTATGTGATTTTTATGAGGAAGTTCAGAAAGTTGAGGCAGGGGGGAGGCAGCTATCCAGAGAATGTTATATAGAGAGTAACCTTAACATGTAGACACAAAGCATACACTCAGAGGCCTGCAGGTCATAAAAGCAACGTGTGAAGTCCCCACTTTAGATTTGCTTTAACTTCCTTGTAAGTACTACATGCTAACTGATTGCACCACTGGAGCCCCTGATTTGCTTTACCTTCTTATAAGCTTGTTCTACAAGTCCATGTTTTGCCCAAAACAAACACAAAATGACACCTGTCCTCTTACATAAAACTATGTATCACTTAACAACAGAGATATGGTTTGAAAAAAATATGTTATTAGGCAATTTTTTCATTATGTGAACATCAGAGTGAACTAGTCAAACTAAGCCAGCTATGATGTTGGTAGACGGTATAACCTCATGGCACCACCATCATATATATGGTCCACCATTGACCAAAATGTTTTTATGTGGCACATAACTGTATGTATGCATGTAATACATCTATATACTTAATTATATGCATGTTGTGAACATGTGTCTGTTGGAAACATTCATTGCCCAAAGCCACTCACACCTATACCAATGTTCTGATAAATTTAACCATCAGTAAGGAATTGAAGAAATTTCTTTTCTTTCTTTTTTTTTTTTTTTTAGTTGTAATTGGACACAATACCTTTATTTTATTTATTTTTATGTGGTGCTGAGGATCAAACCCAGTGCCTTGCATGGGCTAGGCAAGCACTCTACCGCTGAGCCACAACCCCAGCCCAAGAATTGGAGAAATTTCTGCTTCATTCAACCACTTGCGTGACTATTAGAAAGACACACAAAAATATTTGGTTCCTTTTTGTTCATAATCATAATACTCATTTTGTGTTTTGTCATAATAAACATGGCTCTAGAACTTTTAGATTATTAAAGTAATATATTAATAGTTAAGCATACACAGAGATTTAAAAAACTGAAAAAGTGAGTCATTCTGGTTGAAGAGGAACAAATTCATTTATTAAATTTTTCTTTCTCCTAAAACACCACTAACACCAGAGTAAATGGAATTTTTAAATGATAGAGTGAAGAGGAGAGGCCAGCAATAAAACACTGAATGCTGCAAAGGAGATGGATGTATAATAACTGACTCAGTAGACAGAAAAAAAGATAAATCCCAAGCCAATATAGTAGAAAATTGTGGAACAAAATTATTTTTATCACAGAATCTGCAAGATCAGAATTTGGTATCATTCAACATCTCTGGAAACATGGAAGAACTAAGGAAGTGTGCTATAATCTAAAGGACTGCAGGAAAACTGAGAAACATCTTTAATTAGAACCTCTAATTCAGGTTGCTAAACAACTTTTTCCCTGATCTCAGAAGTAATTTGTGGATTGAATCTCTGAAGCTCTCCAGGTCAAGAGCATCATTGAGAGCATAGTTTTCTATCTAAAATTTCAAACTGTGCATCTGTATTACTTCCCAATTTTGAAAGGACAACTGCAACTCACTTCCAGAATCCCAGCAACCAGACTTCCATCCTCCAAGCAGATTGGAAGACTCTCCTTTAGATACTCAAACCCAAAAGAAAACACATGGAGATATTTTCCTTAGAGACTATCCCCATAAATAGCCCATCCAAGTCACTCTACATGAAAGCATAATGACAAGCCACATACGTGGGGGAGGGAGGAAGGTGTTAACTTTATCATTAATGGAGAGTCAACAATGACCATACATTTCAGAAAATGTGTCACTTTAATGTGGAAGATAGAAACCAAACAAAATTACTGAAAAATGAAAGAAAATATTGGCAAGAGAAAAATTCTTTTTCTTACTTTTTTTTCTTTTTAATTTATAAATAGAAGAGGTTTATATACCTAACAGTTCTGGAGGCAGGAAAGACTGGCTAGCTATATCTGGTATGGGCCTCATGCTGTATCAGAACCTGGTAGGTGGCATCACAAAGAGGACCAAACTCTTGTGATATTCCCATTCCCATAAGGAAAGGTGTAATCCATTCATAAGGGTAGATTCCTCATGGTGAGAAGAAATTCTTAACAGGATTCTCAAAGAATAAAAGAAGATACTGATTGCTATCCAAACTGAACGTTATAAAGCAGAGGATCCAGAGCACAAAAGCTGCTCATATAAAGTAGGCCAAAGGAAGGAGGTTTGGGATATAGCTCAGTAGGTAAGTTCCTGCCTCACATGTACAAGGCCCTGAATTCAATCCCCAGCACCACACACACACAAAAGGGGGGTGGGGCTCCAGGGGAAGAATTTTTTTCTGGAAAAAAGGGGGAAAATACCAGGAGAAGCAGCTTTTTCATTTGAATCCATCCCATTTATTGATTCTTAACTTTATTTCTTACACTTTAGGAATCTTGTTAAGGAAGTTGGGACCTAATCTGACATGATGAAGATTTGGGCCTACTTTTACTTCTGTTAGGTACAGGGTCTCTGGTATAATTCCTAGGTCCTTGATCCACTTTGAGTTTTGTGCACAGTGAAACATAGGAGTTTAATTTCATTTTGCTACATGTGGATTTTCGGTCTTCCCACCACCATTTGTTGAAGAGGCTATCTTTTCTCCAATGTGTGTTTTGGGCGCCTTTGTCTAGTATGAGATAACTGTATTTATGTGGGTTTGTCTCTGTGTCTTCTATTCAGTATCACTGGTCTACATATCTGTTTTGATGCCAATACCATGCCATGTTTGTTACTATGGCTCTGTATTATAGTTTAAGGTCTGGTATTGTGATGCCTCCTGCTTCACTCTTCTTGTTAAGGATTTCTCTGGCTATTCTGGGACTCTTATTTTTTCAAATGAATTTCATGATTGCTTTTTCTATTTCTAGGAGGTATGATGTTGAGGTTTTAATTAGTAGAGCATTGAATATAGATGTCCTTCAATAGATGAATGGATAAAGAAACTGTGGTATATATACACAATGTAATATTACTCCGAAATAAAAAAGAATAAATGTATGACATTTGCAGGTAAATGGGTGGAGTTGGAGAATATCATGCTAAGTGAAGTAAGCAAATCCCAAAAACCAAAGGCCAAATGTTTTCTCTGATAAGTGAATACTAATGTATAATGAGGGGGCACACAGGATGAGTGGAGAAACTTTGTATTGGGCAAAGGGGAGGAAGGGGGGGCATGGGGATGGGGAAAGATGGTGGAATGAGACAGACTTCATTATCCTAGTTATGTGTATGATTGCACGAATAGTGTGACCCTACTTCATGTACAACCACAGAAATGAAAAATTGTGCTCTATTTGTGTACAATGAATTGAAGAGCATTCTGCTGTCATTGATAACTGATTAGAACAAATAAATAAAATAAATACCAAGAGATGCAAAACACCTATGAAGAGATAAGAGAATTAGAAGGAATAATTCCTGAGATGCTGCACACAAGTCATAGGTTTCCTGAAGAGAAAGAAAAGAAGTAGAGGAGGGGAAATGACCAATAAAATAATTTATTTTGAATTTCCAGACTGAAGTGGTTCAGTGAGCCCAAAACAGTAGATCAAAAGACAGTTAAACTGAGGCATATCTTGTTTTTTTAGAACGTTGGTGACAAAGAGAAAATTTGACATTTTTGACACAGTGATGGAGAATGTCAAGAATGCATCTTATAGATAGTATAAAAAATCAGAATGGTTTTGGACTCCTTGATAACAACCCTGAAAACAAGATGACAGTAAAGAAATAACTCAAAAAGTCTAAAAGATAATGATTTCTAAATTAGAATTCTATAACCAGCCAAATTATCAAGTATAAAGGAAAACTGAAAACATTTTCAAACTTGAAATGTCTTTTCAAAAATGGGTATTCATTTCACCCTGTGTGAAAAAGCTCCTAGAAGATATATACTAATAAAACAAGAAAGATTAAGCAAACAAGAAGACTTGAGCATCAGAAAACAGGAGATCTAGCTCAGAAGAGAGTCAAGGCGTACTCAAGATAAAGGAGAGAAAGCAGGGGTCAGCTGGGCACAAGCATATATGCCAATTAGTTCAAATTGGAGAAGTGTCACTCAAGATACAGATGCTAAGTGTCCTATTCATATAGTTCCACATATCAGAGGACAAATGCTTGGATACAGCTGGCACAAATTCTTATATATTTTTCTTGTTTTCCTTGATTATGTCCTGAATAAGTTCCCCCTCTCCTTTAAATTCCCTGTATCCTAAAGCAGCCAATTTTTCTTATTTCATCTCCATGAAACCATTTTCTGTGTTTGGATAAACCTGAGAACTATGAAGTTTGCTATGATGACCTGAAAGGAAAAAGAAGCCTTCTTACTGCATTTCTATTGAGTATTCAGTACCAATCCTGCTAAACACAAGATTGGTATGTGGGCCTCACTTTCCCAAGACTCTATCAGAACCTTATAGACTAAAAGGGCTCTTGAAAACTATAAAGATGCCTGAAGCCAATGAATCAGAGACCATTCACTTTATCTTCTCCTGGGAGTCTTCATCTAAAGGTAATAGATTTGTGATCGCTATTCATTTTTCCCAGACCAAGCAATATATTGCTTAGAGAAAATACATAGACAATAAATCATCTTTTAAACCAAGGGACTGTATCAGGCAAAAAACAGTTAGTGGTTACCTGGGAAAGAGGGAACACAATGAAAGCAGATGTGCTTGGAGAGAGAGAGAGAGAGAGAGAGAGAGAGAGAGAGAGAGAGAGAGGAAATTTTTGAAGGTACTGGTAACTTGGGTGAGTATACAAGATTTTTGTAATTTAAGTATATCTATGGGGTGTGTGCATATGTATGTAATACTGTATATGTTTGTATATATGTGGAGGCATATTATGCTTTTCTGTATGTTTCATTTCACAATAAAAGTAAAGCAAATGAAAATTATAATCCAAGTGTTTCTATGTGTGTTTGTGGATATATGTAACATTTTCAATCCATTTCCTTTTGTTAATTTTTCATTAAAATATGTATTTTGGAATGTTTCTGAAATGACTCTATAGCTTTAGTATATCCAAAATTTATTCGACTATTTGCAGTAGGCAACTTTCCTCTTGAAATTTCCCATCTTCTGAAATGGAAACAAGCATTATCTGTCCCTTTCCCTATGCTCAGAAATGCAGTAACAATCAAAATGTCAGAACTCTAAAGCCCTGAGATTTTCTGGAAGGCAATCACTCTGGAGATAGCTCTGTTTCATTCACAGGGAACTTGTTAGTGTGTGTTTTTTATTGTGACTGTATGTCCATACATTTCAACATCCCACTGCTTTTCTAGCTAAATGTGTTGCAGTTGCACAATCCAATAATAAACTTAATAACAAAACTTCTTGGAAGAAAATAAAATCCTGCTGTTACATTTTTCATTAATGCTTTTTGGTATTCAAATCCTAAGAAATGTGTAAATAAGAAAGCTTAAGCTCTCCCTGTCACTATCATCACCACCATTCCTTTGTATTCCTGCTCCCACCCCACTTGCAAGGTAATTAGTGATAATAGTTTGGTATGTATCCTTTCACGCTTTTCTCTGTGAAATCCCTTCTCTTTTAAAGAAGAGAAATGACTCACTGAACAGATTACTCCACATAGCCTCTCTGGAGGCTCCTTAGCATCAGAGATAATAAGAAACCTGATGTCAGCTGACACTGCTGCAGGAACAAAGGGACTGTATAATAATCTTGCTCTTAGAAGTGCTCGTGATTCTTTTCACTTTCCTTTATGTATCAATCTACCCAAGTCACTGTGCAACTGTGCAGTTTTTTGTTAACAGATCCACAGGGCCCAATTCCTTTGACAGAGGCCATTCAAATTCGTTCAGGAAATCTTTTGCAAGCAACCCCCTTGAACCAACTCAGACTCCAGAATCCTGGGAACCAAGTTTTTTCTAAGCCTTTAGAGAAGAAGTGGCGACTACCACCCACTCCCATGCCTCTTCTGGCTCCAAATCAAACAGTCTCTTCAGAAACCCAGATACCTTTAACTGACCATCAGGGCTTATTACACAAAGCACAGCATTCACAGGGAGACATCAATCTACATTTTTTTGCCAAAACAGTACAAAGTCCTTCTTGAGTGCTTGTTGAACTGGGGCTAAAACAGAAAAAAGAAAAGAAAAAAAACCCTTGGAGCCCAGAATCATGTTCATAACCTCAGTTCAAACCTCTTCCCACCCCATGCCCTCTCTTGTTCCCACCACCTCCACCCCCATCCTTCCTGTAGCTTAATAAAAGAGGTTAATAGCCTACAAGGAGTACAGAATCAAAACCAGTGAGACCTAAAAAGCTTGCCCCATGACAGAAGAATTAAGCTGGCTCCAAGATTTCCAAACATCAGTTAGGATCATACGTAAAGTGATCAGAATGAATTATTATGTGCTGCTTCTCTTTATAGATCAAGTGGAAAGAAAATACCATGTACAGAGGTATGAGAGGGCCAGAATTTCAAGTTATTTCCTAAATCCCAGTTCATTCAATGTTTGGAAACTTTGCTTAGTAAGCTGAATGAGTTACAAAGCATCCTGGTTATGGAATTTATGAGTGAAAACCTAAACTCTTGAACCAAGAAAAGAAAGTTTTTTTCTAAAAATTAAAATGTTAATTTTTTAAAACTAAATGACCTAACCATTTTAAATGGATAAGAACATTTCAAAATAAAAATTACAAATATAAGAGCACTATCATTCTTTATTCATGTGTCACTGTTTTCATACTATGTCAGTGTTGTTTCTATTACTGCTATAATCAGATTGTGGCTTTAGTGTTTTATCATGATTAGATTATTAATTATGTCTTTTGTACCCTCAGACTTATTGAATGTCACCACTGTAATATCTTCTGGTACCATGTGAAACATGAAGCTATTAACAAATAATCAAGAATAAAAGGAGTTAAAATCTCTTCTTTCTTTGTAAAATTCCTCTATTTCAGAGTATATTTGCTCAGTGAGACCCAGTTTTTGCCATCATGCTATGAAAGTCAAGAAACTATATTGTATATTGGTGTTAGTTGTCTTTAATTTTGTTCTCAAATTGAAAAAGTTGTTTTATTTATTCAATACATATTTCCAGAATAACTGACTATAGAATCAAAATACCAACCACTTCTAAAAGCCATTATTATCACAATGTAATTTTAATTACAATCCAGCCCTCTGCAAGAAAATGAAGAAAGCTTCTCTCCTCTATAACCATGAGAGCAGGGTCATGATTCAGTCACACTGCAATACCTAGCACAGTTCTTAACATAGTAAGCAGCTTAAAAGCATGTGATAAATCAGTAAAATTAAGCACTAAAAATATGAGAATTAAGCCGGGCGCGGTGGCGCGCGCCTGTAATCCCAGCACTTTGGGAGGCTGAGGCAGGAGGATCACGAGTTCAAAGCCAGCCTCAGCAATGGCGAGGCACTTAGCAACTCAGTGAGACCCTGTCTCTAATAAAATACAAAAAAAAAAAAAGGGCTGGGGATGTGACCCAGTGGTCGAGTGCCCCTGAGTTCAATCCCCGGTACCACAAAAAAAAAAAAAAAAAAAAAAAAAAATGAGAATTAACAATGCAATCTATAGATATTTAAGTTGGAACTGAATAGGGTTCAATAGGATGGGGTCTTCAAGTCAATGTAGCATTTCATAGGCCCCCCAATACATTTATTAATTTATTCCTGCATCCATCCCTTTATTGTGAAGAGATTGTTTTCTCCAAGCAAAGACATTATGCCTTTCTTTGCCTTCTATGTAGCCAGAATAATTTGTAATCAGAGGGAAATAAGTCTCTGTGTTTTCCTTTTTCAGTAGCTGAAAGAGTGAATCTACAAAAGACTGATATCCCACCTCCATATCAGAGAGGTGTAGTTAGGTGAAAGCCCCTTCCCACCAGAATGTCTCAAAGACTAGGATAAATAGAGAGCAAAAAGCATATTTGCTGAAAGAAGATAATTACACTGGAATCTCCAGGCCATTTTAGCCTATAACCGTGGTGTGGTCTTTAGGTTTTTGTTAGTCCAGTGGCAAGACAGGCGAGTGAATGAAGACTATGGTAACATTAATATGCAGAGTACTTGGAAGGCAGTAGGAGCTCCGCACCAAATGTTTGTCAATTAGGATTAGAGATATTCTCCCAGAAGCTAGGCCCAGAAGCCCAAGAACAAAGTTGGAAGTAGTTAGAGTTTAAGAAGGAAGAAGAGACACATTTAAGGAAAAGCAATTGTGAATTGCTCAGGATATAGACTAGAGAGGGTGAGCAGGTCAGGGTAAAAACCAATGATGCTATTGACCAGGGCCAGACAGGAAGGGCCTCAAACATGACACCAAAGGACATAGATTATCCTATAGGTGAAATGGTTCAATCACAAATTCCAAATAAGACCATCTTATGACTAATTTTCGTTAGAGAACAAAATCTACGTAAATAATGTAGTGGACAGGGCCAGGCAGTGGGCAGTAAAATTCGTTTAGGAGGTTATTATAGTTATACAAGCAACGAATTCTGAGGACTTTAAAAAATGCCTACTCCAATCATGGTTAATCTCCTAAAAAAACTGATCTTTTACTTCTAGCATTTCCTTTGGTTCTTTCTCTTCCTTGCTTAGAGGAGTTCGCTAAGATATTTGATGAATATATTTATTGTCCCCATTTTAAGAGCTATCCATGCTCCTGAAAATGCTGAACAGTCAGTCACTGGAATATACACATCCACAGAATCATTTTCAAGTCTAAGTCAGCCTCACTCTCACGTTTGTTTTTTATACCAGTCTGTTTATCATTCATCCCAAACTTATTTTATAGCAGACACACTGTGTTAGTAGAAAGCATTGTGCAATATTTGGTGTGAAAACATGAAAGGATTAATTTTTTTTAGCTATTTATTGCATTAGTATATGTTACTGATTTTATAAATTCATGCATGACTATTACAAATAATTCAAAATGTATGTAGTGAGAAAATAAGAATAGATATATTTTATGTGATAACTATTTAATCATTTACTTGATTCCTTAACAAATCCACATGCTCACATATATCATCAGCTCTATAATAAAGTGAGCTGAATACCATTGCTGAAGGTGTTGTTTGCAAATACAGGAAGGTGTGTTTCATGTCAAATGAAACAACTAATGAAGAGTCAAATAGTAAACATTATTAGACAATTATTTTATTCAGCATGTAAATTTCTCAGTTCACATTGAAGAAAATCCCGTAGTCTTATGAAAAAGCCAAGAACAACTGCAACCACATAGACCTAACTAGAACCTGGTTTTTCATAACAACTGTGATGATTACCAGACAATGCCAAGGGAAACCGTGGCAAAAATGAAGATTGAAAACTACTTCCTGAGATGTTTGAGTTATGTCTTTCATTTAGACAGTTGTTTTCTAAACTATTTTTAAACTATTTTTCATTTTCTAAAAAAAACATATCTTTCTCATTCTGTCCAGAGAGAGAGAGAAAGGGAGACCATACCATTTGCCATTTAGTATCATCTCAGTGAAAAATGGAGGTTTATTCTCAAATAGCATGTAGGTTAATTGCATTTTGAGTCAAGAAATAAAACACATAACTTTTCAATAGAATTATTCCATAAGTTAATGGAGGTCAGACTGAACAATGGTCACCATGCCCGGAAGCAGAAATAATAACGGCTGTTATGAAATACAAGACTCTGGCTGCTGGTTTTCTGTTTTCTCAAGGAAGTTTATAATAATGTTTGATATTAATCTGTTTATGAAATGTATAATGGAGAGAAGAGACTAACAGAATGTGAGAAAGGGCTAGAAAGTCAGGTTAAAACTCAGACACTAAAGTTTCTAAGTTTACAGTGGCAATCATGGAGTAAAGAGGTCATTTACTAAGATAATCGAAGCTGAAAAAAAGAAAAGTTATTTAGAAGTTCTCTAAGTTCTACATAAAATAAAAAGAAAAAAAAATAAGAGAACCAAGGAAGAGGTTTTAAAAATCAAAAATTCTTTTAAAACTTAGAGGGAGAAAAGAAAATGAAAGGAGAAGAAACCAGAAAGAAAACCATATATTATGAGATGAATCTTTAATTTGCCTTTGTCAAACTAAAATACTTGGTGAATTTAAAAATTAGAGAATGATAAAGACAATTCCCTTGGAATAATCACAGTGTCCTTTGTAAAGAGAAAATGCCATTCTTTGGGAGGGATGTAGGATATGACAGAACTGTTTACACAGTTTCAAAGTATTCCAAATTTAAATAGACAATCATAATTTTTATTCAACTATATTTTGTGAGAGTCAGGCAAATTAATAAAATGACATTCTTTTTACATAAAAAAAAAGAAAAACATGAAAGGCAGAAAGTCCAGTTTTAAAAATATAAAGTAGAAATATTTGATATTGTTTGCTTTTTCTAAGAAATAGGAGAAACCACTAAATAAACCAAAACCCATTCTGCCTTACCTGCATTCTCACAATGCTTTTCAAAAACATCAATAATGTAAAATGTTATTCAAAAAAAGAAATTATAGAAAATTTAAAACAGGATAAGAAAATGCATTAAAATATGCCTCTACACATAAATTACACAGCACATATGTGTTACATGACAAAAAAAGCCACACTGAAACCCTGTCACAATTCATCTTCTATATGTCTGATATTTTCAGTAATATATAATCAGATATCTTATAAATACAAATAAAGAAATGCTGCCAATTATTTCAAGCATAGGATTTTTTTTCTGAATCAATTATTTAAGAAGCGCTTTACCAATCAACATGAAATAATGAATAATAATTCAAAAATTATGTTGAAGAGTTCTGAACTGGAATACATTCCAACACACTGGCAATAGCCTGCTTTTGCAATCTGCTTTTCATCTCTCTAAAAAATAAATTGTTCCTGCATAAACAATGTTTCAGTAACTGACAAGAGTTGGCAGCTTGGCTGAAGATAGCAGGGATATTAGCAACCATGACTGATAGCAAAATTGGGGGCTGCCGAACGAAGAAAAAAGTGTACATTCAAATTTAAGGAATAGCTGTTGTACTTCAGAATCCTTTCAAAAATATGGGATGACATATTGAGGTCACCGTTGATTAAAAAGATGTCTGAGCAAGGGAGCCTTTCACCTCCATGAAATCTGCACAGAAACCACGTGGCAATACACTGGCCTACCGCTTGCTGCTGTAGGCAGGCCATGGTGCCTCTGCCTAGCCTCCTCCAGGCTGGGTTTGCCACTGGATGGCATGGCTAATTAGTGAACAAAATTGAAGTCTTGGTCCTCCTTGATGTTACACCAATGTAAGAAGTAGGAAGGAGGCCCTCCTACCTCAGATCCATCACAGCAAAGCTGGTAGAGCAAGTTGGTAATACTAGGATGGAGAACCCTCAGTTGAATATTAAACTTTCCTCATCAATTTCCTCTAAACCATGTTTACTGGGACAGCCTAATGAATATTTCCTTTTAGTAAACTGCATAACAAAAGTATTGTAAAATTAAAGAAAGAAAAAACAAGCATTACCTTTCCTGAGCTGCTTTTTCAAAACTTTTTAATCAGAAAATCTTATGTACCTTGTCATGACAAAGAGATGGTCTACTTGCTGTTAAATAGAGTTAAAATGCTGGCTTCCCAAACGAGAGCACTCTTTTCTATAATTTTGTTCAAGTTTTAGTTATTATCTCCCTTAAAAAGAAAATGTTTAACTTCAGTCTGTGTGGAGACTATAAGCTGCCCTTCAACACCAGCCTCTGCTTCTTTCTACACCTGAGATGAACTGGAAAAGTGGCACCTAACCATATGTCTCTAGCCTCCCTTGCAGTTAAATGTACCCATGTGCCATTTGGCTATATTTTGTCTTTGGGGATGTAGTGAAGGTAATGGCACAATTTGTGGGTACTGCTCTTCTAAAGGAAGGAAGCATTCTCACCCCTTGCCTTGCCTACTTTTAATCTTTAGAAGAGCAACAGCTTAAAATATGGTTACCATATATTCTGAGTTACCCAGGACACTTAAAATTTGTTTCTGGTGTTCCAGGATCTTGTGGTTATCCTAATCTTAGAATTTTAGACGGAAACTATATTGAGGGTGGCCCATTTACAAGGTAGTTAGGCCTTTGTCATAGCAACCAAAAGGGTAGACTACATGAAAACAACAGAAAAAAATTAAGTCTGTCTTAAATTTAGGACAATAAACAAATTTTCCCTTTGAGGTCTAAAATCTATTGATATATGAAACATTTGGACTAATAATTTTTGTCTGGAAGGACAAAGAAAGCAAGCCAGTAGTTTTTTTTTTTTTTTTTTTTTTTTTTTTTTTTTTTTCCTTAAGAAACCCAGAGACTTTTAGGATAAAGGCAGCATTTGGTCTGGGCCTTACATAGTAAATATTGAATATTCTCTCAAAAGGCAATGAAAAGCTAGATGTAGTGGCGCATGCCTGTAATTCCAGTGGCTCAGGGTCTGAGGCAGGAGGATCTGAAGTTCATAGCTTAGGAAGGCCCTAAACAATTTAGCGAGAATCCACCTCGAAATTTAAAAAATTAAAAGGGCTGGGGATATAGTTCAGTAGTTAAGTACCCCTGGGTTCAATCCCCAGTACAAAAAAAGAAAAAAGAAAGAAAGAAAAGCCATGAAAGATTCTAGGTAAAGAAATAAGCATGAGCAAAGACATAAAGGTAGGGAGGTGAATGACATTTCCCAGCAATGGCAGAGTATGGCATGTCAAGTGGGTAGGATGTAAGAAAAACTAAAACAAGTGTTCTAATTTGGGATCCCATTTTGGAGAAATTTGAATACTATTCTGAGAAGCTTAGTGTTTACTCAGGAAACTGATGCCACTGAAGTTTTCTTTGAATATGTCCTATAGAAAAACAGAATGAAACCAAGAAACAACATGGTGTTCATGTCCTTAAGACATCTGATGGGCTAGATATGGTGAACATCTAAGAGTAAGGAATTAATGACACATGGAAGGATATTTTTTAAATAACTAATACTATTATCTACTCACATTTTCTGTTATTTCTTGGCCCTTTCTTATCCTCAGCCAGATTATTTTTTGCTGCTGAATTTCAAAAACTAGGGCCTTGGAAAACTCAAACCTTGGGGAAGAAAAAGTAATAGATTTAGAAGCAATCAGGAAGAGAACCCCATTATATAAACACATCCAAGATTCCCCTGGGCTGGGAGAAGAGAAAGTTAAGAATATTAGAGTATTATCCATGTAAACCTAAACACTAATCAGTCCTACAGAAATGGACCCTGTACGGTGACTATTCCAAGGACCTCCAGGAAATTGTGTGGGACCTGGCAATAGAAGAACCTGTGGCCCCTCTTCTAGGTAAAAGAATGTGGGGGATCCCCAGATGAAAAACAGAGGTATGGCCTTGCAGGACCAACAAGACCTTAGTCAACTGTAGGACTTGATCATGACTCAGTACTGACAAGAGTAGGTGAGTGATCCCCACATGCACAGGAATACAGAAAAGTAGCAGAAAGAAGTGATAAACTGGCAAGGTTCTTCAAAGAAGAACTTGGATACTTTGTCAGGTAACTTGCTTGGGTCAGCAACCAAAGACCTGATAGGAGGACCTGTATGACCACAGATGCCAGCATTACTAGATGGCACAGGGAATCAGATACACGCACCCCCCCACAACCACTATGGCAGTTATGGGATACTTCTAGCACTGAGATTGAACCAAGCAGAAAGAGCAAGGGAAACGCTAATCAGAGAACAATTTTCTGCCACTCCAGAAAAATAATTGCTCAAAATCAAAATTATGTTCAGTTGTAAAGAAAGTTAACATTTTTTGGCCCATGTGTATTTGGGGAATAATGGACAACATCAGGTCAACATATAATGCCTTTGAAATCACTAGCCTAGGAGATTTGAGAAGATGCTAGTGCTATGACAGGTAATACAGAGAGAAAACGAGAAATTTATTGGTCTAACACATTTTTCTAAAGTTCTGTTTTATTTAAATAATGTTGAGAATAATCTACTTAAGAAATTGCTCTTCTTAATTTCTGTCTCTATTTCTTCAAAGACTACTGATTAGATTTTCCTCATGGACATTTTGTCTAAATCAAGTTAAATGGGGGAAAAGTGAATTAAATGATTAAATAAATTAAAATCTCAGAATTGAATTAGAAATTATAGTAAACTCTAAAATTAAGTTTAAAAGAAAGCAAGTGAAATGAAATATGAAATATGATAAAAATTATCCTTAAAACCTAAATGCCTATTTTTAATTAAATGTTTTCTGTCTAATTACTAGTATTACGATAATATTGTTCTGTGCTCTTCATATAACATTTCAGCAGCCCTAATAATTAAATCTTATGAAGCAGTGTGGAATATAATCACCATTTATAATATAATTTTTGTAAAATATGCTCCCTATGCCAAACTGGCTTACCAAGTAATTTTGAGGAAATTGAAAAGGAAAAAAAATAGAATGGGGAGGGAGTGTTAGGAAGAGGAAGAGAAAGCAAAAGGAGAAGAAAGAAAAGTATGAGGAAAAAGTAGAAGAAAAAAAAGGAAGGAAGAAGATTTTGCCATCTTCAGCAATAGGGAAAATGAGTCTTAAATTTTATTCAACTTCTCATGCCCTTGGTAATTTATGCTGCCCCAGCCAATGGACATACCCAGAGTATCCATGTCCTGAATCTCTATAGGAAGTGGTGAAGTCAGCAGAGAGGAAGATGTTGAACTGAGCTGCTGAGGAAGGTGGGCTGACTCCTAATTGATCAGTGTGCTGAGAGTGCCGCCCTGGAGGTGTTGCCCAGGGTCTATTACCTTCAAGGACAGGTGGTCCTTCTCATTGCCTCATTCTCTGTAACCTGAGAAACACTGTACTCACTTCTACTAAAGCAATATCAAGATGATTGTAAGGCCTGTTTTTAACATTGAAGATAGTAATATTTTACCCTGAGCATTTAAAAAGAACCAACATTAAAGGTAAAATTCATTGATTTGAAGTATTTTACATTTGATTGCCCTCAACAAAAGAGCATACTATTAAATGAATAAATCTTTATTTTTTATCAAGGGTTGAAAGACTTTTAACTACCAACTATTAGTGTAAATAAGGGTATTTATATCAAAATTAAAGTCTGGTTTGTAATTTTTATTTTGAAATCATAGTATTTTTTCCTATAATTGATCATGTGATTACTTTTAGTTAGTTTATGAACATAATTCAAATAAAGTAAGAGGTCTGATGAAGCAATAAGATATTTATTGTATTAATTAAAGATGCTTTTCAATGTAAAGTTATCTAATAATGCTCCCTATTTAAAAACATCAAGGAGACATTTTTAAATTTTTATTTCATTGAGCAATTATACCATGAATTCTTTGAAAGAAAAGAACATATTAAGAATAAGTACTTTAAAATAGAAGAATGAAAAGACTGCAGCAAACTCACTTGCAAAGAAAAATTCAATGTCAGCAATTAAGTCTCCAGAAACTTTTTACAAAAAAACAATTTTTTTTCAGGATTTTTCAGTCAGACAATGCATGAGAAAAAGAAAAAGAAGCATTCATGAGAGAACACTTCATTCAAAAACTGTGAACTCATATAGAGTGCCAAGATGTGAAGACAAGGTTGAACCAGGTGAAACTGCCAGTATTTTGACTTGCCCGATTGGCATTTTCACATGATTCAACCTAAGAGTTACCTTGTCAAATACAAAAACAAATCCAAGAAGAGATTTTTTTTTAAAAATAAAACCATCATTTTTAATTTCTCTAGTGATAACACTTACATAAAAGAACTATTCCTGATTATCAAGGTAAATCTAAGAAGAAAAAGTAGTTTCACATGAAGTCTTCCCCAGGATCATCTAAATTTTCGAAATACAATACTAGAGAGAAGAAAGTGACTACTTAAGATAAAAATAAAAGATACCTTCTATGTAATCCCACATTTTAAGGAATCTAACATTGTCCTTAAGGAAAAGAGGCCAGAATTCCTCCAAATCTCATGTAGGGGACCCCTCCCAGAAGATGGTGGCTCTAGCCTCTCAGACTGAGCTAATAGATGAGTAAGAAGTTTATCTGATGTCATTTCAATAAAAAGAGCTGGGCACCGTGGCACATGCCTGTAATCCCAGCGGCTCAGGATGCTGAGGCAGGAGGATCTCATGTTCAAAGCCATCCTCAGCAAAAGGGAGTGCTAAGCAACTCAGTGAGATCCTGCCTCTAAATAAAACACAAAATAGGGCTGGGGGTGTGCCTCTGAGTGGTTGAGTGTCCCTGAGTTCAATTCCTGGTACTATCAATCAATCAATAAATAAATCTATCTTCCTGGACAGGGGGAAAAAAAAAAAAACTGATCCCAAGAAGAAAAAACAAAAAACTGATCCTAAGAAGAAAAATGTGAAATTTTACAAACTAAACCATCCTGACTCTCCTTCCTCAGAAACTTATAGGATTAGTCTTTTCTCACTTGTCTTTCAAAGCAGTTTTGAAAGAAGAATATTGGTGAGGAGAGATTATGTTATACAAATAATAATGTCTAAAATCTTCGCTTCATCTTCTTAACAATTATAGCAAAACTTGGAGAAACTCACCAAGAACCAGAGCTCTAAGGTAATTCTTAGCCTGGTCTTCCCTAAGCTACCAAACATTAACACTTGTGGATCTTCTTGCTGGTATCACTGAGTTGTCCATCCTATGACAAGTATTTAAAAGATCCAGGTATTCTTCTATCAGTACATTGATATAATTAGCACAAAAACTCGAAAACTTCAAGGAAATAATTTATTCTGAGTCTATACTGAATTAGCAAATGCTCCTTAGAGCTGGAAGATTTCTATCCTTCCTCTTGCGAACACTTTTGTGAACCCATTTCAACATTTATGTGTGTGATTAATTTAAAAAATAAATAAATAAATAGAAGACCAGTGTAAGGAACTAGGGGGAAGGAGGAGGGGAGGGAAAGTGGATTGAAATGGAACAAATTATATTCCATGCCTATACGAATATGTCAAACTGAACCTGAGTATTAAAAGTACAATGCATTAATAAAAATGTTTTAAAAATCACTTACAAAGAATGTACTCTATACTTTCTTGCCTTATTAAATTGTTAAATTATTCTGTGGATGGTTAGGTACTTAGAAGATATTGTGGATGGTAGATAAGTTTGAACCAACATCAAATCATTCTATTTGTATAACCTTGGGAACATGACATAACATCTTGGAGTCTCAGATCACTATCTCTTTTAAACATCCACTTCTTACTATTATTGACAGGCAAAAATGTGGCAACGAATCTGAAATGGAAAACAGTGCCAAGAAGCTAAGTTCTCAGTAAATGCTATTCTTATTCCTTCTTGTCCCCTTCACTTAAACCCTGCATATCTCTATCCTTTTCCCACCCTGTCACTACTGTGAAACTGCACTGGCCAACTGTGGCTAAAGTACTTGAGACAGAAGGGGCTTTTTGTACTCACCTCTGCTTTACCCACTTCCCCGATATCTATCATGCCTGGCTTTCTAAGAATTTGTCAGGGTCTCTAGTGGGGATGTCAATTACCCATCTACTACTATATCCAACAAATAATACCAAATAAGGGATTTGGTCTAGAAAAAAAGAAAAGAAAGAAACATACAGAAATCCTGTCTCAAATAGAAGTAGGGAAGATTCAGAGGTTCATTCACTTTCCCTTTGGTGCCATATACAGAGCCTGCTCCCTCCCAATGCTGTCTTACCTCAGCCACAGGAAGGTTTTCAGAAGTAAGTGGGCATGCAATCTTCCTTGTCACATCCCAAAGGAAAGAGAGAGAATTTTTTCCAGACATAAAAGAGCATCAGTTGAAGATGATTGAGTTAAGTGAGGTCACAAGGACACCCTTTACTAATGAAAGTCACCTGGGAAACTGCAAGGACTGGTTTAAATTAAGATTATTGAAAAGATACAGGAACTGAAATGGAATTACTATGATTGCATTAAACTAATTACTATCTATTCCTGGTGTGAGAGGATCCTGCTTTCCTCTAGAGTTACACGAGCTAACTGGGAAAGGGCAGACACCTGAACACATTTGGGTTCTAGGAGAACAATTGTTAAATCAGATAAGCATCAAAAGCACTTTGTACTTCTATGCAATGACTCGTGCTGGCCGGCCCAGCGTTCAGTTAGCCTGGTTCAGTCTCAAAACCTTCTCCTTACTGTAAAATAGGAATAATATTTCAAAACATTAAACTGATAAATGTTTCATTCATTGTAAAGCCTTTTGCCTTACTCCCTGCAGCTACCTATCCTTTGAATCAAGGGAATAACTATTCCACAAGAAGGGCTGAACCCAACCTAGAACTTAAGAAGTTATCCCACGGTTTTCTATTCCTACTTGAGTTAATATCCAGCTCTATTTGAGTTTAGAAAGAAAAGGGTTCTTTAAGTTCCCAAAGCTTCACAGCATGCATCAAAAGCAAAGAAGGACTAGGAGTGTAGCTCTGTGGTAAAGCACATGCTCAGTTAGCATAAATGAGGCTCTGTGTTCCATCCCTAGCACCAAAAAAAAAAAAAAGCAAGGAGATCTGAAGTCATGGTTTAGAGAGGCAGATGGTGAAAATAAAGTGGGAGAGGGGCAGGGAACATACCTTCCAGGGTGAGAAAAAAAGCTTTCTAGGACTTGAGAGGAAAGAGAAAATAAAGATCAAATGGTTTGCCTGTCTCACATCCCAGGTTAAAATCTAGAATGATAGTATCAGAAATAATCAGAAAATTCTGGAAAAATCCTCCAAGCAGAAGGCCTTGTATCTAAACCAGAAATAACCAAACAAAAGTTCAATGCCGTAGAAAAGGCTCACAACAAAATAGAACAACAATGAAATAGAAATTACAATATATCACAATTTTTAAAAGAGGAATGATGTTTCACATTGAACATTGGGATCCAAAATGCAAAAGACAACTGAGTGTGCTGGCTATGAACTCCCCCAGGGGACAGGCAGAGGCAGGGAGAGTAGCATTCAATGAAGGGCAAAGGAAACCTATAGCAGAAAACCACAGGGGAGGCCATCCAAACCAGTAACAAAATGGGAGCTGCAGCCAGGCTTTAGAGAAACAGCAGCAGGACCCTCCTCCCTGCCCCACCACTGTCCTCCAGAGTGTGTGTCCATCCAGTCCATCAAAGGTAAAAGCAACAGGCAAGGGAGATAGCAGGGCTGAGAGCTAGAAGCAGCAATGACCATGCTGGTTCAAATATATCATGAAAGCCCAGCAGTTAACCAGAAGTGGTGAGTAGTTGCTCACTAGATGGAGGGACCACGCCTACCTCTGCAGCCTCATCCCATCCATTCCTCCCACACTTACCATGCTTCAGTGCACTGATCTCCCTTCTATCTCTTCATCTTACCACTGAATGCAATGTTCTTTGCCTGACTCTTTGTGGGTCTGTCTCCTCTTATCACTGGGGTTTGTTATTTTGGGTCTTTTTGCTTGTTGGTTTGTTTTAATAAAGATGAATTTCAAACTAAACCACCATGCTTGATGGAGAAACCTTTGTAGCATTACCATGAATATTCAGGAAGAACAAATCAAAGAAGCCCACTATCGCTGTTTATTTGACTTTTGCTGAAAGTACTAGCCAGTGCAGCCTCCAAGACAAATAAAACATAAGTATTAATAATATACAGTCATGAATATGATGAGCATACTTTAAAAATCACCAAAAATTGACTGAAAGAAAATTAATAGAAATAATAAAATTAAGTACAGTGGCTGGCATACATAACGATAGAATTCAGAGCAGAAAATATTAGAAAATAAAGTTGGAGTTACTAGTTAACATTACAATTTGAATAAACACATCTTAATTTGCTCTCTTCTAAACTCCACTAAAACTATAGTAAAGGGAATTTGTTCAAGAGCATAAACTCACGAGAATGAGGAACAACAGAGAAGAAAACAACAGTAGAAGTAATGCAGCTGGACAAACGATAACTTCCAAGAGAGAAAATTCAGAGCAGAAAGCTAAGAACTTAAAAAGCAACAGAGTCCTCAAAAGTCACAAAAGCAGAACATATAGGACAGACTACTTCTGATTAGACCTTTGTTGGATATCAGTACCTGCAGGTTGATGTTCTCATTTAATAGCTTTGTTGAATGTAATTCATAATGTTCCCTTGACCAAAGTATATGATTTAATAGTTTGTAAGTAGATTCACCATATTCTAACAACATTCTCATAAGGTCTCAGTTTAAGTGATACCTATACCTCTGTACAGATGTCTTCTCTCTTTCCTGGTTCAAGCACTATCAAAGTTATTTTTCTCAGATATAGGCTTCCTTGGTTATTGTCTGTCCTTCCCCCTAGAATGTAGGCTCCATAAAAAGCTCTTTATGTTTCTCCTGATCTTCTTTGCAGTCTAGCTAGTAGTACAACAAAGGGCTTGCACGTAGTATGTAGTCACTAAAGACATTTGCTTAATGAATGAATTGGCAAGACATAATTACTGTAGAAGACGAGCTGGGTGGGTGCTGGAGAACCAGCTGTCAAGAACACTGTGGGGCGCTGAGGACGAACAGTAAGCAGGACAGCACTGAACACATAATCCAGCTGTCCATATGGTGTTTGAAAAAGGAACCAGACCCTTTATACTGAGCAGACCCTTTAGGTTCTTGGGTATTTAGAGAGAGTGGGGAGGGAAGAATCAGAAGGAGATAAGAGAAGTAGGTGAATCTCATGCAATTGATTAGAAAACAAATATATTTGATCACATATAAAATTTATACTAGTAAAGAGGTTCACATTGCTCACATTCACATATTATAGCATATGGAGTAAATGTTCCTTTGATGGATCAACTCCAAATCTGCTGGTAGTATTTAAATGCAGAATGGTTATATAGGGTAGTACACAGTTCTGAATGCAGAAATTCTGAACTGGTATCCCCATTCTGCCACTTCCTAGCTATGTGACTTGGCAAGTTATCTATTTTATGTTCTGATTTGCACACTTATAAAATAGCCATAAAAACCATAATGTGCTTTTGTTTTAAATGGAAATAATCAGAACAGTGCCTGTCACATCCTGAGTGCCTCATGTTTTCCAGTAACTATAGAAGTAGTGGTAGCAGTCATGATAGTGTTGCTCATGGTATTGATAGCAGTAGTAGTAGGTGGCAGTAAAGTGATAGAGGTGCAGCCCCTCTTAATTGTTTAAAGGGGCAAGAAAGTAGAATTTAGATCAGAGTCAACCAGTGTCAGATACAAAGTACAAAATTAATATTGAATTGACTTATTCCCACAGTGTTTCCTATCATACTGCAAGATGATTTGACATAATTGATTTTTCTTCAGAAACTGAGCGATACAGCAGATTTGTGGTCCTTGTCATTGGCAAACTGATTCCAAGTAATTCATTCTCAAATTTGGCCCACAGAGAGTGTCAGAAGGACAGCCATATACATAAGTACATAAAAGTGTGTGAGGGAGATAATGTGCATTAAACTTGGACTCTGTTGTAAGAAGTCTATGAGAATTTCATTCATTTAGGAAACAAAGTGAGAAAATAGTGGACAGTCCTGAAAAATAAGACATGGCATCGATAAATCAATAGAATCATTTATTTAGAGGAGAGAGTTACTGGTTTGCATTTATTAACAATACTGCCAATGCTTCATCTTCAAAGACAAATAAGAAGAAACCTTCATTTAGCATTGCAACTGACTTCTCAATTGATTCATCCAGTGAGGTCCATTGATTTCTTGCATGTATTATCTAAAAACATTAGACATTAAGAGTGAAAAAGCAGTTTTATCTCATGATCTGCATCAAAATCAGCTGCAGAATCTGGGCTAGCCTCTGGGTTCAAATGTGGGGAGCGATACCAGTTATTTACTTATCCAAGAGAAATCAGGAGAGAGTATTATAAAAGAAGTTGTTGTCAGCATAAACAAGGGTAAGTGAGCCATCTTCAAGTTAAGAAAGGATGTGCTATTTTTTAAAATAGCCTAAAGGATTATTTTCCATTTATGCAATAAAGCACACATCTACTGAGTGTTCCAAAGAATGTTAAGTGAAATAAAGTTGAATGTTCAAAATCAGCATAGAGCAATATAAACAACTTACACTGTGAGAAGAAAAATAGGGGGGAAGTAATGTCAACTAGCTCTAATAATAAGCTTTATGATTCTTCCCTTCTAGCTTTTCCTTAAAAAATCAAATTTTAGACATGCAAAGGAGCATAAATGTCCTCTAAATCACTTCTCTGTCTAATTTGGGGTGATATTCACAAATAAGGAGCATTTGGGGCAGTTAAAGCAGATAAGTATATTCCAGCAAGTAGAGATAAGATATTCTCAAAGAAAGATAAGATATTCTCAAAGTCACTGAAATATAGGGATATTCATGTTTTTTGGTAGTCCTTTACTAATTAATCAAATACTGGTTGACTCTTCAGTTGTATTATACCCAGGACTTAATTAATAAAGGTGATAGAGTGATGAAACGGAGAGGCTAATGCCACCTATGGTTTTTATCTTGTTTTGTTTTGTAATAAGGTTGCCCCAGACATAACATGCACAAGAGGGTCACATGGGAAAGATGCCAAGGTGGTCAGTAGGCTGAAGATGCAAACAAGGGAAGGTTCAGGCCCTTGTCTTTACTGGGGTTTCCATGGAAGAAGAAAGGCAGGGCAGATGAAGAGTTTAGGACTGCCAGTCTGAACCATTTCTGCAGACTTTAGGTTACAGAGGGGCTTCCTAGTTGCCTGACACAGTTTCCTTTAGGATGACTAAAGCACAGAAATAGTGCTTCCTGAACCATATAGAAGAAGTATGGCTCTGGATCAAGTTCTTACATCAAAGACATGCTCCTGGCTGGACCCTTTGTTGTTGTCTTTAAGAATTGGCTAGCCTCAGAAGAGGCAGTGTTTCCCCAGACAGACAGGTTTGTTTAAGATGTCAAAACATCAAAATATTCAGAAAAAAATTAAATATTTACAATATAGCAATACAGCCCTCATGTCTTATTAGTTATAGCCAGTGTCTTATTATTTACGGCAACTCAGTTTCTTGAAGCTAAATCTACTCACATGTGCCAAAAAATATGTATTTGCATTTTTGCAGCAATGAAAATATTTTAAAAGTGGTAAAAAGAGAACTAGCCTTTGATCTGACCATCCTGAGGAGATAAAAAGCACAAAAGCTCCCCCTAAAAGTTAATAGGTCATGTCAGGAACATCTGGGAACAAATGTAAAAGGCAAAGGAGAAACGTCTTCTGAACTTTGGGAGTAAGGATAGCATCTAACACAAAACATGCACAGTCATTACTATCAGAAAATAAAATAATCCATGTGGAGCACTAAGGATAGTACCTGGCATATACAACGTAAATATGAGCTGTTGGTAATATTATTATTCAACCCATGTGCATTGAGCACCCTCTACCTGTCAGGCACTTTTTCTCAGTGGTAAAGATACAGTAGTGTAAATGTAAATACATAATATAATGTACAGGAAGTGTTATGTGTTGTGATAGAGAGAAAAAGTAGTTAGGGTAATAAAGGAGAGAACATAATGATAGGAGAAATAGTAGGTGAAACAAGAAAGATGAACAGGTGCCAAATGATGTGACATCTCGTGGCCCATGATAAGGACTTTGGATATTACTCTATTCAATGGGTAGATTGAGAGTCAGGAAAAAATGTGATCAATCAGTGACCTAAGATGTCATTCTATGTAAGAAATATATTGTAAGGGGGAGAGAAAGGAAGCAAGAAAACCAGATTTGTTTGTTTGGGTTGAGTTACTCAGAAGAGAGGGAACAGTGGGTTGGATAAGAGTGGACTAATAGTAGATATAGTCAGAGGGACTGGGTTCAGGATATCTTTTGGAGGTGGACCTGGCAAATTTTGTTGGTAGACTAAATGTGAAGTATAATAGAATGAGAGGAATCAAGGATGACTACAAATAAATGAGTGCTGCTGTCATAAGATGAGAGGGGACTAAAGGAGAAAGGAAGAACACTGTGAATAGAAATCAAGAGTTTTATTTGGGGCATATTGATTTTGTGATCCTCAGTACAAACCTAGGTGGGGGAGTAAGTAGGCACCTAGTTACATCAGATATCTGAGTTTAGAGTTCAGGGTAGAGCTAAGGGCCACAGACATAAAGTTGGGAGTCATCAGTCCTTGGATGACATAGAAAGCCATGGAGGGAATGAGTCCCATTAAGGAATGAGTGTAGCTAAAAAGAAAGCAGGGATGAGGACCACATCCTGTGACACTTCAACATTTACATGTTGGCAGTGAGAGGAGTGGCTGGTGAGGTTGTGTGCTTTCTGTGACCGTGGTTTAACTCTGGATGTATGGATGCCACAAGCCAAGGAACACTTTCCCAAAGAAGGAAGTGAACAAATGCATCAAATTGCTGATAAGAGGACAGTAAAATAAGAACTGAGGATGGACAGTGGATTTGGCAAAGAAAAGGTTCTGAGGACCTAACAAGAGCTGTTTAAGTGGAGTCTTGGAGATGAAAGCCCAACTGGAGTGAGGAGTGAAGGCCAGGGAATAAAGACAACTCTTTGGCTGAGTTGTGCTATAAAGGGAGGCAGAAAAATGAGCAAATAGCTTCAAAGCGATGTCACTGCAAGTGAGGACTTTTCAGATACTAGAGATATTATGGCAAATTGTTCACAAAAATGATCCCCCTAGATAAGAGTTAATGGTGCTGAGGAGAGGAGAATTTCAGAAGCAAAGGGCACAACTATTAAACACAGATAACCTAATCACATGTGCAACCTTCCCCCCAACATTCTCTGGTATTTTTCCCCTTGCTCACCCAGGGCTTTCAAAACTCTCCTGTCTTTTGTTCCAGTAGGGTTGAGTTCAATCTCTGCCCCCATTGGAAAAGTCTTGAATAAATTCTCCTTACACTTGTCTGGTGCAATTTTTCTTAGACAATGTCTCAGAATTATCTCTTCTCTGTGTTCCACTTAGAATATCAAGCACTACACAAAATATTCAAAGCTTTTGTAATAAAATTTGTTTTTTTAGATTATTTTATTTACTTATTCATAATGCACAAGTATATCATCTTTTTACATACAACTGCTTGTATACAAAGTATATAAGTACCATTCAGATCTTTAATCATGCATTTAGGATAGTGATATCCATCTCATTCAACCACCATTTTTCCCCCCTTTCCCCCCCCTGCTCCCTCCCTTGCCCTCCCTTTCCTTTCTTGGTCTACCCTTAGTCTGACATTTTCTTCAGAAGCACTGAGTGGGTTCTGATGGAGAAAGGAATCCCGGATACTTTCTATGAGGTAAGTAGCTTCAGTCCCTTAACAGAAGGGCC
Organism: Tamias sibiricus; assembly: GCA_025594165.1. NCBI lineage: Eukaryota > Metazoa > Chordata > Mammalia > Rodentia > Sciuridae > Tamias > Tamias sibiricus. The sequence goes on from CM046662.1 coordinate 47,973,560, forward strand.
AGCATTCCCAGGACATGAAAAGCCAGCAGAATTTTCCCACTGTACTTTGTTTGGGTTTTGATTATTTTGTTTTTCCCCCAGTTCATTTTATGCTCTAAATTTCCTTCTTTAGGCTTTGTCTCCTGCTGTTCTCCCTTAGCCTCCAAGCTTTCTCTCTCCCAAAGCCAGGCCTTCCTTCCAAGTCAGACCACCTGAAGGTCTTTCCCTTGTTTAGAGGAGGATAATCAGCTACATCCTCTCACACCAGTGGGTGGACTGCTTCAAACAGGAAAGGGCTTTGAAATGGCTTACTGAGGCAGTCCAATTTAATTGTTAGGAAAGCATGCCCAGAGGCCAAACACTTTGGTCTATTCCAACCTGAAGTATTTCTCTTGAGTAGGCACAAAGCTCTAAGTGAAAAGCCTAGCTGATAATCCTTTTTTTTTGTTGTTGTTCTTTTGGTTTTGGCTTTGTTTTTTGATTTACAATACTAACGTGTAACCAAGTAAAAATTAGAAATAATTCTTTCAATTTAAGAATTGTTAGTGTGACTCTGGCAAGCTCTAGTACTGAGCAGGAATCTTGAACCGAGATAATAAAATAAACCTTTAACTTTCTTGTTTTCTCCAGGCCATATCCTCCATGGTTACCTGAGCGGTCTGTTTCTATTTAGGCTGCCTGAAATTATTCCACACTCCCATCCAGAGTTTCTGAACTCCCTTGAACAAATCATCAGAAAAAATAATATGAGACAGATCCTCCTCCTCAGATTCAAGAAGCCTCATGCTGGGATTGTGGGTAGAATCAGATGCTTTTCTTCTCTCCTTGGGGGAATCCTGCAGCAGATCAGCCACAGCAACCTCTAGTGTCTCTCCTATCATTGTCCCAATAAGGGAGGGAACAGCCCCATTACTGGCACTAACTGGGGAACCACTCACAGGTTTTATGAATGACAGCTTTGAAAAAGGATTGTTGCTAATAAATACCACTGGCCAGATTGTGGAGATCTGGCCAGATTGTGGAGATTGGGCCAGAAGGAGACGAAGGAAGAAAATCAGTTCCTGAGGTGATTCTCAGTCCAGATATGGGATGAAGTTTGAAGTAATGGCCATGGTGGTACACAAGTACATTTTAGAAAATTTTAGGCAGGAAAATCACTAGATGTAATTGGTGACTGAATGTAAAATGGAGAGGGTCAGGGAGTTGGAGGTCTCAAGAATGACACCCAGCTTTCTTTATTGGAACAAAAAGGTAGAAAACAATAGGTGACATTCATTGATTCTTTCTGTGTGTCTAGCTCTGGTCTCAGCCTTCCACATACAGTCTCAGTAATGCAACAAAATTTTGAAGCAGGTACAACTGCTATTATTTACATTATTATTCACATTATCACAAGTTCGGAAACAGGAAGATAAATAAGTTGCTTGGAAGTAAGCAAGCATTGGAGCCAGGATTTTGATCCAGCCACTGCTACACTGCTTCAGAGCTCAGGCTCCTGAAACCCCTGATTAAAGCCTTCCTAGCATCAGGAGTCAATGTTCGTGGTGAAGATGGATCAGGATCTCCACGAAGGATGTCAAATAAAGGTTTTAGTTGGCCAGTAGTGAGATTTAGTGTAGGGCGAAGCCAATTAATGTCTCCCAGTAGTTTTTGGAAATCATTGAGGGTGGTCAGATGTTCTTTATTTATTAAAATTTTTTGGGGTCTAACAAAAGTATCCATGATTTTAAATCCTAAATATAATATGGGAGATCTGGTTTGAACTTTTTCTTCTGCTATATATAATCCATATTTTTTTTAAATTTTCTACCACATCACTGAATATATTAAATAAGATTTTTTGATTAGGGTGGGCCAATAAAATATCATCCATGTAATGTTAGACACATGAGATTTGGATATTTATTTTTAATGGGTTGGATAGCCTTGTCCACATATATTTGGCATATGGTGGGGCTATTAGCCATTCCCTGTGGTAAAACCTTCCATTGATATCTCTGATCAGGGCCATTATTGTTCATAGAAGGAACGGAAAAAGCAAACCTGGGGGCATCCAGAGGATGTAGGGGAATAGAAAAAGAAGCAATCCTTTATATCAAGAGTAATAAGATGGAAATTTTTTGGAATAGCTACGGGACTAGGAAGTCCAGGTTGAGTAGGCCCCATAACTTGCATGGTTTTTATTGATTTGTCTAAGATCATGTAACAATCGCCATTTTCCTGACTTTTTCTTGATCACAAATATGGGGGAATTCCAGGGAGAGGTGGAAGGTTCTATATGACCTGCTTCTAATTGTTCCTGAACTAATTGGTGGGCCGCTTGTAATTTCTCTTTAGATAGGGGCCACTGAGGGACCCACACTGGCTTATCAGAAAGCCATGGTATTTTCAAAATTATTTTCTCAGTGGCCCCGAAAAAAAATATCTTTTTCCTTTATGACAATGATTACTTTTAGGGTTAAGATTACTCTGTACTTTTTGATAATGAGTTTTTTTATGGTTAAGATTACCCTGTAGGTTTTCACATTTAACATCTGCAGGCTTGGTTGCAAGGTGTACTCCCATTTGTTGCAAAATATCTCTTCCCCATAAAGTAACCGGTAGATTAGGTAAAACATAAGGCTGAAATGTTCCTTTATGGCCTTCATCATCCTCCCATTTTAAAATTACTGCACTTTTATCTGGGAGGTTATTATATCCCAAGCCTCTTAAACTGGTTGAAGCTTTTTGCAGAGGCCAGTGCTTGGGCCATTGGCGTAAATTAATAATGGAAGAGTCAGCTCCAGTATCTATTAATCCCTCCATTTCTATTCCTTGGATTTTTATTTTACACATAGGCCTCCTTGAACAGTCTCGAACCCAGCAAGCCATGGGACTTGAGTCAGTGGAACAAAATCCTCTATTGTTCCCTTCTTGAGGCATACCCATTTTAAATGAATTATGTAAATTGGGAAGGAGAAGCAACTGAGCAATTCTATCTCCTTGATTAACAGAACTTACACTTTGGGGTGAGCTAAGCATTATTTTTATTTCCCCTTTGTAGTCTGAGTTTATTACACCTGGGGTCACTTGCAAACCTAATAAGCTTTTAGGACTACGCCCGATAATAAGTCCTACAGTCCCTGAGGGAAGAGGTCCCCTGACTCCTGTGGGAATCAGTTGAACCCCCATTTCAGGTGTTAACACTATTCGGGCGGTGGAACAGAGGTCTAATCCTGCATTTCCTCTTGTTCCTCTGGCGAGGGAGTGGATGGGTAGTAGGGATTGTGTCGGGGAAGCATCTGAGTGGATGCTTGAGGATACTCCTTCTGCAATGCCCCGTACATTTGTGGGCCCCGGGGTACTGGGCCCCGTGCCCCCGTTTTTTGAATTCCTGAACAAAGGATTTCCATGGATGTCAAATTTTGAATAGCATTTATTGGCCCAATGATTTCCCTTTTTACACCTGGGGCAGCGGCCTGGGGCACGGTATGAGCTTGATCTTATTTCTCTTTTGGGATTTTGCCTAGAATTGCCTGATTGATTATGATAATTTTTGCCTGGAATATCCTGATTGATTATAATGTCTACGTTTAGCCTTTGTGAAATTTCGAGAGGAAGTACCTCTCATTGAGGTTGCAATCACATTTCCTGTGACAAAGGCGCCATTTATATCTTTACATAGTTGTATATATACGGAAAGATCCTTTTTAGTTCTCCATGGCCTGATGGCTGCTTGGCACCATTTATTTGCATTTTCATAAGCTAATTGAACAACTAAAGGCATAGCTTGGTCAACATCTGCAAACACACTACCTGCAGTTCTCAAAAGTCGATCAGCAAAGTCGGCATACGGCTCATTAGGTCCTTGAATCACTTTTGACAAGCTACCTTGTAGATCCCCAGGTCCTTGTACAGTTTTCCATGCCTCTAAGGCAGCTGCATTTATCTGAGCATATATATCTGAGTCATAATCTGTTTGAGCCTGTAAGTCTGCGAATTGCCCTTCTCCTGTTAGCATGTCTATATTATAGTTTTCAAACCCTGCAGCCGCGTTTCTTTTAGCCGTTTCTATACAAAGTTCTTGGAATTGCGATCGCCAAACCAAGAATTGCCCCCCGCTTAATGTTGCTTTACATAGACTTTTCCAGTCTGAGGGGGTTAAGCTAAAGGTGTTAAGGGACTCCAGCATACTCAACGTGAAAGGAGCTTGGGGCCCATAAGTCATTACTGCCTCTTTGAGATTTTTTATAGTTTTGAAATCTACTGACTGATGGACACTCTGTCCATTTTTCTTTTCAAATGCTGGCGGTTCCCAATGTATCTGTGAGTTGTCCTCGAGGGCGCATAAGCGATCAGAAAGACTTTTTATTTCTGTTTCTAGGGTATGCAAATGCCTAGTAATACCCTTCATATTTTCTGTAATGGATTCCACCCATGGGGGAGTAGTCACTTCCACAAGTGACTCCTCTGCCTGACGGACCTTTTTTTCTCGGTCTTTTTAAATTTCTTTTTCCTCATTTTCTCAGGATCACTTTTACTAGATTCCTCACCACTGCTAATTTCACTGACAGCAATATCCTGAGGCCCAGGTTCCAGTGAGAGCAAGTATCCTTCAGCTTTCGCCAATAACTTCCGAATAGCTTTAATAGCTTGGATTTTTGTCATTTTTGGGTCTCTTCTAATACTCTCTTTTACTGGTCTCAGTTGGCCCAGTGGAATCTACACTTTTTTGATCACTTTCACTTTTGTCTATATACTCCTCACTGAGAACAGAGTCAGGTATATCAAGGAGTCTTTGCATAGCCTCTATCACTTGGGATTCAGTTATATTCGAACCCATCTTTAGAGACCTTTCAGTTCTTACCTGTCCGCCTCCGAAGTTCCCCGTACGGGCCGCCACCTGTTGCTGCCTGAAGCGCTTGAAGCAACGGAGCCGCGGGAAGAACTTCAGAAGCAAACTGGAGACAAACAGCTTTTTATTCTGATAACTTTTCTCTCTGGTTCTAATAACGACTAACACACGCCAAAAACACACCCTAAAATGGCGCTGACTCGATCAGCAATTTCGGCCAAGTCACTCGAGATCACGCAACAATCCCGTGACTACGGGTGCGACAAAGGCCAAAATCTCCACGGCTCATAGTCAACCGCAATTCAAGCCAATCCCCAAACAGGGCTCCTGCAGAAAATGTTTTAAGGGTAGGATGTTTCATTGAGTCCTGGATAGGCTGTGAGTTTTGAGTGCTTTGGAGACATCCCAGCAGAAATGATAATGTGCAAGTCTTTGATATAAATAGGACCCACACTCAAGGAAGACTAGTTGGAAGGTAATGATTTCAGTCATTAGCACACAGACAGTAATTGAAACCCAGAGGTTGATGAGATGAATTGCCCAAGGGAAACGTAGTGGCAGAAAGCAAAGCTCCATGATTGAGCCCTAAGAAATATCCATATTTAAAGACTATGTAGAAGATGAGAAGTTGATGAAATGAGAAGTAGGAAGAAAATCAGGAGAGTAGTATGAAGAAAAGCACGAAGAAAGTGCTTAACTGTGACCAATGCTACTGGGAGAAAGGTGAGAATTTGAGCACCCACTGTTTTCAATAGGAGAAAACTGAACCTGTACAAATCTGGTAAGAATGTAACCAAGAGCTTAGTTTTATTAAACTTATCACTTACCTAGTTACTGATGAAGTATTCTGATTCTGTTTCTTACACAAATTTCTTATCTTCTTTGAACCTAAGTTATCAAATTTATAACAGCAAACTAACAATTCTTAACACTTAATAAGAGGCACTCAGAAAAATAGAGGGGTTTTTATGCTTTATTTTGGTTTGGTTTTTGAGGCACTGGGGATCAAACCCATGCATGCAAGGTCAGTGCTCTACCACTCAGCTACATCCCCAGCCTTAAAGATATATTTTTAACATTATATTTTAAGTCCAATACTAATGAACTAAGACAGTAAATAGTTTGGAAATAAACTTTATGTACTCTTGAGAAGATGGACCTGGGATATCGTATGACTTTTACTTATTCAGCAAAATATTTATTAAGAACCTACTATATGCCAAGCTTTCTTCTTTTAGGTCCTGGAGATATGACTGGGAACAAAGCAAACAAAACTTCACTCTTCTGGTGATCACATTCCTGAATGATATGTGATTTATTTCCAGGTGATTTATTTTGTCATGCAATCTTGAGTGCAGGTTGTACTTGTTGACAACTGGTACTACTACTTTTTTAAAAGTATGGAGACGCTGTCTTTTCTAATGTAATTCAAAGGCTCGCATGTTGCCTAATTTTTCAACAGTATAATAACTGTAATTGGCATCAATGCCAATTTAGAATTACATTAGCAGCACTGATTTTACAGTCCCTGAATGGATATAATCAACAAAGGGAAAATGTTTACTAAACATTAGTTAGTCTGGAGACTTAAGACAATTCTTTACCCTTCATATAAAGACTGACTTTACTTACAATTTGAAAGAAATGTCTCTCTCTTTACTCCAATGCTACAATAGTGCAATTAAAACAAGATATTTGTCTTCCAATGTGTCTTCCCTATCACTACTAATGCACTGGGTCATTAGCTCCAACAACGTGAATAGGTTCTCTCTACCTCATTCAATTTAATTAGTGTACCAGATAACATATAAGAGTACACTTTGCATTGCAGCTAATAGTAGATAATAGCTCTTAAAAAAAGAGAGAAATTGCCTTACTCTGTGATGGCTACATTGAAATATAACACACACATACATATATAGAGATACATACACTTGACATAAATGAAAGATATCAAGACACAGCTCACAAGGAGCAAAGGTCAACCTCCACCTCCCTGGAAATTAAGGATCATCTCAATTGGGATAAGCCAATGCCACACACATAGAGCAAAAATGTCAAAAAGAGTCCAGTCTGCTTTTTTCTTTTCTCAATCACACTAAGCAGACAGTACCAGACATTAGTCAACTTAGTGATCATTTCATACTTTTTGACAGTGCTCAAATCCAAATACTTAAGTAATATCATAACATTTTATTGTAAAGCAGGCTGATACCCTGTCAATTTACTTTCAAATATGAAATTGAATAAATATTGAAGTCATATCCTTATGAGAAAAGTGAAGGTGTTTCTCACAATGATAGGGTTAGTCATATGCATTAAGGATTTAAGCTAACACTTCTGTTGAATCCACTAACTCTTTAAATCTATCTTCAATATAAACCTAAAGGCAGCTATTAAAGGCAATCATCAGGATATACTAGCAACAGAAAACTTTCACATTCAGTAAAGCTCAACTTAGTACCAGCATGTGTCAGTAGAATGCTCGGTCCTGACACAGATCCCAGGCCTCAACTTGCTAAAATTGGACAATTGTTTGGCTATCCAAGAAATACACTGCTTTGCATTCAAAATATGGCCTCATATTTGAATAATTTCTTAGCACCATGTCAACAGTTAATAGGTCCAATCAGAAATATAGAAAGTCTCCTTATAATGGTAAAAAGGCTTCTGGGCCAGAAATGCATGAATGAATTTAGGTATTGTGAGAGTCAATAACTTACATTAATGTTTGGTATTAGACTAACATGAAATTAATGGTGCTATTAAATTAATGTTTCAAGCATTTGGGGGAGAGGTTGGCTCTGAATGTGCTCCTATCTACCATCATAGGACAGGTTTTTAGGAAGCCTTATTTAATTTGGATTAAGGTATTAACTATGGAAAGCAGGATGTCTCAGGCAGAAGAGGTTGCTCTGTCCTAATGACAAGAGACACTGTGGGGTCAGACGCAAATACTCTGCATACTTTAAAAGATGAAGGGCTTTCAGAATTTGGGGGCTCCATCTCTAAGTCAACAATGCAACAAGACTGTTTATTTTGGAAAAGAAAAATTTAAAGAAATAGATTGGTGCTGACAAGGATTGATTTTTATTTCCACCAAAAAATTCAGTAGAGAGAGTACTTTCACATTCAATAAATCTCTACTAAGTACCAGCCTATTGAATCAGAAGTGGAGCCAATTTCCATTCAGCCAGTTATGTGAGGAGCCATGTGCAGAAAGCTGAGTTAACTGGGACATACTTCCAATTTATTCCAAAGCTGTTTGGGCCACCTCATAGCTTGATACTATGGCCAGTTGTCTGTCTAATATGCCCACAGTCCAACTCTGCCTACAGGAAATAAAAATGAGTTGGTCAAGCAGACAAAAATATCTGATCTACCTGATAGCTAAATTTCTCCACTTAAATTAATAAGGATACTCTTGCTTTTAGATCAGTCTTATGAGTTTCTCAGCTTGAAGTTGCATCATCCTTGCACCTATTCATCCTAGGACCCTGGTAAATCAAAATTTCTGATCATGCAAAGCCAATGGGATAAACTCTATCCTAGAATAAATTTACCAATAAAACTCAACCTGCCTGGACCTGCTTGAACATCATCATGATCCCTACCACTCTGGTCACAGCTAATTGCAAAAAGGATTTGTGCCCAAGCCATACACTGTACAGAAGGCCTAAGCACAGGAAAGGGATGATATTATATGGAGTGATATTTTTCTCAGGGAAATTCAACATAACAATTTCAAAATGAATTGACAGAAAACAAGGCATATGAGCATGAAGAGATAGAATGCAGTAGACAAGGACCAGAAGGCAACAGAGACAAACCAGTAAGCAGAATCCACAAGGTACAGAGGAGTTGAGAGATACCACTCAGCAGCAAATGGCAGACAGAAAGGAGCAGAGGCGCCATGACATTGGAAAGGCTGACTGCAGGCGTGGTGGCCTACACAATTATCTTCAGCTGTGGAAATGATTGCCTCCTTGAGTTCTGCATTTATTCTTCCCAGAAACCCTGACTAAGTGAGATAGCTGAAAATATTTTGTTCCTTGCAACATGAATGAGTCTAACATATTTTTAGAAACATTGAAATACTGAATTCCTCATTTGAACAACTTTTTGATTTCCACAAGGCTGTTTTTTAAAAATTGATAAAACAGTTTCATATATTCTTGTGCAATGGTTTTATCATAACAAACTCTTTCTTGAATAAAATCTTATTTAATATTTTTTCAACTAAACCAGCAAACATATTTTTTACAAATGTAGGACCAAATAAATCAAAAAGTTCAGAAGTAGTATCTCTCATAAATAGAAAATTATTACTTGTCACATGTATATATTCTGAAAGCAAAGCAAAATAATCCAATTGTTTCATTTTCTAATCCATGAGATAGATGACACATGATACATTTTGTCACTGTTGATTTAGTATAGTTTATGTTTTTTTTCCTGAGGTTTAGTAATTTGAGCCATGTATAATCATTAAGCTCAATTTATTCCCATCTTTACATCAAAGTCTTCTGTGCTCATTTCTGTCACTAACTGAATCCTTTATCTCTAGCTGAATAATTTATTGTTCCTGAAATATTAAATAAAAATCTAGTCTGTGCCTAGTCCTATACTAACCACTCATCTCAGCTCAAAAGTATAGAAAGAGAACTCTCTACAATGGGAATAAAACTTGAAAAAAAGGAAAAGTTTGCCCATATAACTAAGGAGACAGGACAAATGGATACTAATTTCAGAGACTGAAGATATTATACTAGATAGTAGCAAAGACTACACATGAAAGAATTTTCAAACCAAAGAAGTGCCAGAACACTGCTGGTTATGGTTAAATAGAAAATTAACATAGGAAGCACATAAAAATAAATAAAATAAAGGTATTGTGTCCAACTGCAACTAAAAATAAATAAATATTTTAGACAAACATAGGAAGGAAGTCACTGTGGTCTCTCGTTTGACTGGGAAAACTTCTTGGTGACTGTGAGTGTTGGGTCAGGTTGTACTTGACAGGTAAGATTAGAATAGCAGAGCAAAAGGGAGACTCCCAAGGTGATGGGGCACAGAGTAAGGAAAAGCTTTATATATGTGCAGTAACCAGAATGGTGGCAAAATGGAAGCAAAACAAGCTTGGCAGTGGGTTTTTTTTGTTTGTTTGTTTTGTTTTTTTGCAAGATCCAGAACACAAGTCTCAACTGCTCAAGCCTATAAGCAAGGTGGACTTTTGTTGGATGTGGGGGAGATCGGGAATTGAACTCAGGGGCACTCAACCACTGAGCCATATCTCCAGACCTATTTTGTATTTTTATTTAGAGACAGGGTCTCACTGAGTCGCTTAGCACCTCAGTTTTTGCTGAGGTTGGCTTTGAACTTGTGATCTTCCTGTCTCAGCCTCCTGAGCCACTGGGATTACAGGCATGCACCACTACACCCAGCAGCCTGGTGAACTTTAAGCAGGAAATAGTTCTAATAAAAATGGTGTCAGAAAGAGAAATACTACCAATAACAGGACCTGTTGGGAGATAGCCCAATAACTAACACAACAAGTTACCAGAGCCAACTTTGGAATATAGCAAAGGACAAATGAAATAGACATAATAAATGATTGTGAATTAATGGATTAAGGGGTAGACTTAAAAATTTTTGGAACTAAAGAGATTAATGTACCTCTTAAGCATCAAAGTTTGAAAAATAAAGGTGGGGAATATGAGAGGTGATGCATTTGGGAGGGAAATACAATTTTGAAATCATCAGAGAGTTACCTGGGTGGAACTGGACATGAAAATGGAGAACAGTATGTCCTTCGTCCTGCCTAGCCAGTAGATGATGACCACATGAACTCATAGCAATGCTGATGTGCTCACTCCTATCTAATACTGGTTACATATGAGTAATTGTGCTGCTTGGTAATCAAGTGGGACAAAGACTGCATCCAGGGGATCAGTCAGTACAGGGGCACACAGCACAGGTCTAGAAAGCAGAAAACATCTGTGCCAAAATCATGCCACAGCACGATGATGCCACATAATAATAAGCTAATAGTGTACATGGCCATTCTATAGACACGACTCAAATAACAGTACTTTGTAAGGATAATATGATCTTCTGTCAAAACAACATTTACTGAACAACTTTGATTAGTATTTCCAAGGCTTTGAGCAGTTAATTCCTCTGAATGAAATCTTAATGCATCATGGTCTCCCCAGATTCTCCTGTCTACTCTGGAACCTCCTGGGCTTTATGCCCTAACATTTCCTTCCTCTTTGAAACAAGGACGACTGTGTTCATATGTATGTTTGGTCTTAGCCTCTGGATCTAGCACTATCTTAAAATCAGGTAGAATTTTAAAGACACTAGGTGAATAATTTAGTCATTCAGCACTACATCTCAGCTGTATTACCATATTGTTTAGACTTCACGTGCCAATAGACATGAGAGGATCCTAGCCTTCTGTGTTGGCACTCAGGACCAAACCAGGTCACTGGAAATTTTTTTTACCATTTCCTGTTCAAATTCTTTAGAACTATAAGTTCTGTCCTGACCACAAATTCTTATATCTGAGTCCCCAGGTATTTTTGTACTATTTATGATAAACTTGTGCTGATGATTCCCAAATATGTTCTCCATTCAGAGAACATATCCTTTGTAAAGGATCGTCCTCTTCTCACTTTCAACATTGTAATTTGAATTGAACTTTATTCAATCTGGCATTAAACCTCCTTGAATTAGCCTGGGCATGGTGGTGCATACCTGTATCCCAGTGACTCAGGAGGCTAAGGCAGGAGGATCACAAGTTTGAGGCCAGCCTCAGAAATTTAGTGAGGCCCTAAGCAATTTAGAAAGACCCTGTCTCAAAATAAATGAATAAATAGGGCTGAGGATGCAGCTCAATGCTTAAGCACCTCTGGGTTTCATCCCTGTTTTCTTTTTAAACTTCCTTGAATTACAAAATATGAATCCCTTTTGGCATGAAAGCTAAAAACAATCATGTTAGCAACTGTATTTCAGAAGAACGGAAAGTATAAACATGAGCCCATCAAATATCTAAAGAACTGGTTTTCTCTTTCAGAATCCACTGTATTACACCCTGTTTTAGTCAGCTTTTTCGCTGCTATGACTAAAAAAACTGACAATAACTATTTTTAGGAGGATAAGTTTATTTGGGAGCTCATGATTTCAGAGGCCTCAGTTCATAGAAGGCTGGCTCCATTCCTTGGGGCTCAAGGTGAGGCAGAACATCATGGTGGAAAAGTGTGGTGGGAAAAAAGTGGCTCATATGATGATCAGAAAGCAGACTCCAGTGGCCAGATACAAAATATACACCCCAAACGCATGCCCCTAGGGACCCACCTCTGCCAGCCACACACCACCTGCTTTCACTTACCACTCAGTTAATCCCATCAGGGGATTAATTCACTGATTGGGTTAACACTGTAATAACCCAATCATTTCTTCTCTAAACCTTCTTTCATTATCTCACACAAGAGCTTTTGGGGGACACCTCACATCTAAACCACCTCACATCTAACACACCCTACAAGATTTAGGTTTAAAGGCTGGAGATGTAACTCAGTGGTAGAACACTTGTTTATCATGCCCCGAGTCCTGGGTTCAATCCCTAGCATCACAAAATAAGAAGAAGAAGAAGAAAAAAAAGATTTAAACTTAATCCTAAGAAATCTTCATTTGATTACCAAAACAAATGAATGATTTTACCATGAAAAAGATCATCCTATAAAGTCTATTTATGGTGATTTAGATACTTATGACCACTTTCCTTAAAGGAAGATATTTTTCAATCAGTAAAAAACAATATTTGGCAAAGAAAACCTACTAATCAAAAGGTAACACATCTGAATCAATGTTTTGTTTCCATTTCTATATCAAAATCAGAGTCAAGAAAGCCCTTATGTGTATGGGTGGACTGCATTCAATAGTGCTGACTCAGGGTTTGAAGAAGTTGATCTTTAGACTAGTTTCAGTTGGGGTTTTTCATTTGCTTGCTTGCTTGCTTGCTTGCTTGGTGGAAGTTTTACTATTGCCCCTGTGGCTGTGGCTTCCCCTTGCTGTGCCAAGGAGCCTGGGAGGAAGATCAGGGAAAGCAGCCTTGCTGGCCCTGCTTAGGGGAGAAGCCCACCTGCCTGTAGACCTTTCCATCTCACAGTATGCAGTGGTTGGGGGACTGAGGAGCATCCTCCACCTTTCTCACCCAGGACCCAATCGGCAGATCAGATTGCACTCCTCCTTGAATGTCACCGTGTTCCTATCTCCACAACTGAATTGCGCTGAAGAGCCAGGAGGAACAGCTATTTCACTGAGGCCTCGGATGAGCACCACAAAGCAGTAAAGGGAGAAGATGAGGAGGGGGACTCTACACCTGCCCCCTTTTCTCATGGCAATTCAAGGAGGGTTCAAGGTTAGGACCTGGTCCTTAAGAGAATGCCCCCTGTAGATGCTTTCTTCTTTAGGGACTCCTTCATCTCCTCACCCTTCCCTTCCCACTTCAATTACCCTCAGACTATTACAAGCAATTCTGCTGGCCTGGCTGGGATTCCACCTCTTTCCTCTTGAAAATCCCACCTGTGTCCATCTGAGTAATGCCAGTGCCCTATTCCTAATTGTTTCTTGTAACTTCTAACAGCTTACACCTCAGCTAGAAGTTCACATCAGTTTTATTTGCCTAAAGCCCCTGCTGGATCCACAGAGGATGGATGAGTTTTGGTACTATAACGGGAACAGTACACAGTCTGATCTGGGTTGATTTTCCATTAGTAAAAAGGGTGACCAAATACACAAATAAACAATGACCAGACCATTTATAGCAAGAGAACTCTGACAGCGTAGCAGTCAGCTCAGGAAAACAACCCATTTTAGACAGCAACCAGCCAGGAGGCCAGGCTGCTATAAACCAGACTTGCAGGAAGTTAAACCATACTTTCCAACAAGTCATTCAGGAAGCCAAATAATATCCCCAGTAATAATTGGCCCCTAACAGCCAGAACCTGATTAAAAACTGACAACTGCCCTAATTTGTATCCCCACTTCCAATTTAGACCAAAGGAGAGAAAACCAAACATTCACTCCTAACCAGTCACAGAATGCCTTGCTTCTAGTTAGCCTACAGCTTCCCAGGCCAACAGCCCCCAGCAAGGCATGCCTGAAGGTCACCTGTTCTCACTGTTAAACCATCCCACTCCTCTCTCTGCCCTTGAGTCTCTGCCAAAACACAGGTGATGGTGGCTGACAGGCCGCTATAGCCATCTTTTTGCTTATTCTCATTTGGTTGGTCTTATTTATTTCCAAAGAAGTGTTGGTGCTAAGTTTTCCCCTAAATGCAAGTACATCTCATCCTATTAGGCATTAATTAACTATTAGCTAATTAAGTAATTATCCTAGGGAGATTCCATCTATATGAAAAAAGCACGTTCCTCATATTCAGAAATATTTTGAAGTGACTTCTTGAAAACCTTGAGAAATAGCTGGCATCGTTTTGCTAAAGGAACATTTGACACCCACTTGTTCCTGCTTTTATTACCAGGAGCCCACATATTAGCTGAGAATGGCTCTCTCTGAGTCAACCAGGATAAATGGCACAATCTTTCAACAGATTATGTATGGTCTTAATTGGGTGGGGAGAGTAGTTTCAATCCATCTCACTGTGTTCAACTCACTTTTCCCAAGTTTGAAAGCAAAGACATGTCAAAAGATAAAGAGTCATATAAACCAGTGTAAAAAAGATGAAAGATGAAAAACCATCTTTGGAAAGAGCAGGAAAAGGAGGAGAAAAATCTAAAGGCAAGTTTTATTTGAAAGAGACTCTCACATGAAAGAGTTAGTTTATAATCAATTACTCCCATTACTATAGAAGGAGCAGAGTAAGGACAGGGTTCAAACATTTCAAGGGTTTCTATAATTTGTTGAAATCATTGGCAACCTAGGGAACCACAGACTAGAAGATTCATGCAAACTTTCATGGTACATTTGTGGAACTAAACAGAAAACTGTAAATTGGTAAATTACGTAAAATATACATGGAGGTAGGAACCTATTATGATTTGGATGTGAGATGTCCCCAAAAATCTCATACGTGAGACAAGGCAAGAAGGTTCAGAGAAGAAATTATTGGGTTTTGAGAGCCTTAACCCATTCAGTGAATTAATCCCCTGACAGGTATTAACTAAATGATAACTGAAAGCTGATAGGGTGTGGCTGGAGGAGGTGGGAATTGGGGCCTTTGGGGTATATATTTTGTATCTGGCATGTGGAGTCTCTCTCTGCTTCCTGACCACCACGTGAGCTGCTTCCCTCTGCCACACTCTTCTGCCATGATGTTCTGCCTCACCTTGATCCCTGAGGAACGGAGCCAGCCTTCTATGGCCTAAGACCTCTGAAAACATGAACCCTCAAATAAACTTTTCCTCCTCTACAATTGTTTTGGTCAGATCCTTTAGTCATAGCTCTGAAAAAGGTGACTAAAATAGAATCCCAGAGTAAGCATAAATTTTTTTCAGCACTATGGTAGTATATTAGTCAATTTACCTGACACAGGTATTTTTAATAAAGGAAAGAAGTTTTATTTAGTTCATAGCAATGTCTGTTCAAATTCCAAGGTTGGGCAGCCCCTTTGGTTGGAGTTCTGGTGAGGACATCACATGGCAGCATACTGTGGCAGCAGCGTGTGTAGGAGCAAGTGGACACAATGAGCAAATGCAGAGTGGGCAGGGCCATGTTTGCTCCTTTATAACAATTTTCCTATGACTTCCAAAGAGGTCACAGGAGAAATATCTCACACCCCAGTGACCCAGAACCACCCCCTGCACCATGAGGTCCCAACTCCCAAAGGTTCCACGACCTCCAATAGTGCCAACCTGGGAACCAAGCCTTTAAACATAATGAATCCTTAGGGGACATTCAATTCACACCTAACTGTATCAAATAATGCCTGAAAAACTGGTTTGAAAAGTCCTACAAGTTATTCATTTGCATACAAATTAAATGGGCCTTCCAAAACTCAACCTGTAAAGAAAATATATCCTGAAAGAGAAAACACAGGTCACAGGTTTGACTCAATAGCAACACCCCAGTTACTGAAAAAGGAAAACCAAAGTTAGATTCTTCATAGTAGAAGACTCGATTTGGCCTCTATCATGGCCAAAGAGTGGCAAGTTAATACTGAATGAGTTTTTTTAGACTAAAAAATCCCCAAGAATTTTATGAGAAGTATGACCAAGACACTGTGGAGAACGGCCTTCTTGCCACTTACTAGTGGCCCAGTGTAGGCAGAGTTCTACATGTTGGTGCACCCTGGACAGGACAGGAAGTGGCTGCCGTAGGAGGCCTGGCTCTCCCTGATGGTGAATACAGGAATACAGCTGTCGGATTCTCCACAGACCCTGTGCCAAGCATTTGCACAGCAGCAGAGGACAGTGTGTTCTCTGGTAGCTGCAGACAGTGTCCTCAGCATGAGTATCATCACCATCACCACCAACATCCTCAACAACAGGGACCCTGAAGAGATATGGAAGAGATATGCGGGGCTTCCCAGGTAGCAGAGGCTAGGTAGGAGAATCACTCACAAACTCACACTCCTCAGAGAAATACTTAGAGAATACAAAGAAGAATCACAGAATAAATTTAGAAAACTTCAAGTGGGACTAGAGTTTCCAAATAAAAGACAAAGATGAGAATGAGAATAAGAGTACTTATTACTATTCATAGGATCCCCATTTTTCCTCAAGGATGATATGTGGTTTGTGGAAATAATAGTTACAAGTATATAATTTTATCTTCAAGGGTACTGTTTTGAAAAATTTTAAATGATGGGTTTTTTTCTTTCTCTCCCCCAACCATTCTCTATCCCCTCAAATCAGGATGTCTGGCAACCTCTATGCCATTGTCATCACAGAGAAAGTTCCTCCAGCATGAAAGAGGAAATAGAAGAAACCCTCTGTGCCAGAAAGAAAGCAGAGGAGGAAGAACTAAAGAGGTAGAGGCAGTCAGACCTATTTATGTGCTATTTTCTAGCCAGGAGAAAACTCTAGAAGAAGGTGATGATAGTGAGGTTGGGCAATGAGGACACCAAGGCAAGAGTTATCTTCCTTTGGCATAGCCCAGGAAAACCAGCAGGCTCCTCAGGGTAGCCTGGCTCACAAGTCATTGCGACATCCAGCATGGCACAGGAATAAGGTGGCAAGGAGAAAGAGCCTGAGGTTCCACTACCGGCTTTCCTCCACCTTCACATGGCTTCAGGGAATGGTGAAGTTCTGCCATCCTGGCAGAAAGCATGCAGAGGCTGAACTGGCAAAGACACGGAGTCCAGAAATGCTGCATTATGCAGAGATTTCTTGATAAAAAGAAAATGGACAGATCACACACTTCAGCAGTCAGTGACAGCACACATTTCTACGAGTTGAGGTGGTATGAGATGCACCTCAATGTACACCAAGCCAATCAGAACAGAGGGGATCCAAGGGACACCTGACAGACAAGGCTCTCTGCCCTGCCGCCACAAGATGACATACTACCCTCCCCCTTGCGTGGCAACAAGGCATCCTACAAAGGAGCTGAGGGAGGGAGAGAAAGCCCCAACATCAAGATGTACCTTTCAGAGAATGCCACCTAAAAGAAACCACTGAAAAGGCAGAGAATTCATCTGCAGCTTCAGAATTCCCCTCTTCTGCCAGCCCAACCCCACTGTATACACACCCACAAGAAAATCATACCAACTGTGGGGAAGACAGAGTTCCATTTTATCATGTAAATATGTATTCTAGGACTACCTTAAAATATTACAAATACATACACACAGATATATACAGATATACATACATATATGTGTCAAGTATTAAACACTTTTGTGTCTGTTTATGAGAGAAAATGAGATTAAAAACAGAGAAAGAGAAGAATCAAAGAGTAAGTTCATGAGACCAAAGGGCTGGCTTGGAAATCCCCGTTGGGCCTGTGGACTGGCCAGTGGACATGGCAGAAAGCTGAAGGTGGAGCGTGTGGGACTCTGGAAGGAGCTGCATCAGGGGGCTGAACACAGCTCAGTGTGTCGGACAGGACTAATAGTGTAGGTAAAGAACACAATGGCTCAGCAGGAGCCGTCAGCATTAATTATGACAAATCTATAACTGATGGAGATATTGGCATTTTCAAAACGTGTCTCCACAGTTGTGATGAATCTACCACAATGCCTTCCAATGACAGCAAGAGAAATGGAGAGGCATTTTTCCCACTACACTGCATACTAAGGTCTCAAATTCAGTATTATTTCAGAATCATATTTTATTGACTTCTTTGAAGTTTGAGGTACATGAGTTATATAAAAAATGGAATCATGACAGAAACATCATTCTGATTCTAACTTATTACAGGTGCTTTATGGAGTTATTTACAATAAAGAAGGTGCTTGTTTCCAGTAAGAGCCTACAGTTTTGTTAATGCTATTTTTCACAGTGCTGCACTGGCTTGGATATAAGACAGAACAGAATTACAAAGAGTTTGTCTTTGGGGGGACACCATAGAGACCTGGAAGAGCCCTTAAAAATTTCTCCTAAAAATATTGTGCCTAAGCCCCAAAGTTCACACTCTTGTCCATATTTTTCTTAAATATCAATGTTTCTGATTTTCCTATTTATACCTGTGCCAAACCCATTTCTTGCTGGGCAGCCATCCTGAGTGTCCCCAGTAAAGCAATATGTAGAGCTCTGGAATAGTATTTCCATGAGGAGCTCCCAAAGGGAGTGTGAGTCAGGCAAGCACACTGGACCAGAGACAAACGACAATCATAGGAGAGGATCCAGGGCTTGCCATTCAGACCAGCAGCATGGCTTCATGAAAAGTAGGGAGGAATTAGAAAGAGAAGTCCAAAGACCAGTCTTGCTAAAGACCCTAAAACCATATTCAGCAGTAACCATCTAATTGTGATAATAGTTACACAGAGAGAAGAAAGCATTCTCTCTCAAACTTTGCTTGGAGTCATGGAAATCCTGGAAAGAGCAGCCTCGGCTCTTCAAGGGCTCCAAGGCACCAACAGAAGGAGAAAAATCACAGTCTCCATCAGAGGTGGAAATGGCTCCTGACGAAGGTGGCAGTACACAGGGTAATCAGATTTACCAAGGCCAAAGTACCCAGAGAACCATAATGACCACTGACTGGGCTCATTCAGAATACAAATGAAACATCTCCCAGACTTCAGATACCATGAGTTGGGAGAAAGAAAGGACTCTATAAGAGATAGAATTCCTGAACTGAAAGACTGACACAAAAGCCAGACACTACAGGTAATACTGTTATATAAAATTAAGTAGGTATAGATGATGAACACAAATTACATAGACATCCATGGCACATTTCCATAACCCTGCTCAGAGTTCTGGGGGTTCGTAACCTGGTATCTAAGACCCCTAGATATTCCGGATAAATATTTAGTGAATAAATACTCAGATTTTTGTAAGTAATCCCCAAAGTTTGCAAAATTTCATGTATATATTTTTATGGACATATCTTCTGGGGAAAATGGTCATAACTTTTATCAGATGATCAAAGCAATACTTGATCCCCAAGAAAGAATGAACCTAGAATCTTACTTGCTTCCTCTCAAATAGGTATCTTATTTCTCAGGACCCAGTGAATATGAGAAAGGTCTCTTTTTGTCCACTCTGAGGGCTTTGAATTTGTTTTCCAAAGTCTTGTTATGAAGGATATATCTGATCTCAGGGTTGTTGCCACAGTAATATCAGAAATTCCCATCCAAGGGTAGGGTGGTTCTTTGTCTCCTCCAATGTCCAGACTTATAGCACAGAACTGTGTTGAGACTGCTCAAAAGAACTCCAGTGGATCCCTGAAGACCACCAATATGAGGTGCAAGAATGTTGCCCATTTGTACACCAGTTATGAGACTTTCATAACAATTTTCCCCCACTAAAAATGATAAACCAGGATCAAGTGAAAACTGTAAAATTAGACTATGTATTTAACAAGAATGACTGGATGGAGAGAAAAGGCACTGGACCTGTTCTGCTGAGCATTCTTTGTTGGCACGAGGACAAAATGGGATTCTTCAATTTTATGGTCACGGTGACATCGGCTGATAGCAGAAAAGCGTCCATTTTCTTGTTGAAACACATAAGCAATTAAAATGTGCCTTAGAAATAAAAAGAAGAGAAAAAATGCATAAGGGCATCGTTAAATATAAGATGAATAACAATAATTTTTCTCCTTTTTTGGTGACTACATTCTATTTTCAGTACTAAGTTGCCATTTGTACAATAAATCTAGTTAAATATACAAGAGTTACCAATGTGATCTTAATCCATCATCAGTGACCTTGTGGGTAGTTTAGTTCTATTGAGATAATTGCCAGGAAAACAAAATTAAATTAAATTAAAACACACACACACACACACACACACACACACACACACACACACACACACACACCATTACTATTATAAGCAAAATACACTGCAAAAGCACCAAGGAATCCGCCATATCCCCAATGTCTTTCCATTGTGCTCACTAGTCAAAATTCTAACATGAGCACTAAATCAAAACTTCAAATTTCCAGGGGCTTCTCAGAAATTTAAACAGTGTCTTAAAAATTCATTTCCTTTGCACGTTAAAAACTGTATCAGAAATAATAAGGAATCTTAATTTTTTTTTTTCTTTTTGAAAGAGAACAAAACAGAATTGGGCAAATAAAACATTATCACCCTGCCATCTCTGGTACCAACACAGTCCTGCAAGTTTTTGTGACACATGAATACACAAGCATAATATAAGTGGGATTTTCAAAATGTGTTTCTTCTGATTAAACTCTTTTTGAATGGCAATAATTACTTATTCTGGAGACACTTAACCACTAGTGGTGGTGTAATCTCAAGACACAACTGCACTTTCTGAGAAATTTAAGCCAAAGTTAATCAATCTATCTAATTCCTACTACAGGAAGAAGAAAAATTCTCTGAAGACCGCACTTTCTTATGAGGCTATAAGTTTAAGTCAGCGGCATAATTGGAAAGAAATTTATTAAAGGGTTGAAAATTATTCTCAAATTAAAACATTAAGAGCCTAAAGCAGTAATTAGGGCAAAGGTAAAGGCAAGAGATCCACAAAGCAATCCTGGCTGCTCCTGACTTCTCCTTGGATGCCGTCTTGGCTAATTAATTATTTTCCTTCTATTGTTAATTATGGGGGTTCCCCAAGGTTTCAAAATGACTCCTTTGCTTCTTTTCCTTTACCACTATTTTATGCATTAATGTAGATGATTTGAACAATCTAGATAGAGATTGCAGAACATTAATTGATGCCTTATGAATTCTGAGCCCTATCCTAGGCACTCCTACAGTTAACTGAAAATAACATATGCCTAATTTATCTTATTATTCCTTTCCATGAAACAGTTTCACTTGATTTTGTTGGCTCTATCAAAAAGCAATCAAGAATGTGGTGCAGTAGGTAGACAACTGGGAGTAGGGTTGTTATCCTAGCTGTCACTGATGATCTGTGTGACCCTAAGCAAGCCAATGGTTCTCTCCCAGTCTCAGCAAAACAAAGATATTGAATTAGACCAGGAGTTACAAACCCAACCTGAGGACATACTTGACATATTGCTTGGCTGGCATGATTTAGAAATACACAGGGCTATGGAAAAACTGAATTTCTGTGTTAAAAAGCAGATCTAAGCCCAATTTATATATACACTGGGGATTGAACCATTTACCACCAACCTACATCCCCAGACCTTGTTATCTTTTTATTTTTTTTGAGACAGGGTCTTGCTAAGTTGCTTAGGGTCTCATTTAATTGCTAAGACTGACCTCAAACTTGCAATACACCTGCCCTAGTCTTCCAAGTTGCTGGAATTATAGATGTGTGCCATTGCACACCAGCTAGTCTGATTTCTTTGATGGCAATAATTGATGGTAGCAAAGTAGCAATCGCTTCTTCAGAAAGGTCTGTACTCTTTTGCTGCTAAAGTCCCCAATATTTCCTATTATACTATAGGTATTCCCCTTTACTCAGTCAAATTACTTTTACTTACTTTTCAATAAGATGATCAACCCCAGCCCCAAAATGTAGTGTTTTTACTTCTAAATGTACCTCATAATTTATTTTATTTCAGATTTTATCCCCACCCTAGTCCAATACCACAAGAATACATTTCAAGACTATCCCAAATTTTTCAATATTGAATAAATTTATCTCTTTTACTGTGGGCTATTCATTCCTTCCTAAGTTCTGTTTGACAACTATTATCACATTTAAACTTCCTAGTTTTCCAAATCTTGTTTTTATCTCCCTCCATGCTATGCTCATAAGTAAATGATATAAAATCCTTCTCAGAAATTATTTTTATTCTTTTATATCCAGGTCATTATACCCGGGGCAGTACTAAAGGTACTAAGTCTGTCCCTAATCAATCATACTTGCAAGATAAGAACGATATTCTTTGTTAGTCTACAAAATTTGTAACAATTGGTGCATCTCCTTAAGAGACAATCATGGGTTTTAAGTAGTTTGTAACAAAGACTGTAAGTTATTTACCCAAGAACTATTGTCTCTTCAGTTACAAAACATAGATTTTATTTGGGGGGACAATGCAATCCCAAACTCTCTTTAGGTAAGTGAGAGCATATAACTGAGCTCTGGCCACTGCAATAAGCAGGAGATTTACACAGGAATTCTAAACAAACTTATTAGAAGAAATCAGCTCAACTGAGATAAAGCCTCACTCCCGCTCCACTTTTTTCTGTTTTCCTTCTTTCTTACTGTAATGCAAATGTGATAGCTGGAGCTTCAGTAGTCATTTTGGACAAGAGGTAATACCTCTGAGAATGGAAGCCAGGCCCTGGGATGGTAGCGGTAAGTGATAAGAGACCTGACCACAAAGCATCTCACTAGTGCTTACCCAAAATAGAAATAACCTTCTTTCATAAAGGCCATTACTATCAGCAGCAGAATCTAATTCTAACTACTAAAAGTAGAATCTGTTCTCCAGGTGGCCCATCTTCCTGTTAACCCTTTTATTTTCTCTATTCAAATATCAATGATCCTTCTTTCCTCAAAAAGTACCAAGCACTTGCCACTGCCTTGACCCCAGGAACCTCCCTGTTCCTCACATTGAAAGCTTCTTTCTTACTACTGAGGCTGAAATCTTTTTGCATAGTGAATCAGAATGAAAAATCAAGGCAAGACCTTAATAGAGTGGAAAAGAAGGAAAATTGGAAGCAATCAAGGAAAGAGGGTCCAAGAGTGGAAAGAACTTCAGTTACTTCTCAATTTTCTATGAGCAGATTTAATGCTGTCTTATAGTTAGCTTTTGCATCACTGTGACCAAAATACTTAACAATAACCCCTTAGAGGAGCAGAAGTTTATTTTGGCTCACAGTATCAGAGGTCTTAGTCCATAGATGGTCAACTCTATTCGTTTGGGCCCAAGGTGAGGTAGAACATCCGGTGTAAGGGTGTGGTAGAGGGAGGTTGCTCCCCTCATGGCAGCCTGGAAGTGTGGTGGGGTAGAGGGGAGAACAACCTCTCCAGGGCATGCTCAATAGCTCCCAGTGACCCACCTCCTCCATTCAAGCCCCACCTATCTATTGCTATCTCTCAGTCAGTCCATTCAAACTAAGGTGGACTTTTTAGGTTACCATTCTCATAATCTAATCATTTTACCTCTCAGTGTCCCTGCATTAACACAGGAGCTTTCAGGGGACTCCTCCTATTCAAAACTACAACACACCATTAATCCATGGGCAAATGTGTCCCTTCAGCACAGAGTGAACCATAAACATAGTTTGGAGAGATATCATTCTGATTAAAGTGGTCTAATTAGGGTTCAAAAGGGTGCTATCTACCACAAGGAATAAATGGGAACTTTCCCAACAGGGCGTTTTATTCCTAGAAGCTTCAAGTTGTCCTTTGAGTTTGGAACATTATATTAAGTTCAGAACAAACCCTCATTCTCACACAATCCATAGTCTGTAGGAGTAGATCCCTAGACCTGTCTTTGCTCATCTTATGACTACAGTCCTAAGAGTTTACTGTCTCAGTATACTTTATTTAAATCTCACTTCTGGGGTCATCTTTAGTTTCTCAGAAAGCCATCAGATGCTGACATCTAGTCAGAACAATGGGGCTGCCTTGACTCTAACTCCTCTGTTGCTTTCCTTCCTCTGCCATTCTGTTTCCAGTGTTGTAAAGCCTATCACAGAAATCTCTTTCATCATCTCATCCCTTCAAGAGCAGCTATTCTGTTTCCTGCCAATCAAGTAGGAAAGATCAATATAAAAAAATAAATAAAATTCTATAATGTACACATTAGAAAAAGAAAAAACTAATGAACCACTGACCTTAATATATTTATGCATCTAAGGGTCAGTTTTATGAAATTTCTTGAAGCTTCCCACTTTGAGTTATTGAAGATATAACTTATTTGTGGAGTCATTAAACATTCCTAAAATATTCTTGAGGGAAAACATAGTTCTATATCTTAGAATGTCATCCAGACCACAAAAGTGCATCAGGATTGAATATGAACTATCCTAATGTCCTAACAGGAATAAACCCAACATGGAAAATGTGAAAGTGGGTGGAGGTGATCAGAGACCCTGGCCATATATAGTATCAAGAAGACTGTCAGCAAGTAGCCAAGTCCAACCATTAGATTAAACTCTCAGCCAAGAGTCTAATCACTCGCAGAGCATACCATTTAGATTTTATCTTTTAAATTCAAGACACAGAAAATCCAATAAACTTGTTTAAGCAAATTAAATAATAAACCAGCTCAGGGCTGGGGTTGTGGCTCAGCTGTAGAGCACTCGCCTAGCATGTGTGAGGCCCTGGCTTTGATCCTCAGCACCATATAAAAATAAAGTGTGTCCGACTAAAACTAAAAAATAAATACAAGAGATAGAGATAGAGAGAATAAACCAGCTCAGAGTTAGCTCAAGACATGACTTCTTGAAGAAGATGTAGATAATGTCACCAGATGTTCTCTATCTACCTCTAGGAGTTTTTTGTTGTTGTTGTTGTTGTTGTTTTCAAATTTGTTTTTTATTCTAAGTTGTTAGAAATTACAACAGAATGTATTACATTTCATATTATACTTGTATAGGAGTTTTGTTTTTAAGATGGTCACCTTAAGTATTCCATAAGTGGTTGCTGATACTCTAGACCAAATAGCTTTTTATACCTTAGCCCACAAAAACAACAGCATTGCTTATTACCTGGTAGAGTGTATATAGGTGCTCTCTTTCTTGCTGTGATAGAACCTAGTTGGTTCCATGCCTATCTTGAACCAATGACCAGGGCTTGTGAAACATGAATGACAAAACTGAGTCACATGTCCCATCCCTATAAGTGGGGAAGCATGAGATTGGTTATGAAAGAAGGCAAAAATGACTAAGGGATAGCTATAAATAAATACTACACAAGTGTGGTGTTGAACCCTAATTCTGGGACAGTTAATTCATGGACAAGAAATAAATAGAGAGGTGCTGAGAAGAACAGGAGACAAAAATCACCTTGTTGAAATTGTTAACAAGGTTAAATCCCAGTTATGACAGAGACAAAGAGTCAGCAACAGAGTTAAAAGCAGGAAGAGATTTGAGTGAAACTCCAACTCACTCGTGCCAAGGTCAGCTTTTGTCTTAATTTCTGGTAAGTATGTGGTCATGTCACTGTATCTGTATCAGGAGGAGCTTCTCAGAATCAGGGCCTGGTATTCTGGTGCTAAAGAGTGGAATGGATTGGAGCTGGGTCCTGATTAGAAAAACTGGCTTCATCTAGTTTGCTCAAACCCCTGTCGACTCATCTCCTTGTCAGTAATGAGGATGAGGAGAGCATGCCCAGATGCTCAGCTTTCATGGCCCACAGAACAGTCCTTCTGAAGAAATCAATGATTCCATCCAAGGCCACGAAATTGTCAAAACTATGCAAATTTCGCCCAAACTGCAAAATAACAAGTAAATAAATTAGGCCAAGTGGGTGGGAAAGCAACCAAAGGCCTCTATTTGGATTCTGAACGTGTGTCTTATCTCAGTTCCTACTAAGACATGCAATTCCCAAGCCTGAGAGAGAAGGGGACTCAGTGACTGGCCCTGTGTGTCAGCTGGGGTCTGACTAATAAATGATGACAGCCTGACGCCTCTCCTGGAGAGCATCATGACAGGTCTGGATACTTGAAATCATCAGCTGCCAGAGGCGAGGTTCCAAGCAGCTACTGCCAGGCGTGGACAAAGCAGAGACTCGTGTAAGCAGGCAGCATGCTAAACCCCAAGAGCAGCCACTGAATGGGGCAGGCAAAGGGGTGGGCTGTATCTCGAGCCTTATTCCTACACAAAGCTCAAATCTGGCAAAAGCAAGCTCATGCTTACTACTAGTGGAGTATTAAAGGAGACTGTCAGAGAGTCTTATTTTCCAGGGCCCTTCCCAACTGAACTTTCTGTCTCTGATGGAATAGATTATCCAACTCTCCCTGGGACAAAGCAGATCCTTGTTCCAACCAGCCTTGCCGACTACACTTCATCCACATGTTCACATGGAAGGTCTGAATTTCATTCTGATAAACTTTTAAATTTAATATTCTTATTCCAACTAGACATGGTTTTATAACCTTATATTGGTTTGAAAAATAGAGTAGTCTCAGTCTGAGTATATGCCATAGTAGAATGCACAAGTATTAATACTAAATATTAATTTCCTGCCATGCTTAAAGTTGGATTTGTTTCTAAAATCCCTTGCAACCTCAAATTATTTAAAACATACATTGATTAAAATATCAAAGCATACATTGGCATTTAAGTTGAATATGTACATGTGTTATGCTACCAAATAGGTGACTTATTCATTTAAGACAGAAACAGAAAATTAAATAATTTTTGCACCTGCATAACACTTGGAAAAGTGCCAGTGAATTTCCTTACTCTTTACCTCAGGCCTTAAGACCACCATCTGCATTTTCTGCCCTGTTCTGAGATTGGAAATGAGTTGCCTTGATAGACAGGATATCAGGTGTGAGCCACACAGGTCAGTACTGAAGGATCAGCATCAGGTCATACTTGGGATCAGTCTCACCCCAACGCAATCAAGAA
Organism: Tamias sibiricus; assembly: GCA_025594165.1. NCBI lineage: Eukaryota > Metazoa > Chordata > Mammalia > Rodentia > Sciuridae > Tamias > Tamias sibiricus. The sequence continues at coordinate 48,000,479 of CM046662.1, forward strand.
GCAGGCTTCTGGGGACCATATCCAGACTTGACCCATGTCCCTGTGGGTTTTCCAGACTGAATTTCTAGGTTAATGGGGTGCCTATGACTTAATTCCTCTACACTAGCAGTCCTGCTCTCTTCTTGCCAGTTACTTCCCAGCTCCTGGGGACTCAGGTATTCTACAATCAACCAGACATCCTTGATGTTCTCTAAACAATTCTTCCTACATGCCTCATTTCTTTAGTCGGCCTGCCTATAAATATGTTCATTTTACCCTTCTAGACCAACCTAAAGAATCTGATTTGCTAAGAAACCACTTGTACCCATTTGCCAACTACAAAATGTTAGAGGACCTCAGGTTCCTTTACCTGACTAGACCGCTCTTGCTCCCTTGAAGCTTGTTTGTGGCCCACCCTACCTAATGGCTGTGAATTTTGCCTTTTCTAGCCACACCACTATATTTGATTCTGTCTTATATATGGTAGGTGCTTCATAATGACTTCACTTTTTGTTGTTGTTTTTATACTCTCAAATTATTAAGAATGGAAAAATGTGAGTCCCTCCATACAGTATTTCAAACACCTGAAGCTGAATATCATTTCCTTTTTTTTTTTGTTTGTTTTAGACCATGAAAGAATACATTAGTTTATTTCTTATCCAAATTCTAATTTCCCTATCATGCAGATGAGCATTCTCAAGCCATGTCTCTGAAGAAGTCCTTGCTTTAGATGATAATACGTACTTGGTAAGTCACTTGTTTCCCTATAAGCTAAAAATGTCTTTGAACTCTTTTATCATAAAAATAAATAAAAATTTAGTCTGTGCTTTATTTTACACACACACACACACACACACACACACACACACACACACACATACACATGCATTTTAAAAATACTTAATTGCTTACCATCAAGTATAACTCCTAAAGAATGTAGATCTAGCCAGGCATCATGGTGAATGCCTACAATCCCAGCTACTTGGGAGGCTGAAGCAAGAAGATCAGTTAGAGGCCAGCCTGGGCAACTTAGTCAGAACTTGTCTCAAGAAAAGAAAGAGAAAAAGAAGAAGAATGCATACACTCCTTCATATATATCCCCAGTCCCTCAATGTATACTCAAACCCTAGTTTGATAATATTTGTAAACCAAGATCAATACTGTTTTCAGAGAAAAACCTCATGACCTATGGGATTGAACAAAAATATGACTGATGACACTCAGTTCCTTTAACTTCTTTACATAGCTACCTTATTTTCTTTTTCTACATGTCCCTTATGAAATAGGACAGTTAAATTTCCCTAAGAATGTTGTGAAGTGGAAAGCTCCTTTTCCTTTTATTGACACTTCTGAAGGAAAATGGCAATTCCCAGCTTCCTCGACTAAAATGAAATACATGATGTGATTTTTTTATTCCTAACTTCACTGAAAATACATTAAATCCATGTACTAACTTTATACCTACATCCATTTCTATGATTGGTAAGAGTAATATCAATACAAATTTATTTGTTTGCTATTTCATCTCTGGCCTCTACCACTCAAAGGAAAAAAAAAAAATTAAGCACAAAATACCTGAAGGAAAAGGCAACTTTACTGACTTAGTTGGTACCCATTAATTATAAAATTATTATGTCTGTTAAGATCTTCAAATAGACAATATACTCCAAAAATGTTTCCTTTATGAGAATTTAACGGACCTTTACAGAGAAGACTTAAAATGAAACAAATGCCAATTGGCCAGGGAATGTAGTCCTTTAAAAATGAAAAGGATTATTATTATTATTATTATTATTATTATTATTCAGTAAAGTTTTACAAAACAGTAGCATGAGAAGAAGTATTACCATTTGGTTGGGTGGGAATAAAGGAAAGATAGTTATCAGAGTGGCAGATTTCACAATTCAAAAGATCACAGTCCTAGAAGCATGCAAGGGTCCTTGTTGGCCTCATGATGTCCTTGAGTATTGGATATAATCGCCTTTGCAGGAAACAGGAGAGGCAAGGAACAAAGGCCTCTTTGAGAAGTGTGATAAAGGGGTCCCTGGAGGATGTCTGAGCTCTTGAAGCAAGCTTCATGGCAACAGCTTGACTCTGCTTCCTGCTTCAGTGAAGGTTGCTGGAATATGAATTAGGGGTGAAGCACAGGAGCACTGGGGCTATTTACATGTTTGTGTTAAAATTTTACTTCCCATCTCAAGAATATGACTGTTTCAGAATTAAATCAAAATAGTGATTTAAAGGTTCCTTACAAAAGAGCTCAGTGCATTAAATAAGCACTAACCATCTTTTGCTTTTACAAGTGGTCCAGGAGGGAAGAAACAGAACAGATTCCATCATCTCTAGTGGCAGATGATGTTAATTGTCTGCAGAACACAATATCCCATCAATGTTCAGAATATCAGGCATTATCATTAAGGATTATGTATGAAATTGCTTCTCAGGTCAGGATTCAATCATCCATATTACACTACTTACCACTTATTTTTAAATGTTAACAAGTCAAATTAATGTTTTCCTTTGATGCCATATATATAAACGAATAAAGACAAATAAACAAGCCTGGAAAAGAAACAATTGGGGGAAAATGTATAAAATAGGATAAAATTACTTTGTATGAAATTTAATACAGATACTTACTACCTGTATCTGTCCTAAGGCACTTTTGAGGTGTCCTTCATGTTCTCATATTTCCTCAATTCTCAATCAATTGTAAGACACATCAATTTAACAACACCTTTGGGGAAAATTAATGTATAATTACATTTTTTAAAACTAATAGACAGGGGCTGGGGCCGTAGTTCAGTAGCAGGGCACTTGCCTAGCATGGGTGAGGCACTGGGTTCAATCCTTAGCATCACATAAAAATAAATAACAACAACCAAAAAGGCATGTTGACTGTCTACAAGTACAAAAAGAAGTTAAAAAAATAATGGACAAATACTAAATAATTAGGTACTCCTTTAAAATTCAGTATTAAAATCAACTTGAGTATAAGTGCTCTTCCAATTTAAAGGTCTAAAGATACCCCAGCACCATCTCTGTCCATAAGAGTTTTCATAGCATCATGATGGTACACTGCTCCTAAATCACACTTTCAAATCTTTTCCTATTGAGCAACTTTAAAATGAATTTTATAATTTCAAATGTTCAATCTGCACTTTTCATTTAATTAAATTAGTTGGATTTCTAAATTCTTTATTGAATCTGTTACTAAAAGTTCAACAACTTCTCTTAAATGTCAACTGGAAGCTGCCAGTGGTGGTGGATATCAGCCATGGACTTTCATGACATGTGAATTGTTCCTGCAAACCTTTCCTAGGCTGAAAAAAGAAAAGAGCAATAACTCTATCCTAGAATGGTAATTTCTGCTACATAATTCTACTGCCTGATATTTGACAATGATGTGCATTCATGTTTTTATTCAATGCTGCACCCTGGTGTGCTATTTTCCAAGGCATTTACATGACACATGATGCCATCAGCCCAGTAACATAGCTGAGTGACCATGAGATGAACTGACACCTTCTATGCACAAACAAGTTCATATGTCACATAAAACACATCCTAAGTTTTAGTCCTCTTATTGTTGGCTAGGTAGTTTCTTTTTACATTAATCAAATATAATAACTGAATTCCAGAAACTATTCTGCTATAGACCTAAAGGGAATGTATCAGGACCTTATGAAAATAATTGTTTTGTTAGTGAACTATGAGCTATAGATGACTCTAAAGGACACTAACTGGGTTCCATCCAGCAAAGTTTTCCTTTGGGGAAGATGTGATAGACAGGATTTCTAAGATGGTCTCTTTAAAACACACCTACCGTAGTCCCCAGAAACTGTAACTCAAAGATATCACACATGAAAATGTTTTGTTACATGACAAATGGGAGTTTGCAGATGTAATTAATATTACCACTCAGTTGACTTTAAGATGAGGAGATTATCCTGACCTATCTGGATATCCCTGGTATTATCACATGAGCCCTTAAAAGCAGACTACTTTTTCTGGCTGGTGGCAGAAGAGGAAGACAAAGGGGAAGTTCAGGAGCTTTGAATTAGGAGAAGGATTCAATGTACCTTTACCTGCCTAAAGAAGGAAGAGGCACATGAGAAAGAATCTATGGTGGCTGTTAGAGCAGAGCACACTTAGATGACAGCCAGTGAGGAAATGCGGATCTCATCCCTACATTGCAAAATACTGTGTTCTGCCGACAGAATGAATGAGTTCCTCCCTAGAGGCTCCAGATTAGAGTTAACCCTGGTAGACACCTTAACTTCAGCCTGTGAGATCCTGAGCTGAGAACCAAGTTATACTTGCAAAGACTCCTGACCTAGAACTATGCATATTGTATTAAGCCAGTGTGTTTGAGGTGGGGTTTTTTTGGCAGTAATAAGAAACACACACAGGCAGGGCACAAGAGAGGAGGATTCTTGTCCAAGACCAGGTGGCAGAGGGGATGAGTGGGATCCCAGCCAGTCTACCTGTACCTACTGGAGGTAGATAACAATCCAGCAGTGATGTGTGCGTGGACCATCGGGGATATCTATCTGTACATATAACTAAGGTTTTATATGGTTTCTCTTTCTAAAAAGAAGCACATAAAAGTTTGTTCTTAAAAATCTGAATTTTTAAGTGAACATTTTTTAAAAAAGAATTCTTCCTCATTCAGAACTTAAGAAGTCAAAACTCCTTTATGACCCACACTGAAATGGTTTTGTTTGAGGCATTTTTTTGGCTAACTCAGCATATCTAAAAATCAACATGTCATACATTATGTCAAGGGCATTTTCCCACTTCCTCAAGGATTTGTATCCATTTAATTTACTGAATATCTCCTTCATTCACCTAATCTCTCACCCAAAATAACTACTTCCTTACCCCAAAAGGCAAACATTAGTCTTCATTCATTCATCATAGATGAACTAACCCCTATCAGGTGCCAAAACATTGTTTAGCAAGTGAAGATGATCAAAGACAAACAAGATACAATCTCTTCTTTAAAGGAGATTCAAGAGATGCAACATGGAATACCCAAAGAGAAAATATTCACTTCCTGAGCTGTCACAGGTCTTCAGGAGAAACTCAGAAACTGGAAACTGGAAGATAAATAACTTGCTGAAATTCAAAGTGCATTGAGGGAGAAAGGAAAATCCTGCCACAAGCCTCGTGAGAGATACTGTGTATTTGTTTAATTTTTTTAGTTCACCTTTAAAACAGACCTCTAGACTCAGAATGGTAGAGAAATGTAATGAATAAATTTAGTAAGTGAAAACACAGGTAAGAAAAAGAGTAACCATTACAAATTTCATCTGCACACAGTTTAGTCTAATCAAGAGGAAAAATCAATCAGAAGGCATCTGATCTGTGTTTTCTTGATACTATTAATTCTATCGCTAATCCGGTATCCTAGGAGCTGGGATTTGTTTTTCTTGCTTGTGTTACTAATTTATTAGTGTAAATTTACACCTGTCAACACAGATTTACAGCAATGAAACTTCCCACCACAAATATTATAGGCTTCAAGGACACACAGTTAAGAACTTGAAACACTTAAATTGTTTGAACCCTTGCTAATATATTTCAGTTTCATCTATATAAAAAGATAAATAGCCAGAGTCCTGCTAGAAAAGAAAACAGTATTTTGGCAATACTTCTGATTTTTTTTCTCCTACTTTTCTTCAAATTCTAAAATTATTTAAATCTGTGAATCACTACTCCCAATGCCAACTAATGATGTTGGCAATTCTGCCCACATAAGGACATTATAGAACACAGGGCTAAATTTTACTCCCTACCTTCTAGCAGTTCAAATGCAAAAAGACTCACATGTTTTGCAATCATATCCTTCACATTCTTTTAGCAATTTTATAGAAAATGCGCCTCTTAGCACTGCGGGAAATAAAAAGAGATTTCACACACTTGGGATTAAGCTGTGATACAAAATGTGTAAGAAGACTCCTGTAGATGAGAATCAAGAACTGGTTAAGATAGTAGACAGGAGCTTGACCTGCATGGACAACCTTCCATTCCCACTGTTCCCCGCCATCCAGGTCCTCATCATCTCCTGCCTGGAGTAATCTAGGTAATCTCAAATGCCTTCCCATCTACTGTTCAAACACTTTCCAAATAATTTACAAAAATTGCTTCATTTGGGATTATAAATGCATCCCTTCTTAAAAACTTTTGATGGCATAAGAAACAAAAAGATTGAAACTCAACGAAGCATTAAGGAAACCCATGTCCTGCCATCTGCCCACCTCTCTTCCTTGCCTCTTCTCTGGTTATTCCCCTCATCATGCCATTTTTTTTTTTTTTTTTGACATCATGCCAATCATCCCTTGCTACTTACCATTTCACAGCACATTTGGTTTGTTTCATACTCCAGTGCCTTCTTGTTGCCTAGAATGTCTTTCTTTTTGAGTCTCTCCCCAGGACCCTCTCTCCTGAACCAAGTCTTCTTGGTTCCTGAGAAATATCTGCTCACTTTTTATAACTATAAACTTTTTCAGCTCCCACTCATGCTTATACCAACCTCAATGTAAAAGAGACCAGTTCCTCCTTTGGGGTGCATCCTCTCATCCTCTGCAGACATCCATTAGACCTCCTATGATGTGGTAGAAGAGATCTTCTTTTTCATGACTGTCACTATACCAAATTACAATAAGGCAGAAGCCATATTTTCTTCTTTATATTCTCCATAACTGTCTTCAATGGTATGAAAACATTAGAGATAGGAAATCTCTATATGAAACAACTGCATATGCCAAGCAACAGTGTACAAGGAAGTGCTCAGGTATGAGTTATCTTGCTCTGAGCCCTTTGAAACTCTATGAAGCCACATGGTGTAGGTGGTGAAAGCTTTAATATCCTATTGACCCAAAATCATATGCTGATACTTCTACCTCCTATCTGTGTGAGATCATGTAATAGTTTGTATGTGAGATATCCCCCAAAATTTCATATGTGAGATAATGCAAGAACATTCAGAGGTGAAATGATTCAATTATGAGACATGTAATCTAACTGATGGCTTAATCCACTGATATGGATTAACCAGATGGTAACTGTAGGCACACAGGGAGTGGCTGGAGGAGGTGGGTCGCTTGGGGCATGCCTTTGGAATATATATTTTGTTCCTGGTGAGTGGAGCTCTTAAAAGAGCAAACTCTGTTTCCTGGTACCATGTCCTGAGATGCTTTATTACGCCATACCCTTCTGCCATGATGTTCTGCCTCACTTGGGCTCAGAGCCATGGAGTTGACCATCTATGGACTGAGACCTCTGAAACTTGTGAGCCAAATAAACTTTTCTTCCTCTACATTGTTCTTGTCAGGTCTTTTGGTCACAGCAATGAAAAAGCTGACTAAAATAGCAGAAATACCTCAGTTCCTTTCCCAGTAATACCTATCACACAGAATAGTTGTTTAAAAATTAAATATGTGAGAATCTAACACAAAAGTTGCTAATAAAATATCCAATCCTACTCTTTTCCCTGAGAATGGAGAGTGATTATATGTGCTAAACTGTTCCAGTACAACTTCTTAAAGAAGTTAAGTTCTGAGCTTGACCTTGAGTAGCCAGAAGGATTTGGACAGATAGATTTTGACAGAGAGTTCCATCCATACGGAGAAATAACTTGAGCAAAGGCAATCAACTGCCTAAAACTCTTCCCAGATGTACCTAAGATGCAGCCTTCAGATGCTATATCACTCCCACAGCTCATCCCTTATGGCAATGTGAGAGTAATTATACATACACATAATCCAGCCTCAAACCCAAGAATATTGTAAATTGGAGAGGAGACATAAAATAGTAGTAATGCTACTTAGGAAAAATTCATTCTTTAGTGGAAGAGTCTTTCCAAAAACCGATGTTGAAGGGTATCGGGCTGATTGCTCATTTGCACAGAAGTATGCATTATACTAACAGACAGCAGAGCCGGCGTGACAAGATCTACCAGTGTTTAAACAAACACAGGGTAGGTAATAATTTCCATGTGTGATGGCTGGAGTGTTAACAGAACAGTCTAAAGCAATCTCATTTACTTTTATGGTTAAGTATTCAAGAAGCATCTCTCTCTCTCTCTCTCTCTCTCTCTCTCTCTTTTTTTTTTTTTAATACATCTGAATGTTTTCATGGCTGAAGGGAGGCCAGCGTAGCCTGGAAAACAATTTACAATGATGTGTAAAGTAGTTACATTTCCCCACAAGTCTGGTTGCTCAATTATTCCACCTATATTAATAGCTCTTCGTGGCATTTGATGTAGAATAGTCCCTATCCAATCACCCACTTGAGCTAGAGGAGAGCAAGTGCTATCCAAATGGAGTAGAGGCCAAGTTTGAAGTTGATTACAAACTCAGGCCCTCGTGCTGATCATTTCCAGCACTGGCTTGCTGTCATTGAGAAAGGGTGCCTTTGGCAGGCGGGCCTGCTATCACTCTAATGCTAGTTCATTTCATTTCAGATCGGCAGCGAGGTTTGCGCTATCAGAAAAACCAAGGCAATTGATTCCCTTCTACTTCTGTTGAGATAAGTGGAACAATATGTAATTTGGTTTAGGTATGAAAAAAAAAAGTCTATGTTGTAGGAAAGGGCTTAAAGAAAAGGATAAAGATACAAATGGCAATCTTCATAGTATCCTCAGCACAATGGGAATTTAATAATTTTAAAAAGAGTTTTAAAGAATTGAAATAAAAATCCCAAGGATAAGGGCAGAAAGTGAGGGAATGCAATATTGTTGAAATACTTGTTTTCAATAGCATTCATAATGGTTTTTTCCTCATATGTGGATGAGTGCAATTGACACTGAACTGGGCTCCCAGATTGGGTTTTGCCTCTTGTAGTCTAATCTACCCACAATACCCACAGTTATTCTTTTAAAATGTTAAGTCAGATTCTACCACTTCCCTGCCCCAAATTCTCTGATGGCTTCCAAACTCATCAGAATAAAATCTAAAGTGCTCACCAAGGTCTATAAGTCCTTCCTGAATTTTCCAGCCTCACTTCACCACCTGCTTAGTGCTTTCTCTAACCAGGGCACACAGACACGAAGCCAGCTCTCACCCCAGGTGTGCACAGGCTGTCCAGCATCCCACCCCACCCACTGCAGGCTTTCTCTTCATTTATGTCTTTGTTCAAGTGTCACCTTTTCAGAGAGGCGGCGTCTGAGCACCACATCTAACACAGAAGCTCCAGGACCCTCTTCCCTGCTTATTCTTAGCAGCCATCACCACTTCACATTAGATTGTTTGTCCAGCTGCTCAATGATTTCTTTGTCTTTGCCATTAGAATATTAGCTGTAAGCTGGGGAATACTGTATCTCAGAGCCTGAATAGTGGTACTACATGGAAAATGCTCAAAAATTGTGGTGGAAAGGAGACAGGTGAGAAGGAAGTTTCCTTGTCTTGCTACTCCAATGCTTACCTCTCCATTGCCCAAATAAATGAACATAGTAAGCTGTTTGGACAGCAGCTGTTTTATCTCCCTTGATCCATCTGCTAGAGACAGTAACATCAGGGAAAGCTCCTGGCCTTTAGAATCAAAAAGCCCAGGATGCAAATCCTATCACCATCACAAAGTAATGCTTAAAATATGGACAAGTGTTTTAACATCTCTAACAACTTTAGAGTTGCTAAAATTTAAACACCCAGGCACATTGGGCTAGGTACTAGGGGTGACTCAGAAAAATTATTAGGGGAATTAAATTAGCTGACTCACATTTTTTTTTAATTGGCAAAAAACACATAATAAATACTGGTGCTCTGCCCCTTATCTCATCCACTCCATCATCCCAGCAGCTTTAAATGCCCAATAAATGCACCTAGGATACCCTCTAAAAGATGAATGGCTACTGTTAAGACTATGAAATCACTCTCTGATTTTCTATGAATGAGCACACAAAAGAACTCAGGAAAGCACTCCAAAAAATGGTAGCATGCAAACAAACTGCAGGAACTATCATGGCCTTTGTAAAAACTGCATATAGAATGAGGTCCTGGGTCTTGATCTTTTAATCAAGTAAATGAGTTTGAGGACAGTCCAAGGAAAGAGGACTCTGGGGTAAAGAATAAGCTAAATGAAGATGAATCAGGGCCAAGAAGTATGCTAAGGGGAATGGCCATAGTTGAGAAAGTATTCTGGGATGTCATGCACCTAAATGCCAGAAACTCCAGGAAATTCTCCCCAGCCTGCGAGTTACACAGCTGACATCAGATTCACCATGACTAGAGTTCCACCTCTGTGGAAGAAATGAAAGAAAGCAACACCACAGACTCCTCCATGGACATCTTTCCTGCCGCCATGGGACCACAATCAAACCCTGAGAACAGGATGAATGATATAGTGAAAATGAGCAGACAGAGGTGAGTAAAATATAAGCAACAGGAGAAATCCATTTAGAATTATCATCCCCCTACATGGATTCTCCCTAAATCGCTTCCACTGAGCATGCAGCAGTGCCCAAAAGAGAACTAATGTTTCTCTGAGTCCCTGCAATATGTTAGATGTTGGGCTGATATCATCATCTATATTATCTCATTTTTATCTTCCCAGTAATCCAAGTAAGTTTCTTATTCTTATTTTCTAAAAAAGAACACTGAGACTCTAAAAACAGTTGAAAGTATTGAAGTCAGGAATAGCATGTAGCCTCCACTCTGTAAAGAAAAGGAACAAATCACCCGTCACATTTGTAAATTAGAAATTTATAATCTACAGTGTTTTCCTGAGCATTCGTCTGAGTTGATCTCCTCACACACACCTTAGGAGACAAATAATACAATACTATTGTTCTCACCACATAAGAAGCTGAGGCCCAGAACAATTGCACAGCTTATCTTACACTGTACAGCAAGTAAGTGCCAGAACCAGAGCTTGGATCCACTTCTCTGAGAACCAATTGTTCTAAGAAATGATTTCCTACTCTTCAAAAAGAGGACAGGTTTGTTCGTATAAACCATCTGTACAGCCACTGCACATCAACTGTACCCCATGAGAAACAGGGTGTGAATTATAAGCAAATAGCTTGTCTTCTCTGCCACACCCTACTAACATAACCAAAAATGAAATAAACAAGGATTGCGAGAAAATGTTCTTAAAGTCACAATCTGGCTTAGACTGTTTCACTTAGTACAAGCAACAATCATATTTTTAAATAGTATTTGCTGCTGCTATTCTGTGTTCTTCTAACAGTAAGAAACAAGGTACATTTGCCCCAAGGATAGAGTGTTCTTATCCATCAGGGAGCACAAGATCACGGAGGATGCACATTTTTAAAACATGTAGACTCTCAGGTCCCAGACCCTGTTATTTTTATATAAGTGCTTCTTATGCCTTAGGTCCACACACCATGCTTTGTGAAATATTAACATGGAACCACAGTTACTTCATGACTGGTGATTACACAATGGCTGTTTAATGTTAAATTGCAGATAATAAAAATGTTTCAACAATCCAAGAGTCTGCTCACAAAACACCAGTAGAAGTCAGCTTCAGAAAGAGCAGGAAATCTATGTGGTTTCAGACTTTCCACATTCAAGCATACGCCCACTCCCATTAAGGGTTTGTTTTGCTATCCAGGTTCTATTTTCTGTCTCCTTGACACTGTGGAAACAACTTGGCCATTCACAGAGACTCAGCTAACTTCAAATGGCAGGAGTTGCCTCCCAAGGACAAAAGAGACAAAGATGGATTGGGCAGATCTAAGACCTAGAAAAAAATAATATCTGTGTTTAATAACTTCTATCTCACCTACATCACTGTGGCTCTCTCTGGAGTGGGGAGAAACTAGGGTATGCGGTATGGGCTGCACTCAAACTACAGAACAGTTGTTGCTCATTAACCTTGTATAACATGACATCTGATTCTTCTATAACACAGCTAACAAATCACTTCTCATATCAGGTTGCCCCAGAAGCCTTCAAACTATTTTAAGCTTAGTGCTGTGTCCCAGAAATTGTTCTGAATGTTATCAATGGTGATCCTGAGGAATTTAAGAACAGTCAAAGAAAGTAATTCAAAATATTTTTCACTTTTGGAGTCTTTAAAAGACCTTTTTATTGTGGGGGGGGGGGGGAGAGGTTAAGATTTAGAATACTTGGCTTCATCTTGATTGCCAGGTTTTGCAGTTGTTTATTAAACTAGGTAGGAAGAAAGAAAGAAATCAGAGAGCCCCTAAATGTGAGCAGGGACAGGAGGCTGGGGATCAAGAGGGAAAACAGCATAACTAATCAAACCTACCACAGAGCCTGGCAATGACTGGGAAGCAGGGAGTTATGATCTGGACATACCGTCAAGCACCCACCTTCCCAAGGGGTCTTTGCAAGTATAATGCGTTAGATAAGACTCCAGTCTTGACAGTTCTGGAGGGTAACACAATAAGATATAAACACCCTCCTCAGAGCCCTAGAACTCCCAATTTTCCAACACAGTGGATGCAAATTATTACCCATAGCTCCCCAAGCTAGCAGCTCTACCACACCTCTAGCATTCAGAGCCACTATCCTCCCACCATGCTTGAAGTTTTAATAGGTCAGTCTTCCCACCATGTTCCTTTCCTGCTGCTCTGTCTCCACATATCTGACCCATTTGTTATCACCAACTTTCTCTCTTCTTTCACGAGTAACTGCCAGACCCTCACCTACAAGGAAAGTTCCAGACACAATCACCCTCCGACTTCAGGGTCAACCTCTTCTCCCCATCTCCTCTGCAGTCTCACATCCATAACCTACCCATGCTGGGCAATATCTCCCACCACTCACCCTCCCACATTCTCAATCACCCCAGATTCAGGCATTTCTTCTGCTTACCTGGAAAGGTTCTTGTCTGTACCCGCTGTATCCAGTTTCTCCCCACTCCAGTACACCCTTCAAACCATGCCCAGACTATTTGACCAATAAGTAACCCTTAATATTTCAGTCCTGAATAAAGAGGTGTTACTGACTGCATTAGAAGTCCCAGTTCTTTACCTCTTCTTTAATCCATGTTCTTTGCAATGAAAATCTATAATTCCCTTTCATACTGACTGGACTTTGTTATAAGATGTGTCTGATAAGATGCTTTGCTTGAAAAGCATTTGTTCAATTGGCCTCACTTGCTCTTGCTCCTGTACAATTGCCATAGAATATTCATGGAATGGCCTATGGATGAGAGGTATGTAAAGAGATTAACACCCCATGACTCCAGCTGGAGGAATATTGAAACAGCCAAAACACCAGACATACAAGTGAGCCCAGCTGAAACCACAACTGTTAAGTCCAGCCTAAATCATCAAGCCACAGACTAAATACATGCTTCTTGTTTTAAGCCACAGATTTGTTGAACAGTTTATTATGAGGCATTATTGTGGCAACAGATAATCAATATGAAAACACACAATACAACAGGTGATTTCAAAAGACTTACATCTACATTATAGTCTAAACTGAGACTTCCCTTCCTCTCACCATCTCTCAGGATCCTGTCTTTCACTCTCCTGACGGTGAGGATTCCATGCCCCTGGGCTAGCAGTAGAAATAAGTCAGATCTGGATACCTTCTCTGTAAACACATGACTCCACACTAGATGAACGGAGAAGACTGCTGGTGGTTGGTGACAGTGTCCAGCCATGACAGTGTGGTTCCTTACAGCTGGCTGGAACTAGTAACAGAGGGTGTTGGCTTCAGTCACAATTGACATTTGACAGTCTAGACTCTCAATTCAGGATAATTGATGCTAAAAATGTTTATCTGAATCTTTCTCTTATGCTGATCAGCTGCTTCCTCACAGAATGGTCCTGTTTGCAGGGATTCTGCCTGACTGTTCTTAAGACTAAGTGTGGGGGACTCCAGGGAAGACAGCAGGGACCACAGGAGGAATCCTTGAACTATCACGAAAGGGATTTGGTTGAGGACTATGGAGAAACCCATACAGTGTTTGAAATATCCCACAACATATTGGTATTTTCTTTCTCTAACTGGAATACAAATTCTTTGAGAACAAATTCCCAATTCATCTCCTTTTTGAGGTAACAAGAGAGGTAAGAGGAAGAAAAGTGAATTAAAAATCACAAACTTTATGATCAGGGAAAATGATTTCATTCCTACTTTCAGAGAGTAAATAAGATTTAATATGTTCTCTTATATAATCAAAGAAGGCAGAGAACATAGAGATTGTATAAAGATATCAATTAAATGTCATCTCCTCACTGTAAGAAATCATACCCTGTCAGCCTTTCATTCTTTCACATTAATATTTTTATTTTCTTCATAGCACTTTATTATTATCCAAAATATCTCATATATCTATTTCCATATTTATTTTCTATTCCTCTCAACTCAAACATAAGCACCATGAGGGTAAATTCTCCAAGAAAGGAGGAACCCAAGAGGGCAAAATGTTTTACTGTTGTTTCTCTAAATTTTAGAAATTATTAGGCACATAGTAGTACTCAGTGGGAATCAACAAGAAGGAAAGAAGGAAAAGGGAAGGAAAGGATGAATGGACACATAGATACTTTATTCACAGTTATCTAACTTTTCATTAATAGCATCCAGTTCATCAAAGTGATGGTATTTGGTTGAGAATTCAAGAGTTTATAGGAAGAAATTTTAATTCATAAGATGAAAGGTAACAACATTTTATGTGCATTATAAAAATTATTTGTTATTTGAAAAAAATATTGCAATCCAAAGTTTTACATGTTCTCTATTTGGTAATCCATTCTCTAAATGTTCCTGAGTTTGGTTGTTCTACATATAGAAATACATATAGATGTAAAGACATAAAATAAACCATTTATCCTCCTGAGCATATTTCTTTGTATAATTAAAGAGTTGGATAACATGATTTTAATGGTTGCTGTTGAAATTATGTAAGTTAGTGATAATTAGGAAAACTGAAATTTTGGCTTCAAGTTCTTTTCCATGAAACCAAAATCTCCACCAGACATATTCTCAAAATTAACTACAGGAAAGCACTAAGACTGGTCTTCGAGGTGCTATGTCTGCATGTTTAGACTTGCTGCAAAAAAAGTCAGCTGGAATTATGAAATCCTGATTCAGAAATACCCATCTGCCAACATTAATTTTGAATGTGAGAATTAGATACTTTGGCCAGCACCTAAAGAAGCATTCTACAGCCAGGGGCCTCAGTCCCCACCACACAGACCCTGCCATGAGCTGCAGCTGCAGTAATAGAAGTACAAAATGCCAGTGGCCTGTTGAATAATTAAGTTGCTCTGAATTTCTGTAGATCTCCTTGGAATGAGCATGAATAAGGATCCAAGATGACATTAGCAGAATCTCCATCTCATTTCTGATCCATCTCCATCACAGTAGGGTCTTAGCCAAGAATCTTTTGTTTCTAAGTAACAGAAACCCTTTTAGCAAAAGCCTTAAAAAAAAAAAAGACAGTTTTTATAATTGTGAAATCTGGGGCATGATAATGGTAAAAATGTTGACTAAAATCAGAATGAACAAGACCACCAACTTCTGAGTCTTTGTCTCAGACTCTCATCTCTGTTCAGCTCTGTGTATCCACCTCAAATTTCCTCTTACTTGGACTTGTACCTGTACCTGTAATGTAGCCCCCCAAGAAGAAATCATTCAGACACCCCCCCCCGTTCAAGAAATCATTCAGCCCCACCCCACCCCAGTTTAAGCCACATGCAAAGGCTGAAATCCACCTCTCTCTCAATCCAATCTAAACTGGACCAAGAGTTTAGATTCTGATCAGCCCAGCTTGGGCCAAGTAACTTTCTCTGGTTAAATCATCTGTGGACTAGTAGGCAATCTACAATACAAATGTGATTGTAAGGAGCTCATCTATGCATTCAGAGGGGGGTCCATGGGAAACTAAGTCAGTGTTAGATGCTCCAAATGGAGCCTAGCACAGCTGGTCTTCAAAGGGATTCTATTAGGAGTGAGACTCCTATCATCAGAAATTGTCAGAGTTGACATTTCCCAACTGGTATCTGAAGACCATGGCTGTGATACCTCCAACAGTCCAGTCATTATTCAGAATATAGAAGGCAATACTGCCAATTGGAGTTTGGTTAAATCTGACCCTTTCAAATTAATGTAGCTGCCAAATCATGACCATGCTGACCATCTGACTTTCAAAGCAGGAGGCAAAGAATGGAGAAGAATAGTTTTCTACCTATTGAGAGCTACTATAACAAATAACCACAAACTTAGTGGCTCGAAACAAGACAAATTTATTACCTTAAAATTCTGTAAATCAGAAGTCCAACATGTGTTTCCTGATTAAAATCAAGGTGTGAGCAGGTTTGTGCTTCTTTCTTCAAGTACTAGGGGAGAATATATTTCCTTGCCTCCGTCACCTTCTACAAGGTACCTACATTGTTTGGCTCATAGCTCTTCCTCTGTCTTCAAAGTCAGCAATGTTACATCTACCTGACAATGTCTCCATCATCATATCTCCCTCTCTGGCTATAATCTGAAAATATCCCCAATTTTAAAGACTTGTGATTAGATTGGGCCCACTGAATTTTCCAGAATCATTTTCTCATCTCAAGGATTTTAATTTAATCCCATATGGTAAGTCATTTCTTGCTATGTAAGGTAATATATTTAAACATTCCAGGGATTTGAACATCTTTGGGAAGTCTGACTATTGCAGAAGGAGTCTGGAAATTAAAATTTTTTATAGTCTTCTCTTTCAGATACTTTTCCCCCTCTCATTTGCCTAAATCTCTTAATTATTTTTCCAACTTGTCATCTTGTGATCATTTCATAATAGAGATATGCACAATGAAAATATGCATATAATCCATATGCACATGAAAATATTTCACCTTCACCTGAAAAAGTTTTACTAGCATATGACTTGATTAATATCAAATATCTGCAAATATGAACTGTCAGTTCTATAAAAAACAGAACAAGTATTGAACCTCCACTGCTTCTCAAGAAGTTTCCCCAGGTATACATATCACTCAGTTCACTTAATCTGAACAAGGACCCTGCAAAGGTGATAGCATTATGCCCAGTTTACTAACGAATTAAACAATGACAAATAAGTAGTCCAAAATTAGACAGATAATAAGAAGTAGATCTAAGATTTAAGCTCAAAGCCCTGAGAAACTCTAGAGTTTATATTCTTCCCTTTATACCAGGCAGCCACGAAAGAATAAAAGCCTGCTATTTATCCAAAAGTACTAAAATCAGTGTACTGTAGCAATATAGGCACATCAGCATTTATACCAGCACAATTCACAATAGCCAAGTTATAGAACCAGCCTTAGAGTCAGTCTGTCAACAGACGGATGAATGAAGAAAATGTGGTGTACATACACAGTGGAGTTTTACTCAGCCATAACTAAGAATAAAATAATGGCAATGGCGTTTGCCAGTAAATGGATGAAACTAGAAGAACATCATGCTAACTGAAATAAGCCAGACTCAGAAAGTCAAGGGTCAAATGTTTTCTCTCATATGTGGCAGCTAGAGAAAAAAAATGGGATAAGAAAAGGAATCTCGCAAAAATAAAAGGGAGACCAAAAGAATAAAGGAAGTTGATCAAGAGGGAGGGAGGAGGAGAGGGCATGGGAAAGCACTAGTAAATGAAACTTACCAAATTATGCTTGTCCTTGTATGAATATGCCACAATTAATCCTGCTTGTATACACAACTGTAATATAGTAATCAATCTAATAATAATAATAGAAGGAAGATTAGAAGAATAGAGTAACCGTAGTGGGAGGAAGGAGGGGAGGGAAAGGGAAGGCCCTGAGGAATGAAATTGACCAAATTATGTTATGTTCATATACAAATATGGCATAATGAATTCTATTATTATGCATAATTGTAATGCACTAATTTAAAAAAAGCATAGATGCCAAGAACTTTTGCATTACTTCTGTTCTTTTATCTTTCTTCCTCTAATCTGCCCATCTCCTACTCTATTGTAAATGAAGGTCACTGTGATTATCAGACACTTACTTATCCTCCAATATCTTTTTTCCCTTTCATCTTTAGAAATAGAGCTCATAGTTTGTGCTTCTCAGAGTAAATGCTATAATTTCTCTGCCTCCCTTGCAGTCAAGTATGACTAAATTCTGTTCAACAGATATAATTGGAAATGTCACATGAAACTCTCAGAAGTTTTCTTAAAGGGAAGGATTGTCCCATCTTCTTTCCTTCCTCCTTCTTGCTACCTGGAGTATAGATGTGAAGGCTAGAACTCATATTGCTATCTGAGACCATGAAATGGAAGGAGGCTGGCAGAATGATTAGAAAGAGTATATGCATTTGCTGACTTCTTTTACATGAGGGATGTACTTCATTTTGTTAAAGGCACTATTATTTGTGGGTTTTAGTCACAAGTAGCTAAACTTAATCCTACTGACATAGTTATTTTTTCAAAAATTTTGTTATTTTTCATTATATGTGACAGTAGAATGTATTTTGATATATTATGCATACATTCTGTGGACGTACATGATGTGGAGTTACACTGGTTGTGCATTTACATATAAACATAGGAAAGTTATGTCCAATTTATTCTACTGTCTTTCCTATTCCCATACATCCCCCGCCCCCGCTGCTTCCCTTCATTCCCCTTTGTCCAATCCAATGTATTTCTATTCTTCCCTCCCCCCGCCACTTTATTGTGTGTTTGCATCCACATATCAGAGAGAACATTTGGCCTTTGGTGTTTGGGGATTGGTTTTTTTCACATAGCATGATATTCTCCGGTTCCATCCATTTACCAGCAAATGCCATTATTTCATTCTTCTTCATGTCTGAGTAATATTCCATT
This sequence comes from Tamias sibiricus, assembly GCA_025594165.1. NCBI lineage: Eukaryota > Metazoa > Chordata > Mammalia > Rodentia > Sciuridae > Tamias > Tamias sibiricus. The sequence continues at coordinate 48,019,220 of CM046662.1, forward strand.
GTGTATATATACCACATTTTCTTTATCTATTCTTCTGTTGAAGGGCACCTAGGTTGGTTCCACAGCTTAGCTATTGTGAATTGAGTTGCTATAAACATTGATGGGGCCATATCACTATAGTATGCTGATTTTAAATCTTTTGAGTATATATATATCAAGGAATGGTATAGCTGGGTCATGTGGTGGGTCCGTTTCTAGTCTTTTAAGGAATTTCCATACTGCTTTCCAAAGTGATTGTATTAATTTGCAATCCCACCAACAATGTATGATTTTATCTTATTCCCCACATCCTCACTAGCAATAATTTTTATTTGTATTGCTTATGCTTGCCATTCTGAGTGAGATAAGATCTCAGTGTGGTTTTGATTTGCATTTCCCTGATGGCTAATGATTTTGAACATGTTTTTATATATTTTTTCACCACTTGTATTTGTTCTTTCAAGAAATGTTTGTTTAGATCATTTGCCCATTTATTAATTGGGTTATTGTTGTTGTTGCTGTTTTTTAGTTTTTTTAATATATTCTTAATATTAATTCTGTGTCAGAAGAGTAGCTGGCAAAGATTTTCTCCCATTCTGTAGGCTTCCTCTTCATACTCTTAATTGTTTCCTTTGCTGTACAGAAGCTATTTAATTTTATGCCATCCTACTACTGAGTCTCTGTTTTCTTTCTTGAGTTTTAGAAGTCTCAATATATTGGAGTGTTTAGCCCTATATTTTCTTCTATCAGTTGCAATTTTTTGATCTAATTCCTAGGTCTTTGGTCCATCCAAAAAATAGCTCACAAGATTAAAATATAAAACCTAGGAATAAATATAACCAAGGAGGTGAAAGACTTTTCCAATGAAAATTATAGAATACTAAAGAAAAAAATTATTGAAGACCTTAGAAAATAGAACAACCTCCCATGTTATTGGGTAAGCAGACTTAATATTGTCAAAATGGCTATATTACCAAAAGTGGTCTATAGATGCAAAGCAATTCTCATCAAAATTCCAATAACATTCTTCACAGAACTAGAAAAAAAATAGTTGTAAAATTCATATGGAAGAATGAGAGACCCAAAATAGCCAAAACAATACTAATCAGTAAGAATAATGGTGGAGGCATCATAATACCCAATCTCAAATTGTACTACAGAGCTATAGTAACAAAAATAACATGGTAATGGCATAAAAACAGACATGATACTGAGAATGGTGGCACCTGCCTATAATCCCTGTGACTCTGGAGGCTGAGGCAGGAGGTTCACAAGTTTAAGGCCAACCTCAGCAATTTTACAAGGCCCTCTGCAACTTAGTGAGACCCTATCTCTAAATAGCAAACAGAAAGGGCTGGTGATGTTGCTCAGTGGTTAAGCACTCCTGGGTTCAATCCCCACTACTGAAGAAAGAGAAGGAAAAGGAGACAAAGAAGAAAAAGAAGCAAACAAACAAAAAATCAGACATGAAGACTAATAAAATAGGAAGAAGACACAGACAAATTTGCATAGGCACAGTAATCTGATCTTTGAAAATGGTGCCAAAAACGTATGTTGGAGAAAAAACAGGCTTTTTTTGTTTACAAATGGTGCTAGAAAAAATGGATATCCATATATAGAAGATTAACACAAGATCCATATCTCTCACTCTGTATAAAAATCAACTCAAAGTGGCATTTATGTTTTTTAAAAGTGGAATTATACTAAATAAAATCAGTACCACATATGGAACAGGCATATGACTGATAATTTTAATATATTTGTATTAACATATTAAAGCAATATATTATGCAATAGAAGATGGAACACTTATTGTGGGACCAGGGAATGGACATTAATTCAGAACTAGATCAAGGAGGGTTTCAGTCATAGACAGATACATAATTTGCATGACCCGATGCAAAATAAATATATAATACTATCATTCTGGGGCTGGGATTGTGGCTCAGCGGTAGAGCGTTCGCCTAGCACGTGCGCGGCCCGGGTTCGATCCTCAGCACCACGTACAAATAAACGCATTGTGTATAACTAAAAGCAGATAAATAAATAAATAAAGATATAATACCATCATTCAAAGGGGGCACTGGTAATATTACATGTAAATGAGGCACCCCTGGGGTGACAAGAGGCAGAGTACATGCATGTTACGCCTATCTCCTCAGGTCACACACATACTCCATTTGCTAATGAAATATCAAGAGAGCTCATTCACAAAATGCAAGTTCAAAAATGAAATCATTAAGAATTTCAAGGCAGTGACAGCAGGGAATTAAGCCAGGGGCAAGGCCTTTGGGAACATGGGGCCCTGTGTGACTGGATAGGTCACATGCCCATGAAGTCAACCCTGTGGATGTGCTATTCATATCAACCTTCAAAAAAGGACTCTGCTCAGCCTTGCATGGTGGTGCACACCTGTAACCCCAACAACTCGAGAGGCTGAGGCCAAAGAATTACAAGTTTGAGGCCAATCTCAGCAACTTTGCAAGACCCTGTCTCAAAAATTAAATAAATAACAAGAGGGACTGAAGATGTGACTCATTAGTGGTAAAGTGCCCCTGGGTTCAATACCCAGTACCAAAAAACAAACAAGCAAAAAGGACTCCACTCAGATATGAGGAGCACAATTAGCTGACAGCCTCCAGCTGTGATTTTCTTCAGAATCTGCTTCAGCTTGATCACCGGCTTCATAACATTCTTAGGGAAGCACAAGTCAATAACTAAGCAAAGCAGTCTTCTTAGGGTAATTCCCAGGGTATGATTGATCAGGGCCACAGTACTTGGGATCAGCCATTAATACCCATTGCAGAGTTCTCCAATGGGTATGCTCTTCAGAGTTCCCTCTGTGCTGGCAGCAACTTTTCAGAACTGTATTGATCCTTAATGACTCCCCCTACCCCATCCTGCTGCTTCTCCGTCTCCTTTCACTCGTGCTACTCCCAGTAAAATTTTACCATTCCTAGTTCCATCTCAGTTTCAGCTGTCCATAGAAACCTATCTGTGACAGCTTCATAGGAGATAATGGTTTGGTCTAGAAGAATGAATAGGGAGCATCGAGGCAAAAATTATCATATATAGGGAGAATGAAACCTAGTAAGCAACGGAGGAGTGACATAATAAAACATTGTGTTACTATTGTTGGTGCACAGATGTATCTGCAGGAGGAGTGCAGAGGGGCATGAAAGAATGGAGAGGAGAATGGAGGGCCAAACCAGGGAATTGGTACTGGCATAATACAGTATTATTCTTTCTTAAATAAATAACAAGATTTTAAGAGTTGATGTGTTAGCATTTTAATAGTGATATGTATTTAAGTCAAGTATAATTGCTAAGGTCTTATGTGGGTCATCATTCAGAAATAACTTTAGTGATGCTAGTGAGCATGTACCAACCTATATAATCACATTTCCTGGTTTTTATAATGTGCTATGGTTATATATGATGTTGCCTTTGGGTGAAGATTGGTGAAGGATACAGAAGGATTTCACTGTAATATTTTGCACATTCTTGTGAATCTATAATTATTTCAAAATGAAAACTTAAACAAAAGAATAAAACTCTGTGCACATATGGGTTTATACTGTTCTCTTCTCCTACAGTCAAAACCTAAGGACCATTTCACTAACAATAGCAATCATTCCATTAATAAGCAGGTGCATGAGGAGTGCAGGGTCTAGAGACATGCTGGTGATTCACTCTTTGGCAGAGCCTCAGTGAGTGGGGCTGACAAGGCTGTAAGGATGAATGAGACCATCCAGATGGCTGCTTTCTGTTGCTGGTCATGACACAGCTTTCTTTCTAATCTCCCCAATTAGATAGAAATAGATAGACATGGATACAAGGAAGAGAAAGAGAGCAAACTGTGCTTCATTCATCAAAAGGACATAACTAAAGGTACTTAACTAATTCCGAATTATTGTCTGAGAATTAAACTAGTCAACGTATGTAGAACACTTGGAACTGTGGCATATGGGAATATCATCATCCCCACAACTATCACCACCATCCAGACCATCACCACAACCATCAACACCACCATCAACAGCACCATCCACACCACCATCACCATCATTATCGCCATCTTCATCATCATCAGGATTTCAGACTTAAAGCACTAACAAGTCAAAATATAAAGCCCAGAAAAATCTCTACATATGGAAAGGAGCTTCAGTCTATGAATAGACAAATCATCACTTGGTTTTTCTGACCTTCTTTGATCTCAAATACAGGCATTAGTAAGACAATGCCTGCTCACTTAGGACCAACTGTTCCCCTGTTTCTTTGCTTGGGCTCCCCATCTCCCCTCAAGCTTCTTCTCATGCTGACATGCTGACTAGCTCGGCTCCTTTGCTCCATAGGCTGCCCCCTCTCACTTCCCCTCTAGCTGTAGACAGTAAGACTTCAGCTCAATCTGCTCATCAACACTCTTCTTGTCAGCACAGTTTACCTAAAAGAACTGAAGCACGTTCAACCCTTCACCACAATGTCTCATGATTTTTATCACCCCCTTGAGCCATTTCCCAACTTGTCCCCTGGAAAGCTTCAAATCTCATCAGGTCTGTCTCATTTCTCTCTGTTTCCCTTTCTTTACCTCTGTCCCTAAATATCCAAAATAAAATCAGGAAAAATTGAAGACAGTGGGAGTGTCGAGAGGAATACAATAAAAGCCCAAACAAAATGTTCAAAGAGAACATTTGGGATGCAAGTTAAAGCAGTAAGGAGTCTTTGGAAGAGATGGGTAAAAATGAGGGTTGAAACATGTAGCATGGAAAAACAGTGGATAGATTCATTTTTTGATAAGAGAGCTATATGTCACATCCCCACACATTCCTTCCTGCTCCAAAAAGCTGAGTCTAAGCTTCACTTAGATTTTCAGTATTTGTTTAATCAACACTTAGCCTCCAGGAGGTAACTTGAAAAGCGTAGGATGTGGGCTTTCTACACATGCAACATAGCAAGAAGACAATGCAAAACCATTCTTGTTCAGGCATCAGGGAGTATGTCACAGAATGAAGTCTTGCAAATGTAGAAATTCAAACACAGGTGGTAATCACCAAAGGTTAGAGTGATCAAAAGGAGCACCATATTGTAGAACTAGATTTACTGATCCCCAACTGCTCACATTATCTCTTTTAATCTTGCAATAATCCTCAGCAGTAAATATAACATTCCTTGTTTTTGTAGATCATGAAGCTCAAAGTTGTTAAAAATACAATAAATTTTTTTTTAAAAAACTAAGCCCTAGGTCCAATGCTATTCATATCAGTCTTGCTGTGACACTACAAGATGTAGTGCTGGATAGAACCAGGTTTGAAGGTAGATTCTCTGTGTAGAGATTTGCCATGACTGAGACCAAAGAGCCTGTTGTTAGCTTGGGAGACAATATGAACAAGGGCAAGTGGCAAGAAACAGGAGAGTAAGGAGGGCGGCAGCAGGGGTTGGAGAGGGGCATTGCCTGGGCTACCCAGACAGGAGGCTTACTATAGGGCTGCAGCAAATCCTAAGTTTCATCCAGTGCAGCAATATCCACAAGTAACATACAGCATGCAACATACAGTATAGCATTTCTCTACTTCACTTCTTGTGAGACCCTGATTGTGACAGCCGCCATGCTGACAGAATGTTCCCTCTTTCCCTTGACTACACTCTGCATTCCTAGAGGTAGGAGGAAGAACACATGATAGCCTGTAATATGTAAGTAGCTGTCAAATACAGCCACTTAATGCCTGGACTAAGGGCAATGCCTCATTTCCTTAGGTCTATGCAAAATGACTCAGCAAAGTAAAAGAGATTCTTATCCCAGCTGTGGTACTTAAGTGCTCAAGCTCTAGACCTGTGGCCTCAGCAGTGACAGAGATAGGAATAATCAACAATCTAGCACATACTAAGTTCTGGTTACTCTGCTGAGAGTTTCATATGCATATGTCACTGAATTCTCACAATAATCTTAACAAAGTTCTACTAATATTATTCCTGTTTTGCAAATGGGACAGCAAGGCCCCATGAGATGTACAATGTTACCAATGGGTGACAAAGTGTCATTTCAACTCCAAGCATCTTATAACCATGTGTTTAACCCCATGCAGCATATGAGCATCCATAAACCCCCTGCTCAGACAAGGGCTGGATGAAAAAAAAAAAAAAAAAAAAGCTGAGAGATGTGTTGTGAGGACATCAAAGAAATAATATATATTTTTCTCTGTTCTATAGGAGAAGGCATGGTCAAGTGTGATGGGTAATCTGAATTGTCAACTTGACTGCATTAAGCTATGCCTAAGATTAAGAGATGTGTGGGTGTGTCAAGGAAGGTGTTTCTAGGAATGATTGGCATGTGGGACAACAAGCTGAGGGGGGAACACCCATCCTAAATGTGGGCAGCACTTTCCAATAGGTTGAGGCCCTGGATGGAGCCAAAAAGTAGAAGAACAAGGAATCAGAAGCAGACACAAGCTCAGTTCTCCTTGAGTGGGTGCTTCAATTGCTGCTGCTGTTGCCTTAGGACATCGGACTCCAGTTTCTTCACTCTTCCTCAGAGGACTCTGACTGACAACTCTCCAGGGAATTTCCAGGTGTTTGGTCCCAGACTGGGGCTTCATCATTGATCCTTCTTGTTCTGAGGCTCCAGCTTCTTGGACTGAGCAGCTACTGGTTCCTCCAGCTCTCTAGCCTGCAGACAGCCATTATGGGACTATCCAGTTTCTGGCAGTGTAAGCCAATCTAATAAATCCCCTTTTATAATCAGACCTACATAGATATCCTGTTGGTTCTGTTTCTCTAGAGAACACTGACTGATTCAGTATGATATTCATAAAGAGTGGAATAAGCAAATAATACCACAAGATGTAATACCTCCACATATTCAACAGACCCTCAACATTCCAGAGAGATATATTTCCAAGAATATACAAAGTCATAAATTTCCTTTTACATTTATTGAGCTTTCCTCATAAATTGTGACTCTGCATAGCCTCATAAATAGTATTGCTTCACACCTGATCAGAGTACAGACAGACTGAGCAGCAGACAGGCAGGGCTTGCTCAATCCTCAAGTGACTCACTCTGCCCATAGCCACATAAAAACTAAATTCACACCTCAGCACAGTTATCAATCCCCATTGAACCAAAGGACAATATCAAGTTTCAAACAGTTAGATCTGTAAATGATAACCCAGGCATTCCTGAGATTTGATGATTTAATTATATGACCAAATAAAAAAAAATAAATAATCTATGATAGGAACTCAGAGATGATACTTTACCAAGTCCCCTTCTGAATGACTTGTCCACTCTCCCAACCACTTGCAAGACTCTGATACTTATGCCTATCTTCAAGGCTGAATTACATCTCAAGGGGCAGTTTTTAACCTTCCTTTCAGGTTTCAGATCTTTTTATCAAAGGGACTTGGGGCTCCATCAAGCTGCACAGAGAGCATTTTACACCTTTCACCAAAGCTGGGCAGAGGGAGATCAGTTACTGTTAATTACAGATGCTTTCTGTCATAATGGGCCAGAATTTCAAAAGAGTCTCAACTGCAAAGCTCCCAAATGCCATGCACAAACCTGGTAATGGTCCATGCAAATTGAATACTTAGTGGGTCTGCGTGCATTCTGTTCCAAGGACTGCCTTTGAAAATTTAGCCCCATAACTCCAAAGCATTTGTAGCATCATAATCTGTCATCATTAGCAACAATGCTTGACTTGGTGCTCAACATTCTTATTAACCATGCAATTATGAATGCAGACAATGTTTAATCACTTTTACAAAAATACAGCTGTGTTGTTGGGGAGCTGTCATTTACTGCTCATTAATGATTGATTTTTTTTTAACCATCTAGATTGTTTTCACGAGAACAGCAGATTAACTATAAAGAATTCATTATTGGTCATTAAAGGATATTAAAATGGAAAACCTTTACAAGATGTGTCCTCTCTTTATGCATTCAGATGACTGAAATTCTCTGGCCAATGTGGAGGAGGAAGCAAAAAAAAAAAAAAAATCATTCTTCTAGACCTCTGGCAGGGAGATTGGGCTGAGGAGAGGTTGGAGTGAAGAGAGAGATTTAAAAAAAAAATCTTTTTTTTCTGTAATAAAACATTGATTACATTTCCCAGTGGCAATAATTTACCCCAAATAATTACTTTAGCTTTTGTCCGGCTTGTTTAAGGACTGAGTGAGCTGTGGGTACCAATCGATTTGGTGCAGATTGTTAATAATGGGCTGTTTTGAAAATGTATGGCTATTTCTCCATACCTCCCATATACTGGAAGACACTAAATTCCTTTCCTGCATTGTACACTTAATTAAAGATGAGTCAGGGAATTATTTTATGGCTGAATTTCACTTGTACCATGGATGCAAGGAGCTAGGTTATGCTCCATCACATGTCTCCTGTACAGACTGTGATAAAATGTACTTACCCAGTGCTTACCTACAAAGATAATAAGTTTCAAAAACTGCTACAGCATTTGAAAGATTAGATCACTCAGTGCCATGCCCTCCATGGATTTCCATTTCTGATCCTGGATTTCCAGTTCTGATGTTCACAGAGCTCATACCTGAGGTCCTTCATTTCCTCACTTACTCAGGAGTTTCCAGGATCCAGACCTGAAAGAGAAGCTTCTTGAAATCAGATCGTAATTCCTCATTCTTCTGTTCTGGCATAACCTTACTCAGGGTCTTCTCTGAAATGTCTGCCTTACTTTTTAGGGGGGGGGGGATTGTTGTTGTTGTTTGTTTGTTTTGACAAGGGAGGGGGGGTTACTGGGGCATTCGACCACTGAGCCACATCCCCAGCCCTATTTTCCATTTTATTTAGAGACAGAGTGTTCACTGAGTTGCTTAGTGCCTCACTTTTGCTGAGGCTGGTTTTGAACTCTCAATCCTCCTGCCTCAGCCTCCCAGGCTTCTGGGATTACAGGCATGAGCCACTGAGCCTGGATGCCTTAGTTCTTTCCAGTAACATTTTGGATTTTTTTATGATAACAAATATATATATATAAATATATATATAATATATTGACATATATATAGATATATATTTGTTATCATAAAAAGAATATATATATGTATATATATATTCTAGAAAATATAGAAAACAACAGACACCACCTGTAGTCCTACACCCAGAAATGAACACTATTAACATTATATTTACTTCTAGTATTTCTCCTTAAAGCATTTTTTATGTGACTTTGGATAAGTTTTTTATTTTCCCTGTGCATAATTTCCTTCTCTTTAGAGAAATAATAGTACCTACTTCATAAGGTGATTTTGAAGACTATATAATTATTTGGAAAGCACATAGAGAAGTGCCCAATACAAATTAAGAGCAATGTATAATTTATCAATCATAATTCTATAAATTATTGAGAAATAGCATTGAGAAGGATTCCAAAGCAAAGAAAGATAGTTAATTAGTATATTAAACTATTTTCCATTACTATAACAAAGTACCTAGGGCAAGGTATTTATTTTTTTATAAAAGAGGCTTAGTTGACTCACAATTTGGGAAGCTGAAAGTATAAGAATGTACAGCTCTATTTGGGCTCCCTTGGATTACAACATGGTAGAAAAAGAACCAGACATATACAGAAGGAGCCAAATGTGTGAGGTGGCTTCACTTTGTAACAACCCACTCTCTTAAAAACTCACTCTGTTAGACAAGCATTACTAAGTACCTTCTGAGGGCACTGCTAACCACCTCCTGTGAGATCTCATCTCCACCACTTCTTAATTCTGCTACATTAGGCATTATGTCTCCAGTATATGGACTCTTGAAGTAGTGCTCTGAAGTTCCCAGGCATGGCTCATGCCGTTGCTGAAGAGAGGAAGTGGCAGATAGTAGTGTCCAGGTATGCTAACTATGCAGCTGTGTAGACCACACACCCAAATCATAGCATTCCTCTCCTGGCTTCTAGGGTTCATGTATTTTTCACAATGCAACATACAAACATTTCATCTCCAGTAGTCCCCAAATCTTAACTTGTTCTAGCATCATTCAAAAGTCCAAAGTCTCATCTGGGATTCAATGAGACCTCCTATCAGCTGTGAACCTGTAAAAAATCAAAATCAAGTTATCTACTCCAAGATACTGTGGTGGTACAAGGATAAGATAGACATTCCTATTTGAAAAGGAAGAAATAGGGCAGTAGAAAGGAATAACTGGCCCAAAGAAAGACTGAAACCCAGCTGGGCAGACATGAAATATATATATACACACACACACACTGGGAATTTAACCTAGGGGCACTTTACCACGGAGCTCCATCTCAGTCCTCTTATATTTTTTTTTATTTTGAGACAGGGTCTCTCTAAGTGGCTAAGGGTCTTGCTCAATTGCTGAGGCTGAACTTGAACTCGCAATCCTCTTGCTTCAGCTTTCTGAGTCACTGGGATTACAGGCATTTGCCACCACAGCCAGCTAATAAATCTTGAAGCTCCAAGTTGGGGAAATGTACACATTGTGGTAGGGGTGGGCCCCCAAGGGTTCAAATATCCCCACCCCATGGCTTTGCTGGTCACAGCCCACAGGGCTGTTCTTTCTTTGGTATCTCTGCTGCAGCTATACGCCCATGGCTCCACTAGGCATTGTCCCCATGGAGATTCTGTAGTGGCTCCACCTCTGTGGCAACTTCTCCCTGGCTTCCCAGGCTTTCCTTTGAAATCTCAGTGGGAGCCACCAGGACCCCATACCTCTTGCATTCTGCACAGCTGCACAATTAGCACACACGGACACTACTATCTGCAATTCCTCCCTTCAGCAATGGCATGAGCCATGCCTGGGAACTTCAGAGCACTACTCCAGAAAACATGGTCCTAAGGTGGCATTGGGCAGAGGCCTATGCAGCATGCCCCAGGGTTTCCTGGGGAAAGTGGGGCCTTTGATGGGAGGGGAAGCCTCAAAGATTCCTGAGATGCCATTGAAGCCTTTTTTTTATTATCTTGACAGTTGCACATGGCTCCCTTTTATCTAGTCATTTGGCCATATTATCCTTCCCCAAACATGCTTTCTCACTATAATTTATATAAGCAGGCTATATGACTTTTCCAAGTCTTTAGTCTGTTTCCCTTTGCTACTGAGTCTCACTATAAAGCTCATTAAAAGTGAATAATAGGGGTCTAGGGATATAGCTCAGTTGGTAGAGTGCTTGCCTTGCATGCACAAGGCCCTGGGTTTAATCCCCAGCACCACCACCCCCCCCAAAAAAAAGTGGCTAATAATAACCACACAGCAGCCTGACTCTGTTGTTGTTTAGAAGTTTCCTCAACCACATATCATCTTTCCTAAATTTGGCCTTCTAATGCTAGGGCATGGACACATTGCAGTAAGTTCTCTACAACAATATAACAAGCCTGGCTTATTCCTTGTTTCCATCTGAGACGAGTTCCCTAGTTATTTGTCTTCTTAGCCCTTACCAGAATGACCCAGAATTTCTACTTATAGAAATACAGGCTTCTCTACTACCCCGCTTCTCAAAATTATCCCAACTTCTATCCATTACCCGGTTCCAAAGCCACCTCCACATTTTTATACACATTGTTTCCATTATCACCCATCTTTTGGTACCAATTTTCTATATTAGTCTGCTTTCTGTTGTACAGCAAAATTCCTGAGGCTGAGTAGTTATATAGAAAAGTAGCTTATTTGGCTCACAGAGGCTGGAAGTCCAAGATCAGACAACCCTATCTGTTTGGCCTCTGGTGAGGGCTGCCCTTGACTATATCACAGCATAATAGTGGAGAGGGAATCACAAGGAGACAAGTACCTAGGATGTCCTCACTTTGTGACAACTTTCTCTCTCTGTCTCTCAATAAATAACTCACTACTCAAGAAGAGCTTAATCCTTTCTGAAGGTGATGTCCCTATGACCAACAGACCTTCCACTAGGCCTTACCTCTTGAAGATTCCATGACCTCTTAATACTGTTACATTGGGGATCAAGCCTCCAACCCATGAACACTCCAGAGACAAACTGCATCCAAACCATAGCAACCAGTAAAATTTTCCAAATATTAAAATTCCCAGATGATGCTGTGGATCCGGGAAACCACTCATTGAAAAGCAGTGTCTCATATTATATAATTATAACGAGAAAAAAAACATCACAAGTGAGAAAAACACTAGTAAGCAATGGGAGGATATTTGGTCCAGGGATCTTTCCCATGGGGAAGGTTTCAGAGGGATTTGAAAGGGGTGTTGTTCTACCAAGGGTGATGTGGTGAGTGGAAATGATGACTTACACCAGGTAAAAGAGCTGTGAGTTTCTGCTGACCTATCACTTTCCCAGCTGACTTTGGTCCAAGACATTGCTTGGTAGTAAATCTTTTAGTTACATATTATGTTGTCTTGCCCAGGATATTCCAGCCTCATGCTTGGAAAGAATCACCAGAAATGGGAAAGCCAGACCCAAGAAAAGCAAGTCCTCAGACTCCCTATGTCTGGGTAAGCATTCAGGATAACAGAAGCGATTTGCTGCTCCCCCCGACTGCCATCACCTTAAGAGCCCAAGGCATGGAGGAAGGCAGTCAACATGAATATTTATGCCTTTTAGAAAGCATCATACTATTGCTCTCATCTTACATCCAGTGTATTCCTCTAAATAATATATTATGAGCATTTCCCCATTTTCTTTTTTAAAAAAAGCTATTTTATAACATGACATCATATGGATATATCATAACTTTTAAATAATCCCTTTTGTTGAGTGTTTTTCTTCTTTACTTTTCTGTTATAAATAATTCCACTCGATCTTTATCTGTGGTTCATATACATACCAAAAATTCTCTGATTTGGAAATCATGCGCCCCAAGTACAAAAGGTTTAGGATTACCATGCCAGAGTGTGGTAATTATATTAGAAACTCTAGTCATTACAGTAAAGTGTTCCAATACCTTTTTTTCCTGCAAGAAAAACTGGAAGACTTTTTTTTGTTGGAAAAGCCATCCAAATGCCTATCACATGACACTTCAAAGCATTTGTCACAAAGCTGCTGAGGTACCAACAATAATTCTTAAAAGTGACTTGTCTATGTCCACATAAATTTTGGTTGTGGAGATGCTGATATGTTGACTTATAAGACTTTTCTGGTGCTGGATCTATAAAAGGATAAGTAAAATATTTTGACTTAATGAATGATTCAATTGTTGAAATATCCACTTATTAACATAAGTAGAAGATTAACATATGTAGAAGTCACTCTTAATATTGATTAAATCTCATATTAATGGAAGAGAAGTAACTAAAATGTCCATTTCTCTGGGTAAAAATCCAATGTTGGAGTCTATTTGGCTTTCATATTTTTACTGTCAGGTTAAACATAAACTAATAAATTAAAGTTAGTCCCCAGGGGTGAGAATAGAACATCTGAGTAATATTAGCATCACATTGATACTGTCTACAATAAAACTGTCAGCTCCAACCCTTTGTTCATGATGGCTGGTAGGATACTAAATCATGGATGGGTTTCTGATGAAAGAATCTTCTCTCATTAAACTATGCTACAAAGGGCCATCAATTTTCATCAGTGACTCTCAACCCTTGCTGAATTACCTGGGGGACTTTTTAAGAGGAAAGCTTGATAGAATTACCTGTCATCCCAGGATGATTGGAGCCACCAGGGTTGAGGGAGAGACAGGCATTTGGTACAAGGTCCTCTAGTCAAAAGTGCCACCACACTTGAGGAGCACTGCTTTAGAAAGAGCAGCTAACCAACCTAACTCCAGGCACCCTCAACTTCAAGAGAATGATGACCTCAATATGCCCTCCAGGCATCACCTGCTGTGTAGAGGCAGATTCATAGCTCTTTCAGGCTCTGTCAATACTAGAACTGATATAACTTCTCCAGTAGCCATAAATAAATCCTGTCAAATTACAAACCTATGGAATAATCTGGCAAAAAGTGACAAAATGCCAAACAGAGATAATTAGTGGGCAACCCTGGCACTAACATATCATTGACATAAATTGGAAATATGATACAGGTTCTTTTGAATTTTTAACAACTCTTTATACTAAGTACTAAATTGGAATGGAAATGCACTCAAATTGATAGTACCCTTATGTGGCAAAAAAAAAAAAAAAAAAAAAAAATCTCAGCTCAGCTCCTTTGGACCCATTATCTCAGAGATTTCCGTGATATAAGTTTTTCCTTATCCTGCAGAAAGCTACCATCTCTGAAGCCTGCTGGATCATCCCACTGAGAGTCAAATAATTGACAGTCAAAACCTACTCAAAGTCCACAACTGAATAATGAATGTATAATATTATATATTCATATAATTGTGTGTATGTGTACATCTAACATGTCTTTTAGCATGTCTCCTAATAGATCATTATAGCAATGCCCATATTTTGGACATAAATAGTTACACATTTTTAAGAGAACATTTTTTATCACCCATGCTAAGTAATTATTGAACAAATGCTTTTTAAACTGTTAGTTTGGAGCTACATCATACAATTAGTTTGACTAAGATATCCATGTGAATCAATGTCCCCCAAGCCATTGCTAAACAGTGCGAAATCTCTTACCTTCCAAAGCTGATCTTTGACATCATGTGTTTTGAATGTCAATGGCAGGCAAGCCGTGTAGCAGATGAAACTGACTGCCAAATTAATCCTACCCCCTCTAAAATACAGAGTCATTACTGAGAAACAGCTACCTGATCAGTAATGGCATTCCTGAATCTTGGGGACCATTTAACTCCCTCTTACCAATGGGACATGTGTGAAGAAGATATGGACTAATGTGGCAGGAGATCAGGGTGCCTACCCTACCTACTCTCTTTATACAATGTGGAAACACAGATATTGGAAACCCCATATTGGGGGTAACAGAGATGAAAGATGGAAAGAGAGTAGGTTCCTAACTCAACACTTAAAAGAGAGCTACCCATTTCTAAGATTATCTATTGGGGACTTTATTGAGTGAGAAATAAATTTTTATAGTGTTTGGACCACTATATATTTTGCATTTGTTTTCACAGAAGCTAATATCACACTAATACAAATGCTGTATTTGGGCCCCATATCATGCCTGCTGCAAAACCCTATAGTGATGCTTTTTTTAAAAAGGTTGGTTGTTACTGGTCTGAAATGTGTAATTTCTAATAACTACAAATAATACATTTAATGATAAGGCATATTTTGTAATAGCTGACATTCAGAAATATAAATATACTTTAAAAGAATAAAAGTGTTTCTTAGATTTTTTAAATCTCCTATGAAAATAAGTTTGGTGCTTAGTAATTAGAATTACCTTGTTTCAAAAATGAACATTGAGTTCCAAGCTTCCCATCAACTAGAGCACAGCTCACCACTGTAGTTCTAAGTAGGACATGTACCTCCACATATGGGTTCTTCAATGGAATTGTCCCTATACAACATTTTATGACACATCTGTGATTCAAGTTCTAGGACCTCTCACCATGTGAAAAAAAAGTATTTTTATATGAAAATCTACACACTAAAATTCAGGATACCACCCATGAGATTCCTTTTCTGGGAGAGGATTGTACCTGAGAGCCAGGAAGGAAACCTGGAGATTTTACAGCAGCTTTCCCATGCCATCATCAAGCAAAGCCAATAGCAGGGGGAGAGACACTTTATGGTCCTCGCAGCATTATAAACCACTAGAAAGCTCCCCAACTACCAGAAACCATGCAAGGCCAGCAGTCAGCAAAAAGACATACCACCACGCCAGGATACATTATGATTCAGGGACTTTTAACTAATTGAATATTTGACTCTCAAAAAAAAAAAAATACTTTACTCTTTCCATCTCTTTGTTCACACTTGTAAACTATAAATAAGAATAGCTAATACATGATCAGTACATATTGCATACATGACCTGACATCTCATTGTACTGCATAAGTATATAATCATTATATGTTGATTTAAAAAACAAAGAATAGGTTATTCATTTGGTTGCTTCAGGTTCAAAACCAAACTTCTAGAAAAGTTTATCACTTTCTCAGAAAGACCTCTGTAAGATAAGGGTATCTGGTAGATCTAAAACTCCAAGAATTGTACAGTACAAATCCAGTGGTCATTCTTCTTAGTAGCTGTAGTAACCACAGTCCTTGAGTTGTACCTGGAAAATGATGCAGTGCTGTAAATTCAGAGACAGGAAATATGGTTTAACCTACACAACTGTTAATTGCCAAAAATACTTTTCAGAAATATAGTTGTCGTGTAAGGTGAGCTGTGGCCCTTTGATGAGCATTTTTCTTCTAAAACATTTCCATGTACACTTATTCAGTATTCGAGGAATAAGGAAACTTCACTCAGAACCACTTCAGAACATAAGTTACACCTTCTGGAAACTTTGCTAACATTTGAAGCATTCATATTGGAATAAACCTAGTGATTAAGCTAATTAAGCAGCAGAAAGTATTTTGTATTAGTATGTTGTAAATTATGTTATATCAGATCTGCTCATTCAGATTTCTAGGGTAACAAAGACCCATGTTCAAACAGAAATGATCAATGGATAAAGGAGAGAAGTCTTCTTTTTTTAATATATATCACTAGATTGATACTTTCTCATGGGAATGAAGCTGGGCATTATCATGAATAACTAAGATCAATAATGGTGCATCCATAAACAGTAACTCCTGGAGTTTTAAGGCCATAGAAAATGTTTGAAACACACACACACACACACACACACACACACACACACACATACACACAGATCTTTGAAATAAATATGTAAGCCATGTCTGCAAAACCTTCACCAATAGAATTCATAATGGAAGCACTGATAGACCTTTAATGATACAAACATTAGCAGAGCCTGTTACAGTATTGTAAATCATTTCTAAATAACAATATTGATAAGATGAGCCTTTCAAAACCACCCAGGACACCTCTTTAGCTAATTAAAACTAGAGAGTGAATGTGGCATTTTTATCATTCACAATATTGTAGCTCTGATCATCCCACAGTGAATGATTTTACTTCAGTAATAACCCTGATCCGACATTCAGTTAGCAATTACCACATCAGACTTTATCTACTGGTAACAACTGGTTCGGAAGATATTGCCCTGCATGCATTAATTTCATCATGCTAATAAAGTTCCCTGTTATAAAATGCAAAAACATATTAACCTGTCTGATGCAATATAAGAAAGATGTATATCTTTCTTGCAAAATGATGATACACTAGCATTTCATTTCTATTTCAAAACTTAAGTGGGTAAAGTGTATTAGAAGAACAGAAAGTAACAAGCTATAATCTGTAGTGAACACAATAACATAACTAAGCACCAACAAATTTCCCTGTGAGTAATTGCAGCTATTGTAATTTATACACATTCTATTACCTTGGCATTTGCATAACAATGTGAAACTGCTAATTTCCAAACACTGAGCACTGGAATAGAAGAAGCATATGCATCTTGTCTTTAACACAGAATTCAGAGAGGCCACTGCGGACACCAGCTAACTCCCTGGGAGCACCTAGCACACGCAGGTTGATGGAAATGTTTAATAGAGATGTAGATGTGACTACTGATGACAGGCCCAAGTCCCCAAAGCACAATCCCTGGCATATAGTAAGCAATCTATAAAGATTTGTTGAATGAGAGAAGAGCAGCTCTATTGTCCTGCTCATGAATAATAAGCATTCTGTTCATGGAGCTAGGATCTGTCCTAGAGACCTGTTTCCCTTCCACCATCCTCTTTCCTTCCTGAGCTTGCCCAAGTACCATGCTCATTTCTAAGTGAGGAATCCAAGGCAGGGGTGTCTCACTTTCCCCTTGATTGGTACCCTCACCTTCCTTCACCAACCTCCCTATCTTAATGTGTTTGATGTGACATATTACCACAACCCCAACTATACTTGATATTGCTTAGCTCTAGTTCTTCCCTCTCCTACCTCAGGTTGCCTACTGACTTGCTCCTTTAAAGAATTATAGACGTGAAGATGTTAACAATTATAAAAATCTCAGTGGAAAAATGAATCATGTGATTTAAAATTGATGCATATGACATCTTTCTCTCCTGCCTCCAAGGACTCATCCACAATTGTCAACTCTATTAAACAGTGCCTTCACTTTCTATGGGGGATGGCTTCGCTGCTGGAACTATGAACCTTGAGAAGTCCAATCATCTTACAGGAATGAAAAAGAAGTGACCCTGGCTCATTCAAAACCAAAGATATATAAACACATTGCTGCCTTCCACAGCTAAAACAAAGTGGTCACATAACCACAGTCAGGGGTAGTTGAATGAGTCAGTACACAAAGGACCTGGGACCTGCCCTGGGACACAGGAGAGCATTGTACAAGCTACAGCCTGCCCATTCCTATTCTGCACCTGGAGGTTTATTCACACCACCCAGGCAGGAGTGCTCAGCTCCCTCTGGAGATCTGTCATTCATACACACAATGTAATACTGGCTAGAGGCCTAGAGAACAGCCATGGGAATGTAGAGGATTTATAGAGTAAAAACCTGCACAAAGACAGCAGCACTGAGTTCTCGCAGAAAACATGTGCTGAAACTGCACGTGGGAGGCTTCAGTGGAGCCCCAAGAGCTTGCCAGAAACTCTAGTGGGGGACCCAGTGTGGATGTGTACAGATCTGAGCTGTAAATCTGGTAACAAACTCTCCTTTGAGGCCTTATGAAGATTGTAAAGACACAGGCACCTTTAAGACTGCAATGTCAGGAAAGAAGGAGGCCATTTGGAAAGCTGACACTCGTGTAGAATTATTTCTAGGCTTTCAGAGTATACACAGGACAAACCAGAGCTGGGCTTCTCCCTGGCCCCAATAGGCAGCTGTGTCTACAAGTGTACCCTTCTAGAGAAACCTGTGCCTCTGAAGGTGAACATATTAATTATATGACAATTTCTTGTTCAGTCCAAAATGCTAGCCAAGGATAGCTCTTTAAAAATTTATAACAAAACCATTTTTTAATTTATCCAGCCTAAATTTTATTCTGAGTTTCATTAAATTTTATATTCACCATCAATTACAGAGTCACACTCAGAAAGTAACAAGTGGGTTAAAGGAGGCAGAGGTAGAGGTAGCAGACAGACCAACTGTATTTTGAAATTCAGAACCAAAATCTATATTTTTACTCACCCCACACCTATTTAGTCTGTACTTTGAGCTTCCACAGCATTTTCATTCTTGAATTCAATTCCAGAGTTTATGGCCTCCAAGGTTTTATGGTCCTTCCTGAGAAAGCTTTCTTCACCTATGAATATGCATTATGGTTCCTCTTCTCAGAACAGTGGTTCTTGTGAAAGCCAAGTAACTTTTATGTAATACACATGTAATTTGAATGGGAACTTACTGATAGATTTGGATAATACTTGTTTTTTTTTTTTTTTTTTTTTTTTTTTTTTGGTGTGTGAATCATGAATAGATTCTAACAAGCTTACCTGTTCATTCTAGTTAAAGAAGAGATAAAAATATTCAAACTGTAATTTTCATTTCAAATAGAGTCCTCTATTACTTGTCTTGTGATTTTGAATAGACTCTTTGTCTGAAAATGTCCCCATTAGCAGTTCATTTGCCTAAAACTTAATCCTTCAGTGGCACCACAGAGAATATTTAAAAAACCAAACAAACAACAACAAAACTCTCAGGCCAATTATTGTGTAAATAAAATGACCAATTTTTTCTCTTTTCAAGCCCATTTCTCCATTTCACTATCTAATTCACCTACAATCATTACAGAGGAATTTTGACAACTCAGGAAATTAAATGCTGTCACCTGACCTTTCCTACTCAGAAGATGCTTGTCAATTAATGTCACCACCAGTACTCAGCTAGGAAGAATGACCAAATTCCATGCTTTCTTCTTGCCTTTCGAAGAAGAGAGTTGGAGCTCATTTTCTAGTTGTGTTCTATCCTTTGCATTTGGCCACACCAAAACTTACTGGCACAGGGATGACCATCCACATATTAGAATGTGCCTATTTCCAGATAAGCAGCCCTAACTTTAAATGCTCAGATGACCACCACATAGATTATACTAACTCCTAAAATACATCTTACATAAAAAACATCCGGAGATAAGCATAGTAGCCAAGTGCTTTGCCAAGTAACAATTATTTTCATTGCTTTCCTCTGCTTTCTGAATCAATTAAAACTCTCAAAACTATATGCCTCCCAAAGATTACCAGTTTCATAAGATGCAAATATACTTTTAAAGTGGAAATGATATTTCCCTCTCTGCC
Source organism: Tamias sibiricus (assembly GCA_025594165.1). Taxonomy (NCBI): domain Eukaryota; kingdom Metazoa; phylum Chordata; class Mammalia; order Rodentia; family Sciuridae; genus Tamias; species Tamias sibiricus. The sequence goes on from CM046662.1 coordinate 48,039,394, forward strand.
TCTTGTATAAAAGTACTTGGCATTACATGTTTTCTATGGACCACTATTATTAAAAATAACAGGAGGAGGAGGCAAGGAGTAATAGCAATAATGCTAACTATTTCTCAAGTTCTCATAATGTACCAGGGACTATCTTAAGAATTTTTCAATATGTACAACCTCATTTAATCCTTAAAACACCTCTATAGGAGGCAGGTACTAATATTGTTACCATTTTACAGATAAGTAAATGAGGCATATGTCTATGTCAGAGGAGTAAGCATGGATTCAAATGTACACCTTCCTGATCCAGAATCCAAGTTCTATTGCTATACACTACAGCATATAAGTAGGAATACTAAACTTAGCTTTGATTCAAAAGCAAATATATATATATATATATGTATATATATATATATACAGAATAAATATGTATGAGATATATATAAGTATGGTATACATATTTAGATTATATAAATACTTTAAACTTCAAAAGTCTTTCAATTTCTCCAGTATATACACATAATTTGTGAATTAAACCATAATTGAGCACATTACTATTGCTAAATTACAAAATATGCAAAACTTACATCAACTCAGTCTCCATTCCATTACCAGAAGAAAGACTGCTTATGCATTCATTCTTATTCGGGCAATTAAGGACAAGTGTGTTTTCTAAAGTGAAGGTTATTTTGACTTTGATAAGTATATTGCTCACTGTCTGATCATAAAGGGCCAGAGCTGGGGATGAATAACAGAATACTTTGTCCTTCACTTCAGGCATGATGGCTGTACCTCCTTGGTTGTAAATTTCCCAATATTTGATGGCCCCAGTGTCAGCAGCAAAATGATGCATAATAAACACAACAATACATTATGTGCCACTTCTTGATTTGATGCCGAGTCAGGGAAGGCAACAGTCTACTTTTGAATGGGTTTGCTGAAATAATGCACAGGCAACATGCACCAGAGAGATCTGAAGAGAATAAATGAAGCTTGGTTTTCATCCCACAGTCTCCAAATTATCCTTTGAAACTGACTATCTGGAATGACGTGAACCTCTGTACCACCATCGTTGGGTTGATATGAGGAAGAGCCAAGTACACAGGCTTTCATCTGGCCAGGAAAAAGGAAGCAGAGTTTATTTTGAACAGGAAGGAGAAAAACGATATTTGATGAAAGCCAAAGAAACAAGCTGCCCAAATCCTTTGACAAAGAAGAGACAAAAGGAATGGATTTTTGAAATAATGTGCAGACCTAAAAATAATGTTTCAATTATTTTTTAATTGTTTCATTTCATCCAGAACTTTTTTTTTTTTTTCAAAAAAATCTGAAACCTTACTTTAGAATGAATAAAGAAACTCTATTTTAAGGACTGCCTTATGAAATGGTATTTCTTAGGCACCAAAGAAAATGAAAGCTATGAAAATGAATGGCATGGGGGATGTACACATGACTTCACCTGTGATAGCTGCCTGCCTCCTGCATCCAAATCAGACACTTCTGTGCTGGCAGGGGCCTCAGAGGTCACTGGATCTAACCTTGATATTTAACGAATGACAAATTTAAAACTGTTAAGTGACTCACCCAAGGTCACACTTGGAATTGTATTCCTTTTCTTGCCTGAATAACAAATGACAAATGGACAAAAGCAAAATAGATCATATTCTAAATTAGCCCCTCCCAAAAAATAGGTTTAGGGAGATAGTTCAATAGAAGAGTACTTGCCTAGCATACACAAGACCCTGGATAAGATTCTCATTCTCAGCACCTCAAAATAATAGATTTATCCAAAGACTTCCTACCTGGAAAATGGTGATAAATATGGGCTCTAAATCCTTATCAAAGCATATCATCAGAAATCCAAGAAACATATTTACATAATGTTTCCAAAGGCAAGTATAATTTCTTTTTTTAAAAAAAAATCAGATATTCTGACAGATACATTTGCTTTATTCAGCATAAGGTCAGGTTTGCCCACTTAGTTGATCTTTTCAGAAAGGCTAGTAAAAAAGTTCAGGAGTTCTTTTCAGTGAGCAAAAACAAAGGCAAACATTAGAACACTTCTTTCATTTGGATCTCAAATCAAGACACTAAGTGCAAAAGCACTTGTACATCAGTCAACTAAATGCTTATTGGCAAACACAGATGTGCAAAGCTTGCAATACGGCAGTGGGGATGTTTTCTAGCTTCTCTGTGCTCCATCTTCTCATCCCAGAAGTTCAGACTTCATAACTTATCCATAAAACAATCAGAGTTCAAAAGGAAATTTTTCCTCATTGCCAAGCTCACTGTGACCTGGTATCAAGAAACTTTCCATGATTGTTGATTATTGTGAGCCAATCCCAATCATTATCTCTGTGAGTGGTGTATTCATCCATATTTTCCAAAACTGAAACCTACAGTTACAGCCAACATTAAAACTGTTCTCTGACCCTCACTTCCCATCTTATCTCCTACAAAATCCCATCTACAACCAGGACTCTGACTTAGAAATATAGGTCCTGAAACAAATGAGTTTTTCCTTCCCTCTCCATCTTCTCATCCAGCTTGGTCTTCATTTCATGCAGATAATAAAATATGGAAAGAGCATGAAAGGAAAGTGAATTGGGGTTGTGCCTTTGAAAGGGATATTGGAATGCCAGTCTCTCTCCCTCCCCTTCTCCCTCTCTCCCATAGAAAGAGTGAACCTCCTCTACCACATATTCCCACCATGAGGTACTGTGCCACACAGGCCTGAAGCAACAAAGACAAGCAACCGTGGACTGAAACCCTTGAAACCATGAGCCAAAATAAACCTTTTCTCCCTATCAGTTGATTCTCTTGTGCATCTGGTGTAGTGACAGAAAGCTAAGTAATTCAAGGGCCCAATTACATACACAGTACTACAGTACTGGCCAGATACTATGGACATCTAATAGTAAATGAGGATCAACCCTGCCCTATGGATCTTACTATCTAGAGAGAAATGTGCATATAACTAGATACAAATTCATAGCCAACATCCAAATTAATGTACAAAGGGCAACCATAAGAGGGGGTGATTTTTCTTTTTGACATTTTCCAAATAAATATCATCACTGTAGTGTGAGCAACACATTCTGATTCACATTCTATTGTTCAAAAGTCCTGAAAACTACTCTTTGCAACTAACTTGTATCCTATATCCAGAGCAGCTGCATAAGAAAGGGGAAAGTGGGAGTGTTTGAAAGAGAGGAACTACTTTGTCCCTAATATTTTTAGAATTGTGGATTTGGGGTGAAAATTAAAAAGAGACTATCCACATTGGTTCTATATTTTAAATTTTTCTGTAAATCATCCTAGGAAAATTGCCTCCATATCCCTCACTTCCATCCTAGCCTTTGGAGGGCATTGTTTTTGAAGGGCACATTCTTTCCCATAAGCTCAATGGTGCACAGTCTTCTTGTAGCAGATGCAGTCAGGGTCAAGTCTAATGAATAAAAAGGAGGATCAAGCCTGGCAGATCTATCAAGCAGAGAGTAAGCATGACTTTACAGTGAGACTGTGGTTGTCATATACTGCCCTGAGAGCAACTCCACCAGAAGAATCACTGAAATGTTTTTTGGTAAAAATAGAATATGTACACTTTTCTAATTAGTCTAGGCAGACCACAAACAAGCAAATTCAAAACCTCAGTGGTGCAGTACAACAAAATTCAGTCCTTCATCCATGCTATATTTTTAACATGGATTAACAGAGGGATCCTGTTCCTTATGATATCTCATAGGCCTGAGCTGACCCAAGCCCCATCTCAGCATCTGCTTCCATGATAGTGGTGCCAGTGAGGGGTGAACTCTGTTAAAACTTCCTCCTAGAAGTGACAAGTTGCTCTGCTCATGTTGCATTAACCAAAGCAAGTTAGGGAGCCTACTTACCTTCCAGAGATCTGGAAGAATAACCTTGCAGTATTCCTGAAAGGAGAAAGGACAGGTGAACAGCCCATGACTCCCAATTATCTCTTGTGTGATCCCTCTTTAAAAATAGGATGGGAATCATTTGGACTTATAAATTTTGAGAAGTTGGTTTTTGAAAACTCATCCTCATTATAATATGGTCACCCTATGCATTGGATTTGTTTCTATTGCAGAGCTACAAGAGTTGAATAAGTCATCCTCTTGCTGGTGGTCACCTGTGAGATGCCAGCAGGTTGGTGAGAGGCATCTGTGAGACTGGCAGGGGACACTATGTAGTATAAAAGAAGTGAGAAGGAAGCTGACATTCCAGGTAAATGTTTAAGTGCTGGGCACTGCACTAGATGCTGTATACACGGTATCTCATTTACTTATCCCAACAGTCCCACAAGGTGGAGAGAAATGGAGAAATTGAGCTTAAAATGCACCATACCAACCAATCTCATGGGATATAAGTGTTGCAGTCAGTGTTCAAACTCAGATCTACATACTTTCAGATCCCACAGAGTGAGCCTGGTAAGGAAGTTCAACCCATATAAATAACCTTATTATTTTACCTGTACCTTTCTTAAAGCCATTCTAATTAGACAATTGATTTTTTAAATGAGCATGTGTGAAACTAATTAAAGACAAGAACTTACTTCCTTCATTTTGGTATGCCAATGATGACTCACAAATACTCACAAAAACAAAGAAATGTTTCCTCAGTGATTCTCAGGAAAGGCAAAGCTGTCAACACTCTCTCTTCTCAAGAGTGTTCTCTAAGTTAGAAAATAGATAGCAGCTATGAGGCAGACTTAAATGTGAAGATAATGGTCAGCACAACTCTGCCAGCTGCCCGTATTCCTGCCCCCAACACGGGCTCGACAGAAGCACACCTTCCAGGAAAACAGAAAGAACCTCATATTGCTAGGAGACAACACACAGCTGCACAGTTTCGAACTTCACCTAATCCCAGAGACAAGTTCACAAGTGTCCTAAATGTATCACTCTGCTGGGACTTGTCTTCTTTCTGTTTTCAGCCCGTGTCTGCTATATGTTGTATCAGAAATAATTCATGTCTCCCTCTCTCTTCCTCCTGCCCATTCCCTGCTTCTCTCTCTCTCTCTCTCTCTCTCTCTCTCTCTCTCTCTCACACACACACACACACACACACCTTTCTATCTTAAAAAGATTATATTTATATATTCATTTCGAGTCTCCTTTGATATCGCCATGCAGAACACCCGAGGTCACAACATAGTATTGTTTCTTCACAATGGTCCTATGGTGTTGTTCCTGAGATGAAGAATTGCTGCTGTCACTATGACTTCCCAGAATCCCCTCTAAGCCTTTTCTTTTTTAAAGCACAAGCATTATGCTTTTAATTGGGCATTTCATTAGAGAAGAGAGAGGCATTCAGGAAAACAGAGTGGTCTGTATCACTTGGTTTTAGGAGATCATTCCAGTCATCACCATCTGAACCCTGCTGAAGTGCAGTTTCAATTTCCCTTCTCAACCATGGGTAAAGCGATGTTGACAACACATATTTCTCTCTGTCAAAACATTTCACTTACTCGGCAATCTGTAGACAGTTTGAGAGTCATATCACCGACGAGCAGTGCCGGAGCATTCTTCCCATTATTTTAAAATCAAAATGGCACGTGCCTCATGTGAGGGGCACTATGCGAGCCAAGATCCAAATTGAAAAGAAAAAACACTAACAGAGTCAGGGAGTAGGATGGTACTGTAAATAACCGGCCTTCTTCCCCAGCTCCAGAGAAAGATGGGCTAGTCTGCATCCTATTCACCATGAGGGCTTGGTCCTATTGCTCTTGGATTTCAGTCTCCTGAGAAGTCAGTTGGGGAATTCTGTGAGCTCTTCACTCCATTCAAGTGTAGAGCTTTGGCTCATATCTAAGAAGAATATTTCATGCCATTGCACATAATTAAATTATTATTTTTGGCGGGGGTTAGAAAAAAATAACATGGTCACTGATTAAAGAATTATATCTAAGTACCAGTGAAAAATCAGCCTAGTGGGTGTGCTTTACACAGGACAGTACAAGAACAAGGGACTGGAGCTAGATATACACTGACAAAATTGCTTATGTCTCCCCCAGAAAGATATTAACTATGGTGTAATCATCTCAAAATGGCTCATTTTCAGTGAGAAATATTTTAAAGTAATAATGTTCAAAAAAAAAAAAAATAGAAATGTATTGTCCCACTAAAGGCCTCAGGCTTCAGTATGGAGACTGTGAGACACGAAGGCTATGGAATTGGCAGAAAACAGTGAGAAAAGCTGAAACTGTTATTGTCAGGACCAGAGAACATTTACTAGTCTAAGTTTCAGATTCATGAGCATTGCCATTACATTTATTGGAGAAATTCAACCCCAAAATGGTAAATATAGTCAATAAAGTGCTCTCTAAGCCATCACCAGCTCACCAGTGGGCAGCTCACATCTCCCCAGGCTTTCTGGGGAGAAGCAGTCTGCCAGTTACTGCTGATTGGCTGGACTAATAAAACCGCTCAGGTTCCTACCAGTGACCCCCAGCCTATCTTTCAATATATCTTGCTGGTTTTGCTAAACTTATTTTCATCCATTTATAAAAGGTCAGCCAGGCTATGTGTTGACTTGACAGTAGTAAGTGATTTTGCTGAAATCCCTGATGATATTAATCTGGCTGAGTGTCCCAAGAAATGTGTGGCTTATCTTTTTTATAAAATTCATAGGCTTGTCAAGTTGGTACCAGCTGTCATTACTTTAATAGAGATCATTGTATAATTTCAAAATATCTTATTCTCTCTAAAATTATCCTGATGCTCCAAACTGTCTGGAGCGCTGAGACGCACTTCTTGCTTTTGTCTCTTATCTGGAGGGGTTAATTAACTTCCACCATCATGCTGCTCAGCTGTGCTACAGCCCAGATGCCACACATTCCCGCAGCACTTGCCATCTTCTCACTCCTTCAGACATAAACAGGTACGGCCCAGGAAGATACCTCCATGTTTTTCTTTTTCATTCTCTCATGAAGAGAAGCAAATGGGTACTGAGTAATTTGGGTGAGCCACTCAAATTTCATTCCTATAGTTTGAGGCAGCTCCAGCATTTAAGGGCAAAGTTAGTCAAGGAAAAACAGTGGAAAGATAAAAGATATACTTCTAGTCACCTTTTCATTGCTTTGACTAAAATACCTAAAGAAAATAACTTAAAGGAGGAAAAGTTTATTTTGGCTCACCGTTCTAGAGTTTCAGTCCATGGTCAGCCAACAACATTGCTCTGGGCCCCAGATGAAGTAAAGCATCATCTCAGAAAGGCATGGCAAAGGAAAGCTGCTCAGCTGTCAACAAGTGGGAAGGCACAAAGAAAGAGGGAGGAGCCAAGGGGGGAGATACAGTCCCCAAGGACATAGGCCCTGGAGACCTACTTCCTTGATCCATATCCTACCTGCCTATAGTTACCACCCAGTAATCCATTCAAATTATTAATTCATCAAATGGCTTAGTACACTGATGAGGTTATATCTCTCATAATCAAATTGTTTTACCTCTTGCATTAACACAGAAACTTTTAGAGGACACCTTGTTTCCAATCATAACACTACTTCAAACTTGACTTAGCATGACTTACTGTTCCCCTTTTTATTTAGCTGGATAACACTCAGTGACAACTACATTTCTTTTTCTCTTAGAATATCTTACAGTCAGCTTCTAGTTAGTGGGCCAAGCTGGCATTTCTTGACCATATCAATTCACCAAGTTGATGTTGTTTATCTGTTTACCTCAACCATGAGGAGGATACCCACCATTTTGAGCAGTATCCCTGATGCCTAGAGTTGTCTATACCAGTGCATAGTACCATCCAAGAAATCAACAGATGACTCTCTAAAAGCAAATAGAAGGTAACAGATCAAATTTAGGCCTGCACTTATCCCAGCCCTGACAGTCATTTATGGACTGTCTTACTCACTGGGAAAGGACCTAGGTCAAGGTCCTGTGCGTATCAAAGTCACACTTTACAAGGTAGTCACATTGTTGAATTTAATAATACCCTTCTTCTCAAAATATCTGCGTGTGATAGGCCAAGAGAGACATAAAAGATCAACAGAGAATATGCAGAGGCAATGAGACAATGGAAGCCACCAGCCAACAGAAGCCATGGAGTAGAGAATTACTAGAAAAGCAATGGTGGTCTGTAGGCTCAGAAGTAGAGACACAGTGAACACAGCAGAGAGGCAGAGACCTAAAGCCAAGACATTTGAGCAAAGGACAGAGGACTCATATTTCTGTTATACCCAAACATTGATCCTTTCTCTCTCAGGTCTCACTGGAGGCCTACTGAGATGGTTTTTCTTTCTCCCTATACCTTATACCCTAACTAACTCAGAGACTACCCACTTCCTTACAGTAGCAATATGAACATTCCTTATATAGTATTTCTGAATTCTTTGTGGATGACTTCAAAATCTGAATCTGATTTTCTTGAGTGTCCATGGAGTAAAATCAAATCTTGGATCTCTAAGGAAAAGTTTGATGTGTTATTAATGAACATCGAAATTTGAATTTCATATAATTTCAGGTACCACAATATACTATTATTATTTTGATTACTTTCCAAACATTTAAAAATGTCATTCTTAGTTCTGAAGCCATATCAAACAAGCATGAGGTTGTATTTAACCCACAGACTATATTTTGCTGACCCCTGCTCTAAAAAAAATGAGAGTGACAAAGAGTACGTGTGTGCCCAAACGTGAGCAGATGTGTTAAACTGGCTCTAAAGACAGTTCCAAAGAGGAGGTTCCTAAATGTTTTGCAGGAGTGATCTCATTGCAAAAAGATGATAGCTTTCCAAGGTGATTATATTGAAGTGCAAAAATTATTACAATACATAAGCTCCTTGGGGGCAGAGTCTGTTTCTTATGCATCCTGGTTTTCCTCACTTGACTTACAAATAATCCACATTCAATTTATTTTTTGTCAATTGAATGCGTTTTAATGAGTTTGTTAAAAGCCATCTCATTACAGATAGTCATCCCTTGAATATTAACTAATGATTCAAAGATTCCTACACAATTTAGATCAATATACTTTAACAGAGTATTAAAATATTATCTATCACTAACATCTGATTTATTCCTTAACAATTTCAATCTGAAAAATTGTAACATGTTTTTAAAAATATTTTCTTAAAATTACTGGAAAACTTCGGGAGGCTAAGAAAGGAGGATCTTGATTTCAAAGCCAGCCTTGACAAAAAGCAAGGCACTAAACACCTCAGTGAGACCCTGTCTCTAAATAAAATACGAAAAGTTGGACTGGGGATGTGGCTCAGTGGTCAAATGCCCCTGAGTTCAATCCCCAGTAAAACCCCCCCCCCAAAAAAAAAATAAAAATAAAAAACAAAAGAAATTATTGGAAAACTAAAGCCATTCATTACTTTTTCTACAGTGTTATCAAAATTCTAGTTGACAAGACAAATATACTCTTCAAATTTCAAGCAGCCAATCATATTGTATAGTCTTGTACTTGCGATAGAGTCAAAAGTTTATTTGGGGGGCTGGGGTTGTGGCTCAGTTGTGAGCACTTACCTAGCGTATGTGAGGCACTGGGTTCAATTCTCAGTATTGCATATAAATAAATAAAAATAAAGGTCCATTGACAACTAAAAAATATTTTTTTAAAAAAAGTTTATTTGATTCTTGAGTCAACATCCATATTCTTCCTGCAGATTTCAAATGTGGCCCTAACTCTGGGTCAGAACTACAGATCACTTTGGCAACTACACACAACACCTCAGTGTCAGATGGATGAGCTCAACCCAATCAATGTGAATGGAAAGGAAAGTCATTCAGATTTTTATTTTTGTTTTTAATTTTTCCATTTTCAGGAGTTTCACTTTTATCATCATTTTGGGTAGGGCATACCTTACTGCATTTTCTACAAAACATTTTAGAAGATAATTGGGTTCATCAATATGTTGTCAAAATCTTTCGCTTCCTCTCTTCTCCCTCTATCCCTACCCACACACCACACCCACACCCACACACATAAATATATACTTTTTTTCCAGGATAACTAATGTATTATAAAGCTTTCTCAGAAAGTTTCTTTCTGTTTGAATTTTTTATCCACAAAGGATGATTTACAGAAAGAAGACTGTAAGAATGGCCCAGATTACTATCAGCCTATAATACAGAAACAAGAGCCAAGAGGCCTAGTGAACATGCCATACTGCACAAGAACCCATAGAAGACAAGTTCCTCCTCAAGAACACTCATAAAAATCCTGCTCACACAGGCATACACAAGCACATGGGGCAGTTCTACATGAAAGGACCCTCCTTACCTAGTCCCCAGCCCTAAGTTTCAGATCAAACTGAAAACTACAAGTACTATCATGGCCAGCCTCCTGCATACCTGTGAAACTCATGCCCACTCTTGCCATATCACAATAGGAACTGCAAATGACCCCCAGCATGGAACTTCTATCTCTTTGTAGTCTAAGCAAATGTCAACCAAATTTATCACATCCGGGAGAGCCAGAAGCTAGTCTGCAGCAACTGAATTTTGTGCACAGGCTTTATAGATGGCCATGGATAGTGCATGGACCTCTTAACAGGGTTGTCCACCTCCACCTTTGCATCAAATAGGCCAGTCTCCACACAGTAGCCAGAATTATCTCATCAAAATATGCATCAGAATACATCACTTCCATTGTCAAAATCCTCCAATGGCCTTCCATCATTCTTAGGACTAAACTCCAACCATGTTGGCAGAACAAGCTGGATTCTTCTCCAGATCCTGGTGGATTCCCGTAGGCCTGCATCAGTGGGCTCCCCCACCTCCTTGCTTCCAGTTGGTTTGGCCAATAAGAGGCACTCCAGAACAAGGAGGGGAATAAAGAGGGCTTTCCCCTGGCTTCTTCCCTGCTGGGCGACTGTGATTGGCTGCCTTCCTCTACGGAGGAACTGACCCCTTCCCCTTTTCCACTTCCCTTCACCAGCCATGGGGTATTACACTAGCCCTTATTGCTTTTCCTAAATCCTTCTACATCAAAACTCTCTCCAGATTACCAATTTGATTATGTTTTTGGTTCCCTGCCAGAACTCTGCACAACACACATGGCCCATGAATCCTTAATGATGTGACATACCACAGGAGAAATGAAATATAACTGCAGAGAGGCCAAGTGGAAGAAAAATATTAAACCTATACAGGAAACTTGAAAGTAGTTTTTCAAGAGTACAGCATTACTATTTGAATCATCCATGATTTTGTTTTCAATCAATAAGTACCAGTCATAGAAAAATACTAGTAAGCAATAGACCTGACCCCTGCCCTCACAGGCTTCCAGAAATTTGGGAAGAGAGAGGATTGAAAATGGGATCAGGATATAACTCCCCTCAGGAAGTACAGAGTGGTATGTAGAAAGAGTACCTCATCTTATCCAGAAAGGGTGGCAGAGAATCAAATCAGGCTGAACTGAGCCAATAGACCACAGGTACTCTCATTGGGCAGAATGACAGAAAACCAAGCTTTGCAGCCAAATTCTACACCATATATAGGGAGACTCTAGCCTATAAAGAATATTTCCATCAATTGTTTTCCATCTAGTTGTCACACAGGCCCTCTACACCAGGAAGCCTCATATTTATTAATAACAAATCTCCTGTGTTTCTCATCTAACTTTTTCTTGTTCCTATGTTTTATCCTCAACTCTCTTACAACTCTTTTAGGAGTCACATTTTATCCTCTCCCTAACAGCCACAGAGCATAATACTAAAGAAGGCAAATTATCCCCCTTGTCCACCTCCACCCAAAATAACAAGATGATGGAGAAAACAAAAGTGCCTTAAACAGAGCCAATTTATTCATTGCCTTGAATTATATCTAAAAGAAAAATGGGTTGGGTCTGATTATATAACTTCCCTTAAGAATTAAGGGAAACATTATAACATTGTATTGAGATATTCAATATTAAGAAACAAAAAGTTCATGATCTATTTTTAACTCCAATGTGTTCTTAACTGTGTTTCCTTGCACAAGGAATCTGCACACATTTTTGTCTTCTCTGAACCATGAGAGGCCAGGGTGCTAAGGCTTCTGTGTATATTCAGATGCCAAAGCCAGAACCCAGCCAGACCACCTCAGTCTGGCATCACAAAGCCACACCCACACTAAGGCTGAAATAACATACCCACGGTGAGTTTCCATCGAAAGAAAAGAAGTCAGAAAACCTAGGATTACAGTTCACATCAGCCCCCAGGGGTTAGCCTGCCTTCCACCATGTTTTAAGTGAGGCAGCTAAAGATCTATCAGGTTAAATGACTTGACAACTTCGCATGTCCTATAAGTACAGGAAAGGGGACTTCTGCTTCTTGAAAGAATAGCTCAGTGATTCGGTCACTGGAAAACTCTGTGGAGCTGGGAAAACAATCTCTCATCAGTCATAGCTTTCCCCTAATGTCTGCACCCACACGCCTGAGGTAAATTGGCTTAACAGAGCTTCTTCAGGCATGGTTGTCACCTTGTCTGAATAGCATGAGGTGATTCTCAAAAAAGGAAAACAAATGAGGAGTTTCTGGCTCAGTGCTGAAGAAAGTTGAAACCCACTCAGCCCTCTGCTTTGCAGCATTGCTAGTGTATCCTTTTAACAGTGATTGCTTCAACAAGCATTGTTGAACTGCATTAAGCCGGGATCAATCCACCGTACAGTTTGCGCCTACAAATGCAATGCGCCTACAAACGTTTCACTGGATTCCAGATATGACTCACTAAAGCAATCTTTTTGCAAAAAGTACTGCTAGAAATAGGGATTCCTTCTTTCCTTAGGATATACCCACAATGTCAGTCGAACTTCATCCCCTTTTATATTAATCATCTCTTCAATTTTACCCCATATTGTCCCTTCTTCATTTTGCCAAGAGATACTGTAATGGTGAAAAGGGAAATTCACCTTCCACCCAGGATGTGGCTTTGAATATAACCCCTGACCTGACTACCAGTTCTTGTTGCAATCCTTGCTGTTATATCCCAAGAACTATAGGCAATTACCAGAAAGGATAATTGTAGGTAAGGAAAAGAAAATGAGTAAGAAGATGATGATGAGTTAGAGGAGAAAATTCATGTTAAAGAGGATGGCAGAACAGAAAAGCACTTTACAGAATTTAGCCTGGAGAATGTGAATACACTCAGAGTCAACCCATTTCCTGCCTTCTAATAAGCTAGAAAGAAAGAGGACAGATGGAGGGTTGAGGAGGTTGATGAGGCTGCCAGGTCTGAATGCCCCTGTCCTGTGCTCTGCCCTGCTCCAACATGGACCTATCGTGGTGAGTGGTACAGCTAAGGACCGCTAGCATGCATAGAAATTTCACCTGAGCCAAGACCAGCTAAGGATATTTTTTAAAATTACCTAGGACTCTTCCTGTGTAAAGCAACCCAAATACTCTGCAATGGCACAACAGGAACTGGACAGGAACAGCTGTAGTTGTTTAGTGGAACAAGCCACATACCAGAGGATACAAGCAGAAAACACACTGATTTTTGGTTTACTACCCATTCAAACTACTTCTGCAGACTCATTCTTCCTTGCCTCTTGGATGTAATCTCTAGAAGATCCCTTAAGTCTTTCAGTCTGTTTTAGGCACGAGAGTAATTTCATTTTAGAAACATTTGCCTAGTCGAACATGAAAATCAAAACCCCAAACTCTTATCTAAGGCAGAATCCCTTTCCACCTCTATCATGTTACTATTTTAGAAACATAAGGGGAAGACTGCTTCTCTTTTTTCTCAGCCTTACTCTTCCATTTCTCCTTCTTCCTTCCACAGCCAGGTTCTGATCCTTCCAGGGTTGGGCCTAAAGGGGGAAGAGAGTGTTAGCATGGTTTGTTCTTTGGTGATGTGACATTTGGCAAATGTTAAGCCAACTCTTTGTTTCATGAGTGTATAGGGGCTGACTTGGGGACCTCCTTCGGATGACCTCCAACCAAGTCTCCCTGAATATGTGGGCGATACCTCCCCAGCAGGCCTGAACTGACTCTGTCATAAACATTCAATAAACATTAGCTATGGTATTCTTTTAATCCCAACTTGTTAGAAGTTTGTGCCAATTTCTTATTGAGAAGGGAATTCATAATCAATATACTCCTCTGCCAAAGCAGTTAATGTAGAAATTTAAGACCTCTGCCCTACCCATGGACAAGAGAGGCAAAGAATAAATGGAATCATAGAAGTCCTGCCACTAGCAGCCGAAGGGGGGACGCTGAGGTTTTCTACACACAGCACAACAATCATGCTGTTATGCTGCCCACCCATCCCCGTGCACTGAACACAGCACCAAGATCCCTATATGCCACCCCAACTACAGTCACAGTCCCTGAATGTCCTCTTATTTTGCCCCAACCACAAATTTCACAGAAATAGGATAAGAGAATTCCTAGGAGAAAAGACCCATGCTTAATATTTTTATATTGTGGAACATTTTGCTCAGCTTGGGATATGAGTGCTGTTATTAAATACTATCTGAAAATTAGGACCATAAAAGCACAGGAAAAATGACTGCCCTAGGTATTAAGGGTCATTAAAGGAGCATGTTATTCACTTTTTCTATTCATTGATTGTTGAAGCAGGGCTACGAGGACTCAAGGATGTGATTTCAAAGACAAATGGACACTCAAGGAGATGAATAAGAATCTAATTCTGGCTGTTACCATGACATCTCATTGCTGTCCCTTTTTGTGAAACTTCATCTAAAATTCTTTTGGAGTATTTTCTCCACTGATATCCTGAACTGTCACAGGAGAAAAAAAACAGTGTGTATTATAGAGTTAGTGGGTTGGAGGCAAAATAGCAACCCTGAGCACTCACCTGCAGTAGGCAGAGTCATTAAATTTGGATTACTGAGGGGATCAGAGAGGCAAGAAGGGAAGTATGAATGGAAACTTAGAGGAGGAAGAGAATGACAGGTCAAACCTTGGAAAAGAGGACAACCTGACAAAGAATACATTTGGTGTCATTAGAGAAGTCATGAATGGTGTGAATATACTTTGCATACAACCAGAGATATGTAAAAATGTGCTCTACGAGCATAATATGAAATGTAATACATTCTGCTGTCATTTCTAACAACTTAGAATAAAAAATAAATTTGAAAAAAAAAAGAAATAAGGTTGGAAAAGAGGGAATGCTGAATGAAAATCAGTAGTAAATGATAATTTTTTTTTCAAAAGAAGGAAACAGTCTGACCTTTTCTCAGGTGGTCATTGGGGTTGCTGACATTTTTCTGTAAACCTAAAAGGTTGGTCAGAATTGTTGTCATTTCGTGAGTGTACTGGGAAATTTCCCATGACTGCAAACCAGTAGGCAGGATTTCCAGGAACAGAAGAGCACTATCTGTTACTTTTAAATTAGTTCAGACAAATTTTATTGTATCTCATAACTATCTTCTAGAAGAGTTGTGACCCAAACACTTTTAGTTTTTTATATTGTGGTACATTCCTTTTCTCATCACAAGAAGCTAACTCAGCACACACCCTGTCTGACTCCAGTTGTTTGGAAGGGCAAGAGTGCTTCAGGTAAGAAAATAAAGATGCTGCTAATAGGAACTGCCCATGGAGGAGTGAGATGTACTGGGGCCTCACCTGATTTATCTTCAGTAATAGCTTCTAAGAGAAGAGACAACAGTGAGAACGAATTGCATCGTATGTAATGTTTTGCTTCAAAGAGTGCTTTGGCTCATTTTCCTGCTGCTTGTACACACTGCAAATGAGAAAGTACCCAGCTGACAAGTTTTTCTTCTGATTTATAGTAAAGGTCATTTAATCTCAAGTAAGCATTTTGCTAAATATTAACCTCTCCAATTTTCTCCACCTTTTTCCTAGCCCCTTCATGTATTCTTGGTATAACTTGAGATTGTGGACAGTAAAATCATAAAAGCAACTAAAATATTCTAATGACTATTACTCAAGGTGAATTTTAGGTATGAATTACAAAATAATGAGTGCAATAATTTAGATGATATATCTATGATTCCGTAGTTTGAATATAAATATAACTCTATTTTCCATGCATATAGCTAAACTATTCATGGAATTAATTAGTAAATATCATTTACATCAGTGATATTTTCATCCAATGTTTATAGCTTTGCTAAAAAAAGGGGCTTGGGTTCTGCAAAATACAATCATTTTAGGGAAATACAATCAATTTCTCTTGCTTGTTAATTTCTGAGTTTTAGACTGATTTACATTTAACATTGGTTCAAGTTTTTTTAAAACTGCCTAGAATTATTATATGGAATTATTATTTCTCAAAGTAAATTCCTTTAAATGTAAATAACAACTTATTTTCTTAAGCACTTAATGACAATTTGCAACTATCAGAGACTCTCCAACAATAGGAAATAACAAAGTCTTTAAAGCAATTACCTTCCTTAGAAGTAAAACAACAAAAGGTTCACCACCACCAGAAATGTCACAAAATAAAGACAGAGATATTTACATCTATTCAATAAAGGTACATCATCAAGGAGCCAGAGCATAAATAAAACTAGAGAAGCACACTTGTAATTGCCCTCAAAAAAATTTTGCTGAAGTGTCCAGAACCTCACACTCTATAACACTCTCTATATTAAAATAGTATATCACACCTGCCAAGAGACCAAGGTGAAAGCAGAAGGTCATTGGCGATCTTTGCTGTTGTGTAACTGTTTGCCCAGTAGTGAAGTTATCAAAGAGTGAATCCTGCAATTGAGACTGTAAGAAGAGGTCTGGCATGGAAGTCTAGCATGTGCACCTGTCACAACCACAGGTAGAGACACAAGCCCTACCAGAAAAGTAGAAAAGACCAGGTAGAACCAGGCT
Source organism: Tamias sibiricus (assembly GCA_025594165.1). Lineage (NCBI taxonomy): Eukaryota > Metazoa > Chordata > Mammalia > Rodentia > Sciuridae > Tamias > Tamias sibiricus. The sequence continues at coordinate 48,056,152 of CM046662.1, forward strand.
TGCCACCAAATTGCAGTAAAGTCCCAGACTGTCTGCAGTTCGACTGAGTACCATTATTGTTCTTCTTCAGGTTCTAAAGGCTTATTTTCAATTCAAATAACTATTCTCAAAATTAAATTGAGCCCATTTTGAAAGCCAAATTTCATGAGACACTGCATTCCAAGACAATACTTCACCCTGTATAAATGTGTTCTGTCCTTCTGCTTTCTCTTGATCCAATTCCATCAAAGCAGTTCAGTCCTGCAATTCTATTAAGACCATTATTTGTCTTACATTTGACATATCCACTTGGCTTGTGTATTATCTAGCCCAGGGGGGAAAACCTTCCCTGAAGGTATTCCTGCCTTCTGTAATAAATCCTTTTAATTTCTCTTTGATATCTACTCTGATATTTTGTTAATTCTGTGCTCAGAAGATCTTGTGCTTTCTGGGGTCATTTTACCCTGCATGATAAAGCAGTTTGTAATATCTACAGATTTCTAAAAATAAGTTCAGTTTTAGTTACCACTGAGGTGTGCTAATTCCCTAGCACCAGAGAATTTCAGTTGTTCTCTAAGGAATAGTCAGCTATCATGTTTGATTTGCTTTAAGTTCTTTTCCATGTTTAAAAATATATGTATGAGTTTACTCTTTCAGCCACGGCAGAATCATCTTTAACTTCTGGCATCTGCTTGCCATAATGAGCAGCCCCAGACTGCAGCCAGACCATAACTTAGCCTGCTATCTCTCTTTCTCAAGTGTGAGCCTGAACTACCCTCTGCAGCAGTCCCTGTACTGAATGACAGTGGTTCTCAAAATAGGCTTTGATCACCATTGGGGATAACATAGACTTTTAAGAGCAAGGCCAATGTTTAGATGCTCAGTTTCTCTGTGTACACATTCATAGAACTGATTTACTTGAGATAGTCTCTGAGGTCATAGGTGAACTTGATCCTTTCACAAAATATCCAGGGAAATTATTACTCGGGTGCATTTTCCCAAGTGACCAAACTGAGTAGCCAAACAAAGGGACAGAGTGTATGGTCTTATAAGCAAGGCATCTTAACAGCCTCCCCTAATCAAACTCACCATTAGATATAGTCCAATTAACTTCTACTTTTATGTGTAATAATTGATCATAATATGTAACAAATGTATGTCACTTGAAAAATGAAAAATAATTGCAATAGCAACTCATAGCAGAAGCAAACTGTTCACACTTCATATTCTTAAGATGATGGGAATTTTTTTAAAAATTCAATTTATATAGTATTTATTTTTGTTCTAGAGAAGTATGATTAATTGAAAGACTTTCGGATATAACAACACATTACATTAGAATGTATATCTGTGTAGGAAGTGAAATAGAAATGATTGCTAGGACATGAAGAAATGATGAAGGATTTCATACTGCTAAAAAAGACATTCTTGGGGGGCTGGGGTTGTGGCTCAGGGGCAGAGCGCTCGCCTCGCACGTGCGCGGCCCGGGTTCGATCCTCAGCACCACGTAAACATAAATTCATTGCATTGTGTACAACTAAAGTAAATAAATAAATATTAAAAAAAAAAAGACATTCTTGGTGTATTTTTAAACAGATGATAGTGAGAATCAAATTACTATGGGTTCATATTTGTTGGATAAATTAAGAAGAGAAATTTAAAAGCTTTATTTAAAGATGTCAATAACTGCCAAATACTAGAAATTATATCATTTGCAACATTTAACTAAATAATTTAAAAAATTAAGTGACAACTTAAAAACGTGGAAGATAGTACTTAATCTGAAGACTATTGTTATTTTAAATCTAGGTATGTATTGAAGAGGAAAAGACAGACAGACAGATAGCAAGCGTCCATATCTGCAAGGTGTGTGGAAGACCATTTCTGACACCTCCTAGAAGTATACTATAGCCTTTTAGTTTAGAAAGATTAAATAATTTTACATTGCATATTTTATGTCAAATAATCCAATATAAAATTTTAAAAGACCATCTTTAGTCAGTTTTCATTTATCATATCCAAGTCAGTAGATTCAAAGTAACTCAATTCACTGTTGGCTTAGACCCCTGTAGTTTTGACAGCACCCATGTGGAGTACAGTAATAAAAGAATCATGAGCAGGGCCTGGCTCAATGGTGCACGCCTGTAATCCCAGCAGCTTGGGAGGCTGAGGCAGGAGGATAATGAGTTCAAAGCCAGCCTCAGTAACTTAGTAAGGCCCTAAGCAACTCAGCAAGACCCTGTCTCTAAATAAATATTTTTTAAAAGGCAGGGGATGTGGCTCAGTAATTGAGCACACCTGGGTTCAATCCCAGGTACCAAAAAAAAAAAAAAAAAAAAAAAAATGAGCAGGCCAAAATAATAAAAATAATAAGTAAAAATCCAAATGAAATGCCAAATTTATAAAGGAGAAACGCGATTATGAACATTCCACATAAAAAGATACCTAAAGTATCAAAATAGAATATTTGTTACAGAGCAAGGTTGAATCTGACAGTCTAACTGCCTTTATTTCTGAACATCTCAGCTTAGTTCCTTCTCATGGAATCCTGAGCATGCCAATTCAAGTAAACTGAGCCATTTCCAAAACGTGTATTTCCCTTTTCTTAATGCATGCGAGTGCGCGCGCGCACACACACACACACACACACACACACACACACACAGACTCAGTTTTGTTTTGTTTTGTTTTGTTTTTAGTTGTCAATGGACCTTTATTTTACTTATTTATATGCAGTGCTAAGGATCTAACCCAGTGCCTGGCACATGCTAGGCAGGCGCTCTACCACTGAGCCACCACCCCAGCCCCACAGATTCAGATTTATTTAAATACACATTCTTTATCCCCTCTCACCCTTTCTTCCTTCTCTCTCCATAGAGTTGATCTGTGCTCTGAATAGAGATTGACTTTTATAGAACCCTGGAATCAGAAAGGGTGTACTTTTTCCACAAAAAATTCTCTCTCCATCCTGGCCTCCACTGAGGTGTTATTCGCCTCATCCTGGTTTCAATATTCCACAGTGGTATCCAGTGTTGCAGTCTGCGATCCTGCCCTGGTCATGTTCAGGTCATGCTCGCTGAGCCCTTCTCAGCCTACCCATGGACCCATGAAGCCCAGCTGTTTTCTCTCAACTGTTCTATATCACATATGTAGGTACTTGGGTACTATTATGGGCTAAATTATGTCCTCTTAAAATTCACATGTTGAAGTTCTTAGCCCAGGACCTCTAAATATGATGATTTGGAGACAGGGCCATTAAAGAGAAAATTAAGGCAAAATAAGGTCATCTGAATGAGCTCTAATCCCATATGACTAGCATTCTTAAGAAATTGGGACACCAACAGACACAGAGGAAAAACACAGAAATAAGATATTCATCTACAAGCCAAGGAAAAGGCCTCAAAAGAAACCAATGCTGATTACACCTTGATTTTGGACTTCCAGTCTTCAAAACTATGCAGAAATAAATTTGTATTGTTTAAACCACCCAATTTGTAGCATTTCATTATGGTAACAGTGGAAAACCAATATAGACACTCTCAGTTTCTCCTCTTATAAGATAGGAGGATCAGATGTTGACCTCAAGACCATCAGCCTAGACACCTAGTCACTACCAGTCCACTGCCCAACACCTTGTGAACAGTGACTGTTCTCAGAGGGTTGCATTGAAGTTGGATATGCCTGCAAAAGGACACTAGAGAGTTGTTCTCCTCTTGGAAAACCTTCAACAAATTTGATCTTTGGTTGCTGTTATTTCTCTGCCCATTCCAACCTGTATTCACAGTTTCAATCCAGGAAAGAAAAAAAAAAAAAAAGGTCACACTGATCACAGAAATCTTAGCCAATGGCTCATTCCATTGCTTTCTCTTCCACTAAACTTCTTTCTCCTCCCATTGAGCAAGTGGACTTTCTTTCTGAATTGCAGGAAAATGGAGTTAAGAGATACTCTTCCAACCTTGTAGTTCAAAGACTAGGTCCTTCATTCTCAAATGTCTTCTCTCAAAACTTTCCTCCTTATCCCAAATTTACAAAATTATATTTTTGAAGTTCAAAGCCACAAACTTGTATAATTATATCACAATGAATTCTACTATCATAAATAACCAATTGAAAAAGAAACAATACAATTTTCTTAAAGCCTTTTAAAAAATCCAAGAATTGGCCTCTTAGAACTTTTTATTCTGTTTGTATTATGGTTTCCATTATGACAGTGTGCATAGAGAACTATGGCTACATTCTAAAGAGTGAAAATAATTCACCTCTTCCATCCAGCCATTCATTAAGCCATTTTTTTCAACAAATATTTATTGTTGAGATACAGGTATGAACATAGTTAAGTCGTGGCCTATATGAGCCTAACATCCTAGAGGGATCACTGTGTGCAGAGACCTAAAGAGTCTGAACGGGTAAATGATTCAAGTTTCTGGCAGAGGAAACTGTTGTGCCCAGAGAACGGATCCCCAAAAACCACCAAGGAATCCAAAATGCATGCAAGAACAAAGAGCCTTTATTCGGGCTTAAGCTAGGACTCTCAGACCTCACCAACACAGTGGATCTGTACTGAGAGCCCAGAAATGAGGAAAGACTGAGTTTTTATAGGGGTAGAAGCAAAGAGGGGGAAGGGGCTCGCCTGATTGGCCAGGGGAGCCCATGCGTGTCTAAGGAGGTTTTCATTGGCGGGTGCCATCTCCAGAGCTATGGAATGTGCTGACTGTTCATTGCCCTAGTTTATTGTGTCCAGGCTAGCTTATCATATCCTGGCTTATTCCTGCTTTGTGACAAGAGACTTGCAACACTTTGGGGCAGCTGATAACAAAATGGGGTCACAGTGGTTTGACTTCTATTGTCTTTTAGCCAAGCATTTTACAGAAGCAAAAAGAAGCAGTTTAACTGAAAAGAGGCTTGGGGCTGAAAAAGGAGGGTCCCACAGAAACTGCAAGTGAAAAGTCCTAAGGCTGAAGGGCACTTGTGTTCCAGGGACACCACACAGGTCTTTGTGGCTAAAACAAGTGAGCCATCTGAGGATGTGGCAGAAATGACCCTGGAGGCAGGTAGAACACCTAGAACCTAAGAGCTCGGGGCTAAGTTGACTTCACTGAATGTGAATTGAGTTTATATGCTGCTGAAGGATGGCAAATGCCACAGGACTGCACTGAAGAAACAAAAGGCAGCAGATCTACCAGGGACAAGAAGAGAGGATATTAAGTTATAGATTGAAAACGCAATGCAGGATGAATGAGAATTTGGCTGAAATAATTTCAACACGCGAATCATCCAAACAAGATCAGGGCTGTCAATAAGTATCATACAGGCTGATTTCTGGACAAGAGTGCCTGGGCCAGAAGGTAAGGGGGCTGAGCACAGCCTGCCCTGTTTACCACACTGTAGCCTGGCACAGGGCTGCATCCAACTGGAGGCAGAGCACCTTTTCTAATTCACATCAAGGTGCCACACAGATCAGGGTAGCCCTAGAGGAGTTGTGCACTACTGGTGGAGGAGCAAATGTCTACCATCTTTCTAGGAACTTCGAGAGCCTAAAATGCATGCCTTTTCCCTCACTAATCCCAGTATCAGAAACTATTTTCTGGGTTCCTTTGCATGCATGTCATACTGTATTTGTGCTCTGCTCCCTTTATTTTACAGTTTCTGAATATGTAGTTTCGATTTTCTCTTTCACCACTATGCTAAACTTTTCCTAGCCTTTTCACAATATGGTATATCTAGGCCTTGGAATTACACAACCTAAAGAGGCTGATTAGGCATTTAAATTCAGGCAAAAGCACATCTGCATACAGAAAACAAAAGCTAAAAAATGGTCAAATCAAGATTGAAAATGCAAAGGTTGCAAACAATCATAAAAGATAAAGCAATCTGGGATGGAACAGTAGGCAGAAAATAAAAAAAAAATCTAGAAATTCTGAAGGAAATGACAGGCAAGTGTGCACAAGGGTACCGATGAAATTCTGTTGGATGGGTGGTTCTACTCTATGATCTTCAATCTGTAGTAGATCCTCATGCCAGTACCCTAAGCTTTTAGAGCAACATGACATATTCTCTTGCACTCTCCCAAATAAGAAAGAAGAGAACAGTAGAGGATTCAATCCATGGAGTTGGAAAGTCTGTTTCCTTTCACAGTTGAACTCCAGTACCTTGAGAATGGCTCCCTGCAGTTTTGTGCTGTTGGATTGTAAGGTTGTGCTTCACAAGTAAAAGCACAGAGTACTAGCAGTGATCCTCAGAACAACCATCTCAGTAATGATGCTGTTCAACCCTAGGGCTGCAAAAGCCCCAGCATGCTATTTTCCTGATCCAGAAGAAAGAACCTGGAGGACTCAACTGAGAGGGCTGCACAATTTATTACTCATGCCCTCCTCAGAAGCAGCAGGCCAGGGGGAAAAGGAGAACCACACTGCACCTGAAAACAGAGGAAAATATACTCAGGATAGATTGCATGCCAAATGCTCATACAAGTTTCTTTGGATGTTTTGTGAGTTCATGACTTCACAACCAAGGTCCTTCTGCTTTGATCCCCACATAAAGATTGGAGTAAGGGAAGCGGCCACTTTTCCTCCTTCTTTCCCCTCCCCGAAGACATCCTTAGGAGCCCTTCAGAGTTCACCTTCAGAAACATCAAGCCTTCTAGGAGGTGACTTGTATTCACCCTAACAGATATACACAACTGCTACTTGAAAAAAGGGAGATGTTTCCAGGAATGACTTTGAATGGGGCAAGAGCTGCAGGATAGTTGGGCTTGATCTGCATAGAGCCTCAAGATTTTTTAAAAGAATTTTCTTCAATTAGGGATGGAAGAGTATACAGGCAGCAAGCTAGAGTTGGCCAAATTCATGTCATATGCCACCAGGGGAAATCCATGTGTGACTTAAACTCACCAGGACCTGCTCTTGAAATAGAGATTAAAATAATCACACTTAAAATCTCTGTAAATTGATGACTTAACATTTGCAAAATGGCTACTTGTTGTTATCAAATCCTGCATAACCAAAAAAAAAAAAAAAAAAAAAAAAAAAAAAAAAAAAACTGTAGACTTTAGATATCCCCAGAGCATATACTTCAACAGTCACAGTGAACATGTGAACATTTGATAGGGGAGCCACTTTCAAACATAGCTAACAATTATAAGCCCACCTACCCTGCTTCACCCATTTCTTCCCATGGAGACCACAATAAAGGTGCTTGCCCACAGTTCTGCCCCCTCTCTCTGCCTCATGAAGCACTCTAGTCTTCCTCCTATGTAGCCCTGAATGGCACTGACCCCGAGTTCGATCCGGGACTAGAGGCTCCACCTCCCCCGCATCGGCAGTCTGGAAGGCCCGCTTGCCGAAGCATTTCCCTCCCCCCAGCTCAGGCTTTAGATTTTTGAAATTGCGGGCTTCTGAGCTTAGATCCTCCCCCTCCGTTGTCTTCATCCTTCGCCCCGCCCGGGGGGGGCACGCCTTCCGCTCTGCCAGAACCTCACCCTCTGTAGACCGCCTTCTCTGCTTACGTCATTCCCGGCGCCACTCCCGCCGCTATCCCCGCCCTCTCAATTTCCGGTTCCCAGCTCCGCGTTGCTTCCGCTGCCACCCCCGCCCGCGCCCGCGCCGGCCGCTCGGTTCCGAGTCTGCAGCCGCGGCTTCCCGCCCTCTCCAGCCATGCAGCGTCGCAGAGCGCGAGCGCGCTGCCTCAGTCCCAAACTCCGGTCCGTACTCCTTAGATTCTGAGACTCGTCTCTTACCAGACGCGGTGCCTCAGGCTCTGGCCCCCTCCTCGGTTCTTTCTCCAACGGCTCCGGGAGAACATTGCGTGGCCCGCGTTTCTCCCCCAGCGTCTCCCGCGTTTCTCCCCCAGGTTCTCCCGTACAACTCCCGGGCCCTAACCGGCCCAGCACCATCCCTCCAGACCCGCCTAACCACTCTACCCAGTCTTCGCAGTTCAGCCCTCCTATGACGCGCTCGAGAAAACCAGGACAGCTCAGATAATCGCGCCGTTATAGGGAGGTCGCTGGGGCGGAGGAATTGTAAAGGGTCCACGTCCCGTTTTCCATGTCTGATCTTTCAAAATTGAGCTTCGCTTGGGTTCTTTTACAAATGACCCTACGACGTACATTAAAAGAATTTCCAGTGGGTCACTCAAGCCTATAGCCTTTAAACCTTTCATGACCACATACTTTTATTTTGTCAAATACCTTACTTCCTGAGGAGCGTAGGCGAGTCCTGGGAGCAAGCCAGAGCATATGCAGATGAGACTCACAGAATGAACCCTATTTTCCCTATAGGTCCCGAGGCCGTAGTGCCGGAGAGGGACCCCGTTGGGACTACAACCCCCAGGGGACGTGGTCATAAGGGACCAGTTTCTTACGTGTTATAGTGGATGGTCTGAAGACGAGCGGTCTCAGAAAACCTGTTAATTTTGATAAGCTACAGGACATTATTCAAAAGAGAGAAGAGGACCCCTCTGAATTTTTAGATCGGCTCACGAAGGCCCTTCAAAAATACACAAACATTAGATCTGAGTCCCAGGGGGGCCGTCAAGGTCCTTATGACATATTTCCTGTCTCAGAGCTTACCCCGACATTCGAGCTAAGTTAAGGAAATTAGAATTGGGCCCTGTGACTCCCCAGACTGAGATTTTGGCCACGGCTTTTAAAGTCTATCATAACCGTGAAGAGGACGCCTGAACGTCGCAGGTTTCTAAAACATGACAAGGCTGAGCGATCAAGGTTTCAAATGTTAGCTCAGGCCCTTAGGGGCCCTGACGCTCAGGCCTCAAAAAAAGGGGCATATAAGTCCACACAGGAGGAACCCCCAGGGCCTTGCTTTAGGTGCGGGGGAAAGAGGGACACTGGGCTAGAGAATGCCCTAATCCCAAGCCCCCTAGGCGCCCGTGCCCAAAGTGTTCCAGATGGGCCATTGGGGCATTGACTGCCCCAGCTCCCACAGGGGGGCTGGACCAGTCACAAATCCCCAGCCTGCTGGCAAACTGGCCACGGAATACTGAAGGGGCCCAGGGCTCCTCTCCCGACCGTTGACATCGCATTTAAAAGGAGCCCAGGGTTACTCTCCTCGTTGATGGACGCCCCATAAAATTTTCCTGCTAGATACAGGAGCCACCTCCTCAGTCTTGAGGGATGTTTTTGGGGGCCCCACCACCATAGCACCATCCCTATTGTCTATTGGGGTAGAGGGAAATGCTATTCGCCCCGCAAGACTCCTATGCTGTCATTGCTTGTCTTCACACCATCCCCTTCACCCACCAGTTTCTGGTAATGCCTCAATGTCCTGTGCCCCTATTGGGCTGGGACATTATTTGGTCAAATTCCAGGCCTCAATCATATTCTCCAATCTGCCTAGCTCGGTTCATGCTTTCTGGTTCGTCTTGCTCCGTCTCCTCCCCCATTTTTCTTCTTACCATTTCAAAAGCCACTGACCCATCACCCTTACTGATGCTGATGAGGAAACCCTTATCGCCTCCCCTAGTGATGTAAGATCCCCTCAGCCCCTATCGAGGCGGAAACCCCCAACCTTCTATCGACACAGAGAAGAACCTTTCATTACCCTGTCCTGCCGACTTAGTAGACCCCAAAGTCTGGGATACTCAGACTCCCTCCCTCGCGCAGTGTGACCCGTACAAATCTACCTTAAAGATCCCCAAACGTTTCCCCAAATAAAGCCAATATCCACTTCCAGCTGCGAGCCTCAGAGGTCTTTCAACCCATCATCTCAGATCTTTTGCGGAAAACGCTTTCTCAGACCCCACCATTCTCCTTATAACACCCCTATATTGGCAGTTCAGAAGTCCAATGGGGTCCTATCGGCTAGTCCAAGATCTTCGTCTCATTTCACGAGGCTGTCAGGCCTATAATACACCCCCCGTGGTCCCAAATCCTTATACTATTCTTTCCCTAATTCCTTCCTTATCCACCCATTTCTCAGTAATTGACCTGAAAGATGCCTTCTTCACTGTACCCTTAGCCCCAGGGGAATCTCAAGAACTCTTTGCCTTTACTTGGACAGATCAGAGATACCCGGTGTTCCCAACAGTTGACCTGGACAGTCCTCCCTCAGGGTTTTCGAGACAGCCCCCATATCTTTGGTCAGACATTGGCTGCAGACCTCAAAGACCTTAAATTCCCTAATTCCACCCTCTTGCAATATGTAGATGACCTCTCCTCTGCAGTCCTTCCCCTCTTCACAGCTCGTGAAGACTACTTTCACCCTTTTAAATTTCTTGCTTCTCGTGGGTATCGTGTCTCCTCGTCTAAAGTACAGCTTGCCCAGACCCAGGTGGTATATTTAGGAGTTCAGATTTCCCATCAATCAAAGGCCATTACTGTAGACAGAAAAGCCCTCATCAAGGAGCTCCCATGCCCCAAGACAAAGGAAGAGATTCTCTCTTTCCTAGGGCTAGCAGGATATTTCCGTGCCTGGATTCCTAATTTCTCCCTTTAAGCAAAGCCCCTATACGAGGCAGCTAAGGAGATTGAGGGAAAATTCCTTCCTGACAACATTTCAGGCGAGTTTAAACATTTGCAGCAGGCACTGTCACAGGCCCCAGCCCTTCACCTCCCAGACCTCCTTCAGCCATTTACCCTTTATGTCCATGAAACGAAGGGTTTGGCTCTTGGCGTTCTAGGCCAATACAAAGCCATCTACCTTTGCTCCAGTTGCTACCTCTCTAAACAACTTGACCCACGTTCGTGGATGGGCCCCCTGTAGGGCTTTGGCTGCTGCTTTACCTACTTCTGCAGGAATCAAAAAGTTGACCTTTGGTTGCCCAGGTTACTGTTGGCTCTCCTCATCATTTTAAAAGACTTACTAAACTATAAGAAGCCTTCAAAACTCTCCCACCCTGTCGCGTTCTTTCTCTCTTGTTTCCTTTTTGCATGACCCTCAATCACCTTCCAACCCTGCTCCTCTTTACACCCAGCTTCCCTTCTCCAATCTCCCCAGAGCCCCCCAGAACATGATTGTATAGAGACACTCGAGGCTTTAATCCCATCCCTCCCATATTAAAGAGGGACCACTTCCTGATCCTTCCTTAATTAGGTTCACAGATGGGCAGCTCTTTTCCTTAGAGATGGGCAACGTTTTGCTGGATACGCTATCTGTTTTCCCTATCAGAGGTTATTGATAGGCAGCAACCCCTACCCCCCAACACCACAAACCAACGGGCTGAATTAATAGCTGTCATTCGTGCCTTCGAATTAGCTTGCTGATCAAAACCTCACCCATTTACACAGACTCAAAATATGTCTACAACCCATATTTTGCTTTCCCATTCAGCAGTATGGAAAGAGCGAGGGCTGCTGACCACAAAGAGTTCTGCAGTTACTAATTCTAAATTAATATCAAAACTTTTGCAAGTCTCTCTCCTGCCCAAGCTAATAGAGGGATTTCCCATTGTCCTTCACACCAAAGTGGAGACTCTCCCATAGTTCAGGGAAACACGAAGGCTGACAGGGCAGCAAGGGAGGCAGCACTATCTTCTCCTTCTCTTCTGGCTCCGGTCCTACCTACTACCCAGAGACCCCACATCCCCTTCCACACAATCAATCCTCTCCTATCTCCATTCCCTTTTCCATCCTAATCCTCAGGCCCTCAAGACTTTCGCTACCTCCTTCCTCACCCTGACTCCGGAAGACCACACAGTTTTCTCCATTCAGCTCAACCTCAGCGTGCACTGCATGTCAGCGCATCCAACCCATATACTCCCCTTAAAACCAGGGACATTTCCCTCTCACCAAGCTCGAGGCCAGCTTCCGGGAGCTGTGGTATGCTATGTTCTCCCCAGGGAACTATGTGTAAAAAAAAACTGTAAAACCCCATCATTTCTCTCTCTTGATCTGTGCCTGGCTTCATCAAGGTTCACACAAGATAACATGACTTAAACAGGGAGGCTTCAGTGTCCCTGGGGTTCCATGACTGTGAGGAAGGAATGGTACCTACAGAAGACTGAGGTTCTATTAAGAAAGACATGAAGTGGGGAGTGGTGTGGAGGCCAAACTGGCGAGCAACATCCAGTTCAAGCAGCAGAAAACTGAGGCAGACACCAATTTAACATTCCTTAAAATACTGTTAGGAAGACCAAATAAAAGCCTGTCAACTAAAATTAGTGAAAAGAAACAGGTAAATTAAGCAAATTGGCCATTCAGTGAATTGTCTTTCAGCAAATTAACCTAGAATGGACATAATTGGTAATAAAGAAGGAATGGAATTTAACAAAGATTCAGTAATTGTCCCTGGGGGATGACCTAACAATTGCAAATGTTGGATGTCATTGTAAACAAGCCTTTTAAATTTTAGAGATCACTTCTCAAGCAACACAGTGAGTGGTTACAGTGTGGAGATCATAAACACATACCCACAGGACAAATGAAAGGGGGGGGGGTGGCTGCCCTAATGTTACACAAATGGGTTCTAGTGGCCTGGGATAAATTCCCAGTGACAGCACCATGCAGGATTCAAACATTGCCATATCTCAAACAGTGTAGGTGGAAGTGCAGGTGACACACCTCACAGAAACACATTACGAGGATTCAAAGAGTGGCTTCCAGGATGATGAAGACATGGATGTCAACAATAACTGCAAAGAGGGCAGAAAAAATGCAAGTGGAAAATAAGCACGTTTCTAAATTCACATTAATTTATCTAATGTAAATTTAAACACATAGTATACCCAAATTAAATATAATGACAAGACTCAACAGGTCCACCTATATCACCTTAAGGTTATTTATTCATGTCTGAAAACAATTCTTCCATCTTCCCATTGGGAGAGTAGAAGATCTACATTACTTTAGAGACAGGTTAGTTGGAAAGGCCCAGAATGGACTAAGCTGAATAGAAGAACACATGGCATGACCTTGAGGGCCAGGATGGCTGCTGGCAAGATCAAGGGTGGATAAGGTTAGAGAGAAGGATGTTCCAATAAAGCAAAAAGCAAATATAAAATCTTGGGACAGGAAGAGACCCAGAACCGGGCATTGAAAGCAGGTTATGGCTGAAGCAGAGTGAAAGAAGGGAAGCAAGATGAGGTTGGAGAGCCTTGGGGGAAACCTAATCATTTTTGTCTTCATCTAAGAGAAAGGAAGCTAACAAATAGGTGTTTATTACAATAGTGTGAGCAAGAGATATTGGCATCTTAGCAGATAATGGCCTGATCCCACATCATGCAGAACCCTGCAGGCCATGGTAAGAATGCAATAGATTTCTGTCTTGGTGGTTTTGGTTTACTGAAGTATAATGTGAGCCCTTGAAAGGTCTTAAGTGTTGGAGTAAATTATTTGTCTTGCATTTTGAAATCACCAGTGTAATTGTTGGAATGAATGGCAGAAAAGAAAAAATATATAAAGGGGATATAATTGGTAGGTTATTACCCCGGTCCTGTGTTAGAGGCTGAGGCTTAACCCGTGGTGGTAGTAGTGCAAGTGGAGACAACTAAATGGAGTGAAGACAGGGAGGTTTCAAGGATGCCTCCTGGGTTCCTACATTACCAAAATGACTGGAGAGGTCCATCTTTGGGCTGGAGAATATTACAAGGCAGGACAGAACTTAACTAAGGTTGAGTGAGATTTCCTCCCTTTGTTCTTTCAATATGTTAATGTCCTGTGTAACATAGGGACAGAAACTTTCAAGTTGAAATGCTGCATAAACAAAGGAAAGTTCCGGGATACATGGCAGAGTCTCCCAATTTGCTTCATGGGAGACAAAGTAATATTCAGCTGACTTATTTTGAAAAAGAAAGGAAGTTCTTACCACTACTGAAGGAAATCTTGTCATTACCACGCAATGGTAATTCATTGGACACCTGTAGATCAAGAACCTGACTCTGGCTTCCAGAATCCGAGAAAGCACTGAAAGATTAAAACCATCATGGCTCAACAGAGATGACCCCCATCCCCGTTATACTCCTAGTAGCCAAAGAAACTTCCTTTTCAGAGGAAGTTTGTTTTACTATAGAAATTTAATACACAAGAAGGAAATGTTCTTGTTTGTTACCTGTTCTTCTGGCTTCTCATATGGTTCAATATTTCTCCTTAATTGAGGATATTGTGATATATTACCAAAATGACTGGAGATGTCCAACTCTGGACTAGATAACATTACAAGGCAGGACAGAACTTAACAGAGGTGGAGTGAGACTTCCTCCCTTTGTTCTGTCAATATTTTAATGGAGCCTTAGGAATAGATGATGTTTTTGTCTGCAACACTGAAGTCATGGATGGTCCCAGCTAACACCAGGAACAAGCACCCACCCAACACCTCGCCATGTCACTCCCACAGATGTTGAGAAGACAGCTTTCAAGATGGAAGAAACACAAGGATTTGGGAAATGCCCTTCTCATGAGAGAAAGACATCCAGCAAACAAAGAGTTAAGCATTGTGGGCCACCTTCCCTCATGCATGTGCAGTGAGACAGTCAAGGAGGTCACCATGGAGACATCTGGCTGCATCTGCCTGAGTTATTTGTATTGAACAGATTGCTACAGGGTGTTTTTTTCTGGTCTCATTATGTGTGTGTAATGCCAATTAAATAACAGGAATGAAAATTAAAAAAGAAAATATCTGCCCCTGCTGGTTTTAATCTCATTAGTGCAAAGTCAAATGATTAGTCCTAAAAAGGACTCCAATGGGCAGCAGAGACAGCAGTAAAGTTGCAAGTATCTTCTGCATCACACTGAGAGATGAATCAGAATTGCTCACTCAGTTGAAGACATCAGAGCCATTCCTATAATAAGACCATGTTATGGCTTCAATAGCGATGAGTCTGTACCTAAATAAACAGCAGGGAGACTACCACGACATATTTCAAACTTCAAATCCATAACATAAAATTACCAAGCCAAACATTTTAAGGACAGGTGTCATGTTCCCCTAGACTGATTATAAAACCTAGTAGGTGCTCGCTTTACAGTGCTGGATGGCTTACATAATATTGAAGCTTCAGACTCTTTTTTCATATTAATCAAACCACTGCCAGCTATAAATTTGCTACCAGCACTGGGCAGTTCTTGGAGAAAATGCAAAATGGAAAGGTCTGTCCAATTTAAGCCTCACAGTCCATTTGAAGTGAAGAGCTTGAGCAGCTCCTAAGCACACCACCAGCAGGGGCTAGTCCTTAGCTAAACCTCAGGTGGAATGGCAATTTTCCCCTCTTTCAGAAATTTTGAGAAATGTCAGCTACAGCTACAGGTCATTCCAAGGAGAAAGCTTGGAATAATCAACTATGCAAAAATGGCAAAGCCCAAAATGTTTATCTCAGTGACACACTGACATGAATGCTTTTACTTTCAAAGTGCTTTAACCCTTTATCCCATTTTACCTTCACACTGAGGAGCAGAACAGATGGGAATCATGCCAATATTTCAAGTGAAGAAAGTATGAACTGATAAGGAAGCCAGATTTCCAGGCCATCAGGAGTTTATTGTTCCAGTGAGCCTTTAGGGGCCAGTTCAAGGAATACACAGATACAACCAAAGAGCTATCTAAAAATCTGCACCTGGGAAGAGGCATGGACAATATGCCCTTAGATAGTACTGAAAAATGAATTACTTTGCATACCCAGGAGAGAGAATGTTGGATGTTTTCTCAACTCCTGTGCAATGAAATATAATCTTGCACATAAAGCAATCTTGAATAGGGATCCAGATTTAGGGTCCAGTTAGGGCCTAACTGAATATACTGACATATCCTGCAAGTATTCTGAAATTATATGCAAAAATGTGTTTGCACGTATATATGTGTGCATGTGAATTCTTCAAAGAGGATATGTAGCCTGCATCAGATTTTCTATAACCTATATAAAATGTTAAAAATCCTGATCTCAACAGATGAAGGGAGCCTACACTTATTTTAAAGGGATTGAAGAGAAAGCAAGAGCTGTCCACCTGAGTGTGGAATTAGAAACAGTGAAGACAGACAGACCCTGTATGAGGCACCAAGATCATACTCATTAAAGCTGGAACACAATCAACTCTTCAAAACAACAGAGATACTGTGAAGCAAGACCCTCTCAAGGGGAAGCAAGGCCCTGGAATGGAAATATCAGAGGATTTTGGACTCAGATGGAAGTGTGCCAATATTAATTATGTGATCTTAGCCAAGTTACTTAACATTTGTTATATTCAGCTTCTTCCTCTATAAAATAATGCAAGGAAAATTGAATGGAAATAATCAGTTCTAACTCTCCGTTGTTACAAAGGTTCAATGATGTGGTATAGGTCAAGTTCCTGGCAAACAGAAGACCCTCAATAAATATTGATTCACCTCCCAAATTGGCAGCCTTAAGAAAAAGATGATGGTGATGATGATGATGATGATGATGATAAACTCTGCTTGACCTGGAAAAATTTTGAGTCAAGAGAAGAAAGTGAACATTTGGGCCTACCAAGAATATAGAGAGAAGACAAGCAGAGACCTCACAGAATAAACCAAGCACAGGACAAGGCCTTGGGGATCCCTGGACCAGTCCCAACAGATAGAAGCCCAGTCAACAGGACTCAAACCCAAACCTGAGCAACTCCAGCAACTTTCTTATTCTTTCCCATTATTCCTCACTGAATCCTTCTCCCATACACCTGTCTTTTCATGCTTGCCTTTTGTGGTTTTCCATTTAATTATAAGGCTAAAAATAGTTCACAATTAAACAAGTATATCTATTAACAGTAAACAACAAAAGGTAAGTACTTGTGTAAAATAATATCCATATCACAAGCCAAGTGTGAGAGTGAAATGAATGAGCCCATGAAGAGGCTCTTAACACCTCCAAATAATGCCCCGTGGAATTGTCAGACTGAAGCATTATCAGAGGACTCCATGCTGAAAAGACCCATGACAAGCACTTTCATGCCCATCCCAGCCTTGGTGGCATGCAGTAACCTAGTACACGGTGTTCAGCATATTCTGCTCTCTGTGTCCTGGATTCTCCGGAACACTTCTGATGTTAAATTACATGCTGTGACAGACCCCTTCAATTCCTTGCCAGAGCAGTAGGTCTCTGACGCTGAGGCTCACAGTATGAGCTATGAGGCTGGCACTGGGTGGATTTTGGCCAGGGGAGGACAGATGGTATGAGAGCCTGACCAAGATCTTTGGCTTCAGGGCTTCTGAAGAATAAAATAAGATAAGCACTGAGATACACGTTAAGGTGTATCTTCACACATGCTCAAGAGTCCACACCACTGTTTGGAAGATATTTTTCTTTCTCGAGATGACTAACACTTACATAAATTATAATTTACAAACTTTAAGAAAAAATAAAACAAAATGCAGTTTGTCTCTCCCTTTTTCAATATTCTGATCTATGATGATGTGTTTTAACCCATGGCATGTTCGTGTTCTTTTACCTCATCTGCACATCTGTTTAAATATTCTTAATGGAAACAACCAAATTGGCCCTGCAGCAAATGGGTCCATCAGTAGAAAAATGGATAAACTGTGTTTTATCATACATACATGATAATATATATGGCAATATGTATAATAAATGTATATACTATATATTATTTCTATATTGACTATATTAATATATAATACACTTATGAAAAACATAAGTAATAAATATATAAACAAATAAATATACCTTCAAAATCTGGTTATCACAGGTGCAGTGAAACATACCTATAATCCCAGCAACTCCAGAGGATCACAAATTAAATCATAATTTAATGAGATCCTATCTCAACATTTTAAAAAAGTGGTGGATGAATAAAAATGGCTAGAGATATAGCTCAGTGGTAAAGCATGCCTGGGTTCAATTTCTAGCACCCAAAAAAAAAAAAAAAGCTGGTCATCATTTAATTTCCTGGCGTATTCAGAGGAAAAATAACAACAACAAAAACTAATAGCCAGGGTGTCTAGATTTATTAGAAGCAGCATGAGAGTTACATTCTCTCCTAAATACATATTGATCTGTACCTTTCCCAGCTCATACAAATGCATGGACACATGTCTACCCTGGAATTAAAGTGACCCCAAGGTAGCCAGTGTGAGAAACACTGATCATTTCTCTAGTGACTGTCAGAGAATGAAGACAATAGAGGGACAGAGCCTAATGGGGTTGGTATTGACTGGAGGAGAGCAAGTGTGAAGGCGCTGGACTTCCTGAGAACGGTGGTGGGATGGGGGGCAGAATGCAGGCAGGGCTGAACCCATCTCCTCTTGGCAGGCGCAAGGCTAACAGAAGCCACAGAGCAAGGCAGGAAGGATGCGGGGCAGCCTCATGCCCTGTCTCCACACAGCCTCTGAAAACAGTGTAGCTGGGCACCGCGTGTCTTTCCCCTCCCTTGTGCTGCCCTATGCTGGGTGTTCTGACACATTGTGACTTCTTTCTTCAGTGCTAGGGATGGAACCCAAGGCCTCTCCCTGGCTTGGCAAACAGACTGACAAAGAGTGACACTGCCAGCCTTCAGGTGAGACTAAAAGAAGTTCACCTTCTTCTGAAATTGTACTTTTGTTTTGTTATTTCAAACCAGTACACAGAAAATCCCTGTTGGATTTATTCTGCTGCCTAACACCAGGAAAATTTGGCACACCATGCTCTTTGGTTTGGAATTAGATATTCTGAGGGTAAACTACGGTGGTAATCTAACATTTTCTACCTTGCACACAGCAGGTGCTATGGAAATATTTGTAATCCTGATGGTATTGGTGGTTATTCTTGTATCAGAAAAGTCTGACATTAGTTCAGTTATAATCTATGCAAGGCCAGGGAGGATCCTTTCGACTCCATGTTAGTTTTTTCAACAGAAATTCCCCACTCAGCAAACTCGCTGCAGATTTGCCTCCAACAAGAAAATGATTGTGTCACATTTGTTCAGCCATGTGGTAACAGAGAACAATGAGGTCTCTGTATAAAACTTTGGAACAACCCCCCCAGGAAATGCCAGTGCAGCTGGAGGACTCAAACCTCAAATCAACACTTTGAATCCTCTTTGGAAATGTAGAATAAATTATATACGAGTTAAATAAAGAGAAATTTATCCAACATGTAGCATTTGGGGAAAAGTAGGTCTTAGGAATTAGCCTAGGCCTTCACAAAAGGAGCTATAGTCACCCCACAGCCACTGAAAATGTTTCTGGGGCTATAAAATCAAGAAGTCACTTCAAACATGAAGCTTGATGGCCCTCAGTAGGAAGCAATAGCAAATGGCTACAGTTTGAAATAATGACAATCATACCACAAGCATTTTCTAAACACAGGCAGTAAGTCAGACTCAGTACTATTGAACACATATTAAATATATACTAGATATGTACTGGATATACAATTTGAATTTTATTAACTTATTTAATCATCACAATAACTTTAGGAGATAGATACTTTTTTAAGGCACAGAGAGATTTAGTAACTTGGCCATGACCACACAGCTAGTGTCAGAGCCTACATTTAAAACTAACCTGGCAGTCTGATTCCAGAGGCAGGCTATCTAGGGTCATGTGATAATAGCAAACTTACATTTAGATCTAATTTGGCATACACAACTCTGTTGATTCCTCTAAAGCAATTCTTTCAGAGCATAAGCTACAAGTAACTTTCAAGGAACTGTTTTATAAAAAGAAATAAGGAAAAAAACACACTATTTTCTAGTCCAGTTTATTCTTCCCAAGAGTACCATCTTCCAGAAGAGGAACATTGGACATAACCACACATCAGACACCTAAAGCAATGGCCTCAGAACATGGCCTTATTAAACAATCTCAAGGTAGTTTAGTACTCAAACATTTAATGTTTCATCACTGGCAACTGTAGCCTCTATCTAACCTTCTTTGAAAGAAATATGAACATTGTCCCCTGGAAGTTCCAAGTATTATGTTTAACTTGTATTGAATATAGCCCCATTTTATTCTACATTTCTTTTGTCTGCAACAATAATCTTGAAGTATAAAAGGCACGTGCTCACTGGGGAACTGAACAAAATTAATTCCCAGCAAATTTTGTCAATGACTGTCACTCACTTTCTCACTTAAAGGATTGTTCTGTTGCTGCACAGACACATCATCAAGTATTGCTGTGAAAGGAGATAGATAACACATTCCTATTTTGCAGGTCTCAAGTCCAAAGGGAAATCAGATCTTGCTTAGTATTGTCATAGTTGCATAATTGCCCTTAAAATCCAGCTGTGAGTCATGTTTCTACACGTAGTTACACGTGACCCAAGTCTTTTCTGAGCTGAGGGCATAAATACACTGTTCTCTGGCTCAATTACCTGACAGCTGCTCAGACTCTGTTGTTCCCACTTCAGGTCATTTGCTTCACAGAGAGCACGATATTTTTCATCAGGTTAAAGCAGTCCTGGATATATTCTGCAAGGGCAAGGAACATATAGTTTATGCATTTCATGATGTCATAATGAAATGCATTCTATTTCATGGAAATAGAATGCATTCAGTGAATAATAATTAAATGAATAAATTATTTAGCTACACCATGAGTGGGTCAGTAATCTAACATTTCTTCCTAAAAGTCCACGGCACTACTACAAATCTGCATTATGCTTCAGTGCACCCCTGTGTTTCCCTTCTCTAGTGTTTCTTTGCTAAAGACAAGATAGGGGGCACCCAGTGCCTCATCTTCAGTTGGCCATATGACAGTTGCTTAAAAATATTATCCAGGAATAAAAGAGAGAAGACACTGATCTGATTATACAATTTGTTTTATAATGACCACTCTGGGTTCTCTGATCCAGTTATTCTGGCTTTCGCCCTCAAGATGTGAGCTCAACTTGCATCCAAGTCAGACACTCTCAAATTGACCAGGCAAGAACAAGAAATTGCAAGGGAGCCAAATACTCAGCTGTGACTGACAGTCTTGGCTACCAACCTCGGGAAATTTATTCCTGACTGCAAAGGTTTCAAGGTACCCAGGACAGAGTCTGTTGAAGCAGACGGGACACTACAGGAGGGAAGGGCAGACACACAGGAGGGGCGAGTGGCCCATAAGGAGCAGATGGACCTGGACACGCTCCACCTTCACTGTTTGTTCCACTGAACACAGAGAATTTTGTTGTCTCATCCTTATCACAGTAAATCCAGAGCTTTTGAACATCAAAAAAGGTATATTAAACTATTTAGCTGTTTCATTAAAAATAATGGATTGCCCTCAATAATAGACCCCAGAAAATGGCAGGGATTTTGATTCAATCTAAAAGGATTATTGTCATGGCTCTCACCCAATTATTAATTGACTCTCTATAAACAAATTCCAGAATTACTATCATTATCCTGAACAACTATTATATTGTAACTACAAACCCAAGCACAAATTTGGTCAGTAAAATGTACAGATGCTGAATACACACTACAGAATATACACTAAGGGAGTTTGGTCTCAGAAACTGTACACTAAAAATCCAAATATTACCTATGTTTTCTGGAAGATTAGATTTCATATACCCAGTAAATAACTAAGCCAAAATCTCATTTTTTTCCTAGAATTTAGAATAAACAAAAGCAGAAGAAAACACCATTAACTTTTGTTCAGGCCCTGCTCCACCCAACAAAAGTATCAAGGTCACTTAGGAAATACAAAGGGACATGGTCTGATATCATCTCACCACCAGTGTGTGATGCCAGGCAAGGTTCAAAAAAAATCCTTCTAAGTAGAATGAATTGGACATAACTTTCCATGTTCATATATGAATACATGACCAGCTTAACTCCACATTACATATAACCACAAGAATGGGAAGTTATACTCCTTGTATATATGATATGTCAAAATACATTCTACTGGGTTGGGGTTGTGGCTCAGCAGTAGAGTGCTTGCCTAGCATGTGCGCGGCCCTGGGTTGGATCCTCAGCACCACATAAAAAGTAAATCAATAAAATAAAGATATTGTGTCCAACTACAACTAAATTTTTTTTTTATTTTAAAAATACATTCTACTGTCGTGTATAACCAAAAAGAACAAATAAAAGATTTTTTTTAATCCTTTAGACATCACCACATTATTTTCCAACAATGTGCATACCATTTGGAGGTTCTGATAGTGGTACATCTGCCATCAAGAATAGGAAGAGAATCATGGGGGCAGGGAATATGGTGAAATGAGATGGACATCATTACCCTGGGTACACGTATGACTGCACATATGGTGAGACACTACATTGTGTACAACCATAGAAATGTAAAGTTGTGCTGCAATTGTGTACAATGAATCAAAATGCATTCTGCTGTCATATATACCTAATTAAAATAAATAAATAAATTTTTAAAAAGAGGAAGAGAATCACACCATCCAAGAAGGCTCCTTTCCCAACAACCACCTGAGATGGAATCTCTATTTGAATCTGGGTTCTTCAGGGTGGATCCACAAAATAACATTGATCCTAGTATTTGACCGGGGGTAGCAGTAACTCACCCAACAATTCTGCGAGCAAGAGGAAAGCTCAACAGTTAATTATCAGGCTGGCTTCTGAACCTAAGGGGAATCTTAATAGACAGAACTAATTAAAATCAATACTCATATGGTAATTGTAAAAAGGAGAAAAAGGCTCAAGATACATTTTTTAAATGGAAAAAAAATGAGCAATCTCAATCTTCATGCCTACCTTGTTATCTGGCTCTCCAGCAAAGGTTTACCCACAGGTAACCCTTCTGGAAAAGCCTAGGTTTACCAACAGGTCATCCTTCTGGAAAAGCTGAGAGAGGAGGACGGTGTACACAGGAAGCCCACATGAAGTATCTCCTGAGCCTCTGGGTAGTGTGCTCAGCAGAGGTCAGAGGTGCTGCTTTGGGAAACCAGGACCATGCTCTGTGTTGAGTGTTCTGATGCTGGAAAGTAGGAAAGTTTGGATTTTCTTTGAGATTTGTGACTTGAAGAAATTCATTTAATCTCTCTTTGGGCCCCAGTTACATTTCATCTGTAAAATAAAGGGGGAAAGGTAGATGATCTCTCAAATCCCTTCAGCTGTGTTATTCTGGAATACCACATCTCAGGAATGAGGATGGAGGCCCAGAATATAGGCTGAAATATGGGCACAAATAATGGGCATCCAATTAACAGAATAATTTTTCTTGCTCTGATTTTTCTTTAAAATAGTGAGAGTGCATCACATCCTGTTCGTTAATATCTGGTCTGGCTTCATAACAATGAGTGACTAAGGAAAGTAGGGAGCTTTGTTTTGTTTCAAAATATCTTAAATAGAGTGATAAATAGAAATTTAAAATCATGCCTACAAACTTTACTGTCACACTGAATTCTGGTTTCTCTCCCAATTGTTATAACACTATTAATTATAGCACAGATTCTGGTAGAAGCTAAATCTCCCCAGTATGGGAAAAAAATTTTCCAGCATAAGA
Organism: Tamias sibiricus; assembly: GCA_025594165.1. NCBI lineage: Eukaryota > Metazoa > Chordata > Mammalia > Rodentia > Sciuridae > Tamias > Tamias sibiricus. The sequence goes on from CM046662.1 coordinate 48,079,432, forward strand.
TTGCCATGTAGCCGAGATAACAATTGAGTTCTTTTATTTTTTAACTTAATAATATGTACTGAGGCCAGGCAAAGACAGCTCTCCATGACCATATAGCAGGATTAGAAATAAAATTAACACATGATACTTGTTGGTAGCAGAAACAGGAGGCAGATTTTTTTCACTGTATTATTAATTTTATAATCATTAAATTTTTATGTGGTCACACACACTCAGGATAAAGCATTTGAATAATACTAAACAAAACACAATAAAGTCTTCCCCCAATTCCGCTCCCCTAAAATCTCCTAGGAGCAGCTACTGATATTGGTTTCTTATGTGGCTCTCCAGAGGTATGCTGGGCATATCTACAAGTGATTCATATATATTTAGAAATTTCTTTTTTCATTATAATTATTAATGCATACTAATTGTACAATTTAATGGGCTTCACTGTGGCATTTCCATACATGGATATATCGTGTTTTAACCATATCAATCCTCCTTACTACCCTCTCTTTCACTACCTGATCCTTCCTCCTTTCCCTGGTCTCTTTTCCCTTTCCCTTCCCCTTCCCTAGGGACCCCCTTTCTACTTTCAGGTTAGCTTCAATCTCTCCCTCCAGCGCGAATACTCTTTTTTCTCTCTCTAAAACACAAATGTTATCTAATACTTTACACATTGTTCTGCATCTTCTTTTTAACTTAAATATCTCAATGTGCTGTATCATTACATGCCTCATTATTTTAAAGGCACATATTTAATATTATGGTTAAAGATATTTTATATAATCAGTTCCTTATTGATGGGCATTTAAGATGCTTCAAATCTCTTGCTATTACAAGCACTGCTTAAATAAATATCTTGAGACATACTGCTCTGTGCATGTGTAAGTATATTTGTGAAATACATTAGAAAGATGTAATTGCTGGACAAGAGATATACGCATCACTGATTTTGAGAGATATGGTAAATTGTCTTCTGGTGAAGTTATATCAGTTTACATTATCATAACTGAAAGTAAAGAATGCTCTTTCCCACATCTCTGTCAATACAGTGTAGTATCAATTTTTTCATCTTTCACTAATATGAGAGATGAAGAAAGAATTCCTTGTCATTGTTTTATTTTGAAATCCATTTATTGTGAGAATGGCTTCCCATCTTTTCGTGCATTTCATATCTTTGTTAAAGTTAACAGTGATGACCTTAAGATTGTTTCTTGCTAACCTCCAACTACAGGAAGCATAATTGATCAAGGAACCCAGCTGCTGTCTTCTGCTCCCAGCCAACAACTGAGCATAGCAGAGATACTGCAGGCTCATTCCTGAGAGACACAAGTATCTCCAGAGTGTGACATTGGTTCAAGAATTCTCCACAGCTTTACAGAAATTTCCTTAGACTGCAATGATCTGGGATGATTTTACTCAATCTTCCTTTCCCCTCTCCTTCCTTAGGGTAAGACTTGCATCATAGTCTCACAAACTTCCCTCCTCATTTCCTATCAAAGGTATTTCCTCTTGCACATTAATACCATCTTTAATCCTATCTACTTCTCAATAGATTCAGACTAACACATTAACTGCTCATATCTTTAGCTCATCATATTGTTTTATTGGATTTTTCTTTATTGATGTGTAGGCATCCTAACATAATATGTGCCTTTTTCTGGCACATATATTGTGATTATCTTTCCTTTGTTGGCCTTAGATCTTTGGTTTAGTTTATGATGTTTTTCCATGTAGAAGCAAAACTAACATTTATGCATGATGCATGAGAGTTTCTATATAAGCTATAGATTTAATTCCTTTTGATCTTCAGAAGGAGGAACCAAACAGATAACTTGCAGGCCCAACTCACACCAATATGTAAAAGTAAAATTAGAGGAAAAAGAGAAGACCCATAGGAGTCACTGGTCTGCAATTTCAGAATCCCTCTGGGCAAGAGGGTGGAGAATGCTCCTTAAAGAGGCCCCAATTCTGCTCTTGGAAGTAGCGCTCTAGCCATTGCTCCCCATGGCCCTTGGCTCTCACCTTTAGGAGCCTTTCTCTCTTCCATGGAGATCTAGAATGTGGATGTTGAAGAATATCTCTCAGTGAATCCTGAGCAACTATATCCACTTCTATCCACAAGTTGTCTGAGGTCTTCAATAGTCTTAGTTTCCCTTAGTTCAGGCTGGTGTTTCTTATGCCGGAACAACTCTCCTGACAATTTAAACTCACTATAAGAGTTGAGGTCTGTGTGTTCCTTATACCAACAGTGCTGCCCATGATTCTCTTCCAGATACGCTTCTAAACTGTTATGTATTTCTTTTCTTCCTCTCACCAGTTGGACACTTACTCCAAGACATATTAATCAATCTGAAAGTTTTAACAATGTATGTCGATCATTCTCTTGATTTGCTATTTGCCATGAGGGTGAGTTTAATCAACCCTTGTTGCCTGGTTTTCTCATTTACCAGTAGGGTTTGAAAAGCAATTGTCTCTTCCAAGGCCACAAGTTTTCAAATTTCTCTAATCTCTTCCCTTTTATTCCTGTTTGTACTGGCCAGTTCTCTGAGCTTGCCAAGCACCATCAATAGCCACCAACATGTGCTATTTAGATTCTGTTTTTTAAATCTGTTTTGCTAAAGTTAAAAATATATTAGGTAAATAACTTGCCTTCAAAATTACTGCAACCAACACATTTACCAAATTTTTTGCCACTGTGTCATATGAACTGCCATCTTTTGTGGCTAGAAGATGCTACTGATATTATAATTTTATCACTCTTCCTCCCTCTTTCTAGGTCCTGATTCCTGTCTCAAAGGGAATAACGTAGGTTAGCTCCCTGGATCACACAATACATCCAGCACAGGTTGGCAGAAGGACTGTGCCCATCATGGTCACTTAGGGAACAAGCTGACAGGGCTTCATCTCAGCAGGCACTTCTCCAATTACAGCAGAAAGAGGGAAGCGTGGAGAGCCATTACCTGGCACTGGTCTTCACATTTCTGCCTGGAAGTGGCACATATCATGTCCACTCGTGTTTTATTAGCCAAGCAAGACACAAGGCCAGGCCTAATGTCAGAAAAGGTGGAAGTATAACTATCATTTTTTACAGGCAAGGAGAGCTAGAAATATGTAATAATGATACACTAGTTGCTACCAGAGGTACTATGTCTTTCTATTCATCCCTTCCTTTCTTTCTCTCATTCCTGCCTCCACTTTCCTTCCTTATCCTCCTGCTTTTTCCACAGCTAACTATCTCTCTCAAGGCTTCATCTCTAAAAGGCTTGAGTTAGCTTTGATATAACTTTCAACCTCCCTTTCTGCTAGCCCCCTTAAACTAATCTCTAATATGAACAACCTTGCAATTCACAGGCACTAAAGTCAAAATTCTTCCAAGTTGAGTAAAAAATATCAGAAGTAAATATGAATAGATTAGAATTTCACTTAGAGAAAACCTGCAATTAGGTACTTTGGTTAGATACCTGGAGGGAAAGAATTCATTATCATGCACTGTGTCCACTATATGAGCCAAGAGTGAGGGTGTTTCTTGTTTGCACAGAATTCATATCCCAACTCCACACAAAAGCCAGGGTTCTTGCGCTGTTCTGCCAAGTCCAAAGCTGTGACATAAGATACATTTACTGACAGATCCAGGGATATGCACAAATGGATACTCCTATGAGCTCATCACAAGCTCATGGAGTGCATTTAGTTATCACTTTCAGACAAAGACTGTTAAGGCTCAATATAAAATAATTGGCTTTGGCACAAATGCCATCCTGTTCTATAATATACCACTATTCCACATGACCTGTTTGACCTATGGATTAAAAATAAAATCCCATGTAACTTTGGGGAAAGTGGTTTAAGTGGTTTCTTTACTTTTTTTTAACATTAACCTAAAGATCTATTAAAGTATTACTTTAAATCTACAGGGAGTTGGGAACTTTGCAATCAAAGTCATTTTTAGTCAGCAAGAGGTCAACTTCTATGGCCCCTGTTGTAGATTCCTTGCCTTAACCTCTAATGCAATAGTACAGTATAATTGTTTTAGGTTTTGTATTCAAAAAAGAATAATACCAAATGCAAAGACAACTTGGGTGTTAGTCTTGGTTGTTCTATAAACTCCCAGTAAGGTTTTGGAAAAGTGAGTTTCTAAGACATGATTTCCACCATTACAAAGTGTTACCAGTTGGACTGTATGGTGGGTTGAGTGTGTCCCAGATTAATTTTCCATGACTCATTTATCCCCTTGAGCCCCAACACCCACAGATTAAACATTTCCATCAATCTTATCCCAATTGTGCCACTGAGATATCAAAGTTGAAGCTTTTCAAAAATCCTTTCAGTTAGCCAAAATAAACTCTTAAGAGGATTTTAAGCATTATTTTAAAAAGCATCCCCACCATGACAACTCTCCTTCCTTCCTGCCCCTCTCTATTACTTACACCCCCACCCACCCACCACTGAATCAATTTAGTATTGAACTTGCAAATTAATCTGGCCTTACTTTAGCAAGCTCTGAATTTTATAACCATCTTCCTTGATCCTCCATTTCTGGGCTGACAGCCAGAATGTGAGCAGGAGACATGAAGGGTCATTTCCTGAGGTGAAGCTCAAAGTCTTTCAAAGTGGCTGTGGGTGGCATCGGCTGCTTCAGCTGCGGAACCACTCTCTTCTGCTTTCATGCTTGATTTCACTGACAGACCCGTGTGTATGTGAAGTGAGTTTCCTTCAGCAGCACTGTGCAGCCTCTGTCCACCTTACTTCCAGTCCCCTCCCTGTGGGCTACAGACCGCTTCAGACAGCACCCTTCTCTTTCCAAAATTAACTGCTTTGAGTTCAAATCTAGGCCGCAAAATTCACTTTTCATCCTTTCTGCAGCAGCAACCTTGCATCCTAAGATTACATTACCTCAGAAGTGGGGTTTCCCAAATCCCAAACTGGTAGCTCTTACCTGTATTACCTTATAAAAGATTGTTTTCCCCTGAACTGGGGATTCAACCCAAAGACATTTTACCATTGATCTACATCCTCACCCAAACCTTTTTGTTGTTGTTTTGTTTTGTTTTGGTACCATGGTACGGATTGAACCCAGGAGTGCTTAACCACTGAACCACAACCTCAACCCTATTTGTTTATTTATTTATTTATTTATTTATTTAGAAACAGGGTTTCACTAAGTTGCTGAGGCTGGCCTGGAACTTGTGACTCTCCTGCCTTAGTCACTGTCAAGTTGCTGGGCCCAGCTCTTTTTCTTTTTTCTTTTTCTTTTTTTTTTTTTTTTTTTTTTTTTTTTTTTTTTGAGACATGTTCTCATTAAGTTGCTGAGGGCCTCCAAAAATTGCAGAGGCTAGATTTAACTTGCTATCTTCCTGTCTCAGCCTCCCAAGTTTCTGGGATTTCATGCTGGGCTCTTTTTAAAAAAGACTTTTTAGATATACTTTTTGCTTAAAGTAAACACTTTTGAAATTTTCCTTATTTCTTTAACATAATCTATTTTTTCTCCAGATTTTTCCAGAAGAATAATTACAGCAACATGTGCTATTTCAATTTCAAGAAACTCTTTCTCATATTATGTAGACATACATTTTCACTATGGATTTGGGACAGAAAACTCAGCATCCAAGAATGTACTTATTTTCTCCTAATTTTCTAACCTATTATTTAGATATGCAACTACCAGAAAGAGGAGCAGTGCATGCTTATAGGATTAGAATGTATATATTCAGTCCCCCATAAATGTGGTAAACTTAATAAAAGAAGGGAGGACAGGAGAAAGGAAAGTTTTGCTCAATAATCCTTTCCATTTATAAAAATTAGAGCCTCAGTATTAAGTCTACTGAAACTTATTTTGAACAATAACCTCAATCTTTATTATATTTTAAAAGCATTTAATTGAAATGAGATTTCTTAAAATACAAATATCTGAGCTACAATTAGTTTTATTTTAAAATATCAACAGCTTAAAGTCTCCTTCTAATCCTGGGTTCCTACTCCAGGCTTAGACAGACTCCCCTTTTAATTTGCCATGAATTCATAACTTGGAGACCAGATTTTGCAGGGTGTCTTCACAGTACCATTTCCTCATACTGTCCAATCATCCTTCTCAGCTTGGTTCTTTTCACTTACAAAAGAGATCAAAAGAGACCTAGCTAATTTAAAACTAGCCCTAAATAAAGTGTTTAATTCCTTCAAAAGGGGATGAATGCTTGGAACTGGATTGAGCAATTCTGACCTTGCCTCCTGGGTGGTCCAGTAACTGGGAGAACAGAGGGCTCCAATGCCCCACTTCCAGCACAGGAGCCCAGGCTGTTTGCATAGCACTGTGTTCTTATGACCTTTCCCATCAATACCAGGCCATACATCCTTTTTGTGGGAAGAAGAAGAAGGGAGCCAAATATGCTAGCTCACACTTATCCACAGGGAGAACATTCCAACACTCCCAGTGGATGCCTGAAACTGCAACCTAGTACTGTACCCACATAGCACACTACTATTTTTTCCTGTAGAGCTCATACATTCCTATGATAATGTTTAATTATAAATGAGGAACACAGTAAGAGATTAACAATGATAACAATACTAAAACAGAACAATTATATATATAATGCAATATTATATTATACATAATGCAATAAAATTTATATAAATATGTGTTCACTCTCACTTTCTCTTTCTCCCAACATATCTTATTATACTATACTCCCCTTTCTTAGATTGTAGTCAACTATGGTTACTGAAACTGTGAAAAGGGAAACTGTAGATAAGGGGGAACTGCTGTAGTGTGAAATCTCATGATCATTGCCATTTTATAAACATTTCCATTTCTTTTTGTTATTGGTAACTAGAATTTGTTCTTTTTCTCATTTAGATTGAGAAGGTTCTTATCTACCACTATAAACAAAAGATTAAATATACAACTGCTTTCTGAAAGAATTTAGAATTATAAAAGCAAGCTTTCCAAAATTTAACATTTAAAATACATTGAACCAAGAATTAGAATTTTTTAAACAGCGATACAGTGATCTTATCACCACACAGTGGCTCCCTGGGCCTCCCCACTGATGCTGATGTTTCTTCTTCCTGCATTTCCTTCCTGTGCAGGGTTCAGGTCAGTGCAATCACTAATCACTTGCTGTGCCAGACTCATGCTCTCCTAGAAATGGGTCAAAGTTAGGGAGCATAAGACCCACGCAAGGCTCAACACACCCATCTTTTGTAGAACTGGCTTTATTTGAGGAAAGCACACATTTGGGATGAACTATGCAAGGAGAGGCCTGCCTCACTCTAATACTAACTGGAACTGAATGGCTAAGTCTGCCTCATCTTGGAATGCAGTAGTAACCTAAGCATTTGGCTAGCAGCCTTTACATTACATCTTTTATATTTTCTCACATTTTCAATTCCATATTTTCTCTATTTTTTTTCCACCCAACTTATCCAAATTTAGAAATGGAAGAGCAACACTTGTGGGGCTGGGGTTGTGGCTCAGCGGTAGAGTGCTCGCCTAGTATGTGCACGGCCCGGGTTCGATCCTCAGCACCACGTAAAAATAAATGCATTATGTACAACTAAAGCAAATAAATAAATTTTTTAAAAAAGCAACACTTGTTTGTTTTGTTGTTTTTAATGGGGAACACAAACTGATATGATATCACATCATTAGGAATTTAAAGGGAAAAAATACATATAGATTAATAGGCTTAGAGCCTTTGTAGATGCCTGGAAATAAATATGCATTGTGTTATTCTGATGATTAGAAGCATTCACCTGAAGGAAATTGCCAATAAATTATGAATTATGCTACAGACACAATGTTGGAAACTCAGCAACACTAAACAGATGATCCATATTTTAGCTGTACTGTTCTACAGAAAACTAGTGTGCAAAAGATCTAATTTAGAACATGCTGTATTTTCTTGTAGACATGTTAGAATTTCATATATAATCTGGACCTACAAGGCAATCTCAAATAAATCAGACACTTGATCAACAAATATCTATTCAAAAAAACAAATATCTATTCAAAAATTGATTCAAAACAAATACAGGTTTCAACACAATAATTCGGGGTGACTTTAACACACCTCTTTCACCAATGGATAGATCTTCCAAACAAAAACTAAACAAAGAAACTATAGAACTCAATAATATAATCAATAAATTAGACTTAACAGACATATATAGAATATTTCATCCTTCAAGAAGTGAATACACTTTCTTCTCAGCAGAACATGGATCCTTTTCTAAAACAGACCATATATTATTCCATAAAGCAACTCTTAGCAATACAATAAAATAGAGATACTATCCTGCATTCTGTTGGATCATGATGAAATGAAATTAGAAATCAATGATAAAATAAAAAATAGAAGCTACTCCAACACTTGGAGACTAAATAATATGTTACTGAATGAACAATGGATTGCAGAAGACATCAGAGAGGAGATTGAAAAATTCTTACAGGTAAATGAGAACACTGATACAACATACGAAAATCTAGGGGACACTATGAAGACAGTACTAAAAGGAAAGTTCATTACATGGAGCTCATTACTTAAAAGAAGAAAAGTCAACAAATAAATGACCTAAATAAAAGCCCTAGGAAAAGAAGAACAAATCAACACCAAAACTAGTAGAAGATGGGAAATAATTAAAATCAGAGCTGAAATCAATGAAATTGAAACAAAAGAAACAATTTTAAAAATTGACAAAAGGAAAAGTTGGCTCTTTGAAAACAAAAAAAAATTGATAAATCCTTAGCCACACTAATGAAGAGAAGGAGAGAGAAAACTCAAATTACTAAAATCCATGATGAAAAAGGAAATATCACGATGATGCTACAGAAATACAGAAGATAATTAGAAACTATTTTGAAAAATTATACTCCAATAAAATAGAAAATATCAATGACATCAACAAATTTCTAGAGTCATATGATTTATCCAAACTGAATCAGGACAAGTTAAACAGATCAATTTCAAGCAATGAAATAGAAGATGCCAACCAAGAAAAGCCCAGGACCAACCAATAAAAGCCTACAAACCAAGAAAAGCCCAGGACCAGACAGATTCACAGCTGAGTTCTGCAAGACCTTCAAAGAAGAACTAATACCAACACTCCTCAAATTATTTCATGAAATACAAAGAAAAGGAACATTTCCAAATTCATTCTATGAGAGCAATATCACCCTGATTCCAAAACCAGACAAAGACACATCAAGGAAAGAAAACTTCAGACCAATATCTCTAATGAACATAAATACAAAAATTCTCAATAAAATTCTGGTAAATCAAGTACAAAAACATATCAAAAAGATAGTGCACCATGATCAAGTGGGGTTCATCCCAGAGATGCAAGTTTGATTCAACATACAGAAATCAATAAATGTAATGCATCACATCAATAGACTTAAAGCTAAGAATCATATAATCATCTCAATAGAAGCAGAAAAGTATTCAATAAAATACAGCACCCCTTCATGTTCAAAACACTAAAAAACTAGGGATAATAGGAACATATCTCAACATTGTAAAAGCTACCTATGCTAAGACCATGACCAACATCATTCTAAATGGAGAAAAATTGAACGCATTCCCTCTAAAAACTGGAACAAGATGGGGATGCCCTCTTTCACCACTTCTATTCAACATAGTCCTTGAAACACTAGCCAGAGCAAGCAGACAGATGAAAGAAATTAAAGAGATACAAATAGGAAAAGAACTCAAACTATCACTATTTGCCAATGACATGATAATATACTGAGGATCCACCAGAAAACTTCTAGAACTAATAAATGAATTCAGCAAAGTAACATGATATAAAATCAACACCCATAAATCAAATGCATTTTTGTACATCAGTGATGAATCCTCTGAAAGAGAAATTACGAAAACTACCCCGCTTACAATAGTCTCAAAAAAATAAATAATATATTTGGGAATCAACAAAATGAGGTGAAAGACCTGTACAATGAAAACTACAGAATGCTAAAGAAAGAAATTAAAGAAGATCTTAGGAGATGGAAAGATCCACCTTGTTCTTGGATAGGCAGAATACCAGACCTTAAACTATAGTACAGAGCAATAGTAACAAAAATGGCATGGTATTGGCACCAAAATAAACATGTAGACCAATGGTACAATATAGAGGACACAGATATAAACCCACACAAATACAGTTATCTCATACTAGACAAGGACACCAAAAACATACATTGGAGAAAAGAAAGCCTCTTCAAGAAATGGTGCTGGGGGGCTGGGGTTGTGGCTCAGCGGCAGAGCGCTCGCCTCGCACGTGCGCGGCCCGGGTTCGATCCTCAGCAACGTAAACATAGATGCATTATTTCATTGTGTACAACTAAAGTAAATAAATAAATATTTAAAAAAAAAAAAAAAAAAAAAAAGAAATGGTGCAAAACTGGAAATCCATATGCAACAAAATGACATTAAGCCCCTATCTCTCACCATGCATAAAACTCAACTCAAAGGGGATCAAGGATCTAGGAATTAGACCACAGGTCCTGTGCCTAATAGAAGAATAAGTAGGCCCAAATCTTCATCATGTCAGATTAGACCCCAACTTCCTTAACATAAAATCAGCATACTACAGTGATGCAGCCACATCAATGTTTATAGCAGCACAATCCACAATTGCTAAATTGTGGAACCAACTTAGATGCCCTTCAATAGATGAATGCATTAAAAAACTGTGGAATATTACTCAGCATTAAAAGAAAATAAAATCATGGCATTTGTAGGTCAATGGATTGAGTTGGAGAATATCATGCTAAATAAAGTAAGCCAATCCCAAAAAAACCAAAGGCCGAATGTTTTCTCTGATAAGTAGATGCTGATCCATAATGAGGTGTGGAACATAAGAGGAATGGAGGAACTTTGGATAGGGCAAGGGGAGGGAGAGGAAGGGAGGGGGCATGGGGTAGGAAAGATGGTTGATTGAGATGGACATCATTACCCTAGGTACATGTATGAAGACACAAATGGTGTGACTCTACTTTCTGTACAACCAGAGAAATGAAAAATTGTGCTCCATTTCTGTACTATGAATCAAAATGTCATGTATAACAAACTAGAACAAACAAATAAATAAATAACCAAAAAGAAAGAAAGGGAAAAAATGAAATACAGGTTTCAAAGATATGTTGGAGTTATTTTTTCCCAAATGTACTCCATTGAAGCATGAGTTCACAAGATATTTCTTTCAATAAAAAAATTTTCCTTGGTCAATGAAGGTGGAAGAAATGTGATGTTATTATTTCTGCTCCTGAAGCTCCACAATGTACCTAACATTGTAGCACCAATTGACTCCATGGGACTTGCTGTGGAAATGCCACCTTCTAATAGTAAGCATTAAGATGTAATACTTAAATCCCATAAGGAATTCTGATGTATAGCATGTTGTCCCTATTCCTGTACTCTTGTGGTATTAAAAAATGCAGAAGAAAAAATCAGTCTTTATCATTTCATCAGTAAGTTTAAGTAGCAGAAAATTTTATAGAATGTATGTCTCATAAATTACACTGGGAACTATGTAGACATTGAGACTACCTTGTGATGCCCCACCAGCAGTCACAGGGGTTGGACACCTTGGAATGAACTTCACCTTGTCTTCCTAGGACCTTCACTATAATCCTTGAGTGAAAACTAGCCAAGGATTTTCTCTCAGCTTTTACCTAAGACACCTGCCTTCCTGGTTGCTCAGATTATAATTTTTCATCTTCCTACCTTTGGATAATGACATGCCATGGAGAAGTTATTAGTGGGCTAACTCTATATTCCAGTCGTAATTTCTTTAATCATTATTTACGATAATCTACTGTCATGGTTCCCAAACTGTGTGCCAAGGTGTGCTTGGATGCCACAACCTCATAAGGAATTTAAATTTTTGAGGAACACATTATATTTGACATTTTTCAGATATAGCATAAACTCTTAACCCAAGATATTTTATACTTTCAACATTAGATTGCATTATATTCTTTTTGTTAATGGTCTCATCTTTGCAAAGCTACATGTGCAGCAACTACTCTAATAAAAATTAAACATTATGAAAATCAATATGGAATAGGAGGTGAGGGTGTGCTTCAATCTGAATCCAAGGTTTGAGAAATTTGGCAGTGTCAATCAGAAAACACGTTCCATTAGTGAGTAATTACAGTTATTTAAGAAGAATTTTTTTCATTCTTGCATATTACTTTCTCACATAGCTACTATAAATACTTCTGTATAAATACTTGTTTGGCCATAACTACTTAATCAACAGAACTATTGAGTATCTCTGTTGGCCTACCTGCACTGTGAAAAATGTACTAAAATGTTAAGGACACAAGGATCTGAGAAAGTTGAGGAACTTTTCTCAGATATTTAGAGGGGTACAAATGTAAAAGATATTTCAACCTTGGTAAAGAATCATCCCGGGGCTGGAGCTGCAGCTCAGTGGCAGAGCGCTTAGCCAGCTAGTGTGAGGCACTGGGTTCGAGGTTCAGAACCACATAAAAATAAATAAATAAAATTAAAATAATAAAAGAGAGTTGTTAATCTATACATATTTTTTTAAAAAATAATTATCCCTATACAGATTTAGCTTCCATGTTTGGTTAACAAGAAAGAAAGAAAGATATATGGAGGGAGGGAGGGAAGGAAGGAAGGATGGAAAGAAGGAAAGAAGAAACAAACAAACAAGCAATAATGATGTTGAAAATCTAAAATGTGAATATTACATATCAAAAATCAATTATATTGATACACTGATAAAAAGGAAAGAAAGAAGGGAGGAAGGGGGGACCAAGAGGGAGGCAGAAAGAAAGAAAATACATGATTTTTTAAGTTTATAAAATTTTTATTTCTATGTAAAAGAAATTAATTAGAAGCCGGGCGCGGTGGCGCACGCCTGTAATCCCAGCACTTTGGGAGGCTGAGACAGGAGGATCGCGAGTTCAAAGCCAGCCTCAGCAATGGCGAGGCACTTAGCAACTCAGTGAGACCCTGTCTCTAAATAAAATACAAAAAAGGGCTGGGGATGTGGCCCAGTGGTCGAGTGCCCCTGAGTTCAATCCCCAGTACAAAAAAAAAAAAAAAAAAAAGAAATTAATTAGATACGTTCTCCATTTTGAGTCTGAAACCAGTGAAAAATAAATATGCATGTTCAATGCTTTAAAGCAGAGAAACCGATGAGACAATGGCTCGATTCTGATGCACAGAAGATTGGAGGATCATAGTTGCTACGCTCGGCATGATGTCTACCTTTTGAGACCTGTTTGTTTCTACTTCTTGATCCTCTTCAAGGTCACAGCTATGCGCCACTCAGGCAGCTCTAACCATGGTCCCCAAGAGTGAATAACATCTCTTCACTGTGGTCACATTCCTCACTAAAGAAAGTGGACCTGGATTTGTGAAATTCTCCATCTTGGAGCCAAGTAGGAGGACCAAAAAACTAAGAAATGATTTCCACCTCCTTTTCTGACTTACGAGAAGGTAAGGACCTTAATTACTTTCTCTAGCAATCACGACCTTGTATCTAGTAATATTCTTGTTTCTGGTCTCCAACCTGTTGGTTTTCCTCCTTTGACCAACTAGCCACCTCTATTCCCAAAGGCTGGCCCAAGATCTTTTCCCCTTTTATCAGTCCTCTTCTCTGTCAATCTGCAAACCGTGGTGCTGTACTAAATTCTTGGTTCAAACATTTACCCACTATCTTCTGTAAAGATTTAAAATTGTAATATTGTGGTCTACAGCACAGTCAAAAAAACTATTAAAAACCTTTTTACAACATCATATAATCCCACTTCTTGATTCTTCATATGATGGACATGGGTAACATGTCAAATGACTTGCCTAGGTTCAAAGGTTCACACAGATTTGGGGAAACCTAAGCATAGAAACTGTTCATTTGCTATAGGACATAATATGCTTTTTAAAAATCTCTAAGCACAAGTGTATAGCAAATATTAATGCGATGTAGGGATAATTCATTGCTGACAAAGTTCATAAGTTTTGAAGAGGTTTCAACTCAGCTCCACAATTTCCATCCATCTGAGTGTTCAGGACCCCAACACCCTTTTCAGTATATGTTGAAGTGTTGTGAAAGGGGATGGTTGGCTACATGGAGTGGGTCAAATTCTGTGCCTGTAAGTACCTCTCCTGGTGGAAGGAGCCTCCTGTAGGTTTGATCTACCACTACCAAAACGAAATCTTCCCGGGGTGTCCCTAGAAAGGAGAGCCCAGTTCTTAAGCACAGACGTGGGCAGTGCTCCCTCTAGTGACAGCCGTCCGATATGCAGGTCAAGACAAAGATACTGAGTGTTGTGGCTACAGGGACTGTACTCGTCATGTTTCATAATGGAAATCTTTCCATAAAGAATCTTTTTCAAAAGTGCTTAGGATCCCACTGTCCCAGAAGCAACAACTCTCCAGTTCTCTTAAGGCTGGGCTGGTAGGCGGCATGACCCATGGCCATTTCCCTAGGACCCACAGTTGCTCTCATTAACATAAGGGATCTTTTAGGTACTGGGAAAATCTCTCACCATCATGTTTATCTGAGATGCTTTTCCTGTGACTGTTAATTCCTTTTTTCTGTACTGTACACAAAGTGCCTTGAAAAGTGCCTGATACTTTGTAAGCATTCATAATTCTCACCCTTCATAATAGATATTGGTAGCCTATTCTGAGATCTAGAGTCAATCAAAAATTATTAATACACTATCTGATATTGACTGAGCATTTACTATTTGCATACATTGCTCTAACCTCTTTATATGCATTACTCATTTAATTCCCATGCCTAACAGAGGTAGGTATAACTTTTATTAATCTATTGTAGATTAGAAAACTATGACACAGAAAAATTAATTAATGTGCCCAAGTTCACAAAACTAATAAGCACTGGAGCTGGCATTTGAACCTGTGAAGTCTGTTTCTGGGGTTCATGCCCTTAATTATATCACTAAACAAACTTTCCAGATTCTCCTTTCCTGAAGGTAGAAAGAACTTGTATTTAGACCCTCCTAAATAAGCAAAAAATAAAGAGAACACACAAAAAAATAGTAAGCTCAGAATTAAAAAGATGTTCCTACTAATGCCAATACATTAATTATATGAGGGGCCCCAAGGTACTGGAGCATATAAAATACACTATTCTTCTTTATCATAGTTTTGACCATTTAAAATATAAATTACTAGTTACAGCAAATGTTAATCCAACCATTGATTAACAATCATTTTTCTTGCCTCTTTGGAATTCATACAGTTTTATACAATCCATATTTTACTGTTTTAACTGCATATGTATTATAGAAAAATTTTATATTTCTGCACAAAATAAATTGTTACATGTGGTTTGTCCAAATGCCTTATTTTTGTAACTTTTCCTTTTAATAAAAGTTAAATGTGAAGTCATTTCCCAGTGTATATTTATTGTAGAAAGTTTTATGCTTAAATGATAAATTCTAGCATCTAGAGTCTTACTCTGAGGAAAATATTGATTTTAACTGTAAATGCTTAGCATTAGAAACATTAATAAGGATTTAAAATGTATTCATTTTAACTCTGTCATGATCTGATTAATCATAGATTTAAAAGTACTTAATTGTATATCCCTTAATTCATGATATCTCATTATCCTGTAGACTTAAACATATATTACAATGCAGAAATGTCAGTCAGCTTAGATAGGCATGGACTACCTCCTACTCACATTGCCCACTGGCAAGTTGTCAAAATAAGCCTAATTCACGTTTCAGAATCCCATCAAGTATATGTGCATCAGGCAGAATGCCACCGGGCGTTAGAATCATGCATCTTGGCTTTCTTGATACTGCAGATGCTCACAGGCACTACAGATCCAACATATCCTAAACTTCAAGTGTTCCTCATTTCTAATCTCCTCAACCTCCATCTCTGTCATCTCTAGTGCCTATGGCCCATGGAAAAAGCCAGCTAGATACACTTCACCTTGCTATCTGTAGCATGTAGACCAACAACATAGACCTCACAGGTCTCCGATTCCTAGTGGATTTTTTCCCCTAAGGACCACCAAACCTAAAACTGATCTACCTTTGCTCAGATACTTCAATTTCTATATGAAGTAATACAAATACAACCTAGTATCCCCAATTCCAGTCTTAACCCCAGTTGATGCATATGACAATATTATCTACTTTATAGAGTTGATAAGATAATCATCAGATAATGAGTTAACATTTGTAATGTGCTCATAACAGTGGTATATACAGCCTGATAAATAAAATTTAAAATAGTCAATGATCCTCATTGTATAAATACACAGCCTGACTCAATGTGTTCCCACTCAGCTTTTCTTAGGACTCGTCCTCCACATCCTGTCTTCATAGGTGTAAGAACTACACGCAGAGGCCACAAATTGCTGGGTTAATCATTTCATCTTGTGGGTAAATTTTTACTTTAATTCTCCAGTATTTGGATTTCAAATTAAGTGTATGATCAAGTATTAATGGTGTGATGATAGTTAACCTTAAGATGGGAAATACTTTTACAAAGAAATCTTCATCTCCTTTTGAGGCAGTGAAAAATTATTTATTATGTATTAAAATTTTGATCCTGCAAAGCAATAGCAGATTGATGAGCTGTTGGGGCCTGAATTATTCTCCAGGTTAAAAGATGCCTTTCGGTTGCATTAATCATCTAGCCTAAAACTAAAGCAGACAGAGGAGAGCCTTGTTTCTGAAGATCAGTGGACAGTGCAACACAGCATGGCTCACGCCAGGCAACACTATTTGAAAGCAGATTCATTTCCAGCAGGGTTGAGGAAACCAAAGCTTCCCTCCCAGGTCATCTTCAGCCACCCTCCCACTGCCCGTCAAGTTTCCTCATTTACATTGATTTTAAGAATTTAAGGGCTGGGGTTGTGGCTCAGCGGTAGAGCGCTCGCCTAGCATGTGTGAGGCCCTGGGTTCGATCCTCAGCACCCCGTAAACATAAATGCATTGCATTGTGTACAACTAAAGCAAATAAATACCTGCGAATACCATTATTTTATTTTCTTTTATTGCTGAGTAAAATTCCATTGTGTATATGGACCACATTTTCTTTATCCATTCATCTACTGAGGGACATCTAGGTTGGTTCCACAATCTAGCTATTGTGAATTATGCTGCTATAAACATCGAAGTGGCTGTGTCAATAAATATTTTTTTAAAAAAGAATTTAAATAAAAAATTAGATTGAAGTTAAATATATCATTTTAAACCAAATAAAAGCCCACGTATCATCCTGAAAAATAGCCTTTTGTGGACTGAGCATCCTTAAACTCAAAATGTGAAATTCAAAATACTTTACAATCCAAAACTTTTTGAAAGCCAACATGATTCTATAAGTAGAAAAGTCCACACCTGACTTCACAGGATAGGTCATAGTCAAAATACAGGTCCACTAAAAGTATATAAATTTACTTTCAGGCTCTATGTGTCTGAAATAGAAATTAATTTTGTTTTCAGAATTGGGTCCCATCCTCAAGATATCTCATTGTGTACACACAAATATTCCAAAACTTTTTTAAAAATCCAAATCGGAAACACCGAAGTAAATTACTGTTTTGCAATAAAGTGTTAAATGTTGTCTATGAGAACTGAACCATAATACTTTCCAGTTGGCAATTAACTATTTTCAGAGAGCAGTGGTATGTGTTGATTTTTCATTATCCAGCACTATGCTGGCCTGTGAGGACACAAAAGTGAATAAGATAGATGTGGTTTGTGCCTTGGTAGAGTTCGTGTTCTTTGGGAGGTTCAGATTAAACCAGTTATCAGATGGTAAATAAAATGTTCCCAAATTATGATTAAAATAAATGATGGAATCACATGAAACTCTAAAGAAAAATCATTACTTCAGAATGAGGGCTCTCTGCCTTGCCCACAACATTAGGATTGCCTGAGGAGTTTTTTAAACTCCCACATCATACCCCAGATCAATGAAAGAACATGGCAGGAGGTAAGGAATCAAGGCAACAGTTTTTAAAATCCCCCAAGTGATTCTAAACTATAGCCCAGATTGAGAATCATTGTTTACTCTCACAGAAAAAAAAAACTATAGAATTGCAAACACCTCAGAAAAATTCAGTTCCTATCTTGATAAAACTTATTATTAATACCAGTTGGGTGACCTTAAGTTAGCTCTTTGACCTCCACAGACTTTAGTTTTCTCATTTGTAAAATGAGTATAATATCATTTTTATGACTACTGCATGAAAATGAAATTATGCACAACAAATGCTTATCACAGTAACCTACACCTAGAAGTGCTCCACAACTGTTAGTGATCAGTACCATTATATTGGCTGTCTCCCTTTATGTTTCTTTTGGTTTTTATTGTTATTGTTAACAGCTCTGGTGCAGAGGATTGAACTTTCCTGAGGGCCCTAAACTGTCCATCATTGAAAATTAGCTACCAGTACTTAGTAGGCTTTTCTGGGGCCTTTAACAACCAGAAAAGACTTACCTTGAGATTTTTTCTTTCCCTGTTGCTTGTACCTCCTCAGCACCATTTTTTTTTTTTTTTTCCTGTTCCACAAATTTCCTTCTCACCTTGAGGAAGAATTGTCAATCTTTGTACAAAAGAGAGGGGAGATCACATGATTCCCCTGGGGCCAGGAGACACTGTGAGGGTAGTCCATTTCCTGCCTTTATTCCATCAGAATCTTCTGCAGCTAACTTATCACTCATCATAGAACATCCTAGAATCTAGTCAGTGTCCAGTTGCCATTGAATTATTCTCTGCTAATAAGCTGAGCAAGTTTCTACTTCTCTGAACTCTGAATGGAACCTCAGAACAAGAAGCTTGTATTTCTTCCAAACATTCAGTGTATATATCTAAAATGATAATGTGCACTATTTCCACACTACATCCAACTTTCTCATATATAAAAATGAGACTAATGACAAGAATTACCAGGTCTTTATCTAAAATATTACCATCCATGGTAAGGTAAAATAAATGCCACCACACCAAAAAATATATATCTGCAACAGAACTATGACTCAGTCACAATTGATGACACGCGCATTTTTAGCAATATCAGATACAAGAAAATTATGTTCCTGTAAAAGAATATAGACAGACACATTTTAAGCTCACTGGGATATAGATGCTTTTGTATGGTAAAATCAATTGTATGTCTGAAGACTTAGACATGTGCTTAGAGTCCTCACCAGAATTGCTCCAAGTGCATTGTAGCCCAGGCCACCTGTGTGATAGATTAGTAATAATATCCTTCCTTTCAAATCACTTCTTTGGGTTCCATGTATAAGGACTGAGATCCACTGTGATTAGCAGGGTGGAAAATGCGAACAACCTCTATGTCATATTGATACACTGTAAGTAGCGAGCACACAGCCCCTATCACAACTGTGGAAGCCAAACTTAAATCCTAGCAGATAATTACAAAATATTTATTACTAAGCCATGAGAGGGCAAAGCATACCATTGCTTTCAAATTTGCTTATAAAGATAAAAAGAAAAATATCATGATAAAGGTGGATATTGACTTATACATATCCACAATGTGGCCCTCACCACCTGAAAACAGTTGGTACAATCACCTGGGCCCCTGGATTCAGAAACTCCAGAGACAAGGAAACTTGCTTCTCCTTCCTCCCCTCACTCCTTCTTTCACTGTAACACAGAACGTCTTCCCTCCTGAGTATAAGAATAGGCTCCACGCCCTCTGGCCCAGCAATCACACTCCAAAGATATTACATCCCATTCAATTTCCCCCTCTAGTATGGGTTAGAAAAATCAAAAGAACCACTAGCTTTGTACAGCAGGACCTTTACTTTGGTTGGCAGATACGACAAAATGGGCAAAAGCAAAACAAATACCAAAAAAAAAAAAAACACCCACTATGAAAGCATAAGGACATTTTTCAAACCTCAAAATATTATCAACTGCAGTTTAGGTTTTAAATTTAGTTCTTGTATCATCCATGTACGTATTTGTGCCAAGTCAAAACTTAAGTATAGCATTCTATGTTTTACCAATTTTAATTTCTCGTCTTTAAATGATTACCAAAAAAAAAAAAAAAAAGACATGTTTTTGAAAACCAATGAAATAAATACAAGGGATGCAGGAGGACAGCCACCAAGTGGTGGGTGCATACATTAGTGATGGGAAACACAACACATTTGAGACATATATTTCAAGACATTCTTTAACCTCATTGATTTCTGCTATTTGGAGGATGTGCTCTGGCAAAGAAAAGTTGCCTCTAGGCACATATTACACAGTCAAATAGAAAGAGACAACACCTGCCAAAAGAATTTATAATCCTCAAGAAGAAGATAAACATCCACACTCACACACTTGTTAGTATGCATAAGCACACTACCTAATTGTGTAAAGAAGATTTAATATTCTCAGTGCTGATGCACCCTCAAGTTAAGCATCAGTGATCACATATAAGGGAGTTCAGTTATTCACAAAACTTTTTTGGTTAACTGTCTACTAAATCTATTGTTCATAAATTATCAGCAGGAGAAGCACCACATGCTGGGGATTCAGTAAATAATTCTAGTTCATCTTGACCTCAGGCACAGAGTACACCCAAGGATAAGCAGTAATCCTTGGGAAATATGCTGATAACTGCACCATGTTGCTTAAAAATGGAATGCCCTTTCTCACAATGAGATGCCTGAAGGAAGGTTTGTGCATATCTCAGGTCCAAACACTTGGTACTTCAGAATGCCCTGAGCATGTACTTCTCTCTCCTCTGCTTCAGAGAGAGTGCTGGGTGCAGAATTTTGATATAGTCTTTGTGAATCCAGTACATAGTACCAATAAAATATCCTAAATAAGTAAGTTAATTGGGAAAAGGGAGTAATTCTAATAAATTATCAGTGGCACAGAATTGGTGTAGCCCATGGAGCTGCCTGAGAATACACCTTAATGTGTTCGTTATCTACAGAGAACTGGAGGGGAAATTCACACAGGACATACATGAATGCAGCTTGGGAAACTGATATGTGAAAGCCGCAGGCCACTACCCAAGCTGCACTTTTATCTGTTTCCTATTGGACTTTCAGCAAAGATTTGAGGAAAAGTCTGAAAACCTGGTGTAGGTTACTTTGAAAGAAATCATAGCCTCACAAATCTGTTTCCTTGCTGGGCATGATGGTGCACACCTGTAATCACAGCGATTTATGAGGCTGAGGCAGAAGGATCACAAGTTCAAGGCCAGCCAGGGAAATCTGACCCAGAATATGATATAGAAAGGGCTGGGGATGTAACTCAGTGGTAGAGCACCCCTGGCTTCAATTCCTACTATGGAGGGGGAGCTGTTTCCTGAACTTGTGGCTTGCCCACTTGTTTAGGAAAAGTAAAGAAGAAAGGAAAACATAATGTGTACATACATATGTCACACACCATATTAAAGCCTTAGCAATTCAACCTAAGTTTTTGCAACTACTCATCAAAACAATTGTTCGGTTGTTATTTTCCTCATGTGCAGGATCTCAATGACAACTGAGATCCATAAGAATAAAAGGTCATCCTGTGAAAGAACAGGATGATAAGCCAGAGAAAAGTATAAAGCCAGGACACTAACTCCAAGATCTGTTCCTCATCGCTACAACGTGTTGCTTTCAGAAAGCAAGATGCCACTCATGGTGGCAGGGACCTCTTTAAGAGCAGCTTGCTTTGACCATCTGTTGAAATTAAAATCCTCTTGCTTGGGGTTAAAGTATAAACCATCTTGTTCAAGATTCTAGTATAGACGAGCAGCAGCAGAAGTCAAAGACTTTTTTTTAAAAAATAATTCCCTTGAATATATAAATTTTTAATAAAAATTAGGAAACTATGAGTGTTTTATTTTGGCATAAGAAACTTCTTATTCAGGACAGCAAAGGAGGAATTTCAGAAGAGTTCCAAGGAAGGGAACCCACAAGTAGCTCCAATACAAACCCTTCCCTAGAGCAGCACAGAGCGGAGGTCCTTTCTTCCTTCCTTGCATCCTCTTGAGAACCTGTCCATCCTCGAGGCTTGCTACACTGTGCAGGGCCAGATAAAAACCTGGAAGAGCACAGAGTGTGATTTGGGTTTTATTCTTGCTGTTTCCATTTAAATGAGGGCTCCATAGTGGCATACTGGAGTTCCATGCTTGATGAAGTAAACAGCATTGTTGAGAAATCACTGTTTTCCTGTTTTGTGTTTTGAGATCATTCTGAATTTGTTCCACTCGATTTTTCTACATCCCCTTCACCTTGCCATCATGTCTGTGTTCCTATGTGCCATCAAAAGTAGGGCAGCATACAACCACCCTTGATCCACCTCTAAGAGGTGTGGTTAAATATAAAAATCCTTCAGCTTCACCAATGTCGAAGGCCTCTCCCCTAGCTTCTTGTGGCCATCTCTCTTCCTTCTTTCTCAGAGCCACTAGTTAGAACCAAGCCCTGAACTCCATGACAGGAAATAACAAGTGAGGATATATTAGGACAAAAGGAGAAGAGGACAGAAAAGTGGACTAAGAAAGACTATAGGAGTGTTCCCTTTGTGCATAGGAACTAAAATGGATTGTGTGTGTGTGTTTGAGAGAGAGAGAGAGAGAGAGAGAGAGAGAGAGAGAGAGAGGTGGGGGGAGCCTGTGGCATCTGGATGTTGGGATCAGGTGCTATCGATGTGAATAAAAGCAACCAGCATACACATAAATAAGGCAGGAACCATTTAAGGTGAGGGGAATTGGGCTTTGTGGTACATCTACCTGTGCCTGGTCCTAGGTACACTTACCAATCACTCTAAACCACTCAGGATATTTATAGAACTAAGAAATATTTTCTCTTACACCACAAGAATTCCAAAATCCTGAGTATCTAGTGCACCCACTCTTTGACTCACCCATTGATTTTCCCTCACGCAGGCAGAGCATGGGTTGAACAACCCGTCCAAATAAGGTTTGAAGTTGCAAACCTTTATCATCATTCCTTTATCCTATTTTCATAAATAATCAAGTTGAGTGTTCAGAGCCAATTTAAAAATAAATTACATTCTTAACTACAAAGCTGACATAGATTATTACTCACCCTTGGTTACTGTGACTTGTGGAACTGATCTATAAGTAGATATAAAAATCTCCACATATTACCAGGACATTCTTAAATGGTCACCAACTTGGTCTATGAAGCACTTCTGGCAACAAAGGCCCATCTTTAACTGAAAGGTTAGTTCTCTCAGCAGCTGCAAAGTCTGCCCCTCAGGGCACGTCTCAAAGCTGAGAACTTATTACATAAGAGACAGTCTTATTGGGTATGCAGAGTAAATAACCTCGTTAAGAATGTAGTTGTGAAGAACTCCCGCTCAAATGGGTTCAAAGGGGGTGAACAAGGTAAAGGGAAGGGGCAGTCAAGTGTAAGGCCACTGTGGGATATAATTCATGTTGCTTTAATAATTTGGGCATGTCAAGTGTTAAGAAAGCTGTTTGCTTAGCACCAGGCAGAGGGGTTAATGAAAGCACCCAAGGAGACTTCAGTCTATGGATGCTGAAACCAGACCCAATGAACTAAGGAGATACTGGATGCTAAGCTATGCAAGGTCAGCTAACCTGCTGACCAAAGCTGTCAGAGAGGCCAGGCTTGAGGCTGCTAAGAAAGAGCTTAATTATCTAGCCTTTGTCATTAGAATTAGGACTAAACAGCAGGAGGAGTGTGCTGGACCACCAATTAAGTTAGTCAGAAGGTTATTCAGTTAAAGATCAGAAGTAGAGGTGAGACAGAGCCTGGAGGAGGCAAAACATCAAAGGTCTTCCTGGCCATCAGGGGGTTCCCCTTCCTACTGAGGACCAGGCCATTCCCATGACCTGACACTTCAGTGGGTCTTACTTTCTGGCACCACTGAAATTCCGGCCCTCACTCTCATAGAAGAAAGCTGTAACCAGGATGCCCAATGAACTTTAGTCCTTGCAGTCTTAAGATCTTTCACTGCACATTGAGTCTTCCTGCCAAATGCTATTATTGTTACAATCTTCTCTAAGAAACCCACATTATAACAAAAGCATGTTTTTCTATGGCTGCCCTCATCAGAATTCACAGAATGAACTTGAGTGGCAGGATCACTCAAGACATCTCAGGCAAGAAATCATCATCTTGACTCCTACTTCAGTTATATTCCCAGAGAAACCCTTTTCCACACCCTGCAAATACCCTCCCTGAGTCCGTAACAATAAGAACCCAGAGAATTAATCCTGACAGCACTATACTATACCCCAAATCCCTTAATCACTGTGGAGAGTTGGGTAGATGGCAGGCTTTACTAGAATTTTAGCTATTCAACTATCAAGAGGACTTCATTTGGTATTGTGGTGTTAACTACAGAGATTTCTTATCTAAATACTCTAAATCTGAAGTACATAAACTATACTTAAAATACACACACTGTACCTGAGGTATACAAACTCCATATCTGAAATGCATAAAGAATTCTAGGCAAGAACAACCCTAGACCCTTCCAGCCACACTTTTGATTCTTCAGAAGATGTTCTCATATTCACCTATAACATATTCTAAGTTTTTTTTTTTTAATATTTTTTTTTAGTTGTTGATGGATCTTTATTTTTATTTATTTATATGTGGTGCTGAAAATTGAACCCAGTGCTTCATACATGCTAGGCAAGTGCTCTACACCACTGAGCCACAACCCAAGCCCTCAAAGACTTTTTTGATCTGTTTCTGGCCATAAATAAGTGGGTAGGAGAAAATTTAATGTCTATTTGATATTAAGTAAATTCTTAATGACTTCTATATGTTCATATATTATAAACTTTTGGTTTTTTTTTTTTTTTTTTTTTTTTTTTTTGTGGTACCGGGGATTGAACTCAGGGGCACTCGACCACTGAGTCACATCCCCAGACCTTTTTTTTTTTTTGTATTTTATTTAGAGACAGGTTCTCACTGAGTTGCTAAGTGCCTCGCCATTTCTGAGGCTGGCTTTGAACTCGCGATCCTCCTGCCTCAGCCTCCCTAAGTGCTGGGATTACAGGCGTGCGCCACCGCGCCCGGCTTCTTTTGGGGTTTTAATCAGCAAATACTTAATTTGCAATATACTTAATAATCACAAAAATATATTTTCATGAATTAATTAACACTAAAACAAATGTTTTCCTTTAAATTTGTCACACTTTCTCAAGTTAGTACTTACTACATAAGACCCAATGTCACAGGTCTTACTGTAGTGGTAATATATTTTTTGTTTTAAAATACACTCCATTTTAAAATATGGGTGCATACATATTTTTTCCTTCCCTTTTTATGAGGTTTTGTTGTTGTTGTTGTTCAATGTCAATTTGAGTCAAGAGAGCTAAATCCACATTTTTCAGTGACACTGACTGGTGGAATAGGATATGGAAAAGAATGAACTCCAATAATTCTACCACTTCATTAAAAGTCATCTTTCTAGTATTTGTTGGGGTAGGGGGGTGGGACAGGGATTGGGACAGGGTGGCTCTGTCCCTCTGCATTACAGCAGTTTTCCTTCCAAATAGAGAATGAGCAGGCATGAATTATAGCCAGACCCAGGACAATAGCTCAGGATAATACATGCCACTTGGTAGATTAATAATTTATAAGATATTTTTCCATCTTTGCTTGGAATACAAATGAACATATTCTTGTCTCATTTAGAGTGATTTCTCACTTGGGGCTGAAGAGATGTTTAACACCTTAAATTCTACGGGCTTAGATTTTCTGATTATATTACCTAGGAAGTAAGCTAAATAACTAGAGTACTTGGCAAGAGAATCACATTCCACAAACCAACCACACATAAATAGTCTCCCTTCACATAAAGTTCCAATAGATTGGAAAGTTCAGTTTCACCATTTTACGTGTGCACACACACACACACACACACACACACACACAGTGCACACACCTGCACCATGCCATTAAGATAGTCCCCCATTAGCCAGGCATGGTGGCACATGCCTGTAATCCCAGCACTTGGGAGGCTGAGACAGGAGGATCACGAGTTCAAAGTCAGCCTCAGCAATGGCGAGGCACTTAGCAACTCAGTTGAGACCCTGTCTCTAATAAAATACAAAAAAAAAAGGGGGGGGGGCTGGGGATGTGGCCCAGTGGTCAAGTGCCCCTGAGTTCAATCCCCAGTACAAAAAAAAAAAAAAAAGATAGTCCCCCTGATCCCACAAGGTATATGGTCCAAGATCCCAGTGAATGTCTGAAACTAAACCCTAAATACACTATGCTTTTTCCTATATGTATGTGCCTATGGTAAATTCTAATTTACAAATTAGACATAGTAAGAGATTAACAACAAAATAAAATGATTTTACCAATATACTGTAATAAAATTGTCAGCATCTCTAATTCTGCACTTTGGAGCTACTAAGAAGTCAGGTAAGGGTTACCAGAGCACAAGCACTGTGACACCACAGGTGATCTGATAACTGAGCTAACTACCATGTAATTAACAGGCAGGTGGGATATGCAGTGTGAACATGCTGAACAAAGGGGTCATTCGTGTCCTGGGTGGGATGGGGAAAGATGGCATGAGACTTCGTCATCTAATCAGAAGGCACACAATTGAAAACTTATGAATTGTTTATTTCTGGAATTTTCCATTTAAATTTTTCAGACCTCAGGTAGATACCATGAAAAGGGAAACCATGAATAGGGTGGAGACTACTATATAAGAGTTTTCAGTAAAAGCTTCCACTCCACATCAAATGTGTTTGTGTGTGTGCTTTGCATGACAGTGATTTCATGTTTCCAATTGCTGTATCCATCTTTTCTGCCAGTCAGTGTGACTGCACCTGATGAAAGGTGAGTATGACAGGAGGGAGGGGGTACATGCCAACAAGAGCACAGCAAATGCCTGGAGCCTGTTTTTGCCCCATAAATTGACCTCAAGAGAAAACATTTTGTTATGGAGAGTAAGGTAGCCTTATTTAAATACATCAATAGAGAGAATTATTTTTTGCCCTAAGGCAAGGTCGAGGTTAATCTACAAATGCATGTTTCTTCTTGAAATATTTATATTAATATAGTTTGGTCTCTGGTGGTGTGGATTAGCAATGCTCATTCTGATGAGGAAGTGTCTATCTGCTCACACCCATCCCTTTGTGACTATCCCTCACTCTGCTACAGCTACTATTACAGAATGCAGTGACATCGTAACTTCTGCAATGAGGGATAATTTTGAGTGTAATAAATTCAGAGATGACTACAATTGTTGTAACACCTGAAGGATTGTGTGCTCAAAGAATTTTGCTAGAAATAAATACTAGTGTTTAACTAAAAAGTTAAACACTAGTTTTTACCTGAAAAGAAAGCAAGCTTTTAAAAGTCATTAGTAAAAGGATACAAGCAGAGAGCACAAAGGAAAGATGTTTAAAACCAAATGAAAGTTGAATTCTTACATTCATGTAGCAGGAATGAAACTTAAGCTCCAGACTCTCAGAGATCCAAGAAACAGAGTGACCATTTCAAGGTAAAGTCCCAGTTGAGAGGATACTCAGCTACTCTTTGTAGCTATCTGTGGTTAATGAATTTAAACCTCAAATATCCATCAAAGGACAATTGTCAGGGCCCAGGAGGTGGGTATAACTCAGTGGTAGAGTGCTTGCTTACCATGCTGAAAGCCCTGGGATCAATCTCCAGTACTACCAAAAAAAGAAAGAAAGAAAGACAGGAAACAACAAAAAAAAAAAAGACAACTGTCAGAAGTCAACAGTTTTTCTTACAAGTGGTCTTATAACACCCACTCATACCCAGTGTCCAAAATACATTCAGTAGCTGTGCTCTCTTAATCATATACTGTTTTCTCCAGTCTTCAGATCTGAAGAAACAAAAAAAGACACAAAGGAAAAACAGTCTAACTCAGATTTCTGATATTATAGACAAATTGGGGGGGGGGGCTCTAAAATAAGCAATTAGACTTTATACCTAACTATTCTACTTTTATCAAAATTCAGACTTTTAAAGTTTGAATTTTGGAGACAACTATAAAATCTCATTTGAAGCTTATTGTGATATGGTATTTTAATTTGAAAAAGACAATAACTTGAGAATAAGCTGAAAACCATTAGAATTAGTCTTTTTAGAAGCTCAGTAGAAATGTCTAGTTACAAGTTAAAAGATTACCTTTCTGGGGCTGGGGTTGCAGCTCAGTGGTAGAGTTCTTGCCTAGTATATGTGAGGCACTGGGTTTGATCCTCAGTACCACATAAAAATAAATAACTAAATAAAATAAAAGGATTGCGTCCATCTACAACTGAAATTTTTTTTAACAAAAGATCATTCTCTTTAAAAAATCACCTTTCCTGGAGCGATCCAAGATGGCAGACCAGCATTCTGTGTCACTCAGTGACCTGAGACTCAATAGTGAGAATACTGCTTCTCTGCGAGCTATATTCCTGCTCCTGCGCAGGAATCATGGCTATCCTGCCCGTCCAGCTCTGGGCCTCAGCATCAGAATAGGTCTCCCAAATATTCGCCCATGCAGGGCTACCACCAAGCAGAACCATCCACATCAGCACACACGTAGAATGTTCGGCCATTCACCCAAGCAGAAATCACAGACACCTCTCCCATGCAGGACACCTGGCAGCTTCCCACACACAGGAACTCTGGCCACCACTTCTGTGTGGACCCCCAACTACCAACATGGGGCTCCCCCGGTCACCACCATCTTGGGGACTCTGCAGCAGCTGAGATAATCCCCTACATGCAATAGTCTGCCTGTACCCAAGAACTTCACACAGGCTCTGAAGTCAGCCAACAGCCACACAATGCATGCCAGAGATATCTCTGAACTCATCGTCCAATGCCATCACCCAGCTCCCCTCAACCTGACCAGACACCACATCACAGAAAGCAGGCACCTCCACCTTGGGTCACCTTCAGCACCATTTTCCAATAGAAGCAACTTCCAGCTTGGAACTCTAGCTGGCCAGGTACCCAGTTTGTAACCCCCTCCCCCGCTCCCCAGCAGCTGCTACACCTGCACAGTGACACCCTGGCTACCTTCACCATCCAGAGGGCTGAAATACCAGCTAAAAACAGACAACCCCACCTATTGGATGTGAAGGGAAGCAGGAAACATACTGATCTCCAACCAAAACAATCCCTGTTCCTTCCTTCAAGATTTTTTTTTTCTTTTTATCTTCTCCCTCTCTATTCTCCTGCCCTCATATCCCTAACATATGTGAAACCAAAGTACTTTGAATGAATTAGGATTTTGAGGACTGGGACATCTGAATAGTATATTAAAGTTGTATTGTATGGTCTTTTTAAATTTCTTTCCACCAATTTCTACTATTTTGACTTTTTTATTTTTCTTAATATATTCGTGTTTGTTTTATGTACTCTACTGTTTTCCCACTTACTTGTCTACACAAAATTACTTCCTCTCTCTTCTCCTTCTACTAATCTACCTCTTTAGATTTCTCTTTCACACTTCCTAAGAAATAATAACTCAATATCCTCACATCCTACCTCCTCACCATATCATCTTAATCCTCACCCCTGATTCTTTGTCTATCATCAGAAACTATAAATCCTTTTACAAAACTACTGAGTATATTGTAGATAATAATTGAATTCACCATTTCTGTACATTGTGACCAAACTGTAAACATCTTAATAACAAATATTTGGTTTTAGGGTGTATATTGTTTATATTGGGATCTGTTAAGATTGTCCTTCACTTCAAAGGAGAGGTATTAGAACCCTACAGGGACAAAATAAGCCTATTGGGTAAAAATGGTAATGCCTCAGATCCACAGTGCTAGAAGGGAAGACACACAAGCAATATGAAAAGACAAGGGAAGAAAGTGCCCCAGATAAATCAACATACCACATTATTAGAATCCATGGCCAGCACAGCAGAAGAAATGACAGAGAAGGAGTTCAGGATGTACATAATTGAAATGTTCTGTGAATTAAAGTATGATATAAGAGAGCAAATACAGGCAGCAAAAGATCATTTTGAAAAAGAGCTACATAAACAAAAACAGGAAGCAAAAGATTATTTCAATAGGGAGATAGAGGTTCTTAAAAAAAGATATCCTTAAAATAAAAGAAACAATAAACCAAATTGAAAGTTCAATTGAAAGCATTACCTCTTGGAACACAGGACCTCCGACAATGAAGACAAAATATATAATCTTGAAAAGAATGTACACCATACAGTGAAAATGGTAAAAAACCATGAGCGGAACATTCAAGAAATATGGGATATCATAAAAAGACCAAATTTAAGAGTTATTGGTATAGAGTAAGGCATAGAGTTCCAAACCAAAAGAATGAGCAAACTATTCAATGAAATAATATCAGAAAATTTTCCAAACATGAAGCATGAATTGGAAAGCCAAATTCACGAGGCTTACAGGATGCCAAATGTACAAAATCAAAACAGATCCACACCAAGTTACATTATAATGAAAATGATTAACATACAGAATAAGGAGAGAATAATAAAATCCACGAGAGAAAGGAATCAGATTACACGTAGGAGGAAACCAATTAGATTGTGTGCAGATTTCTCAACCCAGACCCTGAAAGCTAGAAGATCCTGGAACAACATATACCTAGCTCTGAAAGGAAGTGGATGCCAACTAAGAATCTTATATCTGGCAAAATTAAATTTTAGAGTTGATGATGAAATAGAAACCTTCCATGATAAACTAAAGTTAAAAGAATTTACAACTCAAAAGTCTGCACTAAAACACATCCTCACCAAAATATTCCATGAAGATGAATTGAAAAACAACAATAAAAATCAGCAAAGGGAGGTATTACACTAAATGAAAAACTAATCAAAGGATAAAGCAAATTAAGTTAAATAACAAAAATAAACAAAAATGGCTGAGAATACAAATCATGTCTCAATAATAACCCTGAATGTTAATGACCTAAATTCACCAATCAAAAGACATAGACTGGCAGATTGGATGTAAAAAAAAAAATGAGCCAATAATATGCTGTCTCCAAGAGACTTATCTCATAGGAAAAGACATCCACAGAAGGTGAAAGGTTGGGAAAAAATCATACCACTCACATGGACTGCAGAAGCAAGCAGGGGTTTCCATCCTCGTATCAAATAAAGTAGACTTCAAGCCAAAGTTAATCAAAAGAGAGAAGGATATTTTATATTGCTCAAGGGAACCATTCATCAACAAGATATAACAATAATAAATTTATATGCCCAAAATAATGGAACATCTATATTCATCAAACTCTTCTCAAGTTCAAGAGTCAAATAGACCACAACACAATAATTTTGGGTGACTTTAACATACCTCATTCACCACTGGATAGATCACCCTAACAAAAGCTGAACAAAGAAACTATAGAATTCAGTAATACAATCAATAACTTAGACTTAACTGACATATATAGAATATTTTATTCTTCAATGAATGAATACACTTTCTTCTCAGCAGCACATGGATCCTTCTCTAAAATAGACCATATATTATGACACAAAGCAACTCTTGGAAAATATAAAAAGTAGAAATACTACCCTGTATTCTTTCAGATCATAATGGAATGAAATTAGAAATCAATGATAAAATAAAAAATAAAAGCTACTCCAACACCTGGAGACTAAACAATATGCTACTGAATGAACAATGGGTTGCAAAAGACATCAAGAAGGAGATGAAAAAGTTCTTAGAGGTCAATGAAAACACAGATACAACATATCGAAATCTCTGGGACACTATGAAGGCAGTATAAAGAGGAAAGCTCATTGCATGGAGTTCATTCCTTAAAAGAAGAAAAAGTCAACAAATAAATGACTCAACATTACATCTCAAAGCCCTAGAAAAAGAATAACAGATCAACACCAAAAGCAGTAGAAGACAGGAAGTAATTAAAATCAGAGCTGAAATCAATGAAATGAAAGGAAAGAAACAATTGAAAAATTGACAAAACAAAAAGGTGATTCTTTGAAAAAAACAAATAAAATTGACAGACCCTCAGCCAGGCTAACAAAGAGAAGGAGAGAAAAAACTCAGATTACTAACATCCATCATGAAAAAGGAAATATCACAACAGACACTACAGAAATACAGAAGATAATTAGAAATTATTTTCAAAACTGGTACTCTAATAAAGTAGAAAATATTGAAGGCATTGACAAATTTCTAGAGTCTTATCAATGCCCAAATTGAATCAGGATGATATACACGATTTAAACAGATCAATTTCAAGTGATGAAATAGAAGACATCATCAGAAGCCTACCAACCAAGAAAAGCCCAGGACCAGATGGATACATGGCTGAGTTCTACAAGACCTTTAAATAAGAACTAATACCAATACTCTTCAATTTATTTCAGAAAATAGAAAAAAAGAGAGCACTTCAAAACTCATTCTATGAGGCCAATATCACCCAGATTCCAAAACCAGACAGAGACAAATCAAAGAAAGAAAACTTCAGACCGATATCTCTAATAAACATACATGCAAAAATTCTCAATAAAATTCTGGCAAATCAAATACAAAAACATCAAAAAGATAGTGCACCACAATCAAGTGGGGTTTATCCCAGGGATGCAAGGTTGGTTCAACATATGGAAATCAATAAATGTAATTCAGCAAATCAATTGACTTAAAGATAAGAAGCATATGATCACCTCAATAGATGCAGAAAAAGCATTTGACAAAATACAGCACCCCTTCATGTTCAAAACACTAGAAAAATTAGGGATGACAGGAACATATCTCAACATTGTAAAAGCTATCTATGCTAAGCCCCAGGCCAACATCATTCTAAATGGAGAAAAATTGAAAGCATTCCCTCTAAAAACTGGAACAAGACAGGGATGCCCTCATTAACCACTTCTATTTAACATAGTTGTTGAAACGCTGGCCAGTGCTCTTTTTTTCTTAGACAAAAGAAATTAAAGGGATACAGATAGGAAAGAAGAATTCAAATTAGTGCTATTTGCCAATGATATGATTCTATACCTAGAAGACCAAAAAAATTCCACCAGAAAACTTCTAGAACTAGTAAATGAATTCAGCAAAGTAGAAGTATACAAAATCAACAATCATAAATCAAAGGCATTTCTGTATTTAAGTGACAAATCCTCTGAAAAGGAAATGAGGAAAACTACCCCATTTACAATAGCCTCAAAAAATAAAAATAAAAATAAAAAAACTGGGAATCAAGCTACCAAAAGTGGTGAAAGACCTCTACAACTAAAACTACAGAACTCTAAAGAAAGAAATTAAAAAAGACCTTAGAAATCTCCCTTCTTCTTGGATAGGCAGAATTAATATTGTCAAAATGACCATACAAATCAAAAGTATTGCACAGATTTAATGCAATTCCAATCAAAATCCCAATGATATTCCTCATAGAAATAAAAAAAGCAGTCAAGAAATTCATCAGGAAAAATAAGAGATCCAGAATAGCTAAAGCAAGCAAGAAGAGTGAAGCAGGTCGCATCACTATATCAGACCTGAAACTATACTACAGAGCAATATTAACAAAAACAGCATGGTATCGGCACCAAAATAGACTGGTAGGCTAATGGTACAGAATAGAGGACACAGAGACTAATCCACACAATTACGGTTATCTAATATTAGACAAAGTCACCAAAAACATACATTGGAGAAAAGATAGCCTCTTCAACAAATGGTGCTGGGAAAACTGGAAATCCATATGCAACAAAATAAAATTAAACCCCTGTCTCTCACCATGCACAAAACTCAACTTAAAGTGAATCAAGGGCCTAGGAATTCAACCGGACACCCTGCATCCAAGAAAAAGTAGACCCAAATCTCCATCATATCGGATTAGGCCTCTACTTCCTTAATAAGATTCCTATAGTGCAGGAACTAAAATCAAGAATTAATAAATGGGATGGATTCAAACTAAAAAGCTTCTTCTCAATACCATGCTGTTTTTGTTACTATTGCTTTGTAGTACAATTTAAGGTCTGGAATAGTAATGCCACCTGCTTCATTCTTCTTGCTAAGAATCACTTTGGTTATTCTGGGTCTCTTATTTTTCCAGATGAATTTCATGATTGCTTTTTCTATTCCTATGAGGAATGATATTGGGATCTTGATTGGTATTGCATTGAGTCTGTATAGTACTTTTGGGAGAATGGTCATTTTGACAATATTAGTTCTACCTATCCATGAACAAGGTAGATCTTTCCATTTTCTAAGATCTTCATTAATTTCTTTCTTTAGTGTACTGTAGTTTTCATTGTAAAGGTCTTTCACTTCTTTTGTTAAGTTGATAACCCAAATTTTTTTTTGAGGCTATAGTAAATGGGGTGGATTTCCTAGTTTCTCTTTCTGAGGATTTGTTGCTGATGTACAGAAATGCCTTTGATTTATGGGTATTAATTTTATATCCAGCTACGTTGCTGAATTCATTTATTAGATTTAGAAGATTTCTGGTGGAATTTTTTGGATCTTCTATGTATAGAATCATATCATCTGCAAATAGTGATAATTTGAGTTCTTCTTTTCCTATCTGTATCCTTTAATTTCTTTTGTCTGTCTAATTGCTCTGGCTAGGGCTTCAAGAACTATGTTAAATAGGAGTGGTGAAAGAGAGCATCACTGTCTTATTCCAGTTTTCAGAGGGAATGCTTTCAATTTTTCTCCATTTAGGATGATGTTGGCCTGGGGCTTAGCATAGATGGCCTTTACAATGTTGAGGTATATTCCTGTTATCCTTATTTTTTCTAGCATTTTGAACATGAAGGGATGTTGTATTTTGTCAAATTCTTTCTCTGTGTCTATTGAGATGATCTTATGATTTTTATCATGAGCCTGTTGATGTGATGAATTATATTTATTGATTTCCTTATACTGAACCAACCTTGCATCCCTGGAATGAAGCCCACTTGATCGTGATGCACTATCTTCTTGATGCGTTTTTGTATTCAATTTGCCAGAAATTTATTGAGAATTTTTGCATCTATATTTATTAGAGATATTGGTCTAAAGTTTTCATTCTTTGATTTGTCTCTGTCTGGTTTTGGAATCAGGGTGATATTGGCCTCATAGAATGAGTCTAGGAGTGTTCCCTCTTTTTCTATTTCATGAAATAGTTTGAGAAGTATTGGTGTTAACTCTTCTTTAAAGGTCTTGTAGAACTCAGCTGTGTATCCATCTGGTCCTAGGCTTTTCTTGGTTGGTAAGTTTTTTATGGCAGCATGGTATTGGCATCAAAATAGACCAGTTGACCAATGGTACAGAATAGAAGACTCAGAGATGAACCCACACATCTACAGTTATCTTATATTAGACAAAGGTGCCAAAAATGTTCACTGGAGAAAAGAGAGCCTCTTCAACAAATGGTGTTGGGAAAACTGGAAATCCTCATGTAATAAAATGAAATGAAATCTCTTTCTCTCACCATGCTCAAAACTTAACTCAAAGTGGATCAAGAACCTAGGAATTAAACCAGAGACCTTGCACCTAATAGAAGAAAAAGTAGGCCCAAATCTCCATCATGTTGGTTTAGGCTCCAACTTCCTCAATAAGACCCCTATAGTGCAAGAACTAAAAACAATAATCAATAAACGGGATGGATTCAAACTAAAAAGCTTCTTCTCAGCAAAAGAAACAATCAGTGATGTAAATAGAGGACCTACAGAATGGGACCAAATCTTTACCACAAGCACATCAGATAGAACACTAACCTCAAGGATTTATAAAGCTCTTAAAAGCCTTAACACCAAAAAAC
Organism: Tamias sibiricus; assembly: GCA_025594165.1. Taxonomy (NCBI): domain Eukaryota; kingdom Metazoa; phylum Chordata; class Mammalia; order Rodentia; family Sciuridae; genus Tamias; species Tamias sibiricus. The sequence continues at coordinate 48,115,112 of CM046662.1, forward strand.
AAATAACCCAATCAATAAATGGGCCAAGGAACTACACAGATACTTCTCATAAGATGATATACAATCAGTCAACAAATATATGAAAAAATGTTCAACATCTCTAGCGATTAGAGAAATGCAAATCACAACAACTCTAAGATTTCATCTTACTCCAGTCATATTGGCAGCTATCAAAAAAACAAACAACAATAAATGCTGGCAAGGATGTGGGGAAAAAGGCACACTCTTACATTGCTGGTGGAACTGCAAATTGGTGAAGCCAATCTGGAAAGTAGTATGGAGATTCCTTGGAAAACTGGGAATGGAACCACCATTTGACCCAGCTATCCCACTCCTTGGCCTATTCACAAAGGACTTAAAAACAGCTTACTACAGGGACACAGCCACATCAATGTTTATAGCAGCACAATTCACAATAGCTAGATTGTGGAACCAACCCAGATGCCCATCAGCAGATGAATGGATAGGGAAACTTTGGTATATATACACAATGGAACACTATTCAGCACTAAAAGAGAATAAAATCATGGCATTTTCAGGTAAATGGATGGAGTTGGAGAAAATAATGCTAAGTGAAGTTAGCCAATCCCAATAACCAAAGTCGAATGATCTCTTTGATATGAAGATACTAACTTATAAAGGCAAGAGAGAGGGAATGAGAGGAATGAAAGAGTTTTTAAATAGAACAAAGAGGGGCGATGGATGGGAGGGGGAAAGAGGTAGGAATAATAGCAGACTGAGTTATCCATGATTACCCTAAATACACGTATGAAGAGAAATTTGTTGTAAAAATACTTTATATTAAACCAGCAACTAGAAAAATTGTGCTCTTTATATGTAATATGAAATGAAATGTACTCTGAAAACATGTATAACAAATTAGAATAATAAATTTTTTAAAAAAAAAAAAGCTTCTTCTCAGCATAAGAAACAATCAGTAAGGTGAATAGAGAGCCTATAGCTTGGGAGCAAATTTTACCACTTGCACATCAATCATCACGGTATATAAAGAACTCAAACAGCTAAACACCAAAAAAAAAAAAAAAAAAAAAAAAAAAAAAACCCAATCAATAAATGGGCCAAGGAACTGAATAAACACTTCTCAGAAGAAGATATATAATCAATCAACAAATATATGAAAAAACGTGGGGACTGGGGACATAGCTCTGTTGGTAGAGTGCTTGCCTTGCATGCACAAGGCCCTGGGTTCAATCCACAGCACCAAAAAAAAAAAAAAAAGTTCAACATCTCTAGCAATTAGAAATATGCAAATCAAAACTACTCTAAGATTTCATCTCACTGCAGTCAGAATGGCAGCTATTAAGAATACAAACAACAATAAGTGTTGGTGAGGATGTGGGGGGAAAGGCACGGTCCTACATTGCTGGTGGGACTGCAAAATGGTGTAGCCAATATGGAAAGCAGTATGAAGATTCCTTGGAAAACTAGAAAACACCTTTTGACCCAACTATCCCACTCCTCAGTCTATACCCAAAGGACTTAAAAACAGCATACTACAGGCACACAGCCACATCAATGTTTATTGGAGCACAATTCACAATAGCTAAACTGTGGAACCAACCTAGAAGGCCTTCAGTTGATGAATCAATAAATAAAATGTGGTATATATACACAATGGAATATTTCTCAGCAATAAAAGAGAATAAATAATGGCATTTGCAGGTAAATGGATGGAGCTGGAGAATATAATGCTAAGTGAAGTTAGCTGATCCAAAAAAACAAATGCCAAATGTTTTCTCTGATATAAGGAGGCTGATTCATAGTGGGGTTGGGACAGGGAGCATAGGAGAATTAGAGGAACTCTAGATAGGGCAAAGGGGAGGGAGCGAAAGGGAGGGGGAATGGGGGTAAAAAAGATGGTGGAATGAGATGGACATTATTACCCTAAGTACGTGTATGAAGACATGAATGGTGTGAATATACTTTATATACAACCAGAGATATATAAAATTATGTTCCATATGTATAATATGAATTATAATGCATTCTGCTATCATATATAACAACTTAGAATAAAACATTTAAAAAAAAACACCTTTCCTAAACCAACAAAAACTAGTTAGAAAAATGTATTGGAATAGTAACCCACATTTACAATAGCAATGAAAATATGATACAAAGAACAATGATCAAAGAGATCATTTGTGATACCCATGTTTGCATCAGTGAAAAAAAAAAAGGCATTAAGGCATTAAGATTCAGCTCACCCAAATTATAATGAATGTAGCAAGTGCTAATACAATACCTACTACGTGCCTGCTGTTGTTTTAATCTAATCCTCACAATAGCTCTAGAATGTAGGTATTATTAGTAGTCCCATTTTACAAACAGGGGATGCCACATATAAGCAATTCTTTCAAGAACATATGTTAGTAAGGATGTGGATTAATCACCTGCCCTCCCCATAGGAGAGTTACCACATTCTAAAGAGTGGACTGAATTTTAGCTTATTAAATATTTAATAAATGTTTATTATGTTAGCATATTGGGTTTTTTAAAGGTCCAATTTATGACATATTTGAGTTTCATTTTATATGCTAAAGTAGCATTTGTGATACTGTGAAATTCTTTATATATGCCAAGGTATAAAGTTCATTAAAATGACTTTGTAAGATTTGGAACAAGCTTTATTAAGCAAGTTTTTGTAGAGGTTGTAGAGGTTTATGGTTGTTCTATCATTTCTTCAAAGGTTATGGTGGCTTACGTAAATGGCCCCATCTTTGATCAGAAACATAAACTCCCATCATTAAGGTCACTGGAATAATCTATGGATTTTCACTTCATCCTTTGCTGCAGGGAAAGGAGGAGGGGAGTGATCACTTCATTAAGGAAGATCGTATGATGTGGAGAATATACCATAAAACAAGAAGGAAAGTGAAAAACTTTTTTTTTTTTTTTTTTTCCATCTCCTTGGATTTGGAGAAGAGGGTAAAAGAGAAAAGGGAAAGAGGCTGTAACCACATTCTCCAGACTCAAGTCTTGGAGGAGAAATTATACTAGATCAAACAGAAAACTCAAGAGAGAAGCTGTGAGCACATTTTTTGTGTGTGTCTAAAAGAGCAGAATGCTTTGCTTAGTACATAAACACATACCCGTGTCTGTCTACCCCAAACTGCTGCTTCAATGCAGAGAGACAGCTCGATGTCTTTAAGGAAGGAAAGGCATCTGAATTAGGGCTCTAGCCACTCTGGACCCCATGTGAGTGGAAGAGCCTGGGTGTGTAGTCAGATTCCTCCACCATGCGTCTGCAGAGTGAAGGTCAAGGATGGCTTCTCTGGAAGTTATCTGAGGGTGTGTGATGACAGGGTGATACAACTCTGTGGTTCAGGGCTACAAAGCAGATTATTCAGCCTGGGGACTGAAAGGAGCCACAACCAGACCACAGGTGGTGGGCTAGAAACAGCTGAGTCTTAGTAGGTTCACCAGTCAGAGATGAGAGGATCAAATGGCTACACCAGGCAGACAAAGACAACCACAGAAACCAGAGACCCAGAGCAAAGGATAAAGCCTTACAAGCATGGACTCAGGCCACCTTCCTTGTCACTTTGGAAGCATCCAAATCCCACCTTTAACAATGCATACCCAGACTCCTAACAGAGATTGAATTGCCACAGTTTTAAATTTTTGAAGAGGACTACAACTTTTATGTTTGATTAAATTATACTTGTCTTCATTCATTCAGCATGGCAGTGTCAAGAGGAAGAAGGCACAGAAGAAAACAATATAAGCCATGTTTGTATCTGAATGTATGTGGACCTACTATTACCTTGCTTCAATAGCGTTTATTATGGCAAAATGGAAACTGTTTTATGAGAAACTGGCTTCATGAGTTTCCTCAAACAAAATGTCATATTGTGACAGAAAAAAGGATAGAAAGAGAGATCAAGAAAGAGAAAGTGATGGAGAGAATGAGACTCTGGTTTGAAAAGAATCTTTGTAGAAAAACATGGTGTAACTGAAAGTATTATCTTTTCCTTATTATGTTCCAAGCACTATTGTAAAAACCTTCAAGAAGGAATTCATTAAGTACAACCACAAGAATGGGATCCTAATTAGAATAAGTTATACTCCATGTATGTATAATATGTCAAAATATACTCTACTGTCACATATATCTAAAAAGAACAAATAAAAAATGAATTTGTTAAATACAATGTAATCTATGGATGAAGGAGAGATTATTCACCATCTCCATTTTATAGATTCAAAAAGTGAGGTCTGGGAAGGTTAAACAACTCAGCACAGCACAGCTGATACGTGGTAAAGCTCAGGTTTACACTGAGTTTACCCTATGCTGCCTCTTTGGTGTTTAAGTCACATCTAGGTTAAATATGTCCACATTTCCTCTAGTCCTCTGTTGCTAGAGGATGCTCATCCAAGATGAGAAGTCTGTATTTTTGGTGGGAACCAATCCTCTGACTGACCTCTCCCCTGAGTTCCAGGACCTGCCTCTTGAATGTGTCCACTTGAATACGCCATCATCCCATCAAATTCAGCATGCCACAAGCTGAACACAGCCTGTCCTCCTAGAATCGCCCCTCTTTTAGTATTCTCCACTTGTACTTGACACTAGCTTCTTCTCAAGACATACCCAGAATTGATCCTAGAACCATCCTTGGTTCCCCACCCTCACATCTCATCTGTCATCAGATCCACTATGAGCCCTATCAGGCTATGTCTAAGAAAAGCACAGTATGAGGAATATGGTATAGCAAATAGTAGATATTGCTATTTCCAAATCAGTTAAAAGAAGGGGGGTATTGGGAAATTTTTATAGGGGAAATATCCTATTAACTGAGTTTTAAGAGTTGACTAGAAGGTTTCCAGGTGTGCCAAGATGAGGACTGGATTGAAAGATATTTCAGGCAGAAGCACAAGTATAAACAAAATCAGAATACTACTGTTTTTCATCTAATTGTTACCATGTCCACAGGACAAGGAATCCAGGGGAAGAGACAGTGACTTAAACACCCAAAGCTTGTATCTCTCATACCTTCTAAACCCCATAACTGGGACCCCACAATTTCCTGACCAATGGCCATGAGCCCTCTTCCAGGGTCTGCAAAGACCTCTCTGATCTGACTCCCAAGAGCGACCAGACAATCAATATAATTATCCCTTAGCCACAGAGGTCACCAAAGGATGAATATTTGGACTGAGCGGATAGAAGAGAGTATGAATTAGGTTGGACATGGAATTCAAATTGTGCACATATACATGAAAGGTTTCATGTGGTACAGAATGGAACCAGCCATAGGAAGAGAATGGAGAGTACAGGGTCCATCTGTTCTCTTATTCTGAAATGTTAAGGACAGGCCCATGTATATAATCTCTGTCAGAGATCTACAAAGCTTTATTGTTAACATTTAGCCTTATGAACGTTTCTACAACATGAAAGCATTCATATAGCCCTAACATTCTGCACTCAAATTTTAAGAAAGAAAGTTTTGTAAAATTGGTTCTCATTATTCACGGTAGTTCTATAAACTTGCCATGCACATTGAGTTAGTTAATATTAAATCATTGCTTCTACAGGAAATACAAAGTTAGGTTCCCTTGAGCCTCTGATCACAACATTTTCATCAAATGATCAATACATCACCTTGTTTTGTTAGTGTTTCTGTTTTAAAACAACATATTTAATATATAATTGTTCATTCACCAGCATCGAACTCACAGCCAGCAGCACTATAACCCAAATCTAAACATTTATCTAACGCACATATTTTCTCCATATAACACATCACACCCTTCTTTCACTTAGTGAAAACAGGTAACATTTCAGTACCATGCTTCAGGGCTATTTTAACAGTGAAATCACCAAACACACACACACACACAATAAGGAAAGAATGGCACTGAATAAACCACAAAAAGATCACTCATTTATAGTATGAAGGTTGAAACAATAAAGCAGGGTATCTCCTTGTTCTACTTTAGCAGGGAACATGTGCACTAGGCAACTCAAATTTTTCATCATTTTGTGTTTATTGGTAATGACTGCAAAGGTTTCATGAGTATTAATCTTGGTAGTACATATAAATTTGGCAAGTAAGCAAATTCACAAATACAAAACTCACAAATAATGAGGATCATCTCTAATTCGAAGTCTGGGATCTTCCTCTTAGGAATTCACCTCACCATAACCCCAGATACCAAGGGACATTTGGAATCAAAAAAGTGAAGCAAGTCTGGCTTCCACGACTAAATGAGAGTCACCTTCCAGCCTAACCCAAATTGAGTGTGGAGGTTGCCTCTGCATCTGAACAAAAAATACAAGATAAACAAACTGAAAAACCAAAATTCTTTGCAGATCCATCCAAGTGAGGCCAAAAACCAAACTACCATGCCCCAAATTACAGAGACAGGAAAATACAGACAATCACAGATTACCTGAACAGAAACCTCCATGGGAACAAGTGTGGAGGTAGGGAAACCTGATCTGTAGTTGACAAATTGCTGGAGACTTACTATAGACACATCTGAGAGATAAAATCGCCAGGGGAATCTAGTAATGGGTTTGGGGGAGCACAGAGAACAACCGGGGACACATTTGAATGTGGAGTGGATGCCTCCATTCAAACAAGTGAATTAGATGCAGATCTTATGCCCTTTACAAAAATAACTCAAAATGAGTCGTACCTAAGGGCACAATGCAAAACTATAACTCCTAGAACAAAGCAAAGGAGAAAATCTTGATGATCTTAGGAATGGCAATGACATATTAGATACAAAAACAAATGCATGATCAAGGTCAGAAAATTTAAAATTTCTGCTTGGTAAAAAGATAATGACAAGAGAATGAGTAGACAAGCCACGGATGGAGAAAAATATTCAAGACACATCTGATGAAGGACTGTTATCCAAAATATACCAAAAAAAAAAAAAAAAAAAAAAAAAAAAAAAAAAAAAAAACTTTTCAGACTCAACAATAAGAAAATAAATAACTCAATTTAAAAATGGGTCAAGTCCCTTAGCAGATCTCTCACAAAGATGATACACAGATGGAAAATGAGGGTATAAAAAGATTCTCCACATCATGTAATCGGGAAAATCCAAATTGAAAATCCAAATTGTGTTTGCCTATTAGGTGGGCCAAAACCCCAAACACTGATAACACCAAAGGCTAGTAAGGATATTAAGCAGCAAGAACTTTCATTCATTGCTCTCATTCTGGTGGGAAAGCAAAATGGTACAGCCATGTCGGAAGATAGTGCAGTGGTTTGGATCTGGAATGTTCCCCCAAGCCTCACGTGTTGAAAGCTTGGTCTCCGATATAGCAATGTTCAAAGGTAAGACTTTTGGAAAGTGATTGGATTACAAGTGTTCTGATCTCATCAATGTGTGGTTCCACTGATGAATTAATAATTTAATGACATTATTGGGAGGTGATGGAAACTGCAGGAGGTAGAACCTAGTTGAAAGGACTTGGTCCTTGGAGTATGCCCTTAGGGACAATCAGGCTCCTCCCTCTCCCACTGATTCCTAGATGCCATGAGATGAGCAACTTTCCTCCACCACGCCCTTTTGCCATGATATTCTGCCTTGCTTCAGGCCCAAAGCAATGAAGCAGACCAACCATGGACTGAAACTTGTGAAACCATGAGCCAAAATATCTGTTTCCTCCTTTAAATTGTTTTTCTCAGATATTTTTGTCACAGTGATGAAAAGCTGACTAGCAGAGAGTTAATTTCTTATAAAACTAAATATACCATTACCATATGATGCAGCCATAGTGCTCCTTGATATTTACCCAAGGGAATTAAAAACTTATGTCCACACAAAAATCTGCACACAGATGTGTATAGCAGTTTTTTTTCTTTTCATAATTGCTAAAATTTGGAATCAAGATGTCTTTTTTTGTGTGTTTGGTGCTGGGATTTGAACTCAGGGCCTTGTGCATATAAGGCAAGCACTTTACCAACTGAGCTATATCCCCAGCCCAAGATGTTTTTTAGTAGGTGAGTAGATAAACTGTGAGTGCTAGGCAATGGAATACTATTGCAATGCCAATCAAAATCCCAATGACATTCCTCATAGAAATAGAAAAAGTAGTCATGAAATTCATCTGGAAAAATAAGAGACCCAGAATAGCTAAAGCAATTCTTAGCAAGAGGAGTGAAGCAGGTGGCATCACTATACCAGACCTTAAATTATACTACAGAGCAATAGTAACAAAAAAAAAAAAAAAGCATGCTATTGGCACCAAAATAGGCTGGTAGACCAATGGTACAGAATAGAGGACACAGAGACTAACACATATAATTTCAGTTATCTTATATTAGACAAAGGCGCCAAAAATGTACATTGGAGAAAAGATAGCCTCTTCAACAAATGGTGCTGGGAAAACTGGAAATCCATATGCAAGAAAATGAAATTAAACCTCTCTCACCATGCACAAAATTCAACCCAAAGTGAATCAAGGATCTAGGAATTAGACCAGAGACACTACACCTAATATAAGAAAAAGTAAGCTCTAATCTCCAACATGTTGGATTAGATCCCAAGTTCCTTAATAAGAATCCTGTAGCACAAGAATTAATACCAAGAATCAATAAATGGGATAGACTCAAATTACAAAGCTTCTTCTCAGCAAAAGAAACAATCAGTGAGGTGAACAGAGAGCCTACTAATTGGGAACAAATTTTTACCACATGCATGTCAGATAGAGCACGAATCTCTAGACTATATAAAGAACTCAAAAATCATAACACCAAAAAACAAATAACCCAATCAATAAATGGTCCAAGGAACTGAACAGACACTTCTCAGAAGAAGATATACAATCAATCAACAAATACATGAAAAAATGTTCAACATCTCTGGCAATTAGAGAAATGCAAATCAAAACCACTCTAAGATTTCATCTCACACCCGTCAGAATGGCAGCTATTAAGAACACAAACAACAATAAATGTTGGAGAGGATCTGGAGAAAAAGGCACACTGATACATTGTTGGTGGGACTGCAAAATGGTGCAGCCAATATGGAAAGCAGTATGGAGATACCTTGGAAAACTTGGAATGGAACCACCTTATGACCCAGTTATCTCACTCCTTGGTCTTTACAGGGACACAGCCACATCAATGTTTATAGCAGCACAATTCACAATAGCTAAACTGTGGAACCAACCTAGATGCCCTTCAGTAGATGAATGGATAAAGACAATGTGGTATATACACACAATGGAGTATTACTCAGCAATAAGAGAGAATAAAGTCATGGTATTCACAGGTAAATGGATGGAGTTAGAGAATATAATGCTAAGTAAAGTTAGCCAATCCCAAAAAGCCAAATGCCAAATGTTTTCTCTAATATAAAGGAGGCCGATGCACAGTCGGGTTGGGATGGGGAGCATAGGAGAATTAGAGGAACACTAGAATGGCCAATGGGGAGGGAGGGGAAGGGAGGGGACAAACGGGTGAAGACAAAAAAAAAAAAAAAAAAGATGGTAGAATGAGGTGGATATCATTACCCTAAGTGCATGTATGAAGTTACAAATGGTGTGAATATACTTTTTATACAACCAGAGATATGTAAAAATGTGCTCTACAAGTATAATATGAAATGTGATTTAAAAAAAAAAGAAAGAAAGAAATGAACTATTGGGGCAGGGCTCAGTGGTGCAGCACTTGCCTAGCGTGTGTGAGGCACTGCATTTGATCCTCAGCACCACATTAAAAAATAAAATATGTTCATCTAAAACTGAAAATAATATTTTTAAAAAGAAATGAACTGTTAAGGCCAGCATGGTGTCATAAGCCCAGCTTTTCAGGTGGCTGAAGCAGGAGAATCATGACTTTTTAAGTCCAACCTGGGAAACAAAGGCCAGATAGCGAGACCCTGTCAAAAAGAAAGAAAGTACAAAAGAAAAAAGAAATGAAAGAAGGAGCTATCAATTCATAAAAAATATGTGGAGGGATCTTAAATCTTATTTGAAATAAACAAATCTGGAAAAGGCTATGGCTATATACGTCTAATTACAGAATACTTTGGAAAAGGCAAAACTATGAAGACAGTAAAATAAAACTCAGTGCTCACCAGAATTGAGGGAGTTGGGTTGGATAGACAAACAGAAGACAGTTATTTTTTGCAGTGGACTTTATGGTCCCGTAATGATAAATAGAAGTCATTGTACATTTGTCCAAACCCGTAAAGTCTTCAGCAGGAATTAGCCTAACGTAAACTATGGACTTTGGGTGATAATGTGTCAAAGTTAGCTTAACTAATGTATCACCGCTTGTGGTGAAGTTGATACTAGGGGAGGCTGAGCATGTTTGGGGTCAGTAGATATGTGAGAAATCTTTATATCTTATCAAGTTTTCTGTGAACCTAAAACTTCTCTAAATACTAAAATCTATTTAAAATGTTCAATAAGAAAAAAGTGACATAGCTTCCCAAGGGTGACACAGTCATATTTCAGCTCTTCTCCAACTAGAGCCAAGAAAGGAAAACACAGTCACACTCTGTAGAACAGCCATCTATATCTGGATTTTCTTTCCCTGCTTTAGGCAAGGACTAAGTCACTTTGTCTTTCTAATGCCAGGGCCCCGCACAATGTCTGCTGTAGCAGGTCCAAATACTCTTGGTCCATTCAAATAATAGTATGTAAATGGGAACATTGGTCCTCTCTCACAGACTCTCCTGCCTCCCAGTTATGAAAGATCCTCAGGTTAAAAAGACCCTGGAATCCTTTTTCAGAGTAATCAATAATAGAACACAGTTTCTGAACAAGATCTTTAGATGATCCAGTTAAATCCAGCCTCCCTTCTTCTCAGCCTTCTAAAGCTATCAGGTGCAAAGTTGCAATATCAGATCTTGTCATAGCATACGTGCACTCAGACCTCCACATCCATGGTTCCATTTCTGCCAATTCATCCTACTACAAATTGAAAATAGTTTTTTTTAAAAAATTGTGTCTACAATAGCTGAACTATGGAGCCAGCCTAGGTGTCCATCAAAGGATGAATGGATAAAAGCAAATGTGGTATATTTATACAATGGAGTTTTATTCAGCCATAAAGAAAACAAAATTGTGTCATTTGCAGGAAAATGGATGAAACCAGAGGTCATTAAAACAAGCAAAATAAGTCAAGCTCAGAAGGTCAAGGGTTATATGTTTTCTCTCATATACGGAAGCTAGAGAGGAAAAAGGAAAAGAAAGTCTCAGTGGGGTGGGACTCATGAAACAAAGGAAGATCAGTAGAGGAAAGGGACCAGGGAGTGAGAGGAGGGAAGGGAGTGGGGAAGTGCAAGGGAGTGATATTGGCCAAATTATATTATTATATTGTGTGTATGTATGAATATACTAACAACATATAATGCACCAATTTAAAAAAAATTTAAATTTATGTCTGTACCAACCATGTACAGACTTTTTTCTTGTCATTATTCCCTAAACAACACAGGATAACATATTATGTCATATTAGGCATTATAAGCAATCTAGAACTGATTGAAAGTATGTGAGACAATGCATGTAGGTTATATGCAAAAACTATATCTTTATATATAAGGGACTTGAGTCTTCTTGGGTTTTGATATCAGCAAACCATCCTGGAACTAATCCTCTATAAATACCAAGGGAAAATGGTATATTCCAACGTTCTTTTTCACGCCTGACAAGTAAAGAAGTGCCTTCTTTTTCAGGGATAATAAACTGCCTCCCAATCTCTTCAGGAAATTATTCATGTCTATTTTAAGTATGAAGCCAAAAAATGTCACCTGCCACAGGGCTGGCCACAGATGTATAGTCACTCCCTTTGTTTCAGCACTAAAGAGCTAGTACAGTACTCAGTCCAATTCCTGCCTTCATGACAGCCACCCCCTAAAATGGCAGCTTTTCATCTCCATGTGCAAGGTGCAGACTCCATGAAAGATGTTACTTCCTATATCCCATATGGTAAGAATCTGTTAATTATTCTAAACAATGAAATCCAAAAAGAAAATACAGAGCAAATTCAGTTCTAATCGTTGTTAGATTCTTTATTTGTAGTCCCACTTCATTCTCCAGTTCAGATGCGATGATCTTTGTGAAGTATCTTAAGAGCCTTAGAGTAAATAAAAATGATAAATGTTGACCTTCATGGTCTCCTTCCACTCCTAAAAATCTATGATTTGTTCCTTCTTAGGGCTTTACATTTTCAAGAACTAAGGGTGTTTAAATAGCAAGCCCTTGTAAATAATAATCAATGGACCCTGATAAATGCCCTGAAATAGAATGAATAATCAAAAGGGGAAAAAAGTTAGAAGATAAAATAAATCTGCAAATGTCTTTCCAGCTACCATCAAAGACAGTAGGAAGCCTCAAGTACTCTTGAGAACAATTCAAAACTAAGCATGTTATAAACAAACAGATACCATTTCTTGCCTTCCCCAAACTGTTCTTGCAGAAGGTCAATGGTTTTAACTTCACTATTCCAAATGTGATGAGGCGTTAGGCAGCCAACTGTCCCCAACAGTGTGCCATCAAGACCTGTGATTGCTAACAGCCCTACAGTGGGTTGTATTCTGGTCAAACATTCAACTTGGCAATAAGAAATGTATTTTCATTTTCCCATATTACACATAAAGGAAGTTTTTACCTAGAAATTGGACAATACAGAAAAATCTAATTTATTTTTAACTTGTAGTGTATCCCCACAACTTCCATATCTTTCCTCCAGCATATTCCTGGACAGTCTTTTCCTTCCATATTTACATATATACTCATATGCATAACCACCACTTTCATGATGTTTAGTCTGTTGAAATTAAAGTTCCTCAACACATGCAACAATTTCTGTAAGATTCACACAATAATCTTTCTTTTTTGTATTTCTGATTTCCATTTTCCTGAACTCACATTCAAAACCTGTAATCGACACCCCAGATTCAGGGACATCTTTTTTTTTTTCTTTGCTTTTCCTTTTCCTCTGTCATCTTGTTTTTGTTTTTGTTTATTGTAGAAAGACTGACCAACATACTCACTAATGTGAAGCACATGCCGAACTTTAAAACAACTAGTAAAATTGTCCATTGCTTACATTAAAAGCATTGATAGTAGACGCTGGACTGCACCAAAGGGCTAGAGAACGTTTGTCCTTTTTGTTTCCTTTCATGTTGCGATTGAAATCAGACTTACAAACTAGTCCTTTGGCATGCTGGAGCATACTCTGTTTAGACATATCACAATAACATCCAGAGTATTAAGTCATTTTCCTGTAATAATTTTTATTTAGAAAGAAAAAATGTAAGTTATATTCATTTGGCAAATGTGTAATATTGTAAATTCCATTTTTGTCTCAACAAAGTAAACATTTCTGTTGCTGCTTTTTGATACAGTACACTCAAAAAGCTAATGTTTTTGGTGTTTAAATCCACTGATATCATCTAAGTTGGTTTCCCTTACATTTATTCATTTATTGTGTATGTCTTTGGGTAGGACAGAACACAATGTTATGTCTTCCAGCTTTTAGATTTCTAGTTCCACAAAGCATCAAAGAGTAAATAACTTACAAGAGGAGAGAAGCTTGTCATCATGTCTAACTACTGAAGAGGATTTGGGCTATTTCCAGAATGTTCTTCACAATGAGATACATCAGGGTAAGTATGCCATTTCTTCATAAGCATGTAAATACAGCTTGGTCTTATTAATCCTAAAAAGAAAAACCAGCAACACAATCTTCTCAAATATTACATTTCTCTCTTTCATTTTCTAGACTTCAGTGTATAATGACACTGTACATATCTGTCCTTCTTTCATGAGGCCAATTTCCTCCCTGTTAATTAACCTCCATGCTAATTAGGTTATTTGAGACCTACTTTTAGAGTATACAGAAAATAACAACATTTCCATTATGTCAGCAATCAAAGCCAAACAAGAACACGATGATGCCAGTGATCAAAGCTCATCACTGAGATTCAGAGACAAGGAGGAAGAGGTGCTCTGACTTCAAAAGACTGCATGATAGTATCAGCAGTCGTTTGCTTATTTTTAAGAGAAATTTCAGACAGAATCATTTGAAGAATACACTCCAGGAGGAAGCTTTAGCTGTAAGCCAGTGTTACTTCACCTTGATCCTTCAATCCATTCCCCCTCCTCCCCTCCCAAATCACTGAGTCTGGAGACAAGTGGAATTGTTTGACTTTCCAGAAATACCCTGAATTGTCCAGATTAGAAAATAAAAAGCTGAACTGTTTCCCAAAGGATCCAGTCATGGTGGGCAGCTTTTAGACAAGCTCCTTCCCTTGATAACTGTGTTAGTTAGCTTTCCGTCACCGTGATGAAATACCTGAGAACATCAACTAAGAGAAGGAAAGATTTATTTTAGTTCATGGTTTCAGAGTTTTCCAGGCCATGGTCACTTGGTTTATTTGATTCTGAGCCTGTGTTTAAGCGGAGTATCATGGATGGAGGGGAGGGCATGGCAGAGCAAAGCTGTTCACCTCGTTGTGGCCAGAAAGGAGAGGGGAGGGGGATATGCTTTTCAAAAGGGTACTCCCAGGGCCCTACTTCCTCCAACTCAGCCCCACCTCCTAAAAGTCCCACCATCTCCATCTGTTGGGGCCAAACCTTCAACACATGAACCTTTGAAGGACATTTCCAAATCCAAATTATAATAGTAATACATATAGCTCTGATATCTAAGCAGGTTTACATGACCAATCAGGTGATATTACCTAACAACCCAGGGTCAACCTGCAGTTTATTCCCAGTGTTGGGCAGTGTAGGGAACTGTAGCAATTCCCTTCAAAATCCCACCTTCCTTGGACCCTTGCAAAAAATACCAGCAGCCATCCTCAACTATCAACGTTGCGAATTTCAAGTGCTTACTTACCATTCTACTAAGTTTCACAAGGCAACAGAAATAGAATAAAATATGGTCCCCACTGGTCTTCTTTTTTTCCTTTTTATTAGTGCTTTATAATTATACATTAAAGTGGGGCTCATTGTTAGGTATTCATGGTAGACATTATGGGGGATGCAGTGTATAGTTTCGCTACATCATGTTCTTGATTTTGGCCTGTCCTTTGCTCCCCTGTTTCTAATATCCCTAGAGATGTGCCCTCTAGATTGCCTCATCTACCATCTCCAGCCACAACCAGCATTGTTCAGTGTTCAGCATACACAAGCCAGAAGAACAGCCAGAAAGTGAGGAAATTTCAAACACAAATCATATTCCACTGAAGTACCATAATACTTACACTTTCACATTGTACGGTCAGCAAGGCTCAAATTTAATTAAAGCACTCAATTGCACCATTACCATTTTTGGTGACAGTTCAGGTATAAATATATTAAGCACAATTCTTTCCAGGCACAGCTTGTCAGCACTCTCCTTAAATGCCCTTTTGTCTTCTCCAGACTCTTTCCAAAGGCCTGAACTTTTAGCTTATAAATGATTAGTACCTACACACTTCCACCTCCAATGCTCAAGTTAAATTGCCATCTTTATCCTTTTTCTGGATTCCTCAGGAGTAATAAGTCTCTTCCATTGAACCATAATTCCTCCCTTTTAACTTTAATCAAAACTGCATTGACATCTCAACCTCCTTCTTCAAAGCTGACTTCTTTATATCTTCTCTCTCACTGGCATGGACATAAGTTTTCATGTGTGCTGGACACTGAAGCCTATTTTCTTACTGCTAAATTCCATCTTTACTTCCTCTAGCCTTAATCTCTTTGTTTTTCTTCTCTGTTTTCTGTTGAAATTTTTTCCCCATTCATTTTTTCAAAAATATTTATTGAATACCAACTTTGTGTCAGGATCTATTCTCTAGGCTTGAGGTACATGAGTGAACAAAACAGACAAATGTCCCTGCACTTAGAAGTCTTATGATTCTGCTTACATTCTAGCAGATAGAGACAAAGAAACAGAAGGAGCATCCTAAATACATGTACCTAGATAGTTGTTAATACTTTAGAAAGTAAAGGGAATGGGAGCACAATGGAGGTAGTTTCATAGAGGAAGATTTGAAAGTAGTGAGGGAGTTGGCTGAGCAGACACCTTGGAGGAAGAGAATCCATGAGGAACAAAACAGCCAGCTCAGCTTAACCAACATATCTGGCAGAAGGGCATTGGCCTTCTTGTAAACAAGAAGGTGGCTGTATGGACAGAAAAATGTGGGTGATGGGAAAAGCAGAAATTCACTGACCCCTCTTGAAATTTACCTTCCCTTCTCTACTTTCTAGGTAAGGTGTTTCCCACTCAAAGTAGAATTACAACCCTTTAAATCTCATAATGTATGCATCTATGTCTAAGTAATTCATATATGTTTTTAAAAGTAGTTATTGAATGGTGGGAATGAAAATTAGCATAGCCATAATGGAAAACAATATGAAGTTTCCTCAGAAAACTAAAAATAGGACTACCTTTAGATTCAACAATCCCACTTCTAGGTATATACCCACCCAGTGGAAGTGAAATCATTATCTTATAGAGGTACCTGTACTCTCATATTCATGACAGGCACAATAGACAAGATATGGAAACAACCTAAGTGTCAACTGATGGATGAATGGATAAAGAAAATATATCACTTACACACACACACACACACACACACACAGGGTGTAGGGAATATTATTCTTATTATTCAGCCATAAAAGGAAAAGAATCCTGTTACTCATGACATGGGTAAACCTGGAGGACATTATGCTAAGTGAAACAAGCCGGATACAAAAAAAACCAAATACAGTGTGATCTCACATTTGGAATCTTAAAAGGTTGAACTCATAGAAACAGAGAGTAGTATGGTGGTTGCCTGGAGCTTGGGGGTGGAAAGAGAGGTTGGTCAAAGAGTCCACACATACACTTATAATAAGATAAATTCTGGGAATCTAACTCACAACATGGTGACTATAGTTGATAAGTACTGTGTATTTTAAATTTGTCAAAAAGAGTAGGTCTTGCGTGTACTTACCTTATGCAAAGAAAAGGTAACTATATGAGGTGATAGATTACTTAATTACGGTAATAATCTCACAGTATATAAGCATGTCAAATCATCACTTTGTACACATTAGATATACAATTTTGTTTGTCAATGATATTTCAGTGAGGCTGAAAAAATAAAAGTAAAAATAAAACTGTAGTTGCCCAGATTTAAAAGGAAATGTTGACACAGTTTCCCTTGTACCCCTTTCTAAGGATGTGAGCTATCTTCTTTAACTTAAAATACATTTGCTGGAAACATAGAATATTCTCATTCTGAATGTAACACATTGCATTTCCCATAGGATGCATAAGGAGAAAGCAGAGGGTGAAGTGGAACACAAAAGAAGGGGCGAGACCCATACCGGAAATGGGTTACCCATCAGGTAAGTGAGGTGAGCAGTGAGAGTTTTCCTCTCCCACTGAAACGACTCGGCCCTCCCTTGTGCCTATCTATTCCTGATGTCCTTTGGGGTCCAAGGAAATTTCAAAGATTGCAGCTTTAGTAGGCAGTGCCAAGAAGAATTTCACAAATAAGAATAATTTTCTAGAAGTATTTATTCACACACTAAACAAATGCTTAACACACATGTTCTGTGATGTCAGAGACAAAAGATGGCCCTGAACCCAAGGAACTCACCATCTCTCTAGCTTGAGAAAAAACACATATAAACAGAATATAAATTAATATATACTCTCAGGGTTTTTGTGTTGTTGTTGTTATTGTTTGTCGTTTTGTTTTTTGGTACCAGGGATTGAACCCAAGTGTGCTTAACCACTGAGCCACATCCCCAACCCTTTTTTGTATTTTATTTACAAACAGGATCTCACTGAGTTGCTTAGGTCCTTGCTGATGCAGGCTTGCGATTGAACTTGCGATTCTCCTGCCTCTGCCTCCCAAGCCTCTGGGATTACAGGTATGTGCCACCACACTTGGACAAATACTATTAGTTTTAAAAGTAGAAATCCCAAGTCAGGTGTGCTCTTAGATTTCACGTCTGGAGAAGTTTCTAAACTTACTTGGATCTCATTCTGGAACTTCTAACACGGTGTTTTTTTAACCTTGAGCACATTTTGGGATCACCTGAAGGGTTTTTGCTATAAGGCTGCCTGAGTCTCAGTCCAGATATTCCAATTTAATTGTTCTGGGAGGCAGTCTGAAAATGAGAATTTTTTATTTCCCCAAGTGACTCTAATGTTCAGCCAAAATTAAATGCCACTTGTGGTAGACTGAGTAATTGTCCCAAAGATGTCAGCATCCTAATCCCCAAAAATCTGTGAATATCTTAGTCCACCTGGTAAAGGAACTTTGCAATGTGATATCATAAGCATCTTGAGATGCCTGGATCATCTAGATGTCCAGGTGGGCTCTGTGTGATCAAGAGTTTCATCAAAAGGAGGCAGGAGGATCCCTAGCAGGAGATGTAATAACAAAAGGAAAATGACAGAGTGATGTGAGGAAGGGGCTCTCTGCCAAGGAATGTTGGGGAGAGAGCAGTGATGAAGAGAGCAAGGTAACAGATTCTCCCCTGAAACCTTCTGGACTTCACAACTGTAAGAGAATAAATTTTTGTTGTTTTAAGTCATGAAGTTTGCAGCAATTTTTTACAGCAGCAATAAGAAATGAATACATAACTGCTATAACCCAATAGATCTGAATGGAACATTTAGGTATTAGACCATCTGTGTATGTATGTATATTTTAAGTTCCCCATGTAAGTCAAGCCACAAGTCCTTACTGAACTACAGAGGGGAAAAACAAAGCCCTCCTACTTCCTACCCACCCTGAGTTGGTGTTAGCAAACTGCTACTTTTTCTGCAAGCTTTTCATGACACCTTGTTTAAAATCTTAACTGCTACCCACATGTCCTGGGAGTGACAAGGAGCATGAGAGAATGGGGAGCAATGACTGGTAGAGTGACATTTTCTGTGTATACAGTCCCACCATAACCAATTTCAACTAGTTTAACAACTAGCTTGCAGTTCTCTTGCAAATATAGCAATAATCTCTTGGGCACAGGTACAAACTGACTGCAGCATACCACATGTGGGGCCCTGGGAGAAAGATAAAGTAGGTCTCATAGCTTATTTGGCCTGAGCTATTTAAGGCCCACCATGTTTAAGTAAAAAGAACTCTTTTCCTGGAGCAGGCTAGCTCACCAAGGTTTACTGGAGTTTGAATCCAAAGCTCAACTAATAATTAGGTGCCACTTCCTCTCATTCAACAGGTATTTCTTGAGACCTTATCCTTCTAGGCATTGCTCTAGTCACTGAGGATGTGGAATTTAACAACACGGCCACTTTTCTTCCCACATGCTGTACATCCTCATTGAGACAAGTATTTTAAGCCCTGGGAATACATTAGAAAAATAAAATTAAAACACCTATCTATCCATACAGAAAACCTGCTTCACAGAGTTTTATTCTAGTGAATAAAAATATTTACATACAAAACAGTAAAGTATAAGAACTTCAGATGGTTTATAGACTATGAAGAAATGAAACAGGGAAAGGATATGAGGGTGGCAGTTAAGGTGTTAAATAGGGGCATGAAAGGCCTTTGGGGAAAAGTAGCAATTGAATGATGACTGAAAGGCAGTGATGGAGTGAGCCTGGAGACATCTGAGAATAGAACATCTCAAGTGTAGGGAACAGTATAAAGAAAGGTCATGAGAAGAGGAATACCTGGAGAATTGCATTTTGAAGCAGAATAATCAAAGGCAAAAGTAATAAGAATGAGGTCAAAGAGGTAACAGGAACACACCACAGGGCCTTGTAGCCCTTAATAAGAAATGTGGATTTCATTCTAAATACCATGGAAAGCCACTGAAAGGTTTTTACATATCTAAATTTATATTTAAAGTGGGTTTCTTATAGACTACACATAATTTGGTCTTGTCCTTTTTTTTATCCACCCAGGCAATCCCTTTCTCTTTCCTTTAATTAAGAATATTTAGACCATTCATATTTAAAGTGATGATTGATATAGTTAGATTTATAACTACAATGTTTGGAACTATTTTTACTTCATTGTCTTCGGGGTGCTTCCTAGAGCCAAGGGTGGGTAGGTAGAGCCACCTGGTAACTTCTGGGGCAAGAGGAGGATATATGGGGTTACCCAACCATTTTCTGGGGGTCTCTGCTAGCTGAGCCTCTCAGGGAGGGCCACCCAGGTACTTCCTGAGGCTGAGGTAAGGTGGGTGGGATTTCCAGGATGGTTCACAGGGCTAGGTTGGTGGAGTTGCTGGAGTAGATGCCTGACTGCTTTGCAGACCCCTGGGTAGGCAGAGTCTCAAGATGGCTCATGCAGCAAGATCCTGGGTTGAGGAGAACACACATAGGTGAGGCTCTTTCTCCAGAGCAGTGCAGTGGTATAGTAACACTGCAGTTCTCCAAACCCTGCTCAGGGTCTGCAAGGGTCATGGGTTCTCCAGCAGTAAATGCCTCAGGTGCCTATAGTATGAGTGGAAGCTACTGAAGCATCCTGCTTACCTTTGCCCTGCTAAGCAATTCTTTCCCTAGTTTGTTCTTTTCTTATAGAGGGAAATATACCAGAGGTCTCTATTCAGTCATCTTGCTGATGTCACTTCTAGCTGATTTTTCTGATCCTTGTCGCCATATGTTGATAATCATACATTTAAAGAAGCAGCACTTATTCCAGTATTGCTGGGAAAGATTTGCAACAGTTATCTTGACCAGAGATTCTAGACTGGCATCTGGTTTGGTCTATAGGCAGAGTTGCTACTCTATTCCTTGAACTAGCTGGCCTTGTGTCTAGGTCTGCAGGTGGGCTTACCTGGAGCCCAGATCTGCCAGAAAGGACTTGTTGATTGGGTCTGCTGGGATTAACCTGGAGCCTGTATCCCCAGGACCAGCCTGAAGCCAAAGAGATGACTTAGAGTAGGCTTTCAGCACAAGTCCACAGAAATGGTCAGACAATGGAATGAGCCTAGAGTTTGTGTCCTCTAGGATTGGTCTGGGGCAGAAGCTCATTGAAGTGAGTCCTGAGACCATGGAAGTGTCCTGTAAACTAAATCTTCAGGGGTGTTCCTAGAGCCCAGTCACAGTGACTAGCCTAGTACCAAGGCCTAATGGGTCCACTGGCACCTGAGGCCACTAGGACTGTCTACATCTTGGGAATGGGCTGCTATAGGGAGAGTGAAGATCCTGGGAGCTAGGATAAATGGAGCCTGGGATTGCAGTTGCTGGCCTGGTGCCTGAAGTCACAGAGGCTTGTGTAGAGCCTGGACTATAGGAACCAGCCTGGACTTAGGTCCACGGAGGTTGATCTGAAGGCTGCATATGTGTCCTAGAGGGTAGGTCTCTGAGGAACAGCCTGGGTTATGGGTACCATCCTGGAACTTGGGGTCACAAGGAAATGTCTTGGAACCAGAGATGGTGTGGGGCAACTCAGCATGGGGTCTACTGGAATGTGCTTGGACCCTGGGATTGTTGGAGTGTGGAGTTATGGGGTTGACCTAGAATGTGAGGCTATAGGTCCCCAGTTTGATAGCAGATATCACGTATCTGGGTGCTGGCCTAATGTCTAAGACTAGAAATGCTGATTTGATGCTGGACAGGCTGACCTAGCTCTGGGCTGGTCTAGAACCTGGGGCAGTATGAGGCAGCTTTCCTTTGCTATCACAAAATAACTGAGAAAAGCAACTTAAAAGGAGGAAAGATTTATTTTGGCTGATGGTTTGTTCTGTTGTTTTTGGGCCCGTGGTGAGGCAGAACATCATGGTGGGGAATACAGGGTAGAGCAAGGATGATCACATCATGGTGGCCTAGGAGAAAAGAGAGGGAGGAAAGAGCCAGAGTCCCAATATACTCTTCAAGACAACACCCCCAATGTCCTTACTTCCTTCCATTCGTCCCATCTCCTAAAGGTCCCACCACCTTTAAAGAGCACCAAAGGCTGGTGACCAAGCTTTCAATACATGGCCTTTGGGTGACATTTAAAATCCAAATCATAACAGGCAGGCCTGGGGTCTGGGACTGGATGGTGCTGGGTGGGCCAGGCGTATATATCCATAGGACTAGTAGGGGTCTTGATCCGTGGATGCTGATAACTAGGGCTGCAGAGGCTGGCCTCATTCTGGGGCATTCCTGAAGCCTTATGCTGTGGGGATCAGCCTGGGGCTGGGGGAAGCCTGGAGTCCAGGGCCTCTGGTGCATTATGGGTATAGGGGTAGCCTGAAACCCAACACAGCCTTCTCTAACTAGAACTATTTTCTATTATTTTTCCCCCTTCTTCAATTCCTATTATGCATACAATTAATACCAAAGTATGTGGCACTGGTTTGCTCTTAATTGAACTAAGTTTTAAATTTCCTCAATTACCATAGAGTTGCTAGAACTGTGTGAACACATATTGGACGCACAATAACTACTTGTTAATTGAGACAGAGATTCATAGCAGTTGGCTTTGGTGGCATACTTATTTTCTATGCTGGTGAAATTTATAACAGGTCACAGACAATTGGGCTAATGGAATGAAAATTTACCTGCAATGTTCAGTTCAATTACTAATAAAAATAATATTCCTTTAATGTGTGTATATATACATAAAAATTTTATGTATATATGTACATAAAAATTTTTTTATTAAGAAAAACTATAAACATAATTATCTTGTCCTGCATGCTTTGCCTATACATTTTAATTTATGTGATCAGATCTAACCCGGCAAGACCAGTTCTGAGGCAGCAGCATATAAATCACAGAACAATGGAATTTGATTGCTGGAAGGGATGCGAGAGTTCACCTGATCCAATCTTCCTATTTCAAAAGCGGAAGCCAAGGTTCAAAAAAGACTAAGAGGCTTTTCCAAGATCAAAGTGTCAGTATCTGGAATCCAAGTTCTCTAGATCCTACTCCAGAACCAATTCCCACCCAGCAGGAGCCAGACACACCAGAGGTCCAACGCAGAATCACAATGAGATCCTATAGCACTTGTCCATGTCTTTCCCCTGAGTTCTTGCTGAAATGAGACACAGTGAAATCACCCTGATGTCTGTTCCCAAAGACTAAAAATGCAATTTGTAGGCAAATTTATGCTAACATAAATTCTATGTTAGCATGCATAGAAAATATTTATAGGAAAATTGGCTTTTTTACAGTCCTGGAATTTATTCTTTTGTAGAAACACCTATAGTATGAAAGGTGTTATACTAAATTGTTTTGTTAATACTAAAAGAGGTGACCCCAAGTGGGGGCCAATTCAATAACTATAAGTATACATTCCAAAGAATGCCTCACATGGGAAAGTTTTTTTTTTTTTTTTTTTTTTTTTTTTTAACAAAACACTAATTAACATCAATATCTGCATGTACCTACTGATTAGCATGCAGAAAATCTGACACCAATTAGCAAAACAATATGCTGACAAACACACAGCATAGATAAGTCATATTAGGAAAGCATATGGCAAGATGCTTTGGGCTCTGGCTCTGAAGGATTTTGGTTCTAGCTTCCCCTGGCACTGATTTGTTTTTTTGTTCTGTTTTGTTTCGTTTGGGGAGGGGCAGTATGGGGGGTTGTTTTTAAATTAATCTCTTCAGATACATACTTGCACCAAATAAAGAGGATGAGTGGGTGGGCAAAACTTTCAGTAATCCTGAATCTTTTGCCTTGAGCCATAAGCATTAATAGGGTTTCCATACTACAGCAGATTCCTGATTGATTGTGCTACTGCCTTGTTTCTTTGCCACCCACCTGGGTGCAATTTAAATCCAATTCATTGATAGGGACTTCATGTCATTTTCTTCCAAATTCCTTTTTTCTCCCTCGTTGATCACTGAAGTAGCAATGG
The DNA here is from genome assembly GCA_025594165.1 of Tamias sibiricus. NCBI lineage: Eukaryota > Metazoa > Chordata > Mammalia > Rodentia > Sciuridae > Tamias > Tamias sibiricus. The sequence goes on from CM046662.1 coordinate 48,138,863, forward strand.
TGGCTAATCCAAAGAGAAGAAGAACAGAAAGGGAGTAACTGCCCTGAAGTTGAGACTTTGGCTGCCTCTACCTTTGTCTTCCCTCTGGTCATTTCACTTTCATGCACCAAACACAGACTTTTTAAGAATTTTTAAAAACATGTTTGCTTAAGGGTTTTCTTTCAAAATGAAGTCTTGCTTTAAACATCTCTTTTGTGTATTCTCTGCAGGATAGCTGGACAATTTCCAATGCTGCCTCGGCTTATAGACTCTTGTTATATTTTCTTTTTAACAATTTCCATCCCAAACCCACTATAGAGGCAGATGACACATAAAAATCTTCAGTAAGGTGCAATTTTAAGGAGAGTAGCCATAGGCAGAGCTTTGATTCTTTATCTCCTAACAACAGACAAACAGGTCCGCAGAAAATCACCACCAACCTCTGAATCAGGCAGAACAAAAACATCAGATTCAAAGGCTTCTTGCCTTTGAATAAGTCTTTTTCCCCTCTGTTTGTTTTTCTTTCCTTTTCAGTTCCAAGTCTGTGCACTACCTGCTTTGGCCATTATTACTAGGAGTACTTAACTATCACATTTCCTACAAAATTTATTTCCTTGGTTTCAAAAGCAGAAAGCATGAAAAGATAATTTGTGCCATCTCACTCAAATTCAGTTTATCTGTGCCTCATCATATCAGAAGTTTGAAGTTTATGGGTTTCACATATAATCCTTAGATTATTTTTCCCTTCAGGATTTTGGATTGATTTTTTAAAAATTTTTTTGTAGTTGTAGATGCACAGGATGCCTTTATTTTTTATTTGTTTATTTTTACATGGTGCTGAGGATCAAACCCAGTGACTCACGCAAGCGCTCCACCACTGAGCTACAGCCCCAACACCAACTGATTTTTTATAATTCTAAAACATAGCCATTTTTGTTTCTGAGAGTCAAGTACAAGTACTAAAGTAGAAGAAAAGAGAAAGCATATGCATATACACCATAGATGCATTCTTTTTCTTAACCGCTTTATTGAAATAAAATTCACATACCATACAATTCACCCATCTAGTCTTACATTTCATACAAATGCAACCACACAACATGTAGTCCTGTGTGACTTGTTTCTTTCATTTTTTTTATAATGTTCTTAAGGTTTATCCCTGTTGAAGCATGTATCTTAATATCATTATTTTTTATGTTTGGATAGTACTTCATTGTATGGATATGTTACATCTTATTTATCTATTCATCTGTTGATAGAAGTTTGAGTTTTTTCCCATTTTCTAGATACAAAGAAATATGTTTCTTGTGAACATTTGTGTACAAGTTATTTTGGAAGATACATGCTTTTGTTTCATTTTTTGGGGGGATATATATGTTCATTTCATTTCAATATACACTTTGGAGTAGAATTTCTGGATCATGTGGTAATATCTATGGCTGAACTATTTAAAGAGCTTTTAGACTGTTTTCCAAAGCAACTGTAGAATTTTACATTTTTACTGGCAATGAACAGTGTTCTGGATTCTCTTCCTTCTCCTCCCTACCACTTCTTGCCTTTTCTATACAGTCATCCCAGTAGTGGGAAGTTGCACCTCATTGTGATTTTGATTTGCAATCCCTTGATGGCCAATAATGTTGAACATCTTTCATGTGCTTATAGCCTATTTACATATCTCCTTTCTAGAAATGTCTACTCAGATCATTCACCCTTTTTTTTTTTTTTTTTTTTTTTTTTTTTTTTTTTTTTTTTTTTTTTTTTTTGGTACCGGGGATTGAACTCAGGGGTACTCGACCACTGGGCTACATCCCCAGCCCTTTTTTGTATTTTATTAGAGACAGGGTCTCACTGAGTTGCTAAGTGCCTCGCCATTGCTGAGGCGGGCTTTGAACTCTCGATCCTCCTGCCTCAGCCTCCCAAGTATTGGGATTACAGGCGTGCACCACTGCGCCCGGCTCATTCATCCATTTTTTAATTGGGTGATTTGTCTTTTTACTATTTGTAATTTAGTTGTAATAGTTCTTCATACAGTATAGTCTCTTATCAGATATATGATCTGCAAAACTTTTCTCCCATACTCTGGGTTAACTTTGCACTTCAGGGATTGGCATCTTCTGAAGCACAGATGTTTTGTTCTTGATGTTATCAGAGATGCATTTCTGCCTCCAGGCTCTCACCATGCCTGTATGTTCACATCTTAGTTAAGGATCCTATTAATGATGGCGGGGGGAGTGGTTAAGAAGTACCCTGTAGTGATCTTCAAACAAAACGTCATATCAAGATATTTCCGGTCTTGTTGTGTTGCTACCTGAGAACAAACCAGAGTCGCTCTTTGCTGCAGCCACAGCTCTTCCAGCTACCAAACAATGTTGTCTCATTTAGTTGAGCCACAGCTGCCCCTTCACAACAACAACAACTGCGAGGAAGGGAAGGGGAACAGGCTTTTGCCTCGACAGCCTCACCAGTTACTGAGTGGCGATGCCTATGAATGGCAGCATGGCAATGATAGTGGCAATGGGAAGAATGGGGGATGGGAACGTGTACCTTCTTCCTTCTCCATCCACAATGGAGACATGGAAAAGATTCTTTTGGATGCACAGCATAAATCAGGACAGAGCAGTTCAAGAGGAAGTTCTCACTGTGACAGCTTTTCACGTCAAAATGGGCAGATCATGTTTGATGTGGAAATGCACAACAGCAGAGACCATAGCTCTGTCAGAAGAAGTGGTAAAAGAGGAGAAAGAAATTGAGACTTTGAAGAAAAGTGCAGACTGGGTATCAGAGTAGTCCAGTTCCACCCAAGGAGTTCCACTTCAGGCACCCCAAGCACTCTGTTTCTCTAAGCACGAGAAAAAGTGGAGCCATGAAGAAAGGTGGTATTTTTTCCTGCAGAAGTTCTGAAGGTGTTCATTCCATCTCTCTTCCTTTTTCATGTTTTGACTTTGGGACTAGGCAGCTATACTGGAAAACGACTGAGCACACCTTCTGCCGGCACCTACTGAGGGAAGGAAAAGCCCTTGGAGATACGTGTGGCCTCTGAAGTGGTGTGTTGTTACAGTAGTTCATTTGAGACCATTGTAAGCTTGACCAACTTTCCCCCCTATTTTCACGTATCCAATCCAGTAACTCTCAATTCCAGTATTTTATTCAAACTTGATTGAGGCATTTTACTAACATTATTCCCTTTTTAGCCTGCAAGACACTTTAAAATTTCCTAACAGAATTCACTGTGTTTAGAAATTTGCCAGGGCTTTTTTCCTGCAAATGCCATCCGCAGATTATAATTTTGTCAACAATGCTATTGTCTCCTGTTAATATCACCAGAAGTAGACCTGCATCACTCATGGTAGGAATTTCACTCTGGCAGTATATCTACCATATCTCTCAAAATGAGAATGTTAAGCAAATGATGTAAAATACTTTGTTGTTTAGTTTTTGTTTTGTTTTCCAAGACAAAGTGAAGCTTCCCAAAGCTTGAATTTGTAGTTATTAGAAAGAAAGCAAAAAAAAAAAAAAAAAAAAAAAAAAACCAAGACACAAGAAAAAAATATCTTGGGCAATTAAAAAAAATATTTTAAACCAGCTTTGAAGCCACTTTTTTCCTAAGTCTCCTAATAGTGTCTTTTAATTTGTAGGAGGCAGACTGTATAAATGATAGGTAGGTAGGAAATAGAATAAGAACTAAAATACATCAGCAGATTTTAATAATAGTGTGTGGTAATGCTGTCTTTTCTATGGTATGGAATCTTTATTTCTGATGAGGAAATTCTCAGACCTAGACATGCAAAATTGCTTTTGAGTTTTGTGTGTGTTTGGTATTTTCATGTGTTAGCTGCATGTAAAATTTTCATGACTTCACATTTTTTTTATTTCTTCATTTTTTTTTTCCAAGAAGAGACTTGAGTGAATCCATTTTGTGGTGTTAACACTGGCTTCTTGTTTTAGGTCTTTACTTATACTCTGAAGCCTTTAAACTCTGAAAAAAATTGCTTCAGTGTTATTCCAAGCACTTATGCAACTTTGAAAAACAGACTTGGGCTGTGGAACCCTTGGCAAAGTTCTGGAAAGATGCCATTCGTTTCCTTCTGGTCCCTCCCTTGCTGGTATTTAATGTGCATCTTCCCAAGGTGGTCCCTGGGACTCCACAGGTGCTGATGGTTTTCTCACATCACAGTCTTTTCAATTATGTTAAACTTTTGACGTTCCAAAACACTCAGCAGATTTCTTCAATGAACGATGTGATTTTTCATTTGTTTCTAAAATGCGAAGCTTTTAGGACCAAATTGTTAGAAAGCATAAGGATTGCCAATTATTTCAAGTAGATTTTATTGGATTTCAGAACATACTGCGTGACTCTGAAGAATACTACTGTATGTTTTATATATAAAAACGACTACTGTTTGTGATATAGACATTGCTGTTGAATATTTAAAGAACCATTGTTAAAATTTAAAGCTAGCAATCTTTAAAATGCATCAGGTTGATTTGAATAAAAATACTATGACAACAAAAAAAAAATGATATTTCTCATCTCAAGAGCATAGCTGTATCTCCTCAAAACTTACGTATGAAGCCCACTGATTACTAGGATCTACAGAAAAGGAGCACAAATTGAAGAGTTCAGACCCAGACCACGCGTAGACATTTGCCCAGAACAATTGATCCCAAATAAGCCCTGGCTGCTATAACTGTGGCCATTCAAAACGGTGGGTTTTGTCCAATTTAAAGGACTTTGAAATGAGAGATGGCATTTTTAAAAATGCAACCAAAATCCAATCAAAAAGTGTGTTTCAAATTTATTTGCTTTGTTTATTTGTTTCTTGAGTGATATTCTTTAATAAGATAAATGAGTTGTGTTGATACTAACCAAATAAGAAAGATTCTCACAAGCCAGGCTATAAGTTTGAGTTGTTTCAGTCAACAGTACCATTGGGAGATTTTTCAACAAAGGAGGAAGACTGAAGTGAGTTTAATGAGACCAGGGCATATGGTGAGCCAGGAATGGGTCATTATAGTCTTAAGTTGTCTGTCTGTAAACAGATCAATTCTCACAGTGCTTGTTGTGTTAAGAGAAATAAGGGTGAAGCAAAGCAGGGCTATAGTCGTTTCTTCGCTGCATGACCACAATGTATCTTTCTGTTTTCTCCCTGTCATAACAGCCTGGATCACATAAGAGCTATACCTGAACATGACCACTCACAGCCTCACTGGATGGATTCAGCCGGCCAGGTTACAGGGATTACTATACGCTTGCTATGCAGGTAGAAACACTCAATTCCAATGCTGTTGATAGATTGTCCCAACCAAAGATTCCCAACCATCTCTCCTGCCAGTGGCAACATTACCAGGATATGTCCAACATCACCAGGAAAATGTCTTTAATTAGATTGGAGTTTTGCTTTCTGGATTCATTTAAAATGAGAATTTCCCCTTCCTTCCACTAAGAGAAAAAATAATAGTTGAAACAGGTAAATCAAAGCTACATGCTCAGTTCTAGAATTCTACCATCATCTTCCAAAACACTCCACCAAGAGCTTTGCTAGTGGAGGAAGGGTAGTTTTCACTGGAATTGTGAATATGACATTGAAGAACACCTTTTACTTTTCCAACAAAACCTGCCAGGATCTTTGGAAAATTATGTCTTAACTTCTTGACTGTCTTCACAAGAAAATATCAGGCTGTTGCCAGAGCAAAAATTGCTGCATTATAGTAATAACAGCTTAGAATAACTCTGCCAAACTTCAGGTGTTTTTGAGAATATTGTCTTTTCCATGCATTCAAGACCTCAAGAGCAAGAAATATGTCTACCTATTATAAAGACAGAAGCTACAAAAAAGAATATCTCAACAACACAAATAATCTATGATTCTTATTGCTTTATTACTGTTTCTAGACTTTCTGGATTTTAGATCACCTCCTTCCCTGATGCTTCTCCCCTCCCACACCAAAATCTAAGTAATCCCTCAAGGACACAGCCTCTCTCCTCCATAGACTACAGACGCTGACCCCAGGTGAGCTTTTCTTAGAGGGAGTATCTCAGGAGTGTCTCTTTGGTAAGAACTAGGTACCACCAGCTCAGGTCATCTTAGTCAGTGTCCAAACAAACTCATCAAGCTCTCAAAGTTCCTGTTGGTATATACACAGCAGTCAGCCAGAGGGCTTACAGATGTGCAATCAAACCCCTCCCCCAACATACACGCACTATTGCTTTCCATTGTGCTGCCCAGAAACGGTACCTCTTCCAGAATCACATCCTTCTTTCTTCTCCTTCTGGATCATACCTGGACATACTTAGAAGTTCTGGAAGCCATTTGTTCTTATCTGGGAGCCTGGAAAAGGGAGTTTGGCATGTGTGGTAGCACTCCCCTGGCTATGCTTTCTCCCAGGAAGCAAACCTCTTCACATACATGCCTATCTTCACTCCTCCAGATTCAGTGAATCTTCCATGGACCCTGGTCCATATACCTAGGACCCAACCTGAAGGAGCCCCAATTAGGAAGGGTTATTGCGGCTAGCTGGAAGCCATAAGTTCCACCTGATATGTATGTGATGCACCTGTAGGCACCCACAAAGCTGAAGGTATATAACCAGGTGAAAGCGGTCCGAGTTAGGAGAACGGAGAACGAATTCATTCAGTCAGTCGTGCAGTCGCTCGGTCGGTCAGAAGAAGAGTTCGGGTCAGAGAATCAGAGCGGCCAGAATGTAGGCAGAGCGGTTACAGAAGAGAAACCAGATAGAAGAAGTAATAGCTGGTCAGAGTTAGGCCGAAGCTCCCGAGGAAGAAAGAAGAAGTAATAGCTGGTCAGAGTTAGGCCGAGGCTCCAGAGGAAGAAAGAAGAAAGAAGCTCTAAAAAATAATCTTTCTCTAAGCTAAGCTCTCTCTATCTTTCTTTCTCTCTAAGCTAAGAAGACAAGAAGAAAAGCTCTCTCTAATCTTTCTCTCTAAAAATCTTTCTTTCCCTCTCTAAGCTCTCTCTAAGAAAGTAGAAGTAAAAGTAGTAATAGCTTTACTCTGCCTCCGAGAGTTTTCCTCCCGCGGCGGTTTGTGGCTGGCCATGACAGGCAGCTTACACCAACCCCATTAACATAGTGAAGCTATGTAAGGAAGAGGGCAAGAGCTGTGGATCAGGCAGATCCAAGTCTGAGATCTGGCTCCAACATGACTAAGGTGAGCAAATGACGTAATCCCCAGGGGCCTAGGCATCCTCATCTAAGAAACAGCAGTACTACTTTCACAGGTCTTGGTGATGACTAACAAAGATAAGAGATGTGAAACCTTGAGAATAGGGCCTGACGCTGAGACCTGGCTTGTGGGAAGCACTCAGTAAATTATTGTGATATGATTATTAATACTCAGCAGATGGTCTCCAAAGTCATTGCAAATACACGAAACTGTACTTTTCCATAAATCCACCCACAACTATAGACCACCCCAGAAACTGTTCTGTATCCAGTATCTCCCCTATCACAGCAAGCTACCAAAGGTGAGAATCCAGTAACAAACTACATGAATGGTGGCAGCACACTGCTTAGGCTCTCTCTATTAAACTCTTAAAAGTTAAGTGAGTACACATAATCATCTACTCCCTTTTATTCATTGAAGCACTTACTAGGAATCTACTGGGTAGAAGACACCCCGCTTTAATGCTTGTAGAAAATACAAATGATGGATAAGTATGTTTGTTTTTCTCAAGAACTTTTCACCTACTGAGGAGCTACACATGGAGTTAAACGTAATCATGACAGACTAAAGGGCTCCAAGAGAACACAGAGACCTCCCAACCCCACCCCATGAAAGCATCGGCCTTCCACAGAACCTGAAACAGGCTTTTTAAGGACTGACGCCTGGTGGATATGCCGTGGCCCCAGAAGCAAAGTGCAGCAAAGAAGAGATACAAACACTGATTTTTCTGGACAGAGAGACTAGCAATCTTTGTCCCTCGACTCCATCCCTGCTGGACTTTCTGCCTGGTGTGAATGGAATGGATACAGTTGCCGAAGGCTTGCACTTTTATACACGTGTACTTCTTCCATCTACCTGGGCTCAAAAGGGCCCTGAAACAAACAACCAAGGCTGTTTCCCTTAGGAGGCTCAGATCCTTGTAGGTGTTTGGTAGCGTCTAGCCCAGTGCTCTGCGGCCCCTTGCAAGAAGGGCCAAGATGAGTTCTCTTGACAAAGGAGGAGTTTGTACATTCTTTGGAAAGTATCTGATGAAGCAACAACAACCAAACAAAACTGCAAGAGACAAGGTCATCCAAGGGCATGGACGGGATCTTTGGGACATATGGATCCATTTGGAGAACTCAGCTGAGCCATGAACAAATTCTGAGTGATGGTACCCTGTGGAGCCTCAGCTCCTTCCTATGAGCCTGCAAGGGAGTTGGCTCTTCTTTCTCCACTCCTGGTGAGGCTACAAATGGCAGCCCCAGTCTGGACAGGAGACACTCCTCCGCTAGCTCCCAGATTAGAAGAGGCATTGAGCAACTCCTCTCTGGCCTGCTGAGGTTCTCACAGAGGGGGCCTAAGTTTAGAGAACAGCATCTGCTACCCTCTCATTACTCAATCCTAGCTCAACAGACTCAGGATCCACATCCACCAGCCTGGAAAACTCCTCCAATTACACAGCTGGTGGCCCTGTCAAGACGTGGAAGCATCTTCACTGGTTTTGTCCTCCAGCCCAGCATTCCCTAGACAAATCCCCTCCACCTCCCCCACAGCACCTCCTGCACACTGAAGCCAAGGAGGCTTCTAAAACAAAGCACCAATCACTCCCTGGCTTCAAAAGCTTCTATGTCTCTGCCAGACTTCAAAATAAGATCCAAACTCCCTGGTTCAAAGTACAATGCACTTCATGACCTGCCTTCACCCTACTTCCATCTGTGTCCCACTATGTCCTCCTCTTTCTCTCTGCCATAGCTTTCATGCTGAATGCCCTCTAGTCCTGCAAGCACATTGTTCTCCCTCTCTCCCTCCCCTTGTGAGAAAGATTTCCTCTGAATATAACACGATCCACAGCTCTAACCCCTCATCCTCTGGCTCAACAGAACTTTCAGAGCCCAGTTAAATACTATTTCCTGCAGGAAAGCATCTTTTTCAGTCCCATTCCCAAACAAAGATGAAGTGAGGTATCCCTCGATTGAATTCACAAACCACCCTGAACTTCCCATAGATTATCAAGCTGTGTAAGGTAATGTGCTTATTGTTTATTTATATGTATTGATCATCACTCCCCACTCCACACACACACACACACACACACACACACACACACACACACACTATATGTCAAGCTCCTTGGCAGCAAGACTTTGCTATCAACACTATCAGCATATCCCTTAACCTAGCGTAGTCCTTGACACGTAAGTGTGTAGTCTATAAAAATGTATGGAATAAGTGAACAATAGCAGAGTGAATCAGCATTAACAATTAATAAATGATGGCCAGGTATGTGGCACAATAGTAAAGCACTTGCCTAACATGTACAAAACCCTGGTTCAGTGCTCCAACATGTGCGTGCACACGCCTGCGCGCACACACAGAAACACAAAATAACTTTCTTAAAAATAAAGTAAACTTTGACCAAGAAGTTTCTAATAAAGCATCCAATTCAACCTTCGTTCTTTTGCAGATAGGGGAATTGGAGCCAAAGAAATTAAGTGATTGCCTGGTTGGCAATTAGAATCCCCACCTGAGCAAAACTCAGATCACCATGGTCCAAGAAGAGCTCTTATAATATCAAAACATTCAAGAATCCACCCCAGGAACTGCAAATTGGTGCAACCATTATGGAAAGCAGTATGGAAATTCCTCAGAAAACTTTGATTGAAACCACCATTTGACCCAGTTATCCGACTCCTCAGTTTATACCCAAAGGACCTAAAATCAGCATATTGCAGTGACATAGCCACATCATTGTTTATAGAAGCTCAACTCACAATAGCTAAACTATGGAACCAACCTAGGTGTCCTTCAACAGATGAACGGATAGAGAAAGTGTGGCATATATACACAAGGGAATATTACTCAGCCTTAGAGAAGAATGAAATTACGGTATTTGCCGGTAAATGGATGGAGCTGGAGAATAACATGTAAGTGAAATAAGCCAATCCCAAAAACCAAAGATTGAATGTTCCCTCTGATATGCAGATGCTAATTCAAAATAAGGGGGGTGGCTAGGGAAGAATAGAGATACCTTGGATTAGACAGAGAGGAATGAAGGGTGGGGAGGGGGAATGGAGGTAAGAAGGAGAGTAGAATGAATCAGACATTAATACCCTATGTGCATATATAATTACAAAACCAGGTGAATCTGCATCATTTCCAACCAGAAGAATGAGAAGTTATACTCCAAATTTATGTATGATGTGTCAAAATGCATTCTACTATCATGTATAACTAATTAGAACTTAAATAAAAATTTAAAAAAAGAATCCACCACAAATGGGATTTCTTCTTTGGGAATAGGATCCTTAAGCTCTATCCTTGAATCAAACTAATAGTCAGAAACACAATGGTAGTGATCTCTCCAGGGGAAACCCCATCTTGAACCTCTTCTGCTTGATATAGCACACGATGTATATATTCACTTTCAGAATTTCATGCTTTTTGTTCACATTCTTCTTGCTCCCTGTTGAAAGGATGAACATGGACAACTAGACCAATCTGCAGTTATAGCATCTTTAAAACCCTTTTATAGTTTAGCATAATAAAGAGCAGCAAGAGAAATCTTGGGCTTTCCCTCTGAATTCACTGCTGATATATTGAGTAATCTGTGGCAAGTTGATATAGATAATAGTATAACCTGTAGGACAAATTAATAATACCACATTTGTTTCCTGTGGCAGTTTAGCAGCATATTATAATCCAAATTGCTAAAACTTGATGAAAATGAGTGGGTTCAATTTCATAAACAATCCATCTGGAAGCTGAGCTTGACTCCCAGGTTCTTCCCATGCTGTAGTGACCTGAGAGCAGAGAGATTAGTGCCCCCCATAGGAGTCCGAAGCTGGACAACCAGAGGCCCCTGACTGTTCAGCATCAGCTGATAGTGGGGACTCCTCCCAAGATGAGTGATATTATACTGCCCTTTGGATTCAGTAGGAAGCTGTGGAGTGATTGCTTCCTGTTGTGGTTTGGGGATAAGGTGTCCCCCCCCCCCAAAGCTCCTGTGTTAATGCAATAATGTTCTGAGGTAAAATGATTGGATTGTGAGCTGTAACCTAATCAGTCCATCCTAGCTTAAATGAACCAACTGGGTGATATAACTGTAGGCAGGTGGGGTGTGCCTGGAGGAGGTGGTTCACTCGGGGTGTGACCTGGAAGGTTTCATCTTCTCTGTGGCCCCTTCCTCTTTCTCTCTCTACTTCCTGGACATGATGAGTGAAGCAGTGCTCCTTCACTATGCCCCTGCCACCATGATGTTCTGCTTCTCCTTGGGCCCTCCACAATGGAGTCAGCCAACCATGGACTGAACCTCTGAAACTGTGAGCCAAAATTAGTTTTTCCTCCTAGAAGTTGTTCTTGTCAGGTATTTTGGTCACAGCAACAAAAAGCTGACTAACACACTTTTCACAAAGTTACCCAGGGTCTTCTTGCCTCTGGTGTTGACAAGAATGATAATTAAAATTTGTAATCAATTTTTAAAATCAAAATTCCTCTTTTCAAAATAATCTTTGAAAGTTTTCCTGTGTTCAGAAGAACTGGGCTTTACTCCCCTAGGGAGGTTCTCTTGGCTCCATATTAAAAGGTAGCAACACAGTCCACTGCTCTGGGTCCTGTTCCAGGCAAGCAAAAGTACTTTGCCTTCCATCATCCAATCATCTGTGGTTGCTCAGAAGACAGCTTTCCCAGGAGAGAGCAATGTGGAAACACTAGACACATCCTGCTCCTTAGCGTAAGAAGAAGCAGAGCAACTTTGCCTCCAGAAATATCCTGAAAACACCAGATGTTTGAATGGCTGATACCATATTACAGATTCTATTTAGAGAATCTGCTACCAACTCATTTCTCTGTTATAGAAAGAAAGTAATAGAATTATTGTTCTTTGGGAAAATCATAAATAATTAAGTTTGATTATTCACTCTTTGTCCAATATAAAGGGCACTACAGAGGCTAAAAAACATAACCAAATTGTTTAAATTAAACCAATTTATTTAATAAATAAATAAATAACCAATTTATTTAAATCTTCTCCTTTCTTCCTTCATACAGTACTCTAACTTCTTTTGCATAATACTTTTTAAATTAGAGGATGGCATACTCTTAAAATCTAAGATAGGATCCAATTGCACAGGAGGCAATTCTCTATTAACCCAAAATAACTGCCTAGAAGAGTCCTCTCACCACCTAACTTGACCACATCTCTCTGCTGGGGCTGCCTTCAGATGACCCTGACCCCACTCCTTGGCCTCTTCCAACCTGGATGTGTATTGAGGCATCTCATTCCATGCTGTCCTACACCTAAGTCTTGATTGGACAGAAGTTACACTAGTTTTCTGGGTCTGTTAACCTGGTCTTTTTAGGGGCATTTTAGAATATGTGTGCAAACATACATGCCCTCTGAAAAGCTCTGTTTAAAAAGTGAATGCAGTGTCCCCTGAGCACTGGTACAGTCTCACTTAACACATTGTAGACGTCGCTTCTCCTTAAGGGGATTTTTCTTTCACAACAGGAAACAGAGGTTTCTTTCATATTGCCTTCCAACTCTGTTCTTATTCTTTTGAAGCAGAGGGATATTTTGAGAAAATGCCAGCAAAGGACTTCTAAAGATTAGGTTGTTTATTTACATGCTAGTCTCTTTGTGACAGGGGCAGTGTCCTGTTCATCTCTATAATTATAAGCCTTTTATAATTGCTCAATGAGTGCCTGGTGAATGATGAATGAATGACCATACTTAACAAGAAGTAGGATGGCTAAAGAGTTGCTTACTCCAATATTTGGATAATCAAGTTGATCTTTTATCCCCAGAATCCCACCCAGAGGAGAAATTGTTTTCACAATAGCCTGGTTTTGGGGTGAGTTCTGGTGACAAGAAATTTGTTCCTTACTTGAAATGCACCTTCTTGCTCTGAAAAATCCAACTGCTTACATTGAGTTGAAAGGAACTTCCCTGGAGTTTCCATTTGATTTGGTGCAGATTACACTTGACATCCACATCTTAAGATCATCTTGGAGGCTCTGCTTGACTTTGATTTCAGCAGTGGAACCTCAATTTCCTTTGCTAACTCTAAGAACTAAGACCAGGTAAAAGAGCATTGGGAAGAGCAGGTGATAAGCTGATCTTGACACATACCTTTCCATTCTGGGAGAACAAAATATTACTGATAAAAAACTTTCCACTGCTAAGGCAAAAGAGCCACCTATATTGCAAGGACCACTACTAAAGGACACTCCTCTCATTCTGGATCCTAATATGACTAACACCATACCAAATTGTTTAAAAACATTTGGCCATTCATTCTCAAACATCTTTTGAATGCCTACTAGGTACTAGACACAAACATTGAAGATAGACTCAAGACTTGAGAAACTCACATTTCAATTTTAAAGAAATTTAAAATAAATTAAAACAAGAAATGCAAGTCTGTGTGATAAATGCTCTGAAGTCCATAGACAGAGTTTTATAGGGAAATATTTAATTTGGTCTGTAGGAGTCATGGAAGTCTTCCCTGCAGTGGAAATTCTTGGCCTATTTCACGGATTGTAGAGTCAAAAGTCAACAGCTAGAAAAAGAGGGGTAGCTAAAGCAAAATGATCAGCCTGTACCATAGCCTGGAGTGTACATACACTACACACATCAGGCTTACAAGTGATTTGATATGCTTGGAATATGGGTTGAAATTAGAGACTGATAAAGAGTGAAGTTGGATGCAATATGCTGGCAACTGATCATGAAAAGAAGTCATAAGCCATGATAAGAAGTCTAACCTCTATCCTTTAAAATAGAGTTCACTGAAGATTTTGAAAAGTGAAGCATCTACAGAATATTTATATTTTGTAAATGTTATCCTAGTGTCATGGTAGAAGGTGGGTTAGAGAGGACAAAAGTAAGCGAGGAGAAAGAGGATTTAAGGCAGGCAAGCCTACTGCTGACGAGCCAAGTTTCCATAGCGTATCAAGTTCTTTAAGCCAATCAGCTGCCCTTAGTTTCATCAAGTAACGCACTGAGTTCTCTTAGACAAATACCCGCAAGGCATTGTCCCGCAATGTCCCAAAATAATGGAAAATCAAAATGTCCATAAGTTATAACACATAGATTCAGGAGGCCCCATGCATGCAGAGCAGAGGCCACACTGCTGGTGAGGCTGTTGATGCTTGAGCAGCAGGGATGCTTGCAGCGACCGCGGTCCCTGCAGTTGTAGCAGCAGCCGTCTTTTTTATGTCCAGACATTTCCACCGGCAAATCTTCAAGGGCCCCGCTACCTAAAAACTCAAGCATCCATTATTAAGGGAAAGGCAGTGCTATTCCAGCACTGAGATCAAAAGGTGAGCTGTCAAACAAAAAAAAAAAAAAGAACTATTAGAGTAGAAAATAAAAGTTGATCTCTGCTCACACACATTGCTGCTCAAGCTCCCCACAAACATAAGCTGGCAAAATATCACATTCAGAAAATAATCAAAGAGAAACTGAGGGTGTTTACTGCATTAAAGATAAAAAAAGCTAAAGGCATTTTGGAAAAATAATTTGTTAGCTGGAATCCTCGAGTCTATATATACACAGCAATCCTATACCTGTTGAAATAATTCAAAGTAATCAGCTACTAAACAAATGAAGTCAATAACAAATAAATGATCCTCTGTCGGAACACCAAAATATCAGGTTATATAACATTAAACATATTCACAGCTGAAGAGAAGTCCCGGAGACAACTATAAATCAAAATTGATTATCATTATAATTGATTATCTAAAAATATTCTGAACTTATATAAATATCTATTTATCTATCTATCTATTGATTATCAAATTAGAATATTCTAAGCTTAAATGAATTAACGTTATTTGTTATTTGGATCTATATCTATCTACCTTTTTTTTTTTTTTTTTTTTTTTTTTTTTAAGCGCTTAATTATTTGTGACGTCACACTAGACAGACGCACATATAAACATATTTGTGACATCACATTAACATGAAATTTAGACAAATGCACAGACATACAATAAAGACATATATAAAAGAGAAAAAAAAAATTACAATTGTGTATACACTGAAGAGAGATCTTCTTGTCCCGGCCGGGAAGAATAAAATTTAAGTTGTAAATTTAATGGAGAACTCTTTTAAGGAATCACTCCATACCTTCATTTTGGTCCTCTTGACCTTGCACTTGTTTATTCAATCTAGACTCCTCAATAACTTCGTCTTGATCTCTTTGACTTTGTACCTGCTTTATCAATCTAGATGGTATCCATATTGGAGAGGATTCGTGCTTTGAAAAACACAAACAGATCCTCTCCCCCAAATTAATACTGGGTCTGGACCCATTCCATGTACCTGAGAGAACATCCTTCCAGTAAACCAAAGGTTTATGTTGTTGGTGTGGGTTCCAGTGTCTATCTCCAGCCGAATGTCCATTAGAATCTAAAGTTAAGAAATTTAGGGTAAACAGGGCAACTGCCAATCTGTCCTTAGGATTTTTCCAGTTTCCATCTTTTTGCTTTAGTAACATATTTTTTAAGTGTCCGATTTGCTCTTTCAATTATTCCTTGTCCCTGAGGATTATAAGCGATACCTGTTTTGTGGATAATATTGAACTTTGTACAAAATTGTTTGAAGGATGTGGATGTATATGCAGGGCCATTATCTGTTTTAAGCATTTTGGGGATGCCCAATGCAGCAAAAGCTTGCAGACAATGAGATATAGTATCTTTAACTTTTTTCTCCGAATGTAAAGAAGCAAAAATCATGCCTGAGCATGTATCTATGGTGACATGAATAAATCGTAATTTTCCAAAACTTGGCTCATGTGTGACATCCATCTGCCACAAATGGATTGGGCATCAAACCTCGTGGGTTAACCCCATAATGTGGATTGGCAAAAGTGTGTTACACAAATGGACATTCTTTTACAATTCTACGAGCTTGTTCTTTTGTGATTTTAAAAATTTTTGTCTTAAGTAGTGCTGTTAACGTGGAACTGGGAATGAAATAAAGTAGCTTGTTGTACTGTAGTAAATATAAATATTGTTTTTAGTGAGGGCGTCAGCTTTTTGATTACCTTCATGGAGAGGACCAGGCAGATTAGTGTGAGCTCTTATGTGACCTATAAATAAAGTTCTTTTCGTTGCCATAGGAGATTTTGGATTTGAGAAAACAATTTAAAAGCTGGAGTATGTGGTGCTATTGGACCTGCTAGCTCCAATTTTGGGACAGCATGTACAATATAATGGCTGTCTGAAAAAATATTCATAGGACTGTTCTTTAAAATTTTCCAGAGCTATTATTATAGCTTCGAGTTCCACTAATTGAGCTGATTTTTGATTAGTGATATGAATCATTTGAGGATGACCTAAGATAAAAATGAAGGAAGCCACGGTGGCAACAGAGATGAAGGGACTGTTTTAATACATAAAAAGAGATAGGAACAAAAGGACATGATAGCCCTTTAGACATGGGTTAATCTGCAGGGAGACACCTGGGGTTATTGCAAGATTTCCAGCTCAGGTGGCCAAGGGGGTATGGGAATATTCACTAAGTTGCTTTCTTAGTGTTGCATGTGGCCCACAGACCTCAGAATCACTAGAAGTGTTTGCAAGCAAGGTCACCCCACAGACCCAGTGTGAATTTATGCACACTAAAGTTTGATATCCACTACTAAAATAAAGCAAGAAGAGGAGCAGATGAGGTAGTAAGGAAGAAGCCTGTTTTCAGAGGCCAAGGGAACATGAAAGGGTTGGGTTCCAGGGCAGTGAGTAGTACAGGACTCCAGCTCAGAGGACACATAAGATCTCAAGTGTTTTTTCTTTAAGAGTCAACAGTTTGGAAGTGGTAAGTAAAGATACTGAGGATAGAAGGGAAGCAAGAATGAAAAACTTGAGACTAACACTAGGGACAATGAAATGCAGATATTGTTGAAAGAAAAGTAGCTCAAAAGGAAACATGGCCAATAATAGCACAGAATGTATGGAATTTCACCCTCACTTTCACTAAGCTAGCTGAGAAGGGACCTAGAGC
Source organism: Tamias sibiricus (assembly GCA_025594165.1). Classification (NCBI taxonomy): domain Eukaryota; kingdom Metazoa; phylum Chordata; class Mammalia; order Rodentia; family Sciuridae; genus Tamias; species Tamias sibiricus. The sequence continues at coordinate 48,156,013 of CM046662.1, forward strand.
AAACCTAGCTTTTCTGAAGAGGGTACTGAGTGCAAGCATAGCTTTTCTGATGATTTTACTCCATTCTGTTCCCAGATAGGAGAAGGAGAATATATCAGATGGCTACCACACAAATCTTGACCATGAGTTTTTCAGGTTGCTTTCTACCAAATAACCCCTCCCCCAAACAAGAAGAGTTTGATCACTACAAAGGAATGCACAATAGACAATGGCAAGGTTGCATGCAAAGAAACATTATAGACACTCCTAGATTCCAACTTAGTTAAAATACACACACACACACACACACACACACACACACACACACACACACACACACGGGGGTTGGGGAAGTTATGGGAAAAAAAACAGGATGCTATAACTATTTCTCACATGTTTTCTTCAACAGCAAAGAATCAAAGCAGACAGTGGCCCACAGTCTCCAACTGTTAAGAGAAAACAGTGACAAGAAATTTGTTCAAAGATAGACACCAGGAACTAGCACTTCCCATTTATTTGAGGTGACTTCTCCACTTTAGGTTGGACAATGGTGCCCCTTATATACCCTCAATGGCAGAGATAGAGAAGGTATATAATAGTCACCCTGTATCCATGGGGATATGTTCCAAGACCCCCAGTAGATATTTAAAACTGAAAATTATTCCAAATTCTACGTACCATGTTTTTCCTCTATACTCTGCAGCATCATGACATACTACCAAAGTTAATCTGTCCTTCCATGTTTTATGCCTTAATGCCTGCTTTGCATCACTACTCTGGCACTTTGGGACCATTGCTAAGTACAAAAATGGTTTCTTGAACACAAGCACTGTGATACCACTATGGACAACATCATAAACAAGACAGCTACCAAATAACTAATGGGTGGGTAGCATATACAGCTTGGATGTACTAGACAGAGGAATGACTCATGTTCCAGGAATGATGGAGCAAGACAGCATGCAATTTTAAATTTAAATTAGTTATGGAATTTTCTATTTGATGTCTACAGATTGTGGTTAACTATGGGTAACTGAAACCATGGAAAGCTCATAAGAGAAGACTATTATAATCACTTCCTCACCCCACAAATTTATTCATTCTATTCATATATTTCAAATACTTAAACTAATCTAATCTGTACAGACTGCAAACTGCAAACCTAATATGGTTGAGTTAGAGCTTTTAAAATGTTTTTTTCCTCTCATAATCAGTAACACTCATAATATTTGAAAATTCAGATAATTTCTATAACACATAATTCAAACATCACTTGAAAACAATGTATTCACAGCTACTATAACTACTAATGACCTTCCTAAATTTTCTTATGCAGAAGTACTTTTGAGGTTTGTATTTGATCATATAAGTCCTTATGGTGTCTTTCCAGTATTACCCCTGGACAACTGAAAAGAGCTGACTGGCACAGACACATGTAAATTGCAGAAAGTTGTACATGTTAACAGCATGTACAACATCTTGGCTGATAACCACCAAAGGTTGAAAAGTTAGAAGACTGAGTTCCCTTTACTGTTCAGATCCCAACCTGCCTAATGGTTGGCTTATCAGCAATTTATTAAGTCTCTCAGCATTACCTCTCTGAGTCTCAGTTTCCTCATCTGTAAAACAGGCATAATTGTACCTACCTCATATGGTTGTCAAGAGGGTTAAATGAGGTAATATACATAAACACATAGTAAGTGCTCCATAAGTATGCTATTACTATTTTAATTGTTGAAACAATAAAGTAACTTTTTGATCTGCAAATCATGTGGGTTAAAATTTTTATTAAAAAGTCCCCACCCTGCTGGATGCGGTGGCCCACACCTATAATCCCAGCTACTTGGGAGGCTGAGGCAGGAGGATCACAAATTCAAAGCCAGCCTCAGCAACTTTGTGAGGCCCTGAGTAACTTAGAAAGACCCTGTTGTGAAACTTAAAATAATAATAATAATAAATTTTTAAATAAATAGAAAAAAAAGGCTGGGGGCATAGCTCAGTGGTTAATTGCCTCTGGGTTAAATAATCTCCAGTACAAAAACAAAAGTCCCCATCCTAAGTAAAGCTTTTTTATTTTTTTTATTATAAAAATCTCTTAAACAGATACTTCTAAAATTCAAATGCAGCCTACTTAAAAAGGCTGATACATTTTTTTCTCTTTAGCAATACCTGAATTTTAGCCTAAATAGAGCCATAGAATTCTACTGAATGAGGCAGTTTTTTGTGAAGAACAGTAGCAACTTTAGCATATATATGAGTCCTGGTTCCTTTAATTATAAGCTTTAATGAATTGAGAAAGGTTCTTAACTCTAAGCCCCATTTTCTTATTCATGAAAAGAAGACCTGATCACTAACTTGGCAGTATTTGTGGAAGGATTTCAAATGAGAGAATATAATAAATAGGTCTCAACTAAAGTGTTCTCTTTTCCTCTCAGTAGCAAGACCAGAACTTGTCACAAAGCTTATCTTTGATGGTAATGTCTAAAATCAAGAGCTAAAGGTTAGCAATAGCTAACCACTCCTTTCATATCAGTAAATGCACCATTTTCTTCTTCCCTATTATTAGTTGCAATTAAATTAATAATGATTAATTTAATTAATAAAAACTTAAGTATAATTAATCCTGAAGGTTGAAGCAATGCCCTTTCATATGTCATTCCTGCCTAAGGAGTAGTGGGAGGGCACTTAATAAATTCATTCAAGATTGAATACAGGGGCTGGGGTTGTGGCTCAGCGGTAGAGTGCTCGCCTAGAATGTGCGCAGCCCGGGTTCGATCCTCAGCACCATGTACAAATAAAGGAATTGTGTACAAATAAAGCAAATAAATAAATATTAAAAAAAAAGATTGAATACAGAAGTGAAGTGCAGGGTTTGTGTCAAGAATTACCAACTCCAATCTCTATAAGGGATCACCCATGAAATACGAATAAGAAAAGCAGGTTGGGCATAACAATAGGGAGGAGTGGGGACTATGGCAAACTAGAGAGCATGTGCCCTCTCTAAAAGCAAGTGGAGACAACAACTTGGTTTATCCCAATTGTCTCTACACAAGAATGCAAGCCCACTGCTTCTAGAGCTTTCAGTTTCTGAAGAGAAGCCAGAAATCATTTGTGAAATTTTCTGAATTCTAAATATTAGGATCAAATTCCATTAAAAACAAACATAAACTGCAAGCCAAATAGAAATCCTCTGTGCCAAACTCAGCCCATGGGCCATCAGGTGGAGACTTTTGATCTATAAATCATCTTTATGATCACCACATGGCCAACCCTGGCAGAATCTCAAAAGTGGGCCCTAATGTGAGCCATTTCTTTCTTATCCTATATAATTGGTTTTGTTCTCCTTCACTTCATATTCAACTAAGATCAGCATGATAATGTTAAAGAGAACTTGGAAAGAACGTCTCAGAAAAGTAAATTTGCCTGGACTGATTATTTCCAGGGAGAGATTATACCCAAGATCTCCTCCAGTGCTTTCTTCCACAAGTCTCAGCTCTTTGGTATTGAAAGACCTGTCTTCTGACTTAGGCAAAGGACAAAAAGAGACAGGTCTAGCTCAGCTCAGGAGCTCGCCCTCCCCGATCTCAGCCAGCTGACCTTGAGAGAAGTGGGGGGAAAGCGGCTGGCTCCCAGGCCCACTGACATTTGGAAGCACAGGTGCAGCCCACAGCCCTGGCAGGATTTGGCCAGGCCTTTCCTGTGTCGAGCCCAGGCCTGAAGGGGAGACTCCCCTCCCAGGCTGAGCAGGAGGCTGAATCTGTCACTGTCTGGCTGGCGTGACTAAATGGTTGTCTGGGACAAGCTCTGACACCGGATGCCCGAAGAAGGGCTCAGTCAAGCAGGCATTTGTCACAGAAAACTCCCCCAACTCATATTTCACAGGGCAATCAGAGGCAGTGAGGCGGGGACCAAAGTGGCTCATCACCAGACTATAAGCAAGGGTGGTTATCACACAGGGACAGCTGGGCTGAAGCCAGAGAAGCCTTCTTTGGAGACAACAAATGTTCCAGGCCCCCAGGGGTGTGGAGATGGAGCCAGCCAGGTCTCACCCCATCTCCCATACATCAATGCGTGGCACTCCAACACCCCCATGAGGATCCAAAAGGAATGACCACAAGGAGGCCATTGCAGACTAGGAGGAAGCACAAAGAGGTAAGTAGAGCCTGGGGGCTGAGCCCTGCCTGGGTTCGCTTAAGACCCAGGCCTTTGGCTTCTTGTTTCAAAGGGATCTCCTGAGTTGAAGCAATGAAAGCCCTTTGAGACTTATGCTGCCAAAGGGTTTTAGAAAAGGGTTTTATATTTCCTTCATTATTGCTATTATATAATGTGTGCTATGATACTCAATTCTGTGCTCAATCAGTCAAGTTGAATAAAGAAACAAATGAAAGGAGAAGAAACATCAAGTTTAGTTTTGTCTCAGGAGTTCTATAAAGAAATGAACTACTTTCCTTATTCTTTTTAATTACATTAGCATGACCATCAAATGTGGAGATCATTGCTACTTGTCTTATCCATTAACTAAGTTGCCTCCACAATCCTGTTCCAAAGGCCACCCTGCATTGTAAGTGACTTACTTCCTTTGGGAAAGTTGAAAAACAAGTTCAAAATAATAAGCAAAATATGAATCTTTCTCAGAAAAACTACTACTCTTGACTTTAAAAGAAAGATGGTTTTGATGTGACTTAGCAGATCCATAGCTACCCAGTTACAAATAAGGCAAAATAAAAAATTAGGAAATTGTTAATATACAAGTATCCAGATGTGCTGACAGTAATAATATTAAAATAACCACTAACATTTATTGAACACTTGACATGTAATAACTCTTATTCTAAGCATTTACATAGACATTACTGAATCCTCACAATGACCAATATTATTATCCAATACTACAGAGAAGGAAACAAGGCCCAGGAGGCTTAATTAAATTGCCCAAATCACATAACTTGGAAGAGTGAGAGTCAGAATTACAAGTGAATGTGTCTTAAACAGTAAGAACTTAAACTGTTTATTAATGGGAGTTGCTAAGGGGTAGTGGTAAAATCCATTTAGCTTCAGAATTCCTTGATGTAATCTCAATATATAAACAACACCTGACAATTTTAATGAGAAAAAATAACTCCTATAACAGAAAAATAAGGAAAAACTAGAAAATTCACATAAGTTTTTGAAAAGTGATCAAAAATACATGTAAAATTTCATAGTACTCAAAAATTGAAAATCAGAATGATATGATATCTTATAGATATCAGATTAATAAATATCTCTCCAAATTATGATGACCATTATGGGTAAAAGTGTACTACCAACCACCACTGGAAAAAGTATTGATTTATACTTTTGGAGGAGGTTTGGGAGACAATTGTCATGAGAATGCATGTCCAAATCCTAAAAGCAATTCATATCATCTCTTGTAGTTTACAAACATGGTTACAAATCCTTTGATATACCTTCCATTGAGGGATGGGGTTCTATATCCCATCCTTTTTGAATCAAGGTGGGATTGTGACTCTTCAGCCAATAGAGTATGGCAAAAGTGACACCACATGACCTCCAAGGCTACCTTACAAAACCCACACACCTCTATCTTGTGCTACTGAATACTAACTTGGAACTCTGAGCCACCAAGAAAGAAGTGCAATTACACTGAGATCACCAGGCTGGAGAGGCCACTATGGGAATAGCAGTCAACGGTCCTAGCTAAGCCCAGACTTGGGGGCAATCCCACTGAGGTCCCAACATCAAGGGGCAGAGAATGACCATCCCCATGTGTCCTTTCTGAATTCTTATTCCCACATCATCCAGGAACATAATAAAATGGGGATTGTTTTATACCACTAAGTTTTGGATGATTTGTTACAGAGCAATAAATAACAGGAGCAGCCCTTACATGACAATCATTCATTTGGAAATCTATTCTAAGGGAATAATTGGTGATATGCACAAAGAATTATGTGCAAAGATGTTTACATCATTGTTGTTTAAATAGGCGAAATGGGAAACATAAATTTGAAAATAAGACTCGTTGTCTTGGGCTGGGATTGTGGCTCAGTGGTAGAGCACTCACCTAGCACATACGTGGCCTGGGTTCAATCCTCAGCATCACGTAAGAATAAAGGCATTGTGTACAACTAAAACAAATAAATAATTTTTTTTAAAAAAAGACTCATCATCTTCATGATGAAATGAAGCAATTTAAGATCAGGTTTGGGGAGGTTATTTAATAATGTAAAAAGATCCCATAGCATATTGTTGAAACGAGAATATTTTCCCATAGGTAATATCAGTGGTTTTTTTTTTTTCTTTTTATTTATTGGTTCTTTTTAGTTATACATAACATTAGGATTCATTTTGACAAAATTTTAAAAGCATAAAACTTAATTTGTTCTAATTCAGTCCCCAGCACTTCTCCTGTCCCTCCCCTCCTCTTTCCACCTTTCCTCTACTAATCTTTCTGCTATTTTCTTAGGTTTTTTTCAGTTAGTGTCTTGTGGATGTACATGCATAGAAAAATTAGGTCAGATTCATTCCACTGCTTGCTCTTTATCCCATCCCTCCTCTATCCCCTTCAATCCCTTTTGTCTACTCCATTTATCATTCTCCCATTTGTAAGGGTTCTGTGTTTGGGATTGGCAGCTCTGACAGCTTCATGACTGTGACATGCTTAGTAGCTAGGGAAGTTTCTGGGAATTTGTTGGAGTTCATGTGGTGTCACTTTTGCCATACTCTATTGGCTGAAGAGTCACAATCCCACCTTGATTCAAACAAAGATACACTTGCCTGGCTGCTAGGAAAACTTCTGTGCAAAGATACAGAATGCCTAGCTGCTCCAGCAACGCCCTACATGAGGAGGCTCTGTGCTAGAGTCTTTATCAGCCTTGACCTTGATCTCAGGCACACAGCTCCTAAAAATAAAGAAACTCTCTTGTTAGACTACCACAATGTTTCACCAAGCTCCATTGTGTCAGTAACTTTAAACAATGGACTTTCTTGAGAGCTAGGTGACGCTCCTACAGGTACACTTTGCAACTACAGTATGTAACTGAGGAATAAGCGGGATAATGTTGCTAACTCTGTAACCTGCCTAATGACACAATGAACAATAATGTACTGCTGATGCCAGTGACCTAAAGTAACCTATTGATATAAATAAAGCTGGCAGCTTGGACAAGGGGCTTTTTCTGCCATTCTGCCACTTTGCCTCTGCATCTTGTCTCTTTACTTCTGTCTCCTTTTATTTTTCTTACACCCATTTTTTTTAATCCTTCACCCCTTATTTTGGATTAGCTTCCACATATCAGAGAAAACATGTGACCCTTGACTTTCGAGGACTTGCTTATTTCACTTAGCAGATATATATATATATATATATATATATGTATATATCCATATATATATATATATATGTGTGTATACATATATATGTATGTATATATGTGTATATATATATATATGTATATATATTACGTTTTCTGTATCTATTTGTCTTTTGAAGAAACTTACATTGGTTCCATAGCTTGACTATTGTGAATTTTGCTCCTATAAACATTGATGTGGCTGCATCACTGTAGTGTGCTCATTTTGAATCTTCTGGATATATGCCAAGGAGTGGGATAACTGGGTCATGCAGTGGTTCCATTCCTATTCTTTTGAGGAATCTCCATACTGCTTTCCATAGTGGTTGCACTAATTTGAGGTCCAACCAACAATGTATGAGTGTACATTTTTCCTCACATCCTTACCAACACTTATTGTTATTTGTATTCGTGATGATTGTCATTCTACCTAAAGTGAGATAAAGTCGCAATATAGTTTTAATTTGCATTTCTTAAATTGCTAGAGATGTTGATCATCTTTTCATATATTTGTTGACCATTTGTATTTCTTCTTTTGAGAAGTGTTTGGTTTTCTTTGGCCCATATTTTTTATCGAGTTATTTGTTTTCTTAGTGCTAAGTTTTTTGATTTCTTATAAAGAGACAAAGATTTTCTCCCATTCTGTTGGCTCTCTCTTCATGCTCCTAATTGTTCCTTTGCTGTGCAGAACTTTTTAATTTGATGCCATTACAATTAATTATTTTTTTATTTTATTTCTTGTGCTTTAAGAGTCTTGTTAAAGAAGCCAGTTCCTGAGCCAATACGTTGGAGTGTTGGCCTACTTTTTCTTCTAGCAGGTACAAGATTTGTGGTCTAATTTCTGGGTCTTCAATCCACTTTGAATTATTTTTTGTGTGGGGTGAGAGATAGGGGTTAAATTTGATTTTTCTACACATGGCTTTCCAGTTTTCCCAGCACCATTTGTTAAAAAGGCTATCTTTTCTCCAGTGTATGTTTTTTTCACCTTTGTCTACTATCAGATAACTGTATTTATGTGGATTTGTCTCTGTGTTTTCTATACTATTCCATTGGTCTTCATGCCTGTTTTGATGCCAGCACCATGGTGTTTTTGTTTCTATAACTCTATAGTATAATTTAAGGTTTGATATAGTGATGCCTTCTGCTTTGCTTTTATTGCTAAGTATTGCTTTGGCTATTCTCGGTCTCATGGTTTTCCAAATGTATTTCATAACTGCTTTATCTAGTTCTGTGAAGAACATCATTAGAATTTTAACAGGAACTGCATTGAATCTGGATAGCACTTTTGGTTATGGCCATTTATTAATTCTGCGTATGTAAGAACATGGGAGATTTTGAAAAAGAAATTTTCTTTTACCCTCAGCTTTTCTTATTTATTAATTTTTTTAATTTTTTAATTTAATTTGTTATACATGCTTTTAGAGTGTAATTCCTTTCATATTACATATAAAGAGTACAGTTTTCCAAGTCATTGGTTTTACACAAAATATTTTCACAAAGCACAATTTAAGGTTCTAATTATACAATTTCTGTTTTTTTTTTTTTTCAAGTTGCTGGTTTAATATAAAGTATTTTTACAACAACTGTGTCTTCATACATGTACTTAGGGTAATCATGGATAACTCAGTCTGCCATTATTCCTATCCCCTTGTCCCCCCCTCCCTCCCCTCTCTTTGTTCTATTTGAAGCTCTTTCATTCCCCTCATTCCCTCTCTATTGCCTTTATAAGTAAGTATCTTCATATCAAAGAGATCATTCAACCTTTGGTTTTTTGGGATTGGCTAACTTCACTTAGCATTATTGAAAAAGAAATTTTAAAATAACAAAGAAATCATAAGATCATTTGTTGAATCAGTGGATATATACATGTGCAGTAAAATTGGATGAAAATATTCCAAAACTTAAATTGAGGATATTTCTGAGTTGTAATATTATGGATGATTTTATTGTCTTCTTTATGACTTTATGTATTTCTAAAATTCATAAAAGTAAAAGACAATGTGCCAGTGACACATGACACATGGTAGGATCTCATTAATCTGTGTCACTTTTTAGAAATTTTACTCAAGATCTGAGTTCAAATTCTGCAAAGTCCGACCTTAGTGTCTTTGGAAGACATTCCAACTTTCTAAACTTTAACTTTCTTGTCTACAAAACTAAAATAACTACATCTACCTAAATTCATTTTCATGAAGTTAAACTTAAAAACTAACCTGAAAATGCCTGCTACAGATCTATGTGCCTAGCAGGTATTCAATAAATACCTTTTCAATGAAATGACAATCACTTTGTTCATCTTTTGAAACACTTTGCTTCAACTTTTCCAGTCATAATGAATGTCTGAAATGAACACCTATCACCCTAAAGTTAATTTTTTAAAAATCAAAGGCTGGTGTCCTGTCACCATTCTCCACAACAAGTGGGATTTGGTGAAACTGCAAACAACTCTACCTCTTCCTACCACGTATTAACCACTAATAATAGAGAGGCATCAGACTTTCCTACTGTAAGAAGCAGATGAGATGATAAAGAAAGACTTAGGGTAAAATCAACAGGTTGGTCAGTAATTGATTTTTCTCTCTGGATATGAAAGCCATTTCTTTTTCTTTCCGTTTTTTAATTTTTTTTTTTTTTTTTTTTTTTTTTAGCTGTAGATGGACAGAATGCCTTTATTTTATTTGTTTATTTTTATGTGGTGTTGAGGATCAAACCCAGTGCCTCACACGTGCTAGGCAAGCCCTCTGAAACTGAGCTACATCCCCAGCCCTGTGAAAGCCACTTCTGTTATTAATTTTATTTATTCCCACCATTATGTGAAGAATGTCATAGACTTAAAGCCTTCCAATAAGCTGAGAAGAACCACTCCTACTGTCTTCCTGGTTTATCTCCTTCTCCTATTCCCATATGACTATAATGTCCTGATAATATCCAATAAGAGCAGGAGGTAATACTTATTGAGATCCCCTCTGCCAGGCATGTCCCAACACTTCACTTGTATGAAGGCACTAAGTCTTCACATAGTGCTACAATGCAAGTATTAATATCATCCCTGCTTCTCCTTGTATTGTTTCTCATGTGAGGAATCTGAGACACAAAAGAGTTAAGTAACTTACTCCAGGTCACACTGATATGAAATGAGCCTAGTCAGTCAAGCTACAAGGTGTATATTCTTTACCTCTCATATATATTGCTGTACATACTTAGCATAATTACTCTATCCATTATACAAAACTTGGCATGGGAAGAAGGACATCAAATCACCTTTCACTGGTCTTCAAAGGGTGATGCTCATCCCTACAGCCTAACCCAAGTGCTGCTCATTCAGTTACAGTCCACACTGACCTCTGGCTTCCCTCCCTCCACTCCCCCATGACTCTACCTTCAGCAGGATCCCAGACTCCTTGGGCATGTTTTATTAATGTTTGTATCCCCTGTAGCTTGTGTACCATGTAGCCCATATGTGGAGCTTAATAAGGATTTGTTTGACTGAAGTGAAAAGTGTCTACCCAAGTTGGCAGTTCCTACCTAATTCCTGCCTCTCAAGAATCTCTCTTTAGAAGAAACACACCCACACTCATACACAAAATGTTGTTGAATGAGTGCTAATGCATCTAGCATAGAGTGATCTGGATTTGGAGTTAATATCTTAGGAAACCCCAACATCTGAACTTTATGAATAAATGGAGATTGATAAATGATATAGCTAACCCCCACCTGGCTTTGAACCAATTAAGGGATAAGACAAGAATGAGAAAGAATCCAAAGTAAGTGTCATCATTTTGCTGACATTGGAGATTGCCACTTGTATTTGTGGGCACATGAGCTTCACAAACCTAAATTCCATAACTAGATGAGTACACACAGTTCTAGAAAGTACTGTCCTCTGATAGAACTCAGCTTCGTTGTAAGCATGTATGCCTTAGAGAAGAAAAGAGAATGAAACAAATAAAATTTAGTCACATTTTCTCCCTTGCAGAAGAGAAAGCTTGAGGGTTCAGAAAGTTTACAGAATTTTGGCCCTTTATCTGCTATCATGCCTGGATGAGTGAGAACCTGAAAGTAATGAAGGCTGATCAGACCACAGCTGATAGATTTCATCACTGAATTGAGCACTTGGTCATTACAGATCATTTACATTGGCATTGCTCACTTATCTACATAATGTATATACTGCACTTGATTCTCTGTATCCATGGGTTTTACATTCTTGGATTCAACCCACTGTGCCTCACAAATATTTGGAAAACAAATTTTCATCTGTGTTGATCACACACACACTATTTTTTGACATTTATTTTTGCAAACAATTCAGTATAACAACTATTTACATAGCATTTACATTATATTACATATTATAAGTAATCTAGAGATGATTTAAAACATAAATAAGGATGTCCACATATAACATGCAAATACAATGCCATTCTATACAAAGGAACTTGAGCACCTGCAGATTTGGGTATCTACAGGAGGTCCTGGAACCAAGCGCCCACAGACACTGACAGATTACTACATGTTTCATTTAATATCAGCAATTTAAATTTTTCAGTTTTAAATTTGTGCTGCAAATGTAGAACACTGACATGGGAATGCTCCTAATAGTTTAACCATACTTACTATGTAATTCAGTGCTGATTATAGGCTGTAAGCTCCGTGAAAATATCTATTCTTATACTTCATTTCATTCCCTAGAATAAAATGCATAGATAATTTTTTTTTTTACAAATGCTTCCCCATCAATGTATACATGAAAGAAGAAATAGTAAATAGAAAAAATAAATCTCACTGGCCCTTCAACTTGTAACTCAGAAAGAAAGGAAATATAGGCAACACCCAACTTACAAATAGACTGTGTTCTAATCATTTGTTTATATGTCAATTTGGGAAGATAACGAAAAGATTTTCCAATAGAGATGGTCTACAAAGTAGATCTTTGGATTAACAAAAAAAACTAGAATAAAATTCACATAAGTGTCAGATGAAAGCTCTAACATCTTACCCCACAAGGAATACTCTGAGCATTTTGTTTCTGGGTCTAGCATTGTGACACTACACAGAAAGAATATAGCCTGGGGCAACGGATGTGGGGACAGGAAGTGGGGAGAGAGGCAGAGCCCCTATGAGCCTGAACCTAGGAGAGCAGCCCAGGGTTTTCATCTCACTTCCTGCCCCATATTATGTCCAAGCTCATCACTAGAGACAAGCAGGAAGCCAGCGAAGGAGGCTACAGTGGGAGGAAAGAGCTCTGTGAAGGCAAAGGGGAGGGAAGCACTCTCCCAAAAAAGGGAAAGTGTCCCTGCAGCCCCCTGTGGCCAGGCAGAGTGGTCTGGATTCTAGCAGGTTTGGTATTTGATGTCTTGACTAAAACCAGACTGGAATGAGTCTGGCCTTCGTTCTTGACCTCTTGGGAGTCCTGGGTAAATCAGTCAACCTCTGCCATTGTGTGCATGATCAGTATCCATCTTCTCCAAGCTGGACACAGCTCTAAGAACTTTATATGTATCATCTCATGTCATTCTGAATAAATATTCTTGGCAACAGACGCCCGGGGAAAGAGAGGTTTTGTGGGCACCAGTGCTGTGCAGATGCTCTTCTCTCTGAAGGACCTATGGCCCCAGAAGCAGCTGGCAGGGCTGGTGACAGAGAGCCTTCAGCCCCCAGTGCTCCCAGTATATCTCCAATTCAGACACCTTTGTTCAGGTCACTCCTGGCCTCAGGGCATCCCACTTCCAATGACTGATCCGTGTGAAGGCATCTCCATCCAACTTGGAACAAATCTGAAGGGCCATTCCAACTCCAAATCTCCCCTGCATGGCCACTTGACTTGTCCTCTGCCCAATCCTGCTTCCATCCTCTCCCTTCCTCAAGTGTTGAGTCAAGTACACTCCCAAATAAATCACCTGCACACTAAATCCATCTCAGACTTCTTTCTGGAAAATCCAGCCTGCAACAATGGATAACTTGTCCAAGGGCCCAAAGACCCCAAATAGTGAGCTGAACAATCCCAGGCAGAATGACAGGGAGCGTCTGTTCCTACTGCACCACCTACCCTCACGCATGGCTAGCCATGCCTGCTTCCTTACCATCAGACTCCTACCTCCTCTTTTTTTTTTTTTATTATTATTTATTTTTTTTTATTTTTTTTATAATTTTTAATATGTACAACTCATAGTGCATGTATTTAGCATCTTTTTACATACAATTGTTTGCATACAGAGTATATTCGTACAATTCAGGTCTTCAATCATGTATTTAGGAAAATGATATCCATCTCATTCAAACACCTTTTCTTTTCTTTTTCCTTTTCTCCCTCTCCCTCCCCCCTTGGTCCCTCCCTTACTCTCCCTTCCCTTTGACCATTCTAGTATTCTTCTAGTCCTCGTATGTACCCTCCCATCCAACCATACTATGAACTAGTCTCCTTATATAAGAGAGAACATTTGGTACTTGGATTTTTGAGACTGACTAACTTCACTTAGCATTATGTCTTCCAACTTCATCCATTTACCTGCAAATGCCATTAATTTATTTTCTTTTATTGCTGAGTAAAATTCCATTGTGCGTATATACCACATTTTCTTAATCCACTCATTTACTGAGGGACATCTACGTTGGTTCCACAACCTAGCTATTGTGAATTGTGCAGCTACAAACATTGAGATAGCTGTGTCACTGTAATATGCTGTTTTTAAGTCCTTTGGGAATAGACCCAGGAGTGGGATGGCTGGGTCATAGGGTGGCTCCATTCCCAGTTTTCCAAGAAATCTCCCTACTGCTTTCCATAATGGTTGCACCATTTTGCATTCCCACCAGCAATGTATGAGTGTGCCTTTTTCCCCACATCCTCTCTAACATTTATTGTTGCTTGTGTTCTTGATAGCTGCCATTCTGACTGGAGTGAAGTGAAATCTTAGAGTAGTTTTGATTTGCATTTCTCTAATTGCCAGCGATGTTGAACATTTTTTCATGTATTTGTTAATTAATCGTGTATCTTCTTCTGAGAGGTGTCTTCTCAATTCCTTAGCCCATTTATTGATTGGGTTATTTGTTTTTTTGGTGTAAAGTTTTTTGAGTTCTTTATATATTCTAGAGATCAGTGCTCTGTCTGATGTGCATGTACTAAATATTTGTTCCCAATTAGTTGGCTCTCTATTCACCTCACTGATTGTTTCTTTTGCTGAGAAGAAGCTTTTTAGTTTAAATCTATCCCATTCATTAATTCTTGGTAGTAATTCTTGCGCTACAGGATTCTTATTAAGGAACTTGTGGCCTAATCCGACATGTTGGAAATTGGAGCTTACTTTTTCTTCTATTAGGCATATTGTCTCTGTTCTAATTCCTAGGTCCTTGATCCATTTTGAATTGAGTTTTGTGCATGGTGAGAGATAAGGATTTAATTTCAATTTGGTGCATATGGATTTCCAGTTTTCCCAGCACCATTTGTTGAAGAGGCTATCCTTTCTCCACTGTACATTTTTGGCACCTTTGTCTAATATAAGATAGCTGAAATTATATGTATTAGTTTCTGTGTCCTCAATTCTGTACCATTGGTCCACCAGTCTGTTTTGGTGCCAATACCATGCTGTTTTTGTTACTATTGCTCTATTGTATAATTTAAGGTCCGGTATGGTGATGCCCCCTGCATCACTTTTCTTGCTCAGGATTGCTTTGGCTATTCTGGGTCTCTTATTTTTCCAGATGAATTTCATGACTGCTATTTCTATTTCTTTGAAGAATGACATTGGGATTTTGATTGGAATTGCATTAAATCTGTATAGTGCTTTTGGTAGTATGGACATTTTGACAATATTAATTCTACCTATCCAAGAGCAAGGTAGGTCTTTCCATCTTCTGAGTTCATCTATAATTTCTTTCTTTAGTGTTCTATAATTTTCGTTATACAGGTCTTTCACCTCTTTCGTTAGGTTGATTCCCAGGTATTTTATTTTTTTTTGATGCTATTGTAAATGGGGTAGTTTTCATCATTTCCCTTTCAGAGTCTTTGTTGCTGATGTACAAAAATGCCTTTGACTTATGTGTGTTGATTTTGTATCCTGCAACTTTGCCAAATTCATTTACTAGTTGTAAAAGTTTTCTGGTAGAGTTTTTTGGGTCTTCTAGGAAGATTATCATGTCATCAGCAAATAGTGCTAATTTGAGCTCTTCTTTTCCTATCTGGATCCCTTTAATTTCTTTCGTCTCTCTAATTGCTCTGGCCAGAGTTTCCAGTACTATGTTAAATAGCAGTGGTGAAAGGGGGCATCCCTGTCTTGTTCCAGTTTTTAGAGGGAATGCTTTCAATTTTTCACCATTTAAGATAATGTTAGCTCGGGGCCTTGCATATATAGCTTTTATAATGTTGAGATATGTTCCTGATATTCCTAGTTTTTCCAGTGTTTTGAACATAAAGGGGTGTTGTATTTTGTCAAATGCTTTTTCTGCGTCAATTGAGATGATCATATGATTTTTGTCTTTAAGTCTATTGATGTGGTGTATTATGTTTATTGATTTCCGAATGTTGAACCAGCCTTGCATCCCTGGGATAAACCCCACTTGATCATGGTGCACTATCTTTTTGATATGTTTTTTGTATCCGATTTGCCAGGATTTTGTTGAGGATTTTCTGCATCTATGTTCATTAAAGATATGGGCCTGAAGTTTTCTTTTTTGGATGTGTCTTTGCCTGGCTTTGGAATTAATGTGATATTGGCCTCATAGAAAGAGTCTGGAAGAGCTCCCTCTTTTTCTATTTCTTGGAATAGTTTGAAGAGCATTGGTATTAGTTCTTCGTTGAAAGTCTTATAGAACTCAGCTGTAAACCCTTGTTGGTAGCTTTTTGATGACATCTTCTATTTCTTCGCTTGCAATTGATCTGTTTAAATTATGTATAGCCTCCAGTTCCAGTTTAGGCAAATCATATGACTCTAGAAATCTGTCAATGCATTCAGTATTTTCTATTTTATTAGAGTACAGGTTTTCAAAGTAATTTCTAATTATATTCTGTATATCTGAGGTGTTTGTTGTGATAGTCCCTTTTTCATCACGAATGTTAGTAATTTGAAGTTTTTTCTCTTCTTCTTTTCGTTAGCATCGCTAAGGGTCTGTCAATTTTGTTTATTTTTTCAAAGAACCAACTTTTAGTCTTGTCAATTCTTTGAATGGTTTCCTTAGTCTCGATTTCATTAATTTCTGCTCTGATTTTAATTATTTCCTGTCTTCTACTGCTCTTGGTGTTGGTCTGTTCTTCTTTTTCTAATGCTTTGAGGTGTGATGTTAAGTCATTTATTTGTTGGTTTTTTTTCCTCTTAAGGAATGAACTCAGTACAATGAATTTTCCTCTTACTACTGCCTTCATAGTGTCCCAGAGATTTCTATATGAAGTCTCTGTGTTCTCATTTACCTCTAAGAATTTTTTGATCTCCTCTTTGATGTCTTCTTCAACCCCTTGTTCATTCAGTAGCATGTTGTTTAGCTTCCAGTTGATGGAGTAGTTTTTCTTATTCCTTGTTTTGTCGTTGATTTCCAATTTCATCCCTTTATGGTCCGATAGCATGCAGGGTAGTATCTCTATTTTTTTTATATTTGCTGAGAGTTGCCTTGTGACATAATATATGGTCTATTTTGGAGAAGGAACCATGTGCTGCTGAGAAAAAAGTGTATTCGTTTACTGAGGGATGAAATATTCTATATATGTCCGTTAGATCTAAATTGTTAATTGTTTTAATGAGGCTTAAAGTTTCTTTGTTTAGCCTTTGTTTGGATGATCTATCCATTGTTGAGAGAGGTGTGTTGAAGTCCCCTAGAATAACTGTGTTGTGGTCTATTTTACTCTTGAACTTGAGAAGCGTTTGTTTGATGAATGTAGGTGCTCCATTATTTGGGGCATATAGATTTATGATTGTTATATCCTGTTGATGAATGGTTCCCTTAAGTAATAAGAAATATCCATCTTTGTCCCTCTTGATTAGTTTTGGTTTGAAGTCTACCTTATTTGATATGAGAATGGAAACCCCTGCTTGCTTCTGCCGGCCATGTGAGTGATAAGACTTTTCCCAGCCTTTCACTTTCAGTCTGTTGATGTCTTTTTCTATGAGGTGTGTTTCTTGGAGACAGCAAATTGTTGGGTCGTTTCTTTTCAATCCATTCTGATAATCTGTGTCTTTTGATTGGCGAGTTTAGGCCATTAACATTCAGGGTTATTATTGAGATATGATTTTTATTCCCATCCATTTTTATTTAAATTATGGTCTTTAGCTTGATTAGGTTTTCTCTTCTGGTTGGTATTTCCTTTAGTTTAATATCTCCCTTTGGTGATTTTCATTATCATCTTTCTCTTCTTCTTCATGAAAAATGTTGCCTAGGATGTTCAGAAGTGCTGGCTTTCGAGATGTAAAATCTTTTAACTTTTGCTTGTCGTGGAAGGTTTTTATTTCATCTTCGAATCTAAAGCTCAATTTTGCTGGATATAAGATTCTTGGTTGACATCCCTTTTCTTTCAGAGCTTGGAATATGCTATTCCAGGATCTTCTTGCTTTTAAGGTCTGGGTTGAAAAATCTGAACATAGTCTGATTGGTTTCCCCCTATATGTGATCTGCTTCCTTTCTCTTGTGGCTTTTAGTATTCTCTCCTTGCTCAGTATATTAGGCATTTTCATTATAATGTGTCTTGGTGTGGATCTGTTGAGATTTTGTTTGTTTGGTGTTCGGTATGCCTCTTGAACTTGGTTTTCCCATTCATTCCTCAAGTTTGGAAAATTTTCTGTAATTATTTCATTAAATAGATTACTCATTCCTTTGGCTTGAAACTCTGCCCCTTCCTCTACGCCAATCACTCTTAAGTTTGGTCTTTTTATGCTGTCCCATAATTCTTAGATGTTATGCTCTTGATTTCCAACGAGTTTTGCTGTACGGTCTAAATTCTTCTCTAGGACAAATATTTTGTCTTCATTGTCTGAGGTTCTTTCCTCCAAGTGGTCTACTCTGTTGGAAATGCTTTCAGTTGAACTTTTATTTTGGTTTATTGCTTCTTTCATTTCTGGAATTTCTATTTGGTTTCTCTTTAGAGCCTCTATTTCCCTATTGAAGTAATCTTTTACTTCCTGTATTTGTTTTTGGAGTTCTTTGTCAAAATGATCTTTTGCCTCCTGTACTTGCTCCCTCATCTCATTTTTGAGTTCATTCTTAAGTTCCATAAACATTTGGCATATGTAATTTCTAAATTCCATCTCTGGCATTTGACCAACTGTGTTTGCCATGAAATCTACTGATGAGGAATCTTGATTTGATTGTGTCACTTTCTTCCCTTGTTTTTTCATGCTGCTTGTGTGTCTTTTCTTCCTGCACCGTGGGACCTTGACTGTTTCGATTTTACCTTAATTCCTTATGCTGTTCCTGTAGTACGAAGCTATCAGCTCCCCTTATAATTCCTTTACACTTTAAAACCTAACACTTTCTATTCAGAAAATTCAATTTTGATCACAATGTACAGATTTTGTTAACCGAGATATTATTTCCAGTTTACTGTGTATGCTTCTGATGGGGTTTTATAGCTTCAAGTATTGGATACAGAGGTATTATGTTTAAGAAGAAGGAAGTGTCTTGAATTGTTCTTTCTTGGAAAGTATGAGAGGAGAGTTCTATTGACGTGGTTTACTGGAAGTGGTTTAGTATCAGTAGAAGAGAGAAGATAGAGAATGGAGTAGACACTTAGGTGGATAGACCAATTTATATATAAAGTGAGATGGAAAAGAAGAAAAAAAATGATAAAAGAGTAGAATTTGGTGTAAGAGAGAGGAGATAGAGAATCAAGAAAATGGAGAGAAAACTATATATAGCACCTCTTTTTTATCCAGTTCAATTGCGCTGTTTCTACAAATCCCAAATTCTGCGTGCAGCTTGTTTTTGCCTTTGTTTAGTATGCACTGGCAGGGTGCAAATATGAAAGATGAAGGAGAAAGAAGAGATGCCAAAGTGAGAAGGAAGAAAAGAAGGAACGAGCAAAGGAGCAGAAGCAAACAATCAAACACTCTGACAATCAATGCAAAAAAAAAAAAGCAAAACAGAACAAAGCCAAAAAAAGAGAAAGAACAATAAACAATCAATAAACAATCTAACAAAAGCCAATAACACAAGCAGACCGACCAACCCAAAAAAAAAAAAAAAAAAAAAAAAAACGTCGAACCCCAAGTCTCAAACAAAACGGGCCCTGGGAAGCCCCCCTTCTCTTTTCCCTTTCCAGTTTAAGCCAACTGCATTGGATCACGTCCAGAAAGTCTGCGAGTCAAGTCTGCACCCTATGCCAGCGGCCGCTCGGGGGGAAGATTGGCTCAGGGTGATTGTGTGTCAGCAGATGAATGGGACCGGGAAGCGGACCCTCCAGAAGGCACCCTTTCCCCACGCCCACCCACAGTTGTAGCTTCTTGTGGCCGCTGGGCTGGCCTCAGACCCGCCCTCCCCTGCTGGTTACCCGAGTCTCACCCAGGTGTGCGCTGCCTTCAAAGCAATGGGGCTCCCTGGATGTCTGCAGCTGTTCGTCTCCTCCGTCTTTTCCCCTTTGTCTGGGTCAGCACTGCACTTCTCAAAGATGGCGGCGTTCTCCTCCCATTCAGCAGCTGCTCCGCAGACCCTTGTGTCAGTCCAGATCATGGGGGGGGGGGGTCGGCTTGGCAAGCAGTGCGGAAAGAGTTCCACGTGGACACCGCCCACGCCTCTGGGCCTCTTTTTATCCCTCCTTGCCGGTCAGTTTCAAAGCCGCTGGGTGGATCGTCTCCTTGCCGAGATGGTCTTGGCCCCTGTGCCTGCAGCACGGACAGCGTTGTTTCGGGCTGTGGACCGCTGGGACTCTGTCCCTGGTTGTTGTGGCCCTGAGAACTTTGTATTTCGCTGTCCAGAGGTGCAGGAATGTCTCGGCTCCCTTTCAGTTGAGATAGAACCGCCAGCAAAGCGCTCAAACTCCTCCTACCTCCTCTTATCTAAGCCTGATTTTTTTATTAGGAAGATGGTTCAAAAAGAGTTTGCCTCCAAACTGACACACAGAATTTAAAGTAAGCAAGGGGAGGCTTGCAGCCCTCTGTGAGTAGATCTCAGGTTAATAGACCCTCTCCTAACCCCATGTCTCTCTCCTTTTTCAAAGCAGTTTCAGAGATGAGCTGAGTCAATGGTGCAGCAAGTGGTTACAATTCCTGAGGCCCAGAATTGACAATTAGAAGGAAAGAAACTAAAGAAACTGTGGATCAAGCTCTCTTAGGCTAAAGGACACCTAAGGATGTGCTGCTCTCTCTTAGGCTTAAGAACCCCAGCTGAAAACTGTGACCATTTTTTAATTGGGTGAGAGAGTTTCCATCCAACTTGTTCTTCTTTAGAAAGGAAACTACTTTTCTTAAAGATTATTTTCTATAATGCCCCCACTAAACCTTTCCAAATTAGTATTTTCATCATTCTGTCAGTATCCTCATTTTAAGCAGTGAGTCCAGTTCCTACACTATAGAAGACCAAAATCACCTGATACTCACTAAAAACAACTGTGAGTTCCCAATATAATGCCTTGTTTTGACTTTATTTCCTTCCTGCTCCTGTATGTGATTTTGGCCCCCTCTGCTACAGTAACAGCATTTCATTTACAAACATGTCACACTGTTTAAATTTAGCCTAATTAGCAAACTAGAACACCTGATCTTCCAAGCCTTTTCTCAGCACCCAGATCCCCAGCTCCACTGCTCTCAGCTGTCAAAGTAAAGCTATTTCCAAAACCTTGAGGAAATTAATGGAAACTGGTCTTGACCACTGATAAAAGAGTCAGGTTCCCTCCATTTTCCAGCACCTGACTTTTGAAGAGTTTCATCTCTCATTAAAAGTATACCAAGTTCCATGGCTGCCAAGCAGCCCCTGGGTAATCCAACGTGTCACCTTTCATTCCACTTCGTGGTGTGTTGGTAATCAGGATGGGGCACTACTGCAAATCCTGTCCTAGGTTGGCTGCTGCTCTGTGAA
Source organism: Tamias sibiricus (assembly GCA_025594165.1). Taxonomy (NCBI): domain Eukaryota; kingdom Metazoa; phylum Chordata; class Mammalia; order Rodentia; family Sciuridae; genus Tamias; species Tamias sibiricus. The sequence goes on from CM046662.1 coordinate 48,177,336, forward strand.
ATAACAGTGTTCAACAAGCATGCATTGCATTTTTACTTGTCTCTGATTGTTCTGGTCATGTCAGAGATGTAGCTTTGATGCAGCTTTTGATTGCATTGGGAAAAAAAAGAGGGAAAGGTAGCAGAAAGGAGGGAGAAGGATTAGCCGCTCAAAAGCTTTGAAAATCTTGATTTCATTGAAATGAAAACATGCTTTATCTATCTTCTTTAGACGTCGCTGATCACATTAATTCCAGATGAAAAGTAAGTCGGTAGGTTTCCTTTTTTTTTTTTTTTTTTTTTTTTCCATGCTGGTAAAGTTTTTCTACAGGGAGCCTGTAAAGGAAAACTGTCTCTCTCCTAGTGCTCCTAGGCAAAGCATTGAAGTACAATCCCACTGAAATCAAAGTGACAGCTAGAAGGCACCCATAATCACCAGCTCTGTGAGTTCTTTCAGGACTTGAATGCAACTGTCAATTATCAAGGTCTCTTTGTAGACCAGACAAGTAACAATGAATTCAAGGTCTAAATTCAACTTGCCAAAAAGACATAACTACCTTTTTTTTTAATCTGATAGCAATATCCAGTGATAGATTGAAGAACCAACAGCAAACCAAGATTCAAAGGGAAAAAATCAGCAAAGAAACTACAAAATAAATTAATAAAATGTATTAAAAATCAATTATGTCTAGTGTAACATAACATGACCAAAGTTATCATATTTTCCAAGCCAAAAATGAAAACACCCAATATGATTATAAAAATTAATTCAGTATCTTTATGAGTAATTATTGTATACCAGGTTGTATTCTTAGCCCTACAGATAAAATAGTGAACAAAAGGAAAGATCCATGCCCTTGTGGAAGTTACCATCTAATAACAAATAGATATAATACCCCATAATCACAAGTCCTAGGAGGACAATGATCATTACTCTCACATATATTCCATCTTCTTTACATCTCAATTATAGGCAAACAAAGGAAAGAGCTGATAATTAGACCAAGAAATATGAAAAGAAATTCCACCATTACCTTGGGAAGAGGGGTTGGGGAAAGTTAAAGGGCTCCTTCTCTTTACCATCATCTCATATTACTGATTGAATGACAAAGCTGATCACAGACCCAGTCCAGTCTCATCAATACCAAATCACATCCCAATCACTCTAGAGAATTTATTCTACATTTAATAACTCCCATGGTATTAAAAGGACATTGGGGATGGCAAACTAGAGAGAGGCTGCTTTCCTTGTCACTGTGTGACTCTGGATTCAAGCAGAAGAAATACTGTTTCTCTCAAAGCAGCCGTGACTGCCCACTATCCCCTGCTTTTTATCCCCAATTCATCAGCCATGATTGCCCGCCATCTACCAGCATGTCTCCTGCCTTTGAGCACAGATGGCTCCATGACTGCTGCCTGTCAACTGCTATTGGCCCATTTGCCCACCTCTTGCCTGCCCATCACCCGCAACACATTGTCCACCCCCAGATCTTCCGCCATTAGCCTGCAGACTGCCCACAGACAGCCAGTGATGGACCGCTGCCTGCTGCACCCTGCTGCCTGGATGTCCATTGTCACAGTACCAGCAGGATTGGTTCCATGCAGTTGCCACCATCTTGTGACACCCGCCAGGGCCTGCAGGTTTGCTGCCACAACTGCTGTCACCATCTTGGGACGTGGCTGCCTCAGTCTGGGGACACCAGCCAGGGCCTAGAGATATATTGTTGGGGTGCCTGCAGGTCCAGTTGCACTTGAGGCCTTCCTACTGGTGTGCTAGTGGCCGCCATCTGGCTGCCTCTTTGCAGGTTCTCTCCTTTGTGTGAGCCCATCCCTAGAGGTCTCTCTGCAAGTTGAAAGGGCATTGAGATCCTGGGACTATAGCAAAGCAGAGCCTGGGGAAGCTGAAGGCCAGAACCATCAGATTGCCACTGGGTTTATGGGGGCCAGTCTGGGTCTAGCAAGCCCATGGAATGCCAGAGACAAGGGGCAGTTCCCCTGGGGGAGTACAGGTAGGAGAAACTGGAGAAAACCAGGCTTTCTGGAGCTCAGTGAGTCCTAAAGTGCATAGGACAGAAGGGGACGGCTACAATGGGTAGGAAGACTGAAAGAGGGTATGAGAGCATCTTGCTGGCAGCTCACCCATGCAACAGGTCCAGCACCCACCTGACTAGAGCTACCAACAAACTTCAGACAACCCCACCTATTGGCAGAGAAGGGAAGCTGAGAAGATTTTTGAAAGCCAACAGAAGCTATCATTCAGTTTTCCATTGAAACTCTTTTTCCTTTTCCCCTCTCTCTCACATCTCAACCATCTTTGAATCCAAATATTTTTCATGCATCAATTTATTGAGGAATGAGATGTCTGGATAGCATATTGCAGTTTTTTGTGTATCCTTATATTTTTATTTTTTTTTTTAATCTGTATATATTTTTTCTCTCACCTGTCTCCCTGGATTCTCTTTTTCACTTCTCTCACACTAACAGCCATCCTCTACTAATTCCTCCCTCACTCTTAATATAAATTTTTACCTATTTCTTCTCTCCTTCTCCCTCAGAAACATCACATTTTACACTACTTCTGTTCCCTCATTGTCCGTCATTTGAAATGGTAAACCCTTTTAGCAAACAATGTTTATATTGTAGGCAATAAATGAATACATCATTTCTGTTTATTGCAACAAAACTGTAGATGACTTAATAGGAGCTATTTGGTTTAAAGGTGTATATTGTTTGCATTGGGTACTATTAATATTGGTCTCCTCCTTAAAGGTGAAGTACTAGAAGCCTTCAGGGACACTATAAGACTACAAGGTAGAAACTGTACTGCCTCAGATCCATACCGCTAAATGAGAAGACACAAAAACAACATGAAAAAACAAGGGAACAAAGCAACTCAAACAAACCAATATGTTCCAACAATACATAGATAACACAGTAGAAGAAGTGTCAGAGAAGGAGTTTAGAAGATACATATGTAGACTGACCTTCAAAATGAAGGATGATATTGGAGAGAAAATACAGGAAGTGAAAGATCACTTCAATAAAGAAGCATAGATTCTAAAAAGAAATCAAGCAGAAATCCTGGAAATGAAGGTAACAATGAACCAAATTAAAAATTCAATGGAAAGTATCACCAACAAAATAGACCACTTGGAAGACAGAACATCAGGCAATGAAGACAAAATATATACTCTTGAGAATAATCTCAACCACACAGAGAAGATGGTAAGAAACCATGAACAAAATTTCCAAGAAATATGGGATAACATGAAAAGACCAAATTTAAGATTTATCAGAATAGAAGAAGGCATGGAAATACAAACCAAAGGAATAAACAATTTTTTCAAAGACATAATATCAGAAAATTCCCCAAATCTAAAGAATAAAATGTAAAATCAACTACAACCCCAAATGTACAAAATCACAGCAGACCCACACCAAGGCACATTATAATGAGAATGACTAACATACAGAATAAGGATAGAAATTTCAAAGCTGCAAGAGAAAAAGATCAAATAACATATAAGGGGAAACCAATTCGGATTTCAGCTGATCTCTCAACCCAAATCCTCAATGCCAGGAGGTCCTGGAATAACATATATCAAGCTCTAAAACAAAATGAATGCCAACCAAGCATTTTATGTCCAGCAAATTAAGCTTCATATTTGAAGAGGAAATAAAAAACCTTCCATGACAAACAAAAGTTAAAAGAATTCACAACTAGAAAGCCTGCGCTACAGAACATTCTCAACAAAATATTCCATGAAGAGAAAATTAAAAAAAAAAAAAAAAAATGAAAACCAGCAAAGGGAGGAGCTACACTAAAGGAAGGAAATGTCAATCAAAGGAGAAACTAATTCATGTTCAAAAACAAAAATAAACCAAAATGACCAGTAATACAAATCATATCTCAATAATAACCCTGAATATTAATGGCCCAAACTCATGAATCAAAAAGACACACAAACAATATGAGTTGCATACACTGGAAATTGGATTAAAAAAAAAAAAAAAAGGCCCAACAATATGCTGTCTTCAAGAGACTCACCTCCTAGGAAAAGACATCCACAGACTGAAGGTGAAGGTTGAGAAAAACATATCACTCACAGGGACTGCATAAACAAGCAGGAGTTTCCATTTTCATATCAGACAAAGTGGATGGAAACTAAATCAAAGTTAATCAGAAGAGATAAAGAAGGACATTTCCTACTGCTTGAGAGAATCATTCATCAACAAGACATAACAATCGTAAACATTTATGTCCCAAACAATGGAACCTTTACATACATTAAACAAATCTTTTTCAATTTCAAGAATCAAATAGACCACAACACAATAATACTAAGTGATTTTAGCACACTTCTTTCACCATTGGACAGATCTTCCAAACAAAAACTCAACAAAGAAATTATAGAACTAAATAATACAATCAATGATTTAGACTTAACAGACATATATAGAGTATTTCATTCATCATTAAGCAAATACACCTTCTTCTCAGCAGCACATGGATCCTTCTCTAAAATAGACTATATTTATGCCACAAAGCAACTCTCAGCAGATACAGAAAAAAAAAAAGAGAGAGAGAGAGAGAGAGAGATACTACCCTGCATTCTATCAGATCATAATGGAATAAAATTAAAAATTAATGATAAACTAAAAAACAGAAGCTACTCCAACACCTGGAGAATAAATAGCATGCAATTGAATGACAAATGGATAACAGAAGACATCAGGGAAGAGATAAAAAAAAATTCTTGGAAGTAAATGAGAACACTGATACAACATATCAAAATCTCTTACACACTATGAAAGCAGGGCCAAGAGGAAAGTCCATTGCATTGAGCTCATTCATTAAAAGAATTTTAAAAAATCAACAAATAAATGACCTAACATTACATCTCAAAGCCCTAGAAAAGGAAGAACAAATCAACACCAAAACTAGTAGAAGACAGGAAATAATTAAAATCAGAGCTGAAATCAATTAAATTAAAGCAAAAGAAACAATTCAAAAAATTGACAAAACAAAAATTTGGTTCTTTGAAAAATATAAATAAATTGATAAACCCTTAGCTATGCTAATGAAGGAAAGAAAAAAGTCAAATTACTAAAATTTGTGATGAAAAAGGAAATATCACAATGGACATTATTGAAATACAGAAGATAAATAGAAAGTATTTTGAAAATTTATACTCCAATAAAATAAAAGCTCTTGAAAACATCAATGAATTTCTAGAGACATATGATCTACCCAAACTGGATCAGGAGGACATATACAATTTAAACAGACCAATTTTCAAGCAATGAAATAGAATAAGGTATCAAAAGCCTACCAACCAAGAAAAGCCCAGACCAGACAGATTCTCAGCGTAGTTCTGCAAGACCTTCAGAGAAGAATTAATACCAATACTCCTCAAATTATTTCATGAAATAGAAAAGGAAGGAACCCTGCCAAACTCATTCAACATAGTCCTTGAAACTCTATCCAAAGCAATCAGACAGAAGAAAGAAATTAAAGGAATACACATAGGATAAGAATTCAAACTATCACTATTTGCTGATGACATGATTCTATATCTAGAAGATCCAAAATATTCCACCAGAAAACTTCTAGAACTAGAAGTGAATTCAGCAAAGTATCAGGATATAAAATCAATACCCATAAATCAAATGCATTTCTATACATAAGTGATGAACCCACTGCAAGAGAAATTAGGAAAACTACCCCATTCACAATAGCCTCAAAAAATAAAATAAAATACTTTGGAATCAATCTTACAAAAGAGGTAAAAGACCTCTACAATAAAAACTACAGAGCCGGGCGCGGTGGCGCATGCCTGTAATCCCAGCACTTGGGAGGCTGAGACAGGAGGATCGCGAGTTCAAAGCCAGCCTCAGCAATGGCGAGGCACTTAGCAACTCAGTGAGACCCTGTCTCTAATAAAATACAAAAAAGGGCTGGGGATGTGGCCCAGTGGTCGAGTACCCCTGAGTTCAATCCCCAGTACCACAAAAAAAAAAAAAAAAAAAAAAAAAAAACTACAGAACATTAAAGAAAGAAATTGAAGAAGAGCTTAGAAGATGAAAAATCTCCCATGCTCTTAGATAGGCAGAATTAATAGTGTCAAAATGGCCATACTACCAAAACTGCTATTCAGATTTAAGCAATTCCTGTTAAAATCCCAGTGATATTCTTTTTTTTTTTTTTGTATCTCACTTTTTTTATATATAATTTTATTTTTATAATTTTTAATATGTACAACTCATAGTGCATATATTTAGTATCTTTTTACATACAACTGTTTGTATACAAAGTATATTCGTACAATTCAGGTCTTCAATCATGCATTAAGGAAAATGATATCCGTCTCATTCAACCAACTTTTTTTTTTTCTCCCCCTCCCTCCCCTCTTGCTACCTCGCTTACCCTCCCTTCCCTTGACCATTCTAGTGTTCCTCTAATCCTCCTATGTACCCCCATCCAACAATACTTTGAAATAGCCTCCTTATATAAGAGAGAACATTTGGTACTTGGATTTTTGAGACTGACTAACTTCACTTAGCATTATGTCTTCCAACTTCATCCATTTACCTGCAAATGCCATTAATTTGTTTTCTTTTATTGCTGAGTAAAATTCCATTGTGCGTATATACCACATTTTCTTAATCTACTCATTTACTGAGGGACATCTAGGTTGGTTCCACAACCTAGCTATTGTGAATTGTGCAGCTACAAACATTGAGATAGCTGTGTCACTGTAATATGCCGTTTTTAAGTCCTTTGGGAATAGACACAAGAGTGGGATGGCTGGGTCATAGGATGGTTCCATTCCCAGTTTTCCAAGAAATCTCCATACTGCTTTCCATAACTGTTGCACCATTTTGCAGTCCCACCAACAATGTATGAGTGTGCCTTTTTCCCCACATCCTCTCCAACATTTATTGTTGCTTGTGTTCTTGATGGCTGCCATTCTGACTGGAGTGAAGTGAAATCTTAGAGTAGTTTTAATTTGCATTTCTCTACTTGCCAGCAATGTTGAACATTTTTTCATGTATTTGTTGATTAATCGTGTATCTTCTTCTGAGAGGTGTCTTCTCAATTCCTTAGCCCATTTATTGATTGGGTTATTTGTTTTTTTAGTGTAAAGTTTTTTGAGTTCTTTATATATTCTAGAGATTAGTGCTCTATCTGATGTGCATGTATTAAATATTTGTTAACAATTAGTTGGCTCTCTATTCACCTCACTGATTGTTTCTTTTGCTGAAAAGAAGCTTTTTAGTTTAAATCTATCCCATTCATTGATTCTTGGTAGTAATTCTTGCGCTACAGGATTCTTATTAAGGAACTTGGGGCCTAATCCAACATGTTGGAAATTGGAGCTTACTTTTTCTTCTATTAGGTGTATTGTCTCTGGTCTAATTCCTAGGTCCTTGATCCACTTTGAATTGAGTTTTGTGCATGGTGAGAGATAAAGGTTTAATTTCATTTTGTTGCATATGGATTTCCAGTTTTCCCAGCACCATTTGTTGAAGAGGCTATCCTTTCTCCACTGTACATTTTTGGCGCCTTTGTCTAATATAAGATAGCTGTAATTATATGTATTAGTCTCTGTGTCCTCAATTCTGTACCATTGGTCCACCAGTCTGTTTTGGTGCCATGCTGTTTTTGTTACTATTGCTCTATAGTATAATTTAAGGTCCGGTATGGTGATGCCCCCTGCTTCACTTTTCTTGCTCAGGATTGCTTTGGCTATTCTGGGTCTCTTATTTTTCCAGATGAATTTCATGACTGCTATTTCTATTTCTTTGAAGAATGACATTGGGATTTTGATTGGAATTGCATTAAATCTGTATAATGCTTTTGGTAGTATGGACATTTTGACAATATTAATTCTACCTATCCAAGAGCAAGGTAGGTCTTTCCATCTTCTGAGTTCATCTATAATTTCTTTCTTTAGTGTTCTATAATTTTCGTTATAGAGGTCTTTCATCTCTTTCGTTAGGTTGATTCCCAGGTATTTTATTTTTTTTGATGCTATTGCAAATGGGGCATTTTTCATCATTTCCCTTTCAGAGTCTTTGTCGCTGATGTACAAAAATGCCTTTGACTTATGTGTATTGATTTTGTATCCTGCAACTTTGCCAAATTCGTTTACTAGTTGTAAAAGTTTTCTGGTAGAGTTTTTTGAGTCTTCTAGGTAGATTATCATGTCATCAGCAAATAGTGCTAATTTGAGCTCTTCTTTTCCTATCTTGATCCCTTTAATTTCTTTCGTCTGTCTAATTGCTCTGGCCAGAGTTTCCAGTACTATGTTAAATAGCAGTGGTGAGAGGGGACATCCCTGTCTTGTTCCAGTTTTTAGAGGGAATGCTTTCAATTTTTCTCCATTTAAGATAATGTTAGCTCGGGGCCTTGCATAAATAGCTTTTATTATGTTAAGATATGTTCCTGATATTCCTAGTTTTTCCAGTGTTTTGAACATAAAGGGGTGTTGTATTTTGTCAAATGCTTTTTCTGCGTCAATTGAGATGATCATATGATTTTTGTCTTTAAGTCTATTGATGTGATGTATTATGTTTATTGATTTCTGAATATTGAACCAGCCTTGCATCCCTGGGATAAACCCCACTTGATCGTGGTGCACTATCTTTTTGATATGTTTTTGTATCCGATTTGCCAGGATTTTGCTGAGGATTTTTGCATCTATGTTCATTAAAGATATGGGCCTGAAGTTTTCTTTTTTGGATGTGTCTTTGCCTGGCTTTGGAATTAATGTAATATTGGCCTCATAGAAAGAGTCTGGAAGAGCTCCCTCTTTTTCTATTTCTTGAAATAGTTTGAAGAGCATTGGTATTAGTTCTTCTTTGAGAGTCTTATAGAACTTGGCTGTACACCCATCAGGTCCTGGACTTTTTCTTGTTGGTAGCTTTTTGATGACATCTTCTATTTCTTCACTTGTAATTGATCTGTTTAAATTATGTATAGCCTCCACATCCAGTTTAGGCAAATCATATGACTCTAGAAATCTGTCAATGCATTCAGTATTTTCTATTTTATTAGAGTACAAGTTTTCAAAGTAATTTCTAATTATATTCTGTATATCTGAGGTGTTTGTTGTGATATTCCCTTTTTCATTACGAATGTTAGTAATTTGAGTTTTTTCTCTTCTTCTTTTCGTTAGCATTCGCTAAGGGTCTGTCAATTTTGTTTAGTTTTTCAAAGAACCAACTTTTAGTTTTGTCAATTCTTTGAATGGTTTCCTTAGTCTCAATTTCATTAATTTCTGCTCTGATTTTAATTATTTCCTGTCTTCTACTGCTCTTGGTGTTGGTCTGTTCTTCTTTTTCTAATGCTTTGAGGTGTGATGTTAAGTCATTTATTTGTTGGTTTTTTTTCCTCTTAAGGAATGAACTCAGTGCAATGAATTTTCCTCTTACTACTGCCTTCATAGTGTCCCAGAGATTTCTATATGATGTATCTGTGTTCTCATTTACCTCTAGGAATTTTTTGATCTCCTCTTTGATGTCTTCTTCAACCCCTTGTTCATTCAGTAGCATGTTGTTTAGCTTCCAGTTGATGGAGTAGTTTTTCTTATTCCTTGTTTTGTTGTTGATTTCCAATTTCATCCCTTTATGGCCCGATAGCATGCAGGGTAGTATCTCTATTTTTTTATATTTGCTGAGAGTTGCCTTGTGAAATAATATATGGTCTATTTTGGAGAAGGAGCCATGTGCTGCTGAGAAAAATGTGTATTTGTTTATTGAGGGATGAAATATTCTATATATGTCCGTTAGGTCTAAATTGTTAATTGTTTTGAGGAGGCTTAAAGTTTCTTTGTTTAGCTTTTGTTTGGATGATCTATCCATTGGTGAGAAAGGTGTGTTGAAGTCCCCTAGAATAACTGTGTTGTGGTCTATTTTACTCTTGAACTTAAGAAGCGTTTGTTTGATGAATATAGGTGCTCCATTATTTGGGGCATACAGATTTATAATTGTTATATCCTGTTGATGGATGGTTCCCTTTAGTAATAAGAAATATCCATCTTTGTCCCTCTTGATTAATTTTGGTTTGAAGTCTACCTTATTTGATATGAGAATGGAAACCCCTGCTTGCTTCCGCCGGCCATGTGAGTGATAAGACTTTTCCCAGCCTTTCACTTTCAGTCTGTTGATGTCTTTTTCTATGAGGTGTGTTTCTTGGAGACAGCAAATTGTTGGGTCATTTCTTTTAATCCATTCTGATAATCTGTGTCTTTTGATTGGCGAGTTTAGGCCATTAACATTCAGAGTTATTATTGAGATGTGATTTTTATTCCCATCCATTTTTATTTGAATTATGGTCTTTAGCTTGATTTGGTTTCTCTTCTGGTTGGTATTTCCTTTAGTTTAATATCTCCCTTTGTTGATTTTCATTATCATCTTTCTCTTCTTCTTCATGAAAAATGTTGCCCAGGATGCTCTGAAGTGCTGGCTTTCGAGTTGTGAAATCTTTTAACTTTTGCTTGTCGTGGAAGGTTTTTATTTCATCTTCGAATCTAAAGCTTAATTTTGCTGGATATAAGATTCTTGGTTGACATCCCTTTTCTTTCAGAGCTTGAAATATGCTATTCCAGGATCTTCTTGCTTTTAAGGTCTGGGTTGAAAAATCTGAACATAGTCTGATTGGTTTCCCCCTATATGTAATTTGCTTCCTTTCTCTTGTGGCTTTTAGTATTCTCTCCTTGCTCAGTGTATTAGGCATTTTCATTATAATGTGTCTAGGTGTGGATCTGTTGAGATTTTGTTTGTTTGGTGTTCGGTATGCCTCTTGAACTTGGTTTTCCATTTCATTCCTCAAGCTTGGAAAATTTTCTGTAATTATTTCATTAAATAGATTACTCATTCCTTTGGCTTGAAACTCTGCCCCTTCCTCTACGCCAATCACTCTTAAGTTTGGTCTTTTTATGCTGTCCCATAATTCTTGGATGTTATGTTCTTGATTTCTAACAAGTTTTGCTGTATGGTTTAAATTCTTCTCTAGGACATATATTTTGTCTTCATTGTCTGAGGTTCTTTCTTCCAAGTGGTCTATTCTGTTGGAGATGTTTTCAATTGAGCTTTTATTTTGGTTTATTGCTTCTTTCATTTCTGGAATTTCTGTTTGGATTCTCTTTAGAGCCTCTATTTCCCTATTGAAGTAATCTTTTACTTCCTGTATTTGTTTTTGGAGTTCTTTGTCAAAATGATCTTTTGCCTCCTGTACCTGTTCCCTCATCTCATTTTTGAGTTCATTCTTAAGTTCCATAAACATTTGGCATATGTAATTTCTAAATTTCATCTCTGGCATTTGACCAACTGTGCTTGCCATGACATCTACCGATGAGGTATCTTGATTTGTTTGTGTCATTTTCTTTCCTTGTTTTTTCATGTTGCTTGTGTGTCTATTCTTCCTGCACTGTGGGACCTTGACTATTTCGATTTTACCTTAAAGCCTTATGTTGTTCCTGTAGTACAATGCTATCAGATCACCTTATAATTCCTTTACACTTTTAAAACCTAACACTTTCTATTCAGAAAATCCAAGTTTGATCAAATGTACAGATTTTGTTAACCCAGATATTATTTCCAATTTACTCTGTATGCTTCTGATAGGGTTTTATAGCTTCACGTATTGGATATAGAGGTGTTATGTTTAGGAAGAAGGAAGTGTCTTGAATTGTTCTTTCGTGGAAAGTATGAAAAGAGATATCTATTGAAATGGTTTAGTGGAAGTGGTTTAGTATCAGTAGACGATGGAAGAAAGAGAATGGGGTTGACAATTAGGTAAAAAGATCAATTTATATATATAGTAAGTTGGAAAAGAAAAGAAATGATAAAAGAGTAGGAATTGGTGTAAGAGAGAGGAGAGAGAGAAACAAGGAAATAGAGAGTAAACTATATATAACACCACTTTGCTACCCAGTTCAATTGCGCCGGTTCTAGAAATCCCAAGCTCTGCGTATAACTTGTTTTTGCCTCTGTTTAGTATGCACTGGCAGGATGTAAACATTAAAGATGAAGGAAGAAGAAAAGATACAAGAGTGAGAAGGAGGAAAAGAATGAAAGAAAAAAGGAGCGGAAGCAAACAAACACACTAACAATCAATGCGGAAGGAAAAAAAAAAAGCAGAACAAAACAAAGCCAAAAAAAGAGAAAGAAAAATAAACAAACAAACAAACAAACAACAACAAAAAAAAATACCTCCCTGCAATCCAAAAAAGCAAGCAAGCCAATAAAAAGAAAAGGAAAAAAAAAAAAAAAAAAAAAGTCGAACCCCAAGTCTCAGACAAAACGGGCCCTGGGAAGCCCCCCTCTTTTTTTCCCCTTTCCAGTTCAAACCAATTGCTATTGGATCACAGTCTGTGATCCTGTTAGTGAAATCAAGGCTGCATCTTAGGCCAGTGGCTGCACGGTTCAGTGAAGGAGTGGCCCAGGGGGTTTGTGTGTGTCAGCAGATGAATGGCGCTGGGAAGGGGACCTTCCAGAAGGCACCCCCTCCTCAAGCCCACCCACAGTTGCAGCCTCTTGTGGCCGCTGCGCTAGCCTCAGAAACGCCTTCCCCTGCTGACCACCCAAGTCTCACCCAAGTGTGCGTTGTCTTCAGAGAGCTGGAGAGTCCCTGGATGGATGCAGCCGTTGCTCTCCGTCTCCTCCCCTTTGTCAGGACCAGCCCCTGCAGCTTTCAAAGATGGCGGTGCTCTCCTTCCAGTCAACAGCAGCTCCGCAGACTCCCGTATCCTCGCCAATCGATTTGATTTCAAAGCTGTTGGGTGGATGTCTCCCTGCCGAAGTGGCACCGGGAAGCCACACCTGTGACTGTGGTGCAGACAACGCTGCTTCGGACTGTGGCCCGCTCCACTCTGCTCCTGTTTGCTGATCGCAGATCTCTGTCGCGTCCAGCGGAGTGTGGATTTGAACTGGTGTGTGGACCCGCGGTCTCCCGTGGTTCCCCAGCACCAATCCCGCCGGCTGTTATCGCTGGTTTTTATCGCCGGTTTCACGCTGGTGTGCCGTGAGTTTGGCTGGGGTTGCAGTAGTAGCGCGGGTCTCCCCACACTGACTTTGTTTCGCATGACCTGTGCACCACCCAGGCGGTTTTGCAAGAGCCTCGCGGCTCCAGCCGCTGCAGACAGCTTGTCTCTTTCTCTCTCTGGTAGTGGTAATCAAACCATCCAGGAGATCTGTATTTTCAGCCTATATATATATGATGAAAGGCAATTTATCTGCTTTGTTGGATTCTTTCCATGGAGCTGTCCTGAAGTGCGGCTTCCTCTAATCCGCCATCTTGGATCCAGTGATATTCTTCATAGAACTAGAAAAAGCAATCATGAATTCATTTGGAATAAGAGTTCCAGAATAGCCAAAGCAATTCTTAGCAAGAAGAGTAAAGCAGGAGGCATCACAATACCAGACCTTAAACTGTACTACAAAGCAATAGTAACAAAAACAGTATGGTATCAGCACCAAAATAGACATGTAATCCAATGGTACAGAATAGAAGACACAGAGACAAACCCACATAAATACAGTTATCTCATACTAGACAAAGGTGCCAAAAACATACATTGGAGAAAACATAGCCTATTTAACAAATGCTGCTGGGAAAACTGGAACTCTATATGTAGTCAAATGAAATTAAACCTCCATCTCTCACCCTGCACAAAAATCAACTCAACATGGATCAAAGATTTAGGCACTAGAACAAAGACCCTGCGCCTACTAGAAGAAAAAGTAGGCCCAAATCTTCATCATGTCAGCTTAGGACCTGACTTCCTTAACAAGACTCCTAAAGCACAAGACATAAAATCAAGAATCAATAAATGGAATGGATTCAGATTAAAAAGTTTCTTCTCAGTGAAGGAAACAATAATGTGAAGAAAGAGCCTACAAAATGGGAAAAAAATCTTTACCACACACATCTCAGGTACAGAACTAATCTCCAGATATATACAGAACTCAAAAAACATTAAAAAATAATAATAATAACCCAATCAATAAATGGGCTAAGAAACTGAACAGAACAGACACTTCATAGAAGAAAAAATAAAATCAACAAAAATATGGAAAAATGTTCATCATCTCTAGCAATTAAGGAAATGCAAATTAAAACTTAAGATTTCATCTCACTCTAGTCAGAATGGCAATTATCAAGAATACAAGCAGGGGGCTGGGGTTGTGGCTCAGTGGTAGAGCACTTGCCTAACATGTGTGAGGCACTGGGTTCGATTCTCAGCACCGCATATGAATAAATGAATAAAATAAAGGTCCATCGACACCTAAAAAAAAATAATAATGCAAGCAATAATAAGTATTGGCGAGGATATAGGAGAAAAGGCACACTCATACATTGCTAGTGGGACTGCATATTGGTGCAACCACTCTGGAAAGCAGTGTGGAGATTCCTCAGAAAACTTGGAATGGAACCACTATTTGACCCAGCTATCCCACTCCTTGGTTTATACCCAAAGGACTTAAAATCAGTATACTACAGTGACATAGCCACATCAATGTTTATAGCAGCTCAACTCACAATAGCTAAATCACGGAAACAACCTACATGCCCTGTACAGATATGGATAAAGAAAATGTGGTACATATATACAATCGAATATTACTCAGCCTTAAAGAAAAATGAAATTATGGCATTTGCTGGTAAACGTATGGAACTAGAGAATATCATGGTAGGTGAAATAAGCCAATCCCAAGAAAACAAAGGCTGAATATTTCTCTGATTTGTGGATGCTAATCCAGAGGGCGGTGGTAAGGAAGAATGAAAGAACTTCGGATTGTGCAGGGGGGAAATGGGGGAAATGGGGGGGGGCTGTGGGGATGGGAAGGATGGTAGAATGAGATAGACATTATTACCTATACATATGTATGATTACATTACTGGTGTGATTTTGTACCATGCACAGCCAGAGGAATGAGAAGTTGTTTTCCATTTGTATACAACTTGTCAAAATGCATTCTATTGTCATGTGTAACTAATTAGAACAAATTTTTTAAAAAATAGAAGGGAGACCAGTAGATTAGAAGAAGCAGAAAGGGGTGGTACTGGGGAATTAAATTGATCAAACTATACTGTTTTGTTGTGTGCACCTATGAATATATTATAACAAACCTCACCACCAAGGGGGGGGAAAGATATTAGGTTTCACTAGATTATTAAAAAAAAAGACCTTGAAGAAATCATTTGGGGCTGTCAATTGAACTGAAAACCATAAAGAACAATGAGAAAATGATTAGACAAAAAAGAATGGAGCATAGTCTTTTTCTCCCCCAAACTTTCAACAGTTATTTCTATCTTTAAGAAGAAAGAGAAAGGAGTCACTGACTTACAAACTCATTTCTTCAGGAAGCTAAAACATGCAGTGAGCAAGTGCTCATCATACTTTTGGTCTCTTCTCATGTGTACTATTTGTCTGAATTCTATTATTGGTCTGAATTCTCTTTCTGATGTTCTTTTCCCCCTTTTCTGCTGTGGCTTGCTGTCAGAGTAGAAATAGGGTTAGCAGGTTGGGAAACTGTCATTTAGCCAGTTAACTTATTGGGGAGAATGGAGATGGAAGAACTGATTTTTTCTTCCTCTCTGTATATATACTCCCTAAGCATCTTTACTCATTGTTATGTATCATCAATGTCTAGCTCCAAATCTCTGCAATTGAGTTCATTTTGCAGAGGCCACACTAGTATATCAACAGGATCAACAGGATCAACAGGGCTCATGATCCTGCCTATACCCTACATACTTCCTCTCCTCATGTGCCCTGTACCACAATGAAGGGCACCAATATCATATCCAAAGTCACTTGCTACCCAAGAAAACTACAACCCACACTTAGTCATCCATAACAACACTTAAAACCACAAAAGCAACATTGCTGAAATAAAGAAGTAAAAAATGAATGGAGAGATATTCCATTTTAATGGGCTAGATGACTTAATGGTGTTAAAGTGTCCATATTATTTAAAACAATTTAAAAATTCAGCACAATCCCTGTCCAAGAGTCTTGTCTTTTAGTCGCCATTAGAAGGTGAGAGAGGGGAAGAATGGGAGGCCATATTTTGAGAAAAGAAGTTAAAAAAAAAAAACTTAAAAGATATGAAGACTTCATTGGATGAGAAGAAATGGACAGGAGTGAAAAATGGTCATTGGACTTGACATGTGAACCTCTCTAGCTCTTCCTTCCTACTATCTGTGTTGGAAGAGGGTTGAAGTATGAGAAGGGATCAAAGGAGTTGACCTCTACATCCACTTCCTTACACCTGATTCCATTTAAATTCATGCTCCTTAGCCATGTTACTTTTCTCTTTCATTTAAAATAACTAATTTCTGTTGTTATCTTTTCAGCTATCGTCAGCCCAACAGAAAATGTAATAGTCAATCTCCTGCTCTAAATTATTTTTAAACATATTTTAATGTATGATCCTCAGAACAAATATGTTTAACATGTCCTTCCCTCCTTCCTACTCTTCAAACTGAATCTAGTCCACAAGTAAGCATTCAATACATTGCTCAATATTCAAGGCTATACTTTCTTCATGTAATGGGAAGAATGCCATAAAATGGAATATGGTCGTAAGAGGAAATGTACACCTCAGAATAACATGAAATATACATTTCATGAAAGAAAAAAGTTCACCTACCCTGATGGAGGAGAACATAAGACTGCATTCTGCTTCCGGTAGACAAATTAGCAGGACTTGTGATTTTGCATAAACAACAAAGAACTCCACAAGCATTTCCTTCAGTACATTGAGCAATACACCCCAAAGCAACTCTGACCAGGAGGAAGGAAGAAGTAGGAGGCTATCAACCAGAGGACTTCTGAGTCTCTGCTTTCATGTTGTTTATTTCTTGTAAGTGACCTCAGCTACTGTGGCTTTATGTGTGGGCACTCATCCTTGACATGCAAATACAATTGTGAGCTGGTTTCCTCTGTGTATAGTTAGATAATGAATTCTTCCTGTTGCAAAGTGACCTCAAGAGCCCAAGGCCTCATTTCATTTCAATCTGTGCCAATGAAATGCTTGACAAATTGCTCTTTTAGAATCATGTATAACTTTGGGTTTTAGTCCAAAGCATTATTGCTCTTCTGACAAGGAAAAATAGGAATATAGGATTTGGTCCCTATCTTTTGCAGTGCTAGTGATTACAACACAGGCTGGGTGAGATCAACAATGAGTGTTTTTCTTTGATTAGTTCACTTTGCAGACAATGACTCCAAAATCACAAACTACTGTAAAACGGTAGTTATAAAACCATCAAATGGAGAGCAAAGTTTACCTTTAACATATAAACACACGAAGACATACACGTGAAAAGCACTATGTCAAGAATATTCTTGGATGTTAGTCATTCCTTTTTCTCCAATACAAATAATTTCATATTTCTAGTCAGAGATTTTGTTTTATGAAAGTGTTAAACAGAGCAGTGTTCCTGTTCGGGCTTTTGGCAAATACTGAAGCTCTCCTACTAGAATTCTGTCATCTCTTTCCGGAACTCAAATGATAAACCAAATTTACACATTGTTGATCTAAAACCCAAGTCTTTAACCTGAACATAATGAAATCACATTAGGAGACGTGCCTATTCAAACACCACAGTAACTGTGCCAGGACTGCTTGGAATAGCCACCATTTGCTCATCTCTCCTCAGTCCAAAATTATTTGAGCTTCACCTGTTCCCGTATCAAATTATCCTGTAATTGCCTTTCATATTATAGAATTATATCAGCAGCATCAACTAGCACCAACTGGCACCAACATCAGGGACATGCAATTGGATCCCCCTTTTTTCTCACCTCACATGTTCTGATCGATGTTTATAAGATTATTTAAGGGAAGAAAAGTTTGTCCTAAACCCAAAAATTTACTAAAGAAGTCATCTAAAACATTCTTCCATATGAAGTGCTGTCAAAGTCATATAAATTTACTTAAAAACTGCCAAGTTATTTGTTGTTTATAAACTATACCTGATACCGCCGGTTATCGGTAACAAGTTCTGCTCCCTCACATGTTGAAGTTTGAACATTAGAGAAGCACGCCGAGGCAAGGATATAAAGCAGGGTTTATTTAAGAAGGGGTAACATACACTTCTCCTGGGGAGAGAGAAGGGGGCCATAGCCGGTATCCTGGTATCCCAAGAAGCGAAGCAGGTCTGCCTTTCTTATATGTCTTAGGCTTCCTTTGTTCTCTTGCTCTCTTCCCCTTATCTCTCTCCTTCCTGCATATGTGACCAGGCCCAGGAATGCTTGGTGGAATGGCCAAAAGGTGAGAAGCAGATGGGCTGAAGGGGGAAGGGCAGGATGGTGCAGCCTCAGACACATTAATTAACAAATTTATAGCTCCCTGTAGGGAGGGGCAGTTCCTGGGACAGGTTACCTTGGCAATAGGTTGGAGCAGCGGCTGGGGTAGGGGGCAGGTTCTTGATAAGGGTGGAGGAAGGGATCTGAAGGAATTAATATTTCAATCCCTCAGGGGACAGCCTCCAGCTTCCAGGGACTCACTCAAAATTGACTTCCTTGATCCGACCTGACTTGATTTACTTATCTATGCCGACTGCCTGTCTAATTCCGGCTTCATACCTACATAATTTGCTTCTTACTTTTCAAGGGGAAATATCAAAATTATCCAATAATCATCATAAGGTATTGTATAGGACATTTTTGTCTAAATTATTTGAAAATTAAAAACTATCGTGAAAGTTCCCAAGCACTTGACTTGGATAAATCTTATGCATAATTCTTAGCTGTTTGTGAATTCCTGCTGCATCAGCCTCTAAATCAAAAGCTGTAAGTGTCTACTGTTTTGTTAATAAAAGATTGTTTGAAAATCAATTTGTGAATACTTTTCCATATCAGAAAAAAATGCTTTAAAATCTTGTAGAAAAATTAGCTCTCTAATTGTATGTTTATTATGTGCACTCCTTTTAACTGATTATTGAAATCTTCAAAGTGCAATGAACTGACAAAATCAATGAGCATGGGGGCAGCAATTCTCCACCCTGAAACCTTCAAGTCCTAAGACCTGAGGCAGACATTTGTCCCCTCTGAACTTGAATTTCCTCATCTTTAAAAGGAGAATTAACCTGACTTCATTTCCAACAGTATAGAGGAACAGATATTATGAGCAGCTCCCCTACCCCATCCTGTGATAATAGCCAAAAATACTAAATAATATATAAAAGCGTCTTTTAAAATTCATCACTGGGCTGGCACCTGGAAAAAGAAACTCAAGAGGTTCATCCATAACTTCAGAGGATTTGTCAAGGATGAGGAGGTTGCAAAAATTAGTGAGGCTATAGCTGAGATGGCAAACAATTTTAACCTGGACATGGATTGGAGGATATGGAGGAGCTCCTAGATGTGGGTCCTGGAATTGACTAATGTGCAGTTGCTGGAACTGAAACAGGAAGGTACAGATGAGGAAGTGGCAAAAGAAATGGCAAATGCAGGGGCTGGTGTTGTGGCTCAGCAGTAGAGCGCTCACCTAGCACGTGCGCGGCCCGGGTTCGATCCTCAGCACCACATACAAATAAAGGCATTGTGTACAACTAAAGCAAATAAATAAATATTTTTAAAAAAAGAAAGAAAAAAGAAATGGCAAATGCACAAGAAAAGAACCCCCAATAAAATTCACAGTTCAGGGTTTAGCAGAAACCTAAAGGTGTTTGTTTGCAAATGGCAACAAACACCTTTAAAATTTTGAAAACATCAAATCATACACTGAAATGTTTTCAGTAATAGAAAGGAATGTTCACAGTACATTATTAACTTACAAAAAAAAGTCCATGGTAAAAAAAAAAAACTAACCAATCAAACCATCATGGAAATATTTCTGAAAAGGGCAATATCTCCTTAAGAGCCTCAGGCAGGTTCTGCAGGTGGTATTTCAAAGGAAGGCATTGTTATCCCAGGAGATGACAGCATCCTGCATGTTACTGCCCTTGAAGACCTTCCAATGGGACAAGACATGAAGTTGGGAGACCGTAATATTGATCATAATGACCCTGCATAGGACTAGGCTTGTGTGTGTGTTTGTGCCTTAGTTTTTAACAACAAAAATAATAATAATAATAAATTCAGTGAATTTTTTTAAATAGAAAAATTTATAGAATACAATATAAAGAAAAATTTTTGTGTTTGTGTTTATACAGTTATTATGAGTCAAATATTTAAAAAATATAAATGTTACAAAGCAAAATAGTTACAATGAGATAATTTTTATTAAAGAACAATATTTTTAATAATTTTAGTGTATATTTATAAGTATAGAATAGTATTTACAAAGTCCTAAATTTTCGAAGCCAGACACAGTGGCAGATGCCTGTAATCCCAGCAGCTTGGAGGCTGAAACAGGAGAATCACAAGTTCAAGCCAGACTCAGCAATTTAGTGAGGCCCAAGGCAACTTAATGAGACCCTATCTCAAAATTTTAAAAGTGGTGGGGTGGGGGGACTTTGCTGGGGATGTGGCTCAGTGGTTAAGTGCCTCTCAGTTCAATCCCTGGTTAAAAAAAATTAAAGCCGGGCGCGGTGGCGCACGCCTGTAATCCCAGCACTTTGGGAGGCTGAGGCAGGAGGATCGCAAGTTCAAAAGCCAGCCTCAGCAATGGCGAGGCACTTAGCAACTCAGTGAGACCCTGTCTCTAATAAAATACAAAAAAAGGGCTGGGGATGTGACCCAGTGGTCGAGTGCCCCTGAGTTCAATCCCCGGTACCACAAAAAAAAAAAAAAAAAAAAAAAAAATTATAAAGTGCCTATAAAGTTTTCACATTCATTCCTTACTCACCAACTTATTCACACAGAGCAACTTCCAGCCCTGAAATTTCCATTCATTGTAAATGCCTATACAAATATACCATTTTTAACTTTTATACCATATTTTTACTGTACCTTTTCTATGTTTAGATAGACCAATACTTAGACCGTGTTACCATTGCCTGCAGCATTCAATATAGTGGTAGCATGTCATACAGGTTTGTAGCCTAGGAACAACATAGCCTAGGACCATATGGCCTAAGTGGATAGTGTACTCCCTATACCACCCAGGTTTGTGTAAGTACACTTTGTGATGTTTGTAGAATGATGATATCACCCAATGATTCATTTCTCAAGTTTCCTCACATTAACTGATGCATGACTGTATATTTAATTTTATTGTTTTACTTTTATGCTAAGAAAAAAATTAACTGATTTCTAAAAGATGCCATTTACAAATGTAACAAAAATATAAGGTTTTTATAAATAAATGTAATATGTAATAAATGATAAGTTAGCCTTTATGAATAAAACAAGAAAATTTTATTAAAAGAAAGTAAAGCTCTAAATTAATAGAAAAATGCAATATGGTCACAGTAAAGCATACTTAAAATTATAAGGAAGTTATTTTCTTCAAACTGACATGAGATAAATTAATTCCAACAAAATACCAGGCTATTTGTGAAGCTATAAGATAGTTCTTAATTTATATAAAAAGCAAAACATCAAAAAGAACCAAGACATCCCTGAAGAACAGATGGAGGGACACCCTACCAGATAGCAATAAGTATCATGAAGAGGAATATATGATCTTAAAAATGAAAAAAAATTGCCAGGCGCAGTGGCGCATGCCTGTAATCCCAGCAATTGGGAGGCTGAGACAGGAGGATCGCAAGTTCAAAGCCAGCCTCAGCAATGGTGAGGCACTTAGCAACTCAGTGAGACCCTGTCTCTAATAAAATATAAAAAAGGGCTGGGGATTTGGCCCAGTGGTCCAGTGTCCCTGAGTTCAATCCCTGGTACTAAAAAAAAAAAAAAAAAAAAAAAGAAAGAAAGAAAGAAAAGAAATTCTTTAAACACACACACACACACACACACTAATCATAAAGAAAAATGTTGATGTGTTTGACTTGATAAAAATTGAGAACTTCTGTTGGCAGAAAGACTTAAAAAAAAAAAAAAAAGAATAATCTACAAATTGAAAGAAAAAAATTGTAATATATAGAACTGACCAGGGATTCATATTCAGAATAGGTTTAAAATACTTATAAATCAACTAGAAAAACACAAAAGGGAGAAGACAGGTGAAGACAGAAATAGGTCTCTCACAGAAGAGGAAATAAGATTCTGAAAAGATGTTCAACCTGCACCTCATTAAGTGTAAATTAGAACAAAAATACTCTTAGGACCATCAGATTGGCAAAACTAAAAGTCTGAAAATGCCAAAATTCAGCAAGGTTGAAAAGCAATAAAAATTTATGCAATACTGGTGGGAGGGTAAATTTCTGCAATTGCTTTAGGAAACAATTGGGCATTGTTACCCATCTGTGTATATTATTTATATGGATATCCTGTAATCCAGCATGTTACACCTACATGTCTACATATAGTTTGTAGCCGCCTGAAGCGATTGCCGCTTGGAGCAATGACGCCACGGGAATAAGTTCAGAGGCAGACTGGAAACAAACAGACTTTTTATTTTGTTAACTTCTCTCTCCGGCTCTGACAACAACTCTAACACGCACCACACACACCACCAAACAACCAACAACCAAATGGCGCCGACCCGCTCCGATCTCGGCTCAAGTCTCGTGAGATCTTGGGCCAAGTTCCGCAAGATCTCGGGCCAAGTCCCGTGAGACCATGGAAGGCAGCAATGCCCAAACTTCTCCATGGCCCGCAGCCAACCACAATCTCATCCATCTCCCCAAACAGGGCTCCTGCAATAGTTCACTCCTAGATAACTACAGCAAGAGGCCTGTATAATAATTCATAATAACATTATTGAAATTGGGGGCAAAAAAAAAAGGAAATTATACCAATATCTCTAATCAGTAGATTAGAAGACAAATTGTAGAATTTTTAACCAATGAAACACTACAAAGAAATAGAGAACAATTAAGTACATGTAGCTCCAACAACATGAATAAATCTTACAAAAACACAACTCAGCCAAATTACAAGAGGACAACATACAGTATAATTATTTATATAAAATTATTTATATAAAGTACAAAACCTAAAATTGAACAAAAATTGTTATACATTCAAATAAAATATAATAATAATAAACACAAACTTAATCACAATGATTATGTGTTAGAGGCAGGGGGGAAAAGGGATAGATCCTTCAAAAATCCCTTAAAGGTGTTGGAAATATTCCATATTTTAAATTAGGTAGGAGCCACTCACATGTTTGCTGTGGTGTTTCTTAATGTCTCCTACTTTGCTATATTCCCTTGCACCTATTCAGTATTTAATAAAATTATTTAGATGGGGTTAATAATAGTTTCTCAAGTACAATTAAATATACTGCAGGAAAGCAGTTCAACTGGCAGTCAGGCCTCAGGCCTGGTAACTTTCTAGGAATTTTGCTGAGGGAGGAATCAGGGCAACCAGGGAGGCACCAAATAAAACTACAAAGGACTAAAAAGTGAGACTAGACTATCCATAAAGTCATGCTGGGGCGGGGGGGGGAGTGGTAAGCATAAGCCAGAAAGGGCCAGAATGCTGTACAGAGCATTTGTATATTAGTTATCTGATGGACTTTAAATTACTAAATGATGTATACCACATGAGAAGGGAAAAAAGACTGTATCAAGGGTACAGTCTGAAGAAAACCAAAAATCCAGAAATTATACATTGAGACCTTGGCCTACAGACAAGTTCTGGTTGGTCTGCGACAACAACAAAACACCAAGAAAGAGAAATGAAAAACAAATTTGGACTCGTCATCAACACTTAAACTCCAGAGTTTTGATTTGAGATGACGTCTGAAGGGTCCTCATCACACAGTCTGCTGGAATAGGGGAGCCCTTGCCTGCCTCCAGGATTCACTGCAGCCCTGCAGCATGGCAAACCCACTCACACATGTTCCCTGCTGTCCTGTCAGTACTTGACTTTGGTCACCTTGTTTATAATGCCAAAGGATCACAGAGAGGACCAAAAGTAAAAGAAATGAAGCCTCTGGAGGTGGGTGCTTGGAAAGGGGTGGGAGGCAACGCTTCACCCTGAAAATAGGAGAAGTAACAATGGGCTCTATCCCATTCTCCCAGCCTGTTGGATGGTTTTAATTTTATGTGCACACATTTAGCATTCCCAGCCCAATGAGAGCGATAACAAAGAATTGGTGATTGCATAAGAGTTTCATTTTGAGAAGTTCAATGGCCATTTTAAATGTTTCATTTTTCTTGTTATTATTTTTATTGACCTTAATAACGGGTCTGGCTTGAACAGCTACTCTTCGGGGAGTTGTCATGGGTGACCACAAGCTGGTGACCGGATGCAGGGAAAAATAAGAGGCAACAACTCAGTGCAGCCAGGGTCTACTCAGAAACAGAAGGCACCACCAGTCCATTCCAGCAGGCAGTCACAACAACAGGGGATTCTGGGACTCAGACTTAGGATCTGGGAAGTGCTGGGATACTGACCACAGCTGCAAAACAAAGCAGAGCTGCAGGAAGGCACATGTAGTGATGTTTGTGTCTTTCAGGATACATAGACATACCCAGCTCCCACTATCCCTGGAACCAGAGATAAGTTAGCTCCTAAAGAATACCAAATACCAGGGACAAGACAAGAAATGGGGAAAGGGTATAAATTATCAGACCTTGTTGATAACTAACTGTTGATATTGTATGTCTATACAAACCTATGCTTTTGGGGTAGCCCAGAAACCCAATAAGATAGTATTGGTCTATTATTTGCATTTCAGTACAAGTCCCCCTTGCTGAGAGGATCTCAATCTTCCTCCTCCCCCCCTTCTCCTCCTCCTCCTCCCCCCTCCTCCTCTTCTTTTTCTTCTTCTTTTAAATAATAGGGTCTGATTCAGAGTTAAGTGGTCCTGCAGAATACTACTATCAAATAGAACAAGTAGACTAACCTCCCATTAACTAATTCTCCATGGTTCTACACTAGACACTTCTAGAAATTTCAAAATTTTTGTTGTCGCTTATATACTAACACAAGAAAATAAATGGAGCATCTTTGTGGAGAGAAACATCAGATCATGGTTCTTCAACCTTTCCCTTCACTTTAGAAAATGAACGCACACCACAGTTACTGTGGCATCTGGTCAGCATGGCCAATTCAGCAAGAGCATACTTTTATTATTACTGGGAAGAGAGAACAATATTATCAGGAGACTTATAATGTAGATCCACTTCTGCCATTTAATAACCAAGTGATTAATCATCTATAAAATGAGAATAAGAAAAACTGAGCCACATAACTAATTGGGTTGATGGAAGATCCAATAAAACAGCATGAGAACGTGTTTTTGCAGTCTGTAAAGTGCTTCACACATGTAGTAGAGTAATATTAGTGGGTGATTTTCATATGATGCTCTCTGCTTATGTCAGATTGAGTCTAGTTGTTTGGCCAGAAAGTAGGAAACAGGTACAGAAAAATCCAATGCTGACACCAGCTGTCCCAAGGAAGGTTGCAGTTGTGAACTTGGGTAACACTGAAACCCTAACTGAGGGGTTCAAAACAGATGGAAGACAACAGAACTAGACTCTTTATCCTGAGGTAGCAGAACGAGGCTGGCTTTTCTACCTACCACATTAGCAACTCGGAGCAAGAAAGGCCTCACCCCACCCTCTTCCTGCCACGCTAAAACCCAGGACTACATCTCTACTAAATATCATACAAAGCATTTCTAAAACAAATTATTCATTCTGTTCCTCTGAATTAGACCTCTCCTGAGAATCCAGCAACTTCACATGTGAGAGTGGGACCACTAGCAGTCACATATCCAGTCTGAATTGGAGCACTTCAGAAGGCCAAAGGATCACACTCTAAAGTGTTGGAACTAAGAAACACAACATAGCCTATAGCTAGACTGCACTCTGATAAGAATCATTAGTTGGGGAAAAGAAAGTATTTTAAAATTTTGCTTTCTGTTCAGATGCTGGATTTTAATATATAATGTACTTCTGTCCAAGATATTTTCAGTGCTCTTTTTAAAATACTAACACATGAAAAATTTAAATAGTCCCTATCCTTAAGTCTGAGGCATCAGTAACTAAATATTTACTTTTTAAATATTCTACTAATTAATATTTGGTATATGTAGATGCATATGTGTAAACCATATACATGTTATGAAGCATAATAATAAAAAGGGCACACATGAACCCACTAACTTAAAAAGTAGAACCTCCTCTAGTAATGGAAGTAGAGGGAATAAAACTACTTCAGGATTTTGCAATTTCTGAGGTCATCGTTAGAACACAAGGACACAGGGCAAATTGTCAAGCAGGTGAAAATTGTTTTCTCAACCCACTTTTTCATTCTTAACCCCTTCCAGAGGTATGTGAATTTTAAAATAAAAACAGCCAGACAAATAAAAGTAAAAATTTGTTTGGTGGCATTCAGACACTAGTAATGAACCAGTTGGTGAGGTATGTTTGGAAAAGAAGTCATATTGTACATAAGCAATTGCCATCTTCATATAGCAGGAAAACAAATAAACAAAAGCCTGTGGGGGCACAATTCTAAAATTCTAGTATCTTCAAGTTTAAACACCATAAACTGAAAGCCAAGCTAAAAATAGACAATTCGGTCAAGGGTTGTCTTTTACATTTTTTATTTGACTTGTAAACTACCCTCCATTAGAGATAAGTTAATACAGGGTTGCACATGTCAGAAAGTTACAGAGAGATATTACTGAAGCACACCCCTAAACTCATTTCACTTTAGCCTCTGCTCTCAATCTTGGGTAACAAATATTCTTAGGTCTTTTCTTTCTTTTTTTTTTTTTTGGCATCAATTTTTTTTTTATTTTTATAATTTTTAATATGTACAACTCATAGTGCATATATTTAGTATCTTTTTACATACAACTGTTTGTATACAAAGTATATTCGTACAATTCAGGTCTTCAATCATGCATTAAGGAAAATGGTATCCGTCTCATTCAACCACCTTTTTTATTTATTTTTTCTCCCCCTCCCTCCCCTCTTGCTCCCTCCCTTACCCTCCCTTCCCTTGACCATTCTAGTGTTCCTCTAATCCTCCTATGTACCCCCATCCAACAATACTTTGAAATAGCCTCCTTATATAAGAGAAAACATTTGGTACTTGGATTTTTGAGACTGACTAACTTCATTTAGCATTATGTCTTCCAACTTCATCCATTTACCTGCAAATGCCATTAATTTATTTTCTTTTATTGCTGAGTAAAATTCCATTGTGCATATATACCACATTTTCTTAATCCACTCATTTACTGAGGGACATCTAGGTTGGTTCCACAACCTAGCTATTGTGAATTGCGCATCTACAAACATTGAGATAGCTATGTCACTGTAATATGCTGTTTTTAAGTCCTTTTGGAATAGACCCAGGAGTGGGATGGCTGGGTCATAGGGTGGTTCCATTCCCAGTTTTCCAAGAAATCTCCATACTGCTTTCCATAACGGTTACACCATTTTGCAGTCCCACCAGCAATGTATGAGTGTGCCTTTTTCCCCACATCCTCTCCAACATTTCTTAGGTCTTTTCTTGAAGCGAAGTTTTCTGGATCAGACACATTTTTGAGTATCTCAACTCAGTGACTTAACTTCATTTTGCATAAGGAGATCACACCAAAATTCCAATCTGGCCTCCTCAGCACATAGATCCCAGTGCAGCACCAGAAGTAGAACACCAGAGGCAAAATTCAACCTATAGAACCTGGAAGAGATTCCTCCCATTAGGACTTCAACCTTCTCATCAGAAACGTGAAGGAGCTAAACTAAGTCTAGTCCATTCCAACCTTAAATTCTAAAATTGGCTATAATTCTATTATTCCATCTGCATTTATTGAGATTCATGCATGATTATCTTGTGCTCTCCCTGGAATCTGAAAGAAAGCTTCCCGCCTGTGTGCCTTCCAGTTTCTTCTAATTTATCCATCCCTTTCCCAAATTCCAAGTTGTTTGTGGACCCAATATCAAAAAAGAAAAAAGAAAAAAAAAAAAAAGGAGGGGGGTGGTGAGAGACCAAGGCATCTAGCATCCTTATGATTCCTCCTTCTCCAGAAGAGAATCAAAGCTTACCTCTGCTTCACTTGCCAAACATCCCCTCAGGCAGAACCTCTCTGTGTGGTGACAGCACTTTATACTAAGCCCTGTGTTGAAAAAAACAACTAATCAACTCTATTTTCATTACCTTTCAAATTTAGTTATTTTTATTCTACTAAGAGAAGCTGTTTCTTGTGATTTTATTCTTAAAAATGTCAAGACTTTTTCATAATGAATATTTTTAAACATACTTTGAATGTAATAAGACAGATTTTAACCATAATTTACATAATGGTTTACTTAAAGAGGTTCCAATTCCTTAAGGTAGCAAATAATGTACGGTATTCCAATGAAAGTTAAATGTCCCTTTCTTATCTACCTCTCTCTCTACATCAGCTAAGAAGCTCAGACATATTGTGGGCTGAGAAGAGAGACCCAGATAACTACAAATATATCTTATTCAAAGCTCTGGTATTTTTATACCCACTTGTCCTCTAACCACGAATATATCAACTCAGTTCACATTAACATTCAGCTACTCTTGTTAATAATAATTATAAAAAGATGATGAATCCAAAATAAAAGCAAGTTCCTTCATGACCAAGCTCACTATGGTGTCACATTCAGGAAAAAAATATACATAATAAATATGAAATGCATAAAGACCTAAATAAAAAGACAATTTAAATCATTAATTGAGTCTCTTGAAAAATGCCAAAGGGTTTCAGGTGTGTGCTGCTGAGCCTCATAAAACTCTTAGCTGCGGAACCAAGGAGCCCTGGTCATCCCCTGGTGGTTACACCATCCGCCCAGGCTCTTCCTGGTCTTATTGCCCTCTCGTTTTCTTTCCGAACATAATTCCTTTGGATCCAGCCCAAACTGGTTCTTCTCTCCCTGTTTTTCAGGATTTTTCTGAGTTAAGCCTATCTTCCAATATTAGGCCCCTACCCTTCCCAATGTAAATCGTATGTAAATTTAGGTTTTCTTCTCTCCTTTTAATCTGCTGCTCTATCCATTATACTTTTAACCAGAGCCCAGGCCCAGAGAGCATTAACATTGATAGCAGAAGACCTTTTCTGTTTCGGAAATGGGAGAAGGGGAGCTGGGAATATTATAAAGAACTATATTGAACCAGGTCATAAGGAAACAAACAACAGCTGGTTATGTTCATGAGGAGTCAGCATTAATTCCTACCCCTTTCTGCATACTTTCTTGTATAGCTAAGACTTGGATGCAAATTGAGTTATTCTAATGAAATGTACTTACAGCAGTTTGCAGAGTAACCAAGAAAAGCATCTTCCTGCTTCCTGTTGCTGTTGACTAAAAGGGTCAAATCAAAGAGTTTGCAGTCATACTCAGCATTCCAGTTAACATAGCAGCAGCAGAACCCACAGATAGAGCAGTTTCCCCAACTCTGAATTCCAGTAACAATTTAAAACCTTGACATCAGTAGACAAGAGGCAACCCCTGACTTCTTTCTCCAGTCCTTTCTTATGTCTAAATCCCTGTGTAGAATCTTTCGTGACCAAAATGTCTAGAGAGGTTTCCATGTCCCACCCTGAGCTGACTGATGTCAGGAGGTCTAAAGAAAGAACATAAAACCAAAGGCCAGGAAAGAAGAGTAGAGATTTTTCCACTGGAAACTTTGGGATAGACAAAGAAAACTGTAACAAAGTTGGCGTTAGTCATCATGAAAATGCAAATCAAAACCACAGTGAGCTACTAACTGGCATGGCTATAATTATTTTTTAAATGTATAATAAGTATTGATGGGGATGTAGGAAACTTAGAACCCTCAAATACTGGGAGTTGGAATATAAAATAATACCACCACTTTGCAGTAGTTGGGAAGTTACTCAAAATATTAAACAGTTTCCCAGCGAGTCCACTTTTATGTACATAGTTAAGAGAAGTGAAAACATATGCTTACCCAAAAATGTGTACACAATGTCACAGCAGGATTATTGATAATGGCCAAAAGGTGGAAATAATCCAAGTGCCCATCAAGTAATAACTGGATAAATAAAAGTGGTATATCTATACAATGGAATATTATTCAACAATAAAAAATAAAGAAGTCCTGTACATGCTAACACAGAAAGTCCAAGAAGCCAATCACAAAGGACACAGAGGACATGAAATGTCTGTTACAGGCAAATCTATAGTAACAGAAAGTCAATCAGTGGTTACATAGGGATGAGGGATGGGGACTCAGGGAATCCAGGAAAGGGAGCATGGGATTTCCTTCTGATGTAATGAAAGTGTTCATATATTACACGAATACGCCATGAATACACTAAATCCATTGAGTTGTATATTTTAAATGAGTGCATTTTATGATATGTGAATTATATCCAATAAAGCTGAGTTTTGAAGATGCAAAGCAAGGCCAATTAAAAAAAAAAAAAAAAAAAAAGGAAGGTCAGGCCACATGTGAGGGAGGAAACCATTCAGGCAAAGAGTGGGGAACCTAAAGGAGATCATTTACAGTGCTATGAAAAATTCTCCCAATGTTTCTACATAAAGAGTTTCCAGAAATAATTCATACTAAGGGATCCTGTATATTCTGGAATATCTATTCATTTGAAGTAATATCTAATGTATTTTCTTTATCAATTATCCAAGTTATTTTGCATCTTTAGAACTATGACAGATGGAAGTCATTTGTTAGCAAAGCTCAGACACTAAATGATAAAAGCATTAAGCATTGGATCCAATCTCTGATACATGGGGGCAGAAATGCTATAAAGCTTAAGCTTCAACACACTCATTCACATGGGATTCTTCCAAAGTCCTAAAAGAGCCCTGGAAATACCCAATCAATAAATAGTCTAAGGAACTAAACAGGTACTTCACAGAAGAAGAAATACAATCAATCAACAAATATAAGAAAAAATATTCAACATCACTAGCAATTAGAGAAATGCAAATCAAAACTACACTGAGATTCCATCTCTAGTCAGAATGGCAATTATCAAAAATACAAGCACAATAAATGCTGGCAAGGATGTGGGGAAGAGGTACACTCATACATTGTTGGTGGTACTGCAAATTGATGCAACTACTCTGGAAAGCAGTATGGTGATTCCTCAGAAAACTCTGATTGAAATCGCCATTTGACCCAGCTATCTCACTCCTCGGTTTATACCCAAAGGACTTAAAATTGGCATACTACAGTGACACAGCCACATTGATGTTTATAGCAGCTTAACCCACAATAGCTAAACTATGGAATCAACCTAGGTTCCCTTCTACAGATGAATGGATTAAGAAAATGTGATATATATACACAAGGGAATATTAATCAGCCTTAAATGAAATTATGGCATATGCTGATAAATGGATGGAACTGGAGAGTATTGTGCTAAATGAAATAAGCCAATCCCAAAGAACCAAAGGCCAAATGTTTTTTTCTGATATGCAGATGCTAATTCACAATAGGGGTAGAAGAATAGAGGTAATTTGGACTAGACAGATGGGAGTAAAGGGAGAGAAGGGGACAAGGGGTTGAGATGACAGTAGAATAAATTGGATATTATTACCCTATTTGCATGATGGGTGTAACTCTACATCATGTACAACTAAAAGAATGAGAAATTTTACTCCATTTATGTATGATGTGTTAAAATGCTTTCATGTATAACTAATTAGAACAAATAAAAAATTATTTAATTGAAAAAAAATAGCCCTGAAAATGAATTCACAAAATCAAGTGTCTTTGCCAATTGGCAAAAGTAAGAATTTTTTTTGTTGTTGTTTTGCACATTGATTAAGCTGGTGCTTTCATTTTCATTTCTATCACTCTTCTTATGTGGAAAGGCAATGGAGTTGCTGTAGACATTTCAGGGATGTGATTGTGGGGAGGTTGAGTAGAAATATGATTAGTTTGGGATTCGTGGATAGGTATTCATGCATTTCACAGTCACCTCCATGTATCTCTTCTACCACCTACATATGTTCAGTGACAGGTGTAAAAGCCAAACCTGTATTTTACCACCTCTAGCTCTCCCAAATATGCGTTCCCTTTCCACTTCAAACTTCTCCTTAAACAAACCATGCTAGAGGAAGGACAAATGTGTCTTATTCTGTCTGTAGAATCAGTTTATAAAATTGTGATAAAATGCTAGCAAAAGAATTCAGCTAAAATGTGTTGGTCCATTTATTAATAAAAGTATTATTATTATTATTATTATTATTACTACTATGGTTTGGATATGAGGTAGCCTCCCAAAGCTGATGTGTTAATGCAGAAATGTTCAGAGGTGAAATGATTGGATTTTGAGAGTTGTAACCTAATCAGTTCATCCTAGTTTGAATGAATGAACTGGGTGGTAACTCTAGGCAGATGTGGCCTGGCTAGAGGAGGTGGGTTACTGAGGACATGCCCTGGAATGGGTCATCTTCCCTGTGACCCTTTCCTCTTCTCTCTCTGCTTCCTTGCTGCCATGTCCTAAGCTGAGCTGTTTCCTGTGCCACCTCTTCCGCCATGATGTCCCTCCTGACCTCGGGCCCACAGCAATGGAGTCAGTCAATCATGGACTGAACCCTCTGAAACAGTGAGCCAAAAATAAACTCTACCTCCACTAAGTTGTTCTTGTCCAGTGTTTTCATCACAAGCATGAAAAGCTGAATAAGACCATTATTGTTCTGGATTTTGTGAAGTTTATAGTATTGGCCATAATACTGTAAACTTTTTTGTGAAGGATATAGTATTTTCTTATTTGTGTTATTTGTTTTGATGTCTTCACTTAATCTAAAGAAATATTCATATCCAATCTAATGTGTGTTTTTAAGTTTATGTTATTTTTCTTAAAGAGGACCTCCCCCCAAGTTGTATAAGCCTCAGGCCCCTCAGAACCTGAATCTATTCCTAGGGATGGGGGTATATTCTTTTCCTCTTTGAATTCATATTGTATAAATGGAGTAAAATGAACATCCTTGAATCTCAGTGAAATTGGAAAAAAAAAAGAGTTCCTGCCAAGGTTGAGGGACATGAATGATTATGATATGCACTATGTAGTTTGTTATTAAATGAGTACAAGATGTCATTGGTCTTGTTTAGAAACTAAAACAAGGTAAAATTCAAATCAATTTATTAAATGCAAAAAAACACTTTAAAGAGCTTTTATAAATTAGAATTTGGCCCCCTATTTATATTGTTTTCACAACAGCTTCTTTACCTTAACCACAAATTGTCTAGCCAAGGAGACTTAAAGTGTAGGATTTTCACAGTTGAGTAGAATATGCTGTATGTAGTTACAACCTCTCCAATCATGTGTCTGTGTAACATATGTAAAATAGTCTCAAAATTTTAATCTGAAATCACAATAGAATCATCAGGGGAAAAAAAAAACATCCAAATGAGTAAAGGAATTTAATGAATTTGCCAAGCACAGAATAATCATTAGAAAAATATCATCAAAAGACATGAGAGAGAAGCCTGGCGTGGTGGTACATGCCTATAATCCCAGCACTTGAGAGGCTTAGGCAGGAGGATTGCGAGTTCAAAGTCAGCCTCAGCAATGGCGAGGTACTTAGTAACTCAGTGAGACCCTGTCTGTAATAAAATACAAAAGGGGCTGGGGATGTGGCCCAGTGGTCGAGTGCCCCTGAGTTCAATCCCTGGTACCAAAAAAAGACCTGAGAGAGAGAGAGAGAGAGAGAATGATTTGCATCCCTACCTCACTCTACATACAGAAACAAGTTCAAAATGATGTAAAAGACTAAAATGAACAAACCCTAAAGATGGATATTATCAGACAGAACATACAAAGACCTTCTAAATTCTCTAAACTTGACTACAAAAGCAAAAATTAAAAATTAAAAATAATGATTAATGTGACTACATAAAAATTTTATAATCTTTACATAACTGAAATAAAAACCATAAAACAAGATTAAAAGGAAACTATAAACTAGGGAAAATATTTGCAACATATAGAGCAAAATATGTTAATCTCAACAATTCAAAGAATCAAAATGCCCAAAAACATATATGAATAGAGAATATGAATACACAATTGACAAAAGAGAAAATACAAGAATGTGAAGGAAAAAAAAATATTCCAAGTTAAACATGACATACGTTTTTTACCTATTAACAAGAAAGTATTAGTTATTAGTAAGAACTTCTCCCAAATGTTAATTACATTTACCTCTGAGAAATAGAAGTATAAGTGGTATGTATTTTCTTATTTTTCTTATCTGTATTTTCTAAATTTTGTATGAGAAACATGTAAATTTTGATAAAGAGAAAGCAGAAATAGTTTTATAACCATTCTGTCCATTTATTTCCACCTGTAAGAAAATAACTGTTCTTAAGAAAAACACCCCTATAACCACCTGGATGTCAAGGGAAAGACCATCCAAAGAAAACCAAGATGTCTGAAGTGTTTACTACTTAATCCTGAAGACAGGAAGTCCACCATCTTGGCTTTCAGGCTTGTCTTTCATGACAGAGAGGAAAGGTAAGTGTGGCTGTGGGGAATGAGCAGGATCACAGTTGTAATCTGTCATGCGACAGTAAGAACTCTGCCTCCTACGGAAGTTGTTCTATTTATTCATCCATTCTAAAATTTAAATTCAGAAGTTTAGAAATGATATTAAAATCAAACTGGATCAAAGGGCCAGATGTTGCAGGCAGGATGACTAATCAAACAGAGCTTGGGTAATGTGCTCCACGCTTTGCTCAATGGGAAGTAATTACTCTAACATTAGCTTTACAGTGTTTAAACAACCATTTCATTATATTTTTTTCTACGCTGATTAAATTTTCTCGGCATTTCTAATGCATCATTACATCTGCCTTGCATTTAGATAATACATGGCATTGCTACCCATTTAAAACTTCCTATTCTCTTTCATCACCTTAATAAATCTAATTTGGCTTTATTTGCATAAAGTTTGATAAAGAGTGATTACTTCTTTTATGAATATCATACCTTGGATAGAAACATCTCATCTATCACTTGGCTAAAAACAGTTGTTCACAGAGGTGCGTGCACCCCTTAGCACAGTCACTACAAGTGTATGGAGCAAAAGAAAACTCATAGTACAAATGTCACTGAGGGGTGGATATAACAGCCTTGGGACCATCTAGACCACTTTGTTTCCTGTCCCTAAATATATAGCCTGAGGAATTATAATAGAGAACAACAATATTGAGAATAATAAGCTCACATTTTAGACTTCTGCTTCAGTATTCACATTTGCCCTCAACACATAGAGACTCAGGACGTTGTAGCTCCTACCCAAGTAAATGGACTGTAAAGTAATCTCAGGAAGAGATTAGCTAAGATGAAAAGCAGTACAAGGGTATCAAATATGCCAGGCAATCACTTATAGAAACTAAAACTGTGCTAAGTTCTCTAGGGAACTTTTTTAAGCATGGCAAATAAATGGATCATGTTGGTGAACTATTATGTGGTGACATTGATTCTGCCTTTTGAACTTAGGGTTTTGATAATTGAAATTCAAAACCACTGAACAAGTGCCCTTGGAAATCAGCTGAGAACATGCAGTCCTAAAGGGGAAGAGAATATCAACTGAAGTCAAATGTGCTGTACTCTGCATTTGCAAGAAAGATGCTGATAATGGGTATGGAGAGGAGGAGGCATCCTCTCATGTAAGACTTGTGACAGAATAAAGCTCAGCCAAAACAGATTCTACTTAGTGTTTGGACTCAACCTTATGTCTGATTCTATGTTGCTATTCTTTCCCCCAAACATAAGCCACCAGTTTTTACTTTCACCATTTCACCATTTTCATCAATGCCATGTACTGCACAATTTACTAAAACCAAGTTCAAAGCCTTGAACCTTCCCCTCTTGCACAAATCACTCTCTTCTGGTCTCCGCTCCCTGTGTTCTTGAGCAACCTCATGGGCCCCTCTGTCTATGGTTCATTATAGGGTCCCATGTTGCCTGTTCCACTTCATCCCAGTCTCACTAAACAGTTAATGAATCCTAAAATAACAGCAGGAATTATAGTCATGGTCTCTGCTAGGTTCGTGGCCAGTGGTAGGCAAGGGGTCAAAGACAAGTTGCAAGTTTTGTTTTTGTTTTTGTTTTTTAATATATTTTTTTTAGTTGTAGATGGACACAATACCTTTACTTTGTTTATTTATTTTTATGTGGTGCTGAGGATCAAAGCCAGTGCCTCACACATGTGATTGGGCAAGCACTCTACCACTGAGCCACAACCCCAGACCAAGTTGCAAAGTTAGAATCTTTTATAGAGAAAGGAGCTTGACTTCAAAACTAGCTATCTAAATAACTAATTGTGGAATCTTTAAGGCCTGAGAAGCCTAAGAATTATGAGGGCAATATGATAATTCTTCCTTTATTCCAGGAGAGAAGAGCTGGGAATGCAACCTCCTCACTGTGACCAATTTCCCCTCCGGCTCCAAGATTCCTGAATGGGATGTGTGATCATGGTCTTTGATTCCAAGTATGATATTTTCTTAACTCTCTTCTCTCCACTAGAATTATCATCTTTTGTGTAAAACACACAGAGAACTTTTCTTTGTTCTAGTCTACTAGAGTAATAAATGCTTTTATTTGTTATTGCTCAAATTATCCAGTGGCCAAAACTCTCATTATAACACAATTAATCTCATCTACCTGTCAAGAGGAAATAAACAGATTTGATCAATACACCCCAAATTGGGATTGACTCGTAGTGAAATGAATGCTAACTCTGAGAAAAGCTGGCTTACGGTGACTCCAGATGTTGAATCCAGTCTCTGTGTGAGCCTTTTGCCTGCATATAATCATGCATGTTTCCAAAGATGCAAGGAAACCAGCCAGACCCCTTATCTTAGCTTATACTTTGTTCTTTTTTTATTTTAGTTTAGTTTAGTTTAGTTTAGTTTAGTTTAGTTGTTAATGGACCTTTATTTTATTCATTTATTCATATGTGGTGCTGAGAATTGAACCCACTGCCTCATACATGCTAGGCAAATGCTCTACCACTGAGCCACAACCCCAGCCCTATACTTTGTTATTTTGATTTTAAGTTCTACTGTATACACAGATGAGAGAAGAAAGTGGTGATTATCCTCAAAGAAAATAAATTAAGAATCTAAAATCAATTGTTAATAATTTGTACTGTCACCAGGATGGAATCCTGAGAAGTTTCCCAAAGGGTAGGTGGACCTCAATGAAGTCTGGGAGCAAGGTAGAACATACTGTTGATGAGAAACTTGCTGGCTTCACCTTAGCTAGGCATATTTACAAATGAAAAATCTATAGTGTAGAGACATGATCTAAGAGGGTATTTTTAGTCCTCTTTGTGTTGGTGACATGACATGTTAATCATTACCTACTAGGGGTTGTATTCTTTTCTTCTTTGTTTTTGATGAAAAATCTTTATTAATTTTCCCACCAGGGAGTTTTCTCATTCTGCTTTGTGAATTTAAACAGCACCACCTTGGTGTAACCTGGAGGTTTTGATCAAGAGTATGATACACAGATGAAGTAATCAGATCCTAAAATATAAATCACAGAGCAATCTATTGGTCCAAAAAAAAAAAAAAAAAAGCCATTCTCAGACCCATTTCTTTTAGGTCCAGGTCAGCAGAGAGGTTATTTATGGACCTATGGATAAGGTCTAATAATTGACTTAATAGTGTTGTTTGTAATCAAAGTAGAATTTCAAGTCTGAACTTTAAAGCATGTAAAAGTGAACTTTAAGTCATGATCATTGTGATTTTTGTCTGACATGTCTCCTTTCTACCTATCTTTATGTTTTCTATCCTATCTCAATCACATATGAATATCTGGGCTAAATCATAGAAACTTTACTGAGATGGCATTTAGCATTAGGCAATATAATTTTGTAAGAAGTCTGCAGAATGTTCCAGACCAGGGATCTGTCTAGTAAGTGTGGTCCCACAACCAACAACATTAATATCACTTGATAACTTGTCAAATTCTCTGGCTCTGTCCCAGACCCAGGGAATTAAAAAGCCCTGTGCAATCTGGGATTTAACTACCCCCTCCAATGATTTTGAAACAGGTCAAAATTTGAGAACCACTCTTTTATACTAACCAGTCTCCCAAATTTCATTGACTTTTCAAGAATTTCTTAACAAATTTGGTTACTGGGGAACCCTAAGTAGACACCTCACCAAATGCATCAATTAACAGTGTCCAGAGCTCAAGGAAGAGAATGAGAACCCAGTTCCCATGGGGTTTCAGGCATATGAAGGTGTGATAATGGACTCTTCAAAGAGTATCACTGAAGAGAAGTATGGGTTAGACTGAGCAGCAGATCTTCATATTAGTGGAATCTATGGCTCCTGCTGCAGTCTATAAATCTTTGAGGTCCCTTGGGATCCTGTAGTTTTTTTTTTTGTTTTGTTTTGTTCTGTTTTTTGCAGCCCTTTTTTGTATTTTATTAGAGACAGGGTCTCACTGAGTTGCTAAGTGCCTCACCATTGCTGAGGCTGGCTTTGAACTTGCGATCCTCCTGCCTCAGCCTCCCAAGTGCTGGGATTACAGGCGTGTGCCACTGCGCCCAGCAGGATCTGGTAGTTTCATGTGGACAGTAACAGAAAGGGCTGGGAAGTTGTTCAGAGAGAGAACACCAGGGGTTAATGGATATAAAGCAGCAGCACAGAGAGCAGTGAAGTCAGCAACCAGGCACAGAGCAGAGAGATTGTGTACATGTAAGAAGCTCTGCTTCCCAAGGATGTGTAGAAGGAAAAACGTGGAACCAGGATGCAAAAAAAAAAAAAAAAAAAAACAAAAAACAAAAAAAAAAAAAGACAGAACTATTTGTTAGCCAAGTCACTGGGTGTCATCATATTGATTTCAACAGTTTGGGTACACATGAGGTGCCTTTTTTTTAATAGGTAAAACTAAAAAATATGAGGGACATATATTAGTGTACTATATATGTCTAGTGTTATGGCATGGATATGAGGTGTCCCTCAAAATCTTCTATTAATGAAGGATTATTTAGAGGTCAAATGGTTAGCTTCTGAAAGGTGTAACCTATTCAATCCAGCCTAGTTTGAATGGACTGACTGGGTGATAACTGTAGGCAACTGGGGCATAGCTGGAAGAGATGGGTCACTCGGGGGGGGGGGGGGCATACCCTGGAAATGTTGTTCTTCCTGCAGCCCCTTCCTCTTCCTCTCTCTGCTTTCTGACCTTGCCATGAGCTAAGCACCTTTCCTCTGCTGGGCCCTTCTTCTATGATGTGCCTAACCTTGGGCCCAGAGCAATAGAATTGACCATCTATGGAATGAGACCCTGAAACTGAGCCCCAGATAAACTTTTCCTCCTCTAAGTTGTTCTTGTCAGATATTTTGGTCACAGCAATGCAAAAACTGACTAAAACATCTAGTATATGTAGGAGCAAAAAAAAAAAAAATCCAATGTTTCCATTACCTGCTTCTCTGATAAAGACCTATGTTACTTCTCTCAGCAGAATGGTTTGGAAAGGCATAGAATGGACCACAGGAAGGTTCTCACATCACTTCTTACATCAGCCTCCCCTAGGCCACCACCACCACAGGTGCTGCTGAGGAAACTTT
Source organism: Tamias sibiricus (assembly GCA_025594165.1). Lineage (NCBI taxonomy): Eukaryota > Metazoa > Chordata > Mammalia > Rodentia > Sciuridae > Tamias > Tamias sibiricus. The sequence continues at coordinate 48,216,862 of CM046662.1, forward strand.
TCCCATGGGGGAGGTCCTAATCCTCCCCTCAGCTAGGATATCACCTGAGCTATGGGATGATAATTCTGCCCTGTCCCCAATACTTCCTACTTCTTCTACCCTACCCCACTTTTTATCCCCATACTTTATGTGTGTATTTTCCAATAAGGTCTCGTTTTCTATCTTTCTCCAAGCCCTTAAACCCATGCACTGTACCCTATAGTTAGTTACAGGCAAACTCCTCGTTATCCTCACCTGCTTCTCCTCCAAATGAAATGTGGTAACACCTCAAGGATACTGCTTCTCCTGTGTCTTCTCAAGAAATGGGTGTTTTTCCTTTTCTAAAAATTCAACCCTTTAATTTAACCCTTTAATTGAAGGTTTGTTTTTTCCTTCTAGTCCTGGAGATTGAACCAAGGGTCTCACACATGCTAGACAAGCATAGTACCACAGAGCTACATCACTAATCCTTTTTTATTTTGTATTTTGAGACAGGGTCTCCCTAAACTGTGTGACTGGCCTCTAACTTTTGATCCTCCTACCTCAGCCTCCTGAGTCACTGGAATTATAGGTGTGCACCACCAGAACTGGCCTAAGTTGAAGATTTTTCATCCTGTCTACCTACTACTGCCAGGAGCTGTGTCTTCCTCCCCTTCTCTGTTCCTCTGAAGCTCATAACACTCAACTTTATCACCAGTCACTAGTGCTGTCATCTACTGACCTTGCAGTCATTTCCCTTCCCTACGAGACAGACCACAACATTTGATTGTGGTTTTATCTCTTACTCTTTCAACATTCTTAGCAATCTTGGTATCTGTGTATATCAGGTTTTCTATATCTGGCCTCTCATTCTCTAGACCCTTACCTTCAATTTTTTTTCCACCCTTTATCTACTTGCTTCAAATGTTGCCATCACACCACCTCCAAAATTGATGTAGAGCACCCACTCTCTATTACCTCCTATCCTTCCAGATTACTTATGTAGCAATTATAATAATTCTTCCTCCCTTCAGGGACCTCCAGTCCACGCATCTCCCTACACCACATCTCCATATCCATCACCCTTCATGCTCTCATTTTTCCTTCCACCCAGCTTAGATGCTATGGTCTAGATCTTTAATACCTCTCTTAGAATATTATTAGCTCCTTGTTGCCTCTCCTAGAAGCAGATATATCTGGAAAAACTGCTAATCTTGGACATACCCCATGACTATTTCCACTCACTAAATACTTCAGGAGAAAATCACTCATTACAATCCTCTCTAAATGTATGCCACAACTCTCAAAATGACCCCCAGTATTAATCAGCAATTCTACCACATTCCCCACAACTTCTCCTCTCTTTTTTTTTAATCCTTAAGAGAAAATAGAATAAATTTAACCAGATGAGAACCACCTATTGACCTCTACCAAATCTACTAACATGCTTTCTTCAGTCCTCACCTGCTTTTCCTTCTGTTCTAATGAGCACTGTGGCCCTGATCCTAAGGTACCCTGACCCTTTCCAAGGCCATCTCCTCCACATGTATACTAGAGTTCATTTCAAACTCCAAAGATTTTAATACCTTTATGTCTTAAAATGTAGGTATCTTACTGTTACTAGGCCAGCAAAGTGGTACATGCCTATAAACCTATAAATTCAGGAGGCAGCAGCAGGAAGATTGTGAGTTTTAGGCAGGCATGGGTGATGTAGTAAGACACTGTCTTTAAAAAAAAAAAAAAAAAACTATTTCATTTTTCATTTCTGTATTTTTGTTGTTGTTGTTGTTGTTGTTATTGTTGTTGCTACTGGGAATTAAACCCAGGGGTACTTTACCAATGAGCTCCTCGGCTCCCCCCACCTTTTTTTTATTTTGAAACAGAGTCTTGCTAAGTTGCTTAGAGCCTCGCTAATTTGCTGAGGCTGGCCTCGAACTTACAATTTTCCTGTCTCAGCTTCCTAAATCACTAGGATTATAGATGTGAGGCACCGCGCCCCTTTCCATCTTAAAAATAATCCTTTGACCCACATCTCACTCCATATTCTGCTCATTTCTCTCCTTCCTTCACAGAAAAGCTTTCTATCTCTTTCCTCTATCTACTCATCAAGTTGTGTGCACCACTTCACAGAAAGGGGTTCTGTTGTCATCACCTACCTCTATCTTAGACCCTATTTCTGTTCCCATTTCAATCAATCTCTGAGAAACTTCTGCCACAATTGAAAACCCTCTATATGTGAGGACATCACAAGGTTCAGTCCTAGGTACTCCTCTCTTCTCTCCCTTGATGATCCTAAGGATGTCTCCTCTGGTACCTTTTTGTTGTGTATACAGATACAATGAGTGGGACCAGGGAGATGCTAGGGAAATACAATATATTAACTTATAAACTGGCAAATGTTCCCTTCCCCTCAGCCAAGTTATATTATCAGGATATTACCTGAGTCCCACAGCACGTTGAGCCAACAAAATCTAAGCCATCTCTACAAGACACCTCTAGTCTTCCCCTTCCTTACTTTTATCCTTCTTCAAAATGCTAATGGTTAGGTTATGACTACTTAACAAGACAGAATTATTGGTCTTTAGAACCAGTCTTTACATCTTTAAAGTAAATATGCCTTTTCTACAACATTCTAATAAGGATTAAACAATGAAAGCACAAATCAAATATTTTGCACACATAGGTGGTAAATGCCCATTCCTGTACCTGTTCAGACAGTGAGTCTCAAAGAAAACTACTTATGGATAAGGTGATCAGGAAAAGCTTAAAGAAAGAATTAGAAATAAATTGAACTTTGAAGCTGAAAATAATTTTGAAAATAAATCATAAATAAAGACATAAAGAAAGAGAAGAAGAAAAACAAAGTAAATATAGAGAGAGGTATGGGCATCAAATTGCTGGAGTATAGAGTTGAAGATTAACCTTATTTAGAAAGGATTTAGAAGAGCTGTGTAATGTCACAGCTTGCTCTCATCAGTCCTCAAAGGACCTAAAGTTCTGACTCTGCACTTCAGTCCAGAGCATCTGCTGACAGGATGCTAGGACACTATCTGAACATGGTCTGTTGTCTATGACCAGAATCCTCAGCTTGATATTCAGTCTATCTTCCCTGATTTCCTCGTCTTAACTGCTTCTAAGATATTTTCAGAACTTTTTTTTTTCAAAAATATTTATTTATTTGCTTTATTTGTATACAATGCATTTTTTATTCTTACGTGGTGCTAAGGATCAAACCCGGGCCACACACGTGCTAGGCCAGCGCTCTACTGCTGAGCCACAACCCCCAGCCCCATCAGAAACTATTTTAATACTCTATCATACTCTAATGCCAGTCCTAGGGACTGCCCTGTCCTATCAGAACTCAAGCTCCAAGTCCAACAGGAAGAGACTACTAGGCAAGCTACAGCAATTGCCCCCATTTGAAGGGGAAACTGATTTAGAGTGAAAATGACAGGGCTAGTGGGATTCCCAGATGTAGGAAATACTATGAATTTAAAATTAACATAACTACTAGGGATAGCTCCACAAATAAGAGTGAATCTCCAGGGATAGAAAAAAGGCAACAAAAAATAGGAAAATAAAGAGAAGCTAGGTAAGGAAGATGAACTCAGCTCTGACACATTGATCATTTCCCAATATTCAATCAATATTTATTCACAGATGAAATAGAACTGGTTCGGGCTCTGACCAGATGAAGTCTTAGAGATCTGCATTACAACATATCATAATCTCTTGACCAAATGTTTAGATTTTTAAGTTGAATTTTTAAAGTGCAGCTGTCATTTTAGAAGACCAAATCAGACAACTATTTTCTACTTGGTCTTTGTTCTGACTTCAATTTTCTTGGAAATATCCAAGAAGATCTCATTTGTCTAGTGGAAATGTCAGTGAACATAATTGATTTCACCTGGAACACAGAGACGCCACTGCAAAGCTAGAACTATAAACAACTAAGCCCAGAAAAACAGTCACTTTTCAGTATTGAAGGAAGGGATTTCTGAACTCTATGCTTTGCATCCCAGAATAAAAGCATTTGGTCAATAGCTCAACAGCTAAGCTTAAACTAGAAACCAGAAACACTACCAACAAGGAACCATTAGATTTCACCAACTGTGGTAAATATAGGTTTTGTTGCCACAATTCTTGGTCTTCTGTTTGTAGAGCTTTTTAGAATCCTAGCTAAAATAGGATTTATTTAAACTGGTACAAAACCCATAATGACCTTACTGAGGATTAAATATTTTCTATCCAGACAGCTCCTTACTGGAGAGAAAAAAAAATGATAAAGGAAGGAAGGAGGGAAGGAGGGAAGGAGAGGGAAGGGAAAAGAAGGGAAATTTCACCATGTGTTGACCACAACTGTTTTCCATTCAGGCTATTTCCCTAATCATTTTATTTCCCCTTTATTTGCAATTGTTTTTATAACAGCTTTATTGAGATATGTCACATACCATACAATTTGCTTATTTAGGATATAACAGATATGGATTTTAGCACATTAATTGCATAACCATCACTGCAACCACCTTCAGAACATGTCCATCACATCAAAAAGAAATCCAGTTCTCTTTAGCAGTCACTCCCTTTGTATTTTTAAACTGTATAGATGCATCATATGAAGGGTGGGTGTGGTTGATCAATGTAAAATAAATCAGTGGTATTGAATTCTAACTAGATATTGACCTGCTGAAAGCTCTGAGCCTCCTCTCTATGAGGAAGCCAGCACATGTTATTGATAAAAGTCCTCAACTGAGGCTTCCTCCTCAAAATAGCTAGAATAATTTAAAAAGAGTTGAAATAGAAATGAGTTCCTCACCAGGTGGCTCAAAGTTATTTAATGTCTGTCCTGCTCTAAAAATCTTTCTCACCATTCATGCTTAACACTACCAAAAGCACTGTGCTAGCTATAGTCATACCAGATCTGATCCTAGAGAAAACCTGCTTGCTAATTATACAACAAAGGAACAAAAAGTTGCACTGTAGATATTTTACTCTATTAATTCATATTCCCATTTGGCAAATGTACCTCACCAAACTACCCTGAGTTTCTCCCTTATTCTGCAACCAAAGTGTCCTCAGTCCAAAGCTGGGATTGGTTTGCTGTTCAGGTTCAGTAATCTTGCCCATGACTCTTTTCTTAAAGATGAAATTTACATTGCAAATCTGCTGTAGTGTGCCTGTACATCTTGAATAGTCATGAACAAGGTTTATTTGGTTCTTGCTATAATGGGTAGAGTGGAGGAAAGTGAAATGTATTTTTTCTGCCCTCATAGCTTTTAAGTTCTCACACACATGCATCTTCTTTATCCTATGCAAGTGGGTGACAGTTCCACAACATCCTGAACACCAGTCCACAATGACACCCTGATGAGAGTATTTCTTCCCCGTGGGTGGGTAAAAAATCTGGGTTTCCTTAGTACAGGTGTATGCATCAAACACTGAGCCACTTGAGACCAACTGTCAAGGATCACAAATTCCCTGATTAAAAAGTAAAGCCCGTTCATGGAACTGGGGGGTTGCTGGCCAGCAGTATCATTGCCATAGTTATTATGAAAACTGGTGAAGAAATAGGTAGAGAAATCATTCCTCACCCTAACAAATGAGTCTTCCCTCACAAAACCGATGAATATAGAACACCTTCTTAGACTCAAAGGCAAAAGTACAGGGGATTTTATGGAAAATGAGAACTTTCTAAGAATTAGTTTTAAATTGAATTTTCCACTCTTGAGATATTTGATAAACTCCCTGTCTCTCCAACTAAAGGTCATGCCAAAAAAAATAACGCATATGATTATCCACAGTGATCATCGATCTGGGCCAGGGCTTAGTAGTGGCAAGTTTATACCCAAAGTTCAACATTAAATGTTTAGTTATGAGGAAATTATTTGCAAATTAACATCTAATTTTAAAAACAAGTTCTAATTTGAATTTTTCTTTGGAATTTCAAAGAAAGTATTCCCTAATTAAAAAATAAATCAAAGATGAAAAAATGTGAGGATTGTGGGGAGGAAAGAGATTTTAGCAGCTGTGTGGGAGGGTGGGGCATGGGATATAGACTCAAGTCCAGCTTTAAATCCTTTTAATGTCTTCAAGTCACTCTCCAACTGCTATGAATGAGAATTTATTCCGGTGAATAAGAGCAATCTCTAAAAAGCAATTTAGCCTGAGATAGAAAATGGAATTGATATCAAAGTTGGTTTCTTTTTAGTAAATGTTTTAATGAGTTTTGGTAATATAAACATATTTGAAGTAACTTTATATTTTTATATAAATTACTATCTAGAGATTTACAATTGTGGAGTCACATTTGACATGTGAAGAACACAAATGAATCAGAATGTGATAGATAATTTGAAATACAGTCCCAAGATGCAAAAACAACATAAACATAAATTTAATGTCATAAATATATATAAGCATACCTTAGAGCTGCAATTTGTCTTAATAAATGTGTTTTAGGAGCCAATACTATTTCCGTACTTTATGATAGGAAACTACTGATAGATAATCAGGGGAAAACATGGTGAGGTTTTTGCCATGAATTTACAGTCCATTCATACAAATCAAATATCAGAAAAAATTCTCTAGTCTTCACACCTAGTTTAACTCCCCTTTTTAAAAACTAATTTGTGTCATACAACAGTGATGCCAACTAACATCACAATATGGCACTAAGTAGCTTTAATTAATGAATATGTGCTTATATTCTTTAGAATTCTACCTTTTCACATGCATGCTAGCTGATGATTTATAAAGCAGAGATACTAACAGACCAAATCTCAAAAGAGACTGGAGGAAGGAGCACATCAACTGGTACATTTTCAGAATATGAACCCCACAAGTTATCTCAAAATCCTCAACCCTGAGGATGACTTTAACCTATATTTCATTTTCAGTAGTATTAAATATTGGGTGTATTCTAATCAGTTGCCTACTTGGATGACTTTTTCAAGAATGAGATGTTTTAATTTTCTAGCAAACACAGTTGTATTTTTTTCTTCCCAGAATAAACAAAAAACAATAGCCGTAAATTATATCCCGAATTTCTGTTCCTTGATCCCATCCTAGTCTATAGCTTTTTGCCTTTTATGGGATTTACCCGACACAGCTCATCCATCTGATCTGCCCAGTCCAGTCTTTGCTAACTAAATAAAGGTGGGTCCTTGAGCCATTATGGTTCAATATCCACAGCAATCCATTGGGCAGGAAGCCAGTCAGGGTTCCTTGGGAATCTTAGATTCCGGATGGAATAGTTCTCTGTCTTTGCCATGTCAGTGTGGGGGGATCCCTGCAGCGGTTTTAATGTATTTACACAACAAGATTTTTTTAGAAGTGTTGGCCCAGGATAAAAGCAAAGGCATAACTAAAGGCCCACAGTCTTGAAGTTTCACAACAAGTCATGCTTAAGAAATCAAAAAGACTACCATGAGAGAGAGGTATTCATGAGGGAACACAGCATGTTAGAAAGTGTCAGGGGGCGGACTGCTAGAGGAAGTAAAAACAAAACGCATGGAAAGGGCCAGAAAGAAGCAGGAAGAACCACTGGGCGGCTTTTTATGTGAACCAGTTATGCAATTCTGGAGGAAGAGCTTCAACTGACCTCACTGGCCTGCCTAGTGTTTTTGCACAATCATCTGGCAGTGTTCAAGGATGAATGCTTAGCACTGTTAAGAGGAAATGCCCCTGGATCTCCCTCACCTCTGCTTCTCTCAGGCATTCTGAAGATCCTAGACAGGCAGTTTTTTTTTTTGTTTGTTTGTTTGTTTTGTTTTGTTTTTCCGAAGAATGAGGATAAAGAAATTATTTGCCAGAACAGAAAGCAGTTTGAAGTTTAAGGTTGTCCACTGACAAACATATGGAGGGAAAAAAAATATATTTAAGACTGGCACAGGAATTAGGCCTTGAAGTTCTACCTATAGTTTCATCAGTTCCACCCAAGAGGGGGTGCCTCTATGCCTCTGCACTATATGATCAGGACCTTCTTAAGCACCATTTGTTCATACCAGATACGGCAGCCAAAGTCTAAAGTTTTCAATTAGCTAGAACAATCTGCAGTATTGTTAAAACCTTGCAATTAAGCAATGCTAATTACCAGTGAATTATATATCAGCCATTTGAACAGATAATACATTTCTCTCCACTGGCTACTTCCATGTCTTGCATGGTTAAATCTGCCCTAATGGGCAGTAGTCACTTATAAGACAGAGAATTTCATAAATGCCATCTGCTACTGGCCACAGTTACTGCCTCCACTCAGGGTGGTATCCACCACGGGTGGGGCAGTGGTGTAACCAGAGGAAACATTAGGCTCTCAGGGACAGTCAGGTGTTTTCTACTCCTTGTGAGGTTGACTGCATTCATAGCCAGGACTGTAAAAGGAAGACGTGGAATGGAAATCCAAAGCCAGCTAAGAAAGAACCAGAGGCCTGGTTTATGGGCAGACAGTCAAAGCCTTCTGTTAATGCAGGTCAGGAAGGCCTTTGCTCCAAGAAATCTGTATAAGGCATTGGAGAAAGCTTCCCAAAAGGCCAACATAAGAACAAAGAGGAAAGTACAAAAAGCCTGCAATTTAAGACAATCAAGCCAATATCTGACAAGAGAAATAGGAAAATCAGCTTTCCTGCAAAGGCCAGCTGCAAACCAGAGCAGGACAACATGGAGTCTGTACAGAGGAAAGGCTTGCCAGCTTAACCAGGGAGGGGAATGGCTAGGGGAGACTCAGAACTTGACATAGGAGAGGCTTAAATCCTGAAGAATTAAGAAAGGGATGCCTGCCAAGAATGCCGGGAGAGGAGGACACACATGCAGGATACTGGAAACGGAGAATAGGACAAAATGTCTTCAGGTCCTAGAGACAGACCCTCTGTGTTGAGGAATCCGGCTTCCAGCTCTAAGCCCACATCTTGAAGTAAAAAATTGGAAGAAGAAAAAAAAAAAAAAAAGATCTGTTTCCACCCTAGCCACTCTATTACCCTCTACCTCTCCCATTCTTTTATCTTTTGTCTGCTTTTCTTAACTCATACTGGCATCTAAATGTCTTCCCATCCCCAATTCCTGTCATGGTTTCCTCTTCTTCTTTCCTTTCCTCTCCTTTTGTGTTTCCATCCCTTTATCTCTTTCTTCTCCTTTCACTCTCCCTTTTCATTACTATAATTTTATCAATGTGGAATTATGACAAATTGTTCCAGTAGGGGCAGAGGAGAGTTGTATAAGTGGCAGATTAAGGGTATTGAAGTGAGTGTGATTTGTGCTACTCTTCCTATATACAATTTTTTTAAACTAATGGATCAAAATAAACTTGCAGACTGTTTCCAGGACTCCTTCCCAACTCACCTTGCAGGAAAGACACATTGTTTCTACTTAGTTCACGAGCAATGCCCTGAAACATACCTTTGAAGGTTACAGCAGCAGTCTATCCACAGCCCCGAAACTGCATGGAATTCACACTCCTCAGAGAACATCCCCCCACAGTTCCAAACAGGATGAAATGTTAGCCTCACATAAAACAACCTTTCTTGCTTCATTTTTTCTGTTTGCTTTTGAGCTTAGAAAATTGTCCCTTTCGTTTAATAGCCACCTGTAACTTCTATGTGTTTTATGTGTTTAAAATTTTGTTGTGTATAACCTTTTTGAGATTTATTTTGAGAGGAAACTAACTGATTTCTCCAACACTGTGGACTAATCTATGACTTTCCGATTGATTTATTCCTTTATTATTCCTTTATCATATTTTAAGTTTGGATATACTGCTATCGTATTAATATCCTAATAAAGAATGATAATTGCCAATCCTAATAAGAATGTTAATTGCTTTCAACAGTGAGAAGTTCAGGGAGCCTGTGATCTTTCTCTGTGGTCACCATTACATGATTAATATATATCACCTAGTGCTTAGCACAATTCTTAAAGAATGGTATACCCATGAAGAGTTTGGATTATTCTCAGCAACACCAGAAGATCCAGGTTGCCACAGATTGAATCCAGAACAAATCTAAACCTTCTCATCAGTTCCTGGGTTTTACATCCCTATGAAGAACTCAAATCCAAGTAACTAAGATGACATAAAGCAACCCCAGAGAGAATCCTCCTCACTCTGCTGCAGGTGTGTTCTTTGCAGGAGATAAAACACCAACCCCTTAGTTTAGGTTTTCCTTGCATTGTTCGAAGTCTCTGCAATCTGCAGGTTAAAGGAGACAAATCAAATTCTCTGTCAGGGGAAGTTGTGCTCAGCCACAACACAGTACTAATTTTGTTTAGACAGACAATAGTCATCTATCAAGATCCTCCCACCAAGACCTTCAGCTGTCTGGGACCATGAAAATGTAGCAGGATATCTAAAGACCTGAAATATAAAACCATGCTTCCTGTCCCAGCTTCTTTAACAGCCTGAAAAATTAGTTATTAAAGAAAACAAAATGAGTATCAAAAAGAAAAGGGAACCTCAGAATATAGAAGGATTGAATGAGTTTACCCACATACTTTTTTGTTTTTAATAGAAATATCATTGCACTCTGGCAGAAAGAACAGTTTAAAAAGTTGTTTATGACCTTCTGATAAATTCCCCTGGGTAGATAAAACACAGATTTCCAAGCACAAAGTGATGTTCCTAACTGTGCTAAGACAATTAAATCACTACAATTTAAAAATGTGAGCTCTCATTTAAAAATAAATTAAACTAGGTACTACAATAACTACAGACTTAACAGTCTCAAGGGAAAATTCCTATCAAGGTTTGAAATCATTTTGTCAATTACAACTTCCACTCTTCAAAATTCTTTGTTTTTCAGTCTCCTTCAATACTCTGAATTAAGTCATCCCTGCCTTCTTTCCACACCTCACATTGTAATTTACAAGTATGTTATAAGTATATTATAAGTATAATTATATGGCACAAGCTTTTTCTGTGTGGGAAAGAGATTTATTGATTGATTTTGAAAATTAATGAATTAATTCAAGTTTTTGCTATTAACTATTAGCTCATAATTTGAAAAGAATTCCCTATACCCTATGTAAACACAATCACAGATTTATAACAATTAGAGAGAGACTTTAAATTCCAAACTTATAAAAACTAATAAATTTGTGGTTATTTGTATCTAAAGAGGGGATTCTTTCTAAAAATCTCCCTGCTGGTTTCCTACCTTTAACTAAAAATTTCCCTTGGAGATTTTAAAATAGATTTACATTTCCAAAATTCAAGCGACAAATAACTTTTCACATAAACAGGTGTTGCACAAAAGGAAGCAAACGTTCACATATGTTTATTTTAAAACCATATCACTCGGATTATGGTGTGTTAAAATTCTGACACAGTTTCTCACAAGGATGGTTCATCTTGGAGGGAGGGTTGGTGGAAGAGTCCTGGCCAGAAACACACTCATGGCAGAGTAGAAAAGGGTAGCATGAAGAAAACTCAACATCTTCTTAAGCTGGTAAAAAGCAAAGCTTTCCCCTCTGGCCAGCTGAGGGTTAGATTGACAGTCTGTGGTCTGGCACAGAAGAACAAACTGGCCAGAGGGCAGGACCAGGACAACTCACAAGCCATCATGCTCAAGACTGCAGACCATCAGAGGAAAGCAGGCACAATGAAAAAACCAACATATTGTGCTGTAGACAATACATTATTCTTTGGAGGTCACAGAGATAGCATAGTAGTTGAAGGTAGTGCCTCAGCCCAGGTAAGCATATCTGCATGATGGCATGGTAGACCCCCAAGAGCCAACAGAGAATCTTGCTCCTCCATTTAGTATTTCTATTACACCAAGTGGGTAACCAGCAAATTTGGCCAATGTGTAAGGCCAAGGATGAATATAAGATGCAGGGGAAAGCAAGTAAATGATATCATCAAAAGGCTGTTCTCCTGAACTTGGCCTAAGAGTTGAGATGGAGAAGGTATGAGTTGGGGCAGTAATTCACATGGCAACAATAGCAGAACATGAACATAACCCTAACTGTAAACAAATCATAATATTTAAATATGGCACCTGTGGTTCTCAGAAAAGAGGCAATAGCCAGTGTCCAGCTAACAATGATAAAACAAATAGAACCTGCTGATGAGAAATTATTGACTTGGGGAACAAATAGAAATGAGCAGATAGACCACAAGGAAAAAGCAATGTACCTGGTCCTGTGGGTGCACAAAGAAAGATCCTATATTCATGCATCTAACTTTTGAAATCTTAAATATAATCAATTCAAATTGAATCTACTGTTTATGAGCTCTGTTAGCCCTTCCCAAGAGGTTGATGCCCTCTCGGTATCTGAGTAATACAGGGTAAGGACCCAGAGTCCTTCACATTCTCTTCACACTTGGGAAACTGAGGATTCATGTATTTAAAGATCAGGGGCCTAAAAGAAGCAACTTACAGACTCAGTGTGCAGGGTGAGATTTTTTTTAAAAATCAATATTCAGTTTCATAACTGGGAATCCATGAAGGGAGAACAAACCATGAAAAAACAAACAATTTTACAGTGATTGATATGATACAGGTTCCTGGGTAAGAAAAACAGTTCAGTTTTTTAAAGACAAATAAATAAAGTCAGTTCAAGCTTTGAGACAGAGTATAAAAAAGATATGGCAGTAGACTGAAAGAGCACATCAGGTCTTGAATAACTTAAGTGTTTCAAGCAGTGAAAGGAGATATGCATAAATGATCACCGGCACCCTCCACAGCAGTTTTAGCCGTAATGTTGCCTCCCTGAGAGCACAGACTGTTTCTTTCATGTTTACATCCCAGGAAGCACTGACAACCTGCATTTCCTATTGAAATTGAGTGATGAATGACAGTCACATGGAACAATGTGTCGGTAAATTCTGTACTCTTCCTATTCAAATTGGAACAAATTAAAACAGAGCAAACTAATTTTCTACCAATCTCATATATAACAACAGAATTTGTAAAGGAATATCTGACAGAACAGGGAACTTAAATTCAAATACCTTATGGAAGATCTGAGTTGAAAGAATATTATCAGAGCAGACAGAATTTTTTGTGAACAAAAATAAGCAAGGAAACACATTTACATATTAGATTCTTAAAATGATAATCTAGACTATTGAACATTTACTATTTTCATGTTTTTTTTGTTCAACAATGACACAGACTTTTACTAGACTTTTGGCAGTCATTTCAACTAGGAGCAACCAGAAAGGAGAAAAATGACCTAGATAAGTCAGCAGCTCTCCCCACCAGCAGGCTTCATCGAAACACATTGCGTCCTGGGGGGCTAGAGCAACTTTCTATAAAGATGAATTCAAATTTTACATGATGTTGCTATGATTTCCCCTTGGTGAAAATCTCTCAGCTGGCTCAAAACTTTTATCTATTTTTTTTATCTGAATAAACAATGATAACTATTTTACATTGTGGACGTTTGGTCTTTTCATTCATTAAGAGAAGATATCCCATTTATTACAGTCACTGCTAATTCCCCAATAGAACTAACAGAACCCCAACACTGTTCAGGCAGCTACATACAAAGCCACATGAGATGAAAAGTAATTCTTTTTAAATCAATTGGGTAATCCTAATGCTCCTGGCTAGTGATTTGCTTACAACTGGGAATGTCCCCTACTTCTGATCAATGACATAAAAGAAATATTTTCTTCTACAATACAGAAGGAAATGTAAGGACAAAGAGCTTTCACCTCTACCCCTTATATCAGGGGTGTCTTCTCTTAGTTAATCAGTTGTGACCGAGCTGAGTTTCTTAGACAATCTCATGGTAGAGATTGCACCCAAGTCTTATTAAGAGAGCTGTAGGCCATGGGACAAAAGATACATCACTCACCGTATCTACTGGCCACTTTAAGTGAGGAGAAGTGTGTGCGATGGCAAATTGACCATCATGTCCAGTACAGGGTCTGTTCGATTTAACAACAAGAAAAGACTCCTGACCTAAAATACAAAGGGTGGGTGTGATGGCTAATCTGGATTGTCAACTTGATTGGACTGAGAGATGTCTAGGATTAAGAGACATCTGGGCATGTCCATGATAGTGTTTCCAGAGATGATTGGCACATGGGACAAAAAGGTGGAAGAAGGGGGAAGTATCATGGATGTGAATTTGATCATTCTTGAGCAGGTGTGTCTGTTGTTACTGCTATCCCCTGTGGACATCAGACTCAGACTCCTTCACTCTTCCCATGTAGATTTTCACCAGCAATTCTCCAGAGATTCTAGGCCTTCAGTCTCAGATTGAGGCTACATCCTTGGTCCCTCTTGTTCTGAAGCTACAGCTTCTTGGACTGAATAGCTGCTGGTTCCTCCAACTCTCCAGCCTGTAGACAATCATTGTGGGACCATCCAGCTTATAATCCTGTAAGCCAATCTAATAAAGCTTCTTTTATAATCACACATATATATATCATGTTGGTTCTGTTCCTCTACAGAAACCTAACAAGGGTCCAGAAATTTGTGATTTAAGGACAGGTTCAAAGAAAAAAAATCTCTCTCTCTCTCTCTCTCTCTCTCTCTCTCTCTCTCTCAAACTAACATCAAAGGACAGTTGACAGTTGGTGAGGAGGCAATGGACCTAGGAGTCCATGAAAAGTTGGGACTAGGTCAGCCACTATTGCTAGATGTAAAAAACTTTTTTTAGAGAAAGGTGTTGGCCAAGAACATATGACTGAGCACTGCTCAGAGATAGCCTCTGGGAAAGCATAGAGGGAATAATTTGGTTTCTGCTGGCTATCCTATGTGGATTTCTTCCTAGCGAGAGGTCCTTTTAAATTCTTATTTTATTTGACCTCCTCCTAACATTTTGTGACTAATCCCTCTATTTTGTAAGTTTCTCCCTCCTTGCTTCTACTTTGTCTTCTGCCTCTTGTTTCTTCTCAGTCTCCTTAGAGGGCTCCTTTTCCTCTACCAATCCTTCAAATGTTAAGAATACTGGGTCTCCCCAAGAGACCCTTCCATTCCCATGACCTCAACTCTACTCTAGCTGGAAGCTCTCTGAACATTTTTGATTCTGTCCAACTAACATGCCTGTTTGGGAAATCACATTTGCCTTTATTAAAATAATTACTCAGTTATTTGTCACATGACTTTACATTTTTTCATTTCTTTTTTTTTTTTTTTTTTTTTTTTTTTTTTTTGGTAGCGGGGATTGAACTCAGGGGCACTCCACCACTGGGCCACATCCCCAGTCCTTTTTTGTATTTTATTAGAGACAGGGTCTCACTGAGTTGCTAAGTGTCTCACCATTGCTGAGGCTGGCTTTGAACTCGTGATCCTCCTGCCTCAGCCTCCCAAGTGCTGGGATTACAGGCATGTGCCACCACATGGCTAACATTTTTTCATTTCTAAGTGTGGTTTCTAACTGATAAAGTTCTCAACTCTGTGGTGTGTATATGTGTATATATATATATATATATATATATATATATTGACCATCCTTCAACAAACACCTGAGGAACACATTTTAGTAAAAGAATCTAAAGCAATAAAATAATAAAACTCAGCTATCTTCTGTTTAAATTTGTTCAAAGGATTCTGTTTTGTTATATGCAGGAATCTTATAATTTTGATTTTTATAAAGAAAAGTATGTAATCAAAGTAATCATAAGGATTGAAGTCAGATATGAGTTGGGAGAAAAATCACAGGTGTGTGTGTGTGTGCGCGCGCACGCGCTTGTGTGTAGTAAGAACGTGGTCAGGAATGGATTAGTATCAGAATTGAAAAGAAATTTAGATCATAATACCCCATTGTCTCATTTCATAGACAAAGCAGCAGAGAATCCATGATTTTCCCACAGCGATACAGCTCACTCACAGCACAGTTATAGAGGGTCATAGAGCTCACCTGACTCCTTGCCCAGCACTCTTCCTAGTACCCCATGATTTAGCAACTGTTCTCAAACATATCAAGAGCAAAATGACAAGAAGGCCCTTGAGGGTTGAAGACAACCTAGTCAAAGGCACTTATCCTCTCAACAGAATCTCCCTCTATTACAGCACTTTCTTCACCTTAGGCTCCTGCATATGGGAGACAGGAAGCAGATGTTCTGAGAGCAGGGGTGTGAGAAAGGAAAGCTCACACCTTCTCTTTGATGAGCTTGGAAGGACTCAAACTTCTCTCTCTTGAGTAGTAAAGACAGCCGCTGAGATGTAGCAAAGCTTTGATCTAAGATCTTAAAGTCCCAGACTCATGAAATCACCCCAGGAAGAGAAATAGGGTAAACTTTAAATTACATTTTGTAATTCAAGCCAGGGTGTGAAATATATTAAAATTAGAAAAAGTGATGACAGATAAGAGGTTAATAGAAAATATGCCAAATTATTTCATTAGAAAATTGCTCTAAATTACTGTATTTAAATGTAGGGAGGCTATTCTTTTCAATACTCCTAATGTTCAACTTTTTTAAGATTCCTATGTGAATATGTATATGTATTAATGCATACATAGATGTGTCTATATATGTGCATATATTTACATATGCATTTGTTTACTAAGAGAGAAGAGAGAGAGGGAGAAAGTAAAACTGTTGGCGCTTGAACAGAGAAGCTCATCCGAATTGGGAAAAATAAAATCCTATAGTTCAATCACCAGGCATCTGCCACTTAGTAATAGCATTTCCAATTTGTAAGTTTAGCTTTGTTAAAGGGTAAAAATGATTCTTTTAAAAATTATATGCACGTTTTAAAGTTACAGATACTGTATAGTTATAGCCATATATTTATTACACAGAATAACATATATATAACTATATATAGCTATAAATATATGTAACTATATCTACAACTATATATAGCTATGTGTAACCATATATAAAACTAGAAATATGTATATAATAATAAATACAAGAAAAACATTTGTAGATTCTAATTGAACTTTTCATATATTATACCAAGGGAAAATATTCAAATTTCTCAGTGGAGGACCACATAACCAAAAGATGAGAGAGCTACTGAACTGTGCTTTGATCGAATGGCTAAAGAGTCCAAAATTGCAGAAACATTTCACTGCCTACATGGTGCAGCCAGCCTATGCCAGATCATTTATATCCAGGGATACCCATTGCAGAGTATAGTTAACATCTTTCTCTCTAGAACAGCACTGCCCACAGCCAAAGTGTGGCATATGCTTCTGCAGCTAATTTTTTCACCCTGTAGGCATGGGTTAAAATGCATTTTAATTCAGATCCAACCGGCAAATTTAGAATCTCTGAAGTATCCTTTACTAGTTTTTACACTTAAATCTTGGTTCCAAGTCAAACCCTTTCGCCCAAAGTCACCTCCTCCCAACTCTGGGTAGATCTTCCTTTTCTGCATTCTCTTTACCGTGAACCCCTTGATCATTCTCCCAAATGTGGCCCCACTCTAGGACATTAAACACATTAAATATTGGCCTCTCAGTTCTCTACTTATCCAGATTCTTTATTCTATTTTCCATGATGGTCAATGGTCATTATTTCTTGCCCTACACCCTCACACTTTCAATGATTCCACCTTTTCATACAACATCGAATTACCTACTTCTTAGGTCCTTCCTCTCAGAACTGCCTGCTGAGACCTACACACACTCCAAATCCAGCAGATCCATCTCAACCAGTGATCCTCAGTCCCTGCAGACACTGACCTACATTAAAGCCAATACACAATATCATCACTCTCAGCCCACTAGGTAAAAGTGTTCACAAACATTTCAGGAAATTTTCTGTAGCAAGAAAAATTTCAAAGTCCAACAGAATGAATTTCTGTCTTTGGAGACTGTCACTAGCACCCCAGTTCACCACAATACTTAGCCTCAGGAAAGCAAGTAATTCATTCATCTGTTGTATTTTTAATGTCTTTACCTCTTGTCAGTGCACTGCTCTGTTTATAAGCTGCAAAATGTTTGGGATCAAATGTCTGCTCCTCAAATCTGCTACTTTTGGCAGTGTTTTCAGCAATACCTCAGGGTACTATTTTGAACAATTTCAGGAATTCTCTGTGTAAGCTTACATAGGACCATTCTCTTAAAATGCACTGAGTTGCACATTCTTATTTGGTACATATTCTCACACACACACACACACACACACACACACACACACACACACACAAATGGCCTTTTTTAGTGCAGCCAGAACAAAAATAAAAGTATGTTGTATCTCTTCCCTCTGAACCTCCAACTAAATCAACCCCCAAGCCAACAGTGTATCACATTTATTGTCTGTTCATTAACTAGACTGTAAGCTCCAAGGAAGGCAGGCATTAATTTTTGGTCTCTGGTTAATCCCATTGGCCTATAAAAAACAGTGCCTGGCATAAAGTATAAATTCAATAAATATATTTTTAATTTATTATTAACTTCTTTCCAGCTATAAAAGTTTATCCTGAATGTTTTGGCACTTATGTAGAAACAAGATGTATATTGTGAGTTGGGAAATACCTCATTGGCCTTGAGTAAAGAGTAAAAGGAGATCATGAACATTTCATTCTACACTAATGTTACAAATTATTCCATGAGGGATGAAAAACATAACATTCCTTTGTGTTCCAATTTGAATCAAGTCTTACTCAAAATCCCACAAAAGAAGTTCTTCAGAAAATTGAATAAAAGTCACCTTTGGGCTACTTCCCATTTCTATTCTTTCAAACAAAAAATCTAGAGCAAAGGAGTTCAAAAGTATGGGACTAAGAGTTGGTATTCTATTTTGGTCACTCATACTCTTGATTTATGGTGAAGGAAATGATTCCACTCACAGTTCTCTCTCTATCCCATGCTCAACCATGGGGACCCTTGGTGAAGCTCCCAAGATGATAACATCTACTGGCCATTTGACATGAACACAGTAGGGCCATCTCCACATGAGATTCCAACATCCAAAAGGGCCTTGCTTCCCCTGGCATCAGATCTCTACCACTAACTAAAACTATGAGCCCTGATTCCTTTCCCAGTCCTCAAGTGCCATCCAGCATTCCAGAATTCCTCTCAGTTGCCTCTTGAGTCCTCTCCCTTCAAACAAGCAACAACACTATCCACACCCATGTTACTTTCTCTCATGATGATGCAAAACAGCCTGCTTAAATGGATGGATGCCAGAAACACAGAAATTTCTGATCTGTCTTTCTCAGAAAACAAAATAATCCAGACATTAGGATACTTTTGATGGTGGCAGAGAGGTGGGATTTCAGCTAGGACTGAATTCAGCTTCTTGTGGTATAAACTCCAAATCAACAATGACCTAAAAAAAAGACCAACTTTTATCTGTTTTAACTTTTATCTCACACAGAGCTGGAATGGAGACGTCTGTCCTAATGCTCCAGGAACCTTAGCATGCCACCTCATGTCTCAAGGTAATTGCTCATGCATCGGCCATATGCTAATAAGCAGAAAAGAAAAGGGTAAGGGTGAGTGCCAGATGTCTTTTAAGATTCCCTTGGGTAGCTATAATCTTTCATTATAGTTCATTGGCCAGTACCTACTTACCCAGACAGACTACTTACAATGGAAGCTGGAAAATGTCATCTTTAACTCACATGACCATGTTAGATATTGGGAAAGGTAACTAGCCATCTACAGTGTGGAGGTTGAACATTGATTCTGCTCTTTCATGATAAGTTGGCAGGAATGAAATGCAAAACCCAAAGATTTCTCAATAGGACATCAAGTTGTATTAAAATGTTAATAAATAACTCCTTCATGCTTTCGAATTTAAGACGCACATCACGTTTCAATTGCCACTTGCCCCTCACTTTGGATCAAGGTTAAGGATAGAGACAAAGTCATTTGTCATCAGGATCTTCTCATAAGACTTGGTCTCAGATAGATGAAAAGATATTCATGAGAAATGTGATTATAAAAGAATGGGATATAAGAGAAGCAAAATCTAGAATCAGGCCTAATTTCAATTTTGTGAAGGTTGGGCACGAGGCATTGAAGTAATACAGTAGGTGATATTATATCATTCTCACCTCTTCTCCCACCAAATTATATGCTTGAAAAATTTGCATTATTGGTTTATATCCCCCAGAATCTTCTATGTAGCCAGCACATAACTTTGCTGCATTGAATTGAAATGGATGATAATGTAAATAGACATAAGAACTTCTGTGAAAAGAAGACAATACAGAGTTGAAAACATTTTAAAATTGATACTATTTCAGAAAAGAACAGTGCACCAAAAGTCGATGCACCTGGGTTCTACAACTATCTTCAGTAGTTATTGCTTATTTGACCTCAGTTCCACTCTGTGAAAATGGAGATTTTAACTCTACCCCTGCCCTCCTCTTTCAGGTTTTAGTGGCAAATAAGTGTTACTTACAAAGGGTTTACAGGATATTCCATTTTTGTGTGCTTCTTAAACCTACGCAATAAGTACACAGGATCCAGGAATCTGCAACTCGAGAGATAATCAAAACAAAAGGACACAGGAAGCCAGATTGAGGTGAAGCACCAAGCTGCAAGGCATTGGGAAACCTGCCAATACAGCTCCCCGAAGCATTCAAAATAATGACCAGAAGCAGCAAACACAGATCGCACAGGGAAAGACCTGCATGGCAGCAGCTTGATCCTCTCTGCCTTGGTTCAGAGCCTCTGACCAGGTTCCCATCTATTTTCTGATCATAATAGATACCATGAGCAGAGTTGTGTTCAGACATCCTTGAAAGGCCCAGGAGTCATCAGGAAATGGGCACTCTGACTCGCGAAGTTGCACCAAACACCATTCACACACACCAATCACACACTTCCCACTTGAAGAATTCCATCCCATGTCATTTGCAAAATCACAATGTGGTCGTAATTAAAATTGAGACCTTATCACCAAATGAGGTAGAGGGCTATCTTTACTACTGGTCAGTTATTTACAAGGATATTAAACTATATCTCTCGGCCTAGAAAATAGGTAACAGGGGAAATTGATCAAGTTTAGGGAAGGTTACTCAGATGAAGAGATATTTGATCTGAAGTTGAAGAATTAAAATTATCAAGTGAAGAGAAAAAGGAAGAGATGTCCAGACAAGAGAACAGCCTGTGCCAAGGACCAGCGGTAGAAGACAACAGAACCTATTCATGGAACTGGAAGAAGAGCAGTTTAAGTGAAGTATGAAGAACAAAGGTGAGCAAGACAATGTTGAGGAGCTGAGGAATCCATTGGGATTCTTTGGTTGTCACAGCCACAGAACTCAACTCTGCCTCACTCATCAGAAAATTGTATTGTTATAGCTGTTTTAATGCACAAAAGTTGAAGGATGGTCATAGGATTTAGTGCCATGAAGGTCACTGTTCATCTTACAGTACAGTTTTGCATCTAGAATGAAATGGATTGAGAGGTTACTGCGTAGTGGGGTGAGGGAGGGAGGCAGCAGGCACAGATGGCTTTGGGGAACAGAGACTTCATGAGCAGAAAGTAAGAGAGAAAGAGTTGTTCTATAATATGGATACAGGGCCAAAGAGGGGTCACTTTAAGATTAAGAAGTCTGAAGTATATTCAAATGCCAAGATTTAGTACAGGTTTTCAAGAAGGAAGGGGATTTATAGTACAAGTAGTAAATAAGTAAAAATAAAAAGATCTAAATGAGAATCAAGATATAATAAGACTCAGATTCAAATCTTAAGACTATTGACTTAACTATTTATTCCTTCTTTCTCTGCCTGGGTGACCTCCTGAAAATCCCTAATCACAGGCTGCCTTTAGATTATTATAAAAACTTCAGAGAGTTACCTGTAATCCCAGCAACACAGGAGGCCAAGACAGGAGGATCACAAAGTTGATGTTAATCTCAGCAATTTAGCAAGGCCCTAAGCAACTTGGTGAAAACCTGTCTCAAAATAAAAATAAAAAGGGCTGGGGATGTGGCTCAGTGGTAAAGCACCCCTGGATCAATCCCAGTACCAAAAAAAAAATTATTATTTTGGCAAGTTAATATGTGGGAACTACTTAATACAGAACCTGAAATGTGGTTAGCATTTTACAAGGGTTAGTTGTTTCTGTTGTTGCTGTTTTTTGTCATCATATTTATCTTCTGAAAGATGTAGAAACTGTCCACTTGGATTTCTCTCAAGGGCCTCCAGAAGCTCAAGGCATTATAGGTAACAGGTTATCAAGAACAGTGAGGATAATGACAAACCCAAGGGGCTTTTCATTTATATAATAACTGTTTGTTATATAATATGACTGTTTTTGGTTGACGAACCTCTTGAAACCTAAAAATATAATCAAAACCATAATTTTTAGACAGTATTTTTTCAATATTAAGGGTTTTGTTGTTGTTGTTGTTTGTTTTTGGTACTAGAGATTGAATCCAGGGGTGTTTTACCACTGAGCCACATCCCCACCCCTTTTTATTTATTTATCTTTTTAATTTTGAGACAGGGTCTCACTAAATTGCCTCTTTAGGGCCTCTTTTCTACGTTGCTGAGGCTGGCCTCAAACTTGAGATCCTTCTGCCTCAGCCTCCCAAATCCCTGGGATTACAGTTATGCGCCACCATGGCCATGTGTATTTGAACACGAGTACTTTTTAACTTGACTAGTATACCAGCATTGAAACATATGTTAACACATTTTACTTATAGTTAGTTAACTTTGGAAGCTAAGCTTCTCTTTAAATTTGTCAGAATTATTTTGACCCCAAGTTTGGTAAACAAAGGATCTATCAAAATGGTTTAGGGTTAATTAAAATTTGGAGAAAGCCGAGCGCGGTGGCGCACGCCAGTAATCCCAGCATTTGGGAGGCTGAGGCAGGAGGATCGCGAGTTCAAAGCCAGCCTCAGCAAAGGCGAGGCACTTAGCAACTCAGTGAGACCCTGTCTCTAATAAAATACAAAAAAGGGCTGGGGATGTGGCCCAGTGGTCGAATGCCCCTGAGTTCAATCCCTGGTACAAAAAAAAAAAAAAAAAAAAAAAAAATTTGGAGAAAGCCAAACAAAGCTAATTATTTCTATAATGCTTCATTTTATAAGGTAAGAAACCAAATCTATATGTTATTGTTGAAGACAAAAGATTTCTTTTCTCTTTCATAGCCAAGTCCCCTATAACAAAATAGAGATTAACAAGACAAAAGCATAACAGATTCATTTAAGGTGTTTTACATAACAGGAGAGATTTCAGAAATGAAGACTGAAAGAAACAGAAACGTGTGTTTTTATGATTAGGTGCAATGAGAGCATGGACAGCTATAGAGAATGAGGTACCCATCCAAAGGGGTACGATCTAGTGGCAACAAGCAGGAGGGAACTTAAAGCCATTTTGTTTAGATTCTTCTCTGTCCTGTCTTCAGCTATGAGGACCTTCCTGTCCTTCAGGTATGGAACAGCCCCTCTCACTGGAGGGTCTGATGAACTGCTTCAATAGACAAGACGATAGCCTGCTTGGGAGAGAAGGGCAGGAAAGTCCTCTCTGTTTCTGAGGTTTCTAAAAAGTCAAGGTGCAGTATTTGTTGGGGGTGGGGGTCCTGAACACTATAATTACCTAATAACAATCTTGAAACTTTAAAAATATCTTAGAAGTTTTATTATTCTGCAATTGGAAAAGGCAAAAATCAAGACAAGCTGCTAGGATTACATGTATAATTCTGATCCTATAACTATATGTCATATGATATATATTAAAATTATAGATTCTTATGCTTTCTTTTCATAAGAATTTAGTGAGTAAACATTTTTTAAATGATTTTTACTTTAATTTAAACAATCTTATAGTTTGTAATAGTAAACAATTTATGAAAACACTGATAATATATTAGGTCTTTAACATTAACATAGGAAATTAAAATATTCATTTCAAGAGAAATTAAGCATTTGTCTTATAAAAGTTGAATATTTTTAGACTGTGATAAGAGTAAGAATATCTAGTTGTTCTTAAATCTAATTCTTAAGTTATTCTTGTAATCTGGTTAACTAAGGCTATTAGCTTAACTCATATTTAAATTGCTTTCTTCTACAGAACTTTAAATATGAAAAGAAAAGTTTTCCTGAAAAGAGCTTAAAGGTACTACTAGGAAAGGGGAATGAGACTATGGGAAGCAGGGAGCAAGCTAAGAGAGGGTTATAGGAAAGATGGACACAATCAAACTATGTTACAGGCCTGGCGCAGTAGTGTACGCCTGTAATCCCAGCGTGGCGCACTCCTGTAATCCCAGCACTTTGGGAGGCTGAGGCAGGAGGATCGCGAGTTCAAAGTCAGCCTCAGCAATGGCGAGGCACTTAGCAACTCAGTGAGACCCCGTCCCTAATAAAATACAAAAAAGGGCTGGGGATGTGGCCCAGCGGTCAAGTGCCCCTGAGTTCAATCCCTGGTACCAAAAAAAAAAAAAAACTATGTTACAAACATATATAAAAATGTCACAAGGAAACCCATTATTTTGTAAAATTAACTTGTGCTAATAATCACAATTTAACATTTTCAAAGGAGCTAAAGTTTTTTAAATCATCAGAAGTTAACGTTTTTCTTTAAAATTATTCTCTCATTTCAAATTTGTATATGTTCTTCATATAAATCAATTAACAAAGAGCTCCCATAGAGTTTTAGCAACCTTGTACTCTAACTCATTCCTCTCTCATTATAAAGTGCTTCTTAAATAAATGAGCTTGTTAATGTCAAAAGCTCCCCAAAATTTGGAAATGGGTATGGCGTTCCAGTTATCTAGATAAATAAGTTCTAGAGATCTGTTTTGTAACATGATATTTATAGTGACCAGTATGGTATTTTACATTTCAAAATTTGTGAAGAGGGTATATTTCATGTTAAGTGTTATTATCACAAAGGGAGGGGAGACCCAAGGAAACTGAGTGAGGTGCTATTTATGTTTATTGTCTTAACTGACAAAGGTACCATGGATGTTCCTATGTGCTCAAACTCATCAAATTACCTACATTAAATATGTGTAGTTTTTTATATAACCATTTTACATCAATAAATCTGTCAGAAAATACAGGGAAAAAGTTCCCCCAAAGGGGTCATTTCAAATGTTTATTGGTAAAGTTGCATTTTTTCCAAAAGATAAACACAGGAGAGCTGGGACGGGGGCTCAGTGGTAGAGCTCTCGCCTAGCACAGGCGCGGCCCTGGGTTCGATACTCAGCACCACATAAAAATAAATAAATAAAACAAAGGTATCATGTCCAACTACAACTAAAAAAAAATGTAAAAAAAAGATAAACACAGGAATGTAGATACACAAGTTGAAGTTCTTCCAAAAAATAGCACAAGTTTACCAACAAGGATACCAATGGGAAACTGACTCACTCTGGTCAAGTGAAAATATTGCTGTATAACTTTCAGATCAAAATCAATACCCCCAATAGACACGGTATATGGGAAGGAAATCTTTGCAGAAGACAATTTATTTTTGTTTATGTTGTTTGCTTTTTTGTTTTTTATGTGGTTCTGGGAATGGAATCCAGGGCCTTGTGCATATTAAGCACACACTACCACTGAGCTACATCTACAGCCCCATAGAAGACAATTTCTTTACTCAGACAAGGATAATATGCACCAAGGCAAATTTGCCACAATGATGTAAATCCAATGAGAATTTCTAAATTCATTAGATCCTGGGACCTGCTTCAAGGTGATTCTATGAGATCTCTATGTGTCCTCTGCCCTATGGTCTCTTTAGAAACATAAGCAGTATATAGACATTCAGCAAGCTAGATGATAGTAGCAAATCAATGTTTTGGGAGACCTTAGCCAAGGAAAATGAATAGAAATCTAATCAGATAACCAAAGTCCTAGGGACTAAAGTTAAAATAAACTTCATGGTGCTAAAGGGCTCAACTAAATAATCCAAGATCAATTCAGTGCTAAATTTACTTCATAGCCGTGGGCAGACTGGCCTTTAGTAGGTGGAGACTGACCCAAGGGGTCTCAAATGTGCACAGTGTTACTGAGGCAAAGTCTCAGAAGAAAGTTTTAAGCAAATCTCAGTAAAAACTGAAGCTGATAAGACCCAATATCCAAAGACCAGTAGGAACACAAAGAGGTTCATTAACTTGCAACAGCAGGTCTATCTTTAAAGTATCTCAAGCAATAGGAGTTAAGGAAAGGCACTATTAGGCTGAGGGTGGTTATATTTAATGGTCTTGGCAGAGATTTTTCAGAATTTGTAAACAATACTGCTGGAAGTGTCAATGATTATGTATTTAGAACACACGCGTCCATGCATAGTTACTATCAGATCAGCTTGTCTATGCTCTTATTTAAAACATATGGGTCTGAAAACTTTGATGTTAAGAAGGTTTGAATTTAAATCACCTGTGACATATTTCATGGATGGGTCTAGAATGGTTTATCTGTTTTGCAAGTCAAATACATTTTTTAGTTCTGCTTTCTCTTTCAGTCATCAACCCTTCCTTTGGATGCAGCATTTGTTTAATCCTTAGGCTATTCTTTAGAGCAAATTATTGCTATCCATTTTTTACAGATAAGACTGAGCCTTAAAATGCATAGTAGGTACAGTGTTAGATTCACACAAGGGTCTCCAAAGCCCACACCTTTTTTCACTAACCCAGGTATTGTCCTGGAAGTTGAACCCTGTTTCTGCTACTAATTAACCTTACTAGTAACAGGTATGGATTTTCCAGTGGCGCCACACTCTTCCTTCATCTTGTGTGACCTTGGTGAAATGTTCAGAGTTCCTGGTACCTCAAGGAAGGCAGAAGCAGATCCCTCTCAACTGCTCCTTAGTTCCTTCTACCTACATCTCTGAGGCCTCCCTAATTCTTCATTTATCTGAGGATAATCTAGATTTTTCCTTTAATTTAGGCCATCTCACATATTTCTGGTAAAGTCTATTCTTCATTACATTACCCAGAAACTATTTCTGTTATTTGTAAAGCTCCTCATTACAACAATGACAAGTATATGCCTCTTGGATTCAATGTGAAGATTAAACAAAATGTTGCTTACAATGCAGTTAGCTCCAAGCCTAGTGCACAGCAAGTGCTCAAAATATATTAGCTGCTCTTACTACTACTGCTACCAATGATAACAATAACAATTGTGTATGCCCAGAACGACACAGATTTGGCAGCCCCCACTACAGAAAAATGGTCTTCTCTTCCTGTAATCAATACCCTTGTCTACTTATGCACTACCTAAATTGAAAATCGGATCTACGGACTATTTCTTTGGGGTCTTGCTCCTCTTTTAGAGAGTGGTAATTCCACCTATTTATAGGTTTATATGGACCTACTGTCCTGAGAAAGTTGTCTTATTTTCCCTAGGACCATTAATGCAACTTGGATCTAGGTGTGTTTGGCCTATTTAATGGTTGGCTGGGCAAATAGCCATAGAAGGAATGTAATTGGTTTACCTTTTTACAATAATATGAAAGAGAAGAAAAACTGCCCACTAAAAATTCTTCCATACTGCACAGTTGTTATTGAAGGTGATTTTGGTAAAAAGGTGCATTTACCAGCCTTCCTTGTATTCAGAGATTTGACTAGATCCTGCTAATGGAATGTGAGTACAAGCAGTGTCTGTCGCTTCTGGATTTGGTTTTAGAATGGGAAGTAGACAAACAGCGATGTGCATCAATTCCTGGTTTGCCTACTCCTCATAGCCTTCTACCTTGCTTACTTAAAGCAAAGGACTTGGACATTGTAGGGAAAGGTAGACCTACCTGTAAGATGGGAGGAGCCTGGGTGCCCAATTACCACATTGAGGAAATCTCTCTTCCACTCACCAGGGAAACTCACTGTGTTATAGAACTGAAATTTTGCAACTAATTTGTTAAAGCCGCTATCACCCTAACCAAAACAAAAGTTAAAATTCCAATTTAAATACTCACACATAATTACAAATCTTTCCCTAACATTGCTATGATTTAAGGCAAGATATAAAGGAATGGTAATGAAAGACAAATGTTAAGATATTCCTGAGTCAGCTTTATATATGATTATCATGATCTGCTGATCCCAACAATGTGATTCTTATAGACAAATGGTTTATTTATTTATTTTTTTTACCTCCACACACCTGAAAACTAGGATAAATTCCCAGATATAATAGTGGGTATCAAAAAGTGACCTATAGGAAATATTGACTCCTCTTATGAGGAAGAGGGGAAATACAGTTTGTTCCCAACAGTTCAACTGAAAATAATTTCCTAGGCCCAACTATATTTCCCCTCAATCTTTCCTAACAATCAAAACTGTGTCCAGGAAATACACATCACAACAATTCATCAGAACAGCTTTGCTTCAGAAATCCTACTGTCTGGTTTATGTTGTCCTGGACCTATTTGCTTAAACTTATCAGAGCAGGGTAATTGTCTTCTTCGACACTCCTCCATTTAGCAATCACAACATCGCTCCCTTCATTTGTCTGATTTGCATCTTGGCACTTTTTATTTCAAATTACTATACTCATATTAAATTAGAACTATGAATACTCTCTGCTCATCTTCCTCCAGCCAGAAAATTCCTTCAACATCTAATCTTACCAATTTTTCTACACTTCTCTCCAACCCCAGAATTTCAAATAATCATATAAAATATTTATTGAATTCCTTGAAATGATCCTCTTAATAGGTAAGCACTGATTGGGCCCTTTCCTTCCTAAACCTACATTTTAGACACTGAGTAGTTTTCAACCAGATAAAAAGTAGTTTCTTCACATTAAGCAACAAAAACCTTAGGCAAAGTAGAATTCTTGCTTGTTTGAAAAAGAATTGGACTCATGGAAGAAGTCAAGATGAGATATAAGTGCAAGACTGGCAGTTAATTATTTCTTGCTTTTGTTTTTAAGGGTGTGTGTTTTCCTGAAACCATTTAATTTACAAACTTTATATGTTTAAGTGCATGTTACTCAATTTACTGGAAATTCCTGGGCGTTCTATAAATGCAAAGACAGCAGGACATCATAAAGGATATAAAACCTGTATATGAAAAAACTCCCTTCACATTATGTCCTGGGAAAGAAAAAGGTGGCATTGATAACAGAGGCAAGCGGTACTAACTGTATCATAGGCTTCCTTTCATTCCCACAGGTAATAATATAACAGCTTTCTTCTGTTCCCACTGCTGAATGTAAATGCAGTTTTATAAGCGTTTTGAATGTCTACTGTAAAAAGACTGTGGAAATTAAAAGATGAGTAAGTCATGTTCTCAGGCTTCACAGGGCTTCTGGTCCAGAGAAATAGATGTCTCAAAGGGAATTAGATCTGGGATAATGAAAAAGCTCCAGAGATGGATAGTGGTGAGGGCTGCACAATAGTAGGAATGTATTTAGTGCCACTGAACTATGCACTTAAAATGGTTGAGATGGAATACTTTATGTTATGTATATTTTACCACACAAAAAGAGGGAATTAGAAACTCTCCTCTCCTTCTCCTGTCGGAGGAAGAATACATAAAAATAAATCAACTGGCACTAGCACTATTTCTTAAGTGAGAAAGAATTAGAAGATGTATATGTTTTTTTTTTCTATTTTGGGACACTGTCAGGACCAGGTAGCTGGTAAAGACTCAAGTGCACCTCAGCACCATCCAGGCTGTGTCTTGCAAAATCAGAATCATGCCAGGGGTAAAGCATGGAGATCCTGGAGATGTGCATGATTATAAGATCTTTGAGGAAAACAAATGATTTTTGAAAAGTATGCTTGCTTTACAGGTGCAATGATTTGGATATGAAGTGAGTGTCCCCTCAAAAGTGCATGTGCTGGGAGTTTGGCACCTCTGCGGTGATGAGGGAGCTGATGAGAGATTTTAAGAGGTGGGGACTAGTGGAAAGTCCTTGGGTCATTGGGGGTGCACCCTCCAAAGAATTTCTCACGGGACATTGGTTAATTCTCATGAGAGAGTTGTTAGAAGAACCTGAGCCTGGCCCCACTTGACTCTCTCTATTGATGTGATTTCTCTTTAGTGATGTGATTTCTCTCTGGTGATGTGATTTCTTCCTCCCTCGTGCTCCCATGAGATGATATAGCCCACTCTGGAGCCTGCACCATACTATTTAGACTTTCAGCTTCCAACACTGTGAGCTTAAGTAAATCTCTTTTCTTTATAAAGTTGGCCTGCCTCCAATATTCCATTATAGTAATGCAAAATTGACGTGCTCTGTTGTGAACATCTTGAATTAATTTGTATCTTTCTTTCTTTGTGAGTGGGCCCTTTTCTTTCTAACCCTACGTTTTAGACACTGACTAAGCATTTATTTGCCCAGGCTGGGCCTCAAACTTGCAAACCTCCTGCCTCAGCTTCCCAAGTCACTGGAAATATAACTGTGCACCACCATGCCCAGCTTCAAATTTCTTAACTTATATTTTTTATAAATGTGTTAAGTAGGTAAGCAGCAAGTCCTGCAGAGCCTTTTTCCCTCCAGAGAAGGGCAATTGTCAGGAGAATGCAGCATGAAACATTTCTCACATTGTGAGACAACAAACAAAACTGAGGGGGGGAATCTCCCATGGAAAGGAGTTGTCTTACCAGCCCAGAAACCCAAAAGATGGGGTTGCATGAATGTGTAAGGGCAGGATGATATATGCACCCAGAGTTCAGGCAACTTATAAGCTTAAAATGCCTTCTCTTAGGAACCACAAGGCAACTTCTGAATTTATTAGAACTTTCACTTGCATAAAACCTTTCTTAGAATACTCAAGCTTTCAAAAATGTCTTTATATGTTGACATTAAAATGAGTCATGTGGGCCTGCTAGAGGGTAATAGGACAAGAGCTAAGATGGGCAAGTCCTCGTTGTCCCTTTCCTTCTGAGCTCCCACTAAGAAAGGGCTTGATACAGATGTATTACCCCACACCCCACACTCAGACCTGCAGGAGATTTTCTGCAGTAATGGAGACCACCACAATGCAGGAGGTGCCAAAGGAGCTCCAAACCCCATGATTCACACATCCCATGGTGAAGACCTCCCATATGGAGAAGGAAGGGATCCAGAATTCCCACTGTTGTATTGACAAATGCAATATGTTATTATCACATAATGTTTATCTATTTTGTACTGTCTCAAATTTTCATCATAAATGTATATATTAACTGGCCTATCGAGGCCTGTAAACTCATTGGAATATAAACTTGATCTTTGTTTTCCTGGTTTTTTTCTTTAGTAGCTATCCCTACATGTTTTACATAAGCAATAGTTCCCTTAATATCATCTCAACCCAATTCCACAAGTTTTCAGACACTCTGACTCTTTTAGCCAGCTTTTCCACTGCTGTGACTGAAAAACCTGACCAGCAAAATTGTAGAGGAGGAAAGGTTATTGGTTGGGGGGCTCATGGTTTCAGAGGTATCAATCCATAGACAGCAGCCTCCATTCCTTGGGGTCTAGGTGAGGCAGAACATCATGGCGGAAGAGTGTGACAGGGAAACAACTCACATGATGATTAGGAAGCAGAGAGAGACTCCACTCTCCAGATATAAAATATATACCCCAAAGCCCTGCCCCCCCCCAATGCCCCACCTCCTCCAGCCACACCCCACCGGCCTTCAGTTACCATTCAGTTAATCCCATCAGGTGATCAATTCACTGATTGGATTAAGGCTCTCCTAACCCAATTCTTCTTACCTTGTCTCACACATGAGCTTTTGGGGGACACCACATCTAAACAATAACATTGACTTATACAAATAGTACACTTTCCATGTCTAAGACTCAGTCCTATTAATTTGAAAAACTTCTATCTCATATCTAATTCAGATATTTTTTGTCTGCCCTTACTTCACCTCCAACCTAAGAATAGACCAGAGCTTTGACTTGACTGACCAAAGTAGATGGGTAGGTGGCAGGCACAGAACATCCACTTTCACTTCCATCCTTCCTCTACCTGCTGCTACTTCCTCCCTGTCAGAGTGGATAAAGAAAAGAACAAGAAATACCCTGCTGACTGGGTTGACCTGTAGTCCTTCCTGAGTTTCGCGTATCTGCCATTCTCACTCACTACATATATACTTCAGGCGGCTGGCACAGGTGGATGGCAACTCCAACACCACTCGCTGGTAGAAAGCTCAATTCCCTGGCAAAACATACATCCCAAAAAGGAATATAAATGGCAGCCAGCCTTTTGGAAGTTTGCTCTTTAAAAAAAAAAAAAAAAAAATTCATCTGGGACCTACACTTGGCCTTAGGAAAAGAAAGCATCTTCTTCACAGAATGTGAATAGGGGAATCTCTCTCTTTCCCTTGTGTTGGCTTTGTGGAAGGAGAGTGGTTGGTGGCAGAGCTGGTTTCTGAGTTTGTTTCCATCCTAAGCCTGAGGCGAGGTAGCTGAGCATCCTATTGGCTTTGCTCTGAACTTAGAATACAGAATTTAGCCATTATTCAGAGGTAATCTGACAGCTTTTCTGTTACATTTATGTTAATTTTATTAAAAAGAAGAATTATTGTAGGGGCAGGGACTATGATTCAGCGGTAGAGCGCTCGTCTCGCATGTGTGGGGCCCTGGGTTTGATCCTCGGCACCACATAAATAAAATAAAGGTATTGTGTCCACTTACAACTAAAAAAATTTGTTTTAATTTTTTAA
This sequence comes from Tamias sibiricus, assembly GCA_025594165.1. Taxonomy (NCBI): domain Eukaryota; kingdom Metazoa; phylum Chordata; class Mammalia; order Rodentia; family Sciuridae; genus Tamias; species Tamias sibiricus. The sequence continues at coordinate 48,249,230 of CM046662.1, forward strand.
AAAGGAAATATTGTAATAATATATGGGCTGCGAATAATAGTAGTAGTATATATAAAGAATAATTTCATAACACAGCAAAGGGACTGTTCACCAAGCCTACAAGAGGGAGGATTGAGGATAATTTGCTAGAGGAGCAAATGACTTACCTAAGTCAAAATTGAAAAGTAGAAATTTTCCTAGTAGAAATATAGAGGTGGAGCAAGATTTCTCAACCTTGGCATTATTGACATTTGGACCACATAGTTCTTGATCCGGTAAGGCTATGCATGTATCCCTGGACTCTACACACTAGATAATAGTAGCTCCTTTCCTCAAATTATAAAAAACAAAAAAATTCTCCAGACTTTGTTAATTGTTTGAAATTGCCCCTGGCTGAAAACCACATGGGGAGAATCTTAAAGGCAGAGAGAAAATCATAATCAAAAGTACTAGGTGTGAAATAGCATGCCATTTCTGTTCAGGCAGTTCTATATTACTGGAGTATGCATTACAATGCAGGAAGTGTTGAGGTATAGGAATGAGAAAACTGGAAACCTGATAAGGGCAGGGTATTAAGGCATGCAGACATGATCGAATGGCTTCCCTATGGTGATGGCAAACCACAGTAACAGAAGGACATACCTGGATTTGAACTTCAGACAAGAGGGCATAGAAGGAGCAAGACTTTAGGCTATTGCACCACTCAGGAGCTTCGTTGGAAGTCAGGACAAGAGGCGATGAAAATCACCTGAGCTGCAGGAGTGGAAGGAGATTTAGATGCCTGGAGGAAGCCTGGGGGAACCGTCCCACCCTTGATAACATGAGGATCAATCAGGAGAGATAGGCGTTCACCTTCCTTGGCTAGGAGGAGAAAAAACTTAGAAGTGTTGAGTTGTGGATGGTTTCTTGTTGATGAATTTAAGAGTTTAGCCTACTTCCATTTCGACAGGTTTCTGAATTTTTCAAGGATGAAACATTCTGAGAATTCAAGTGACAAAGATATTTATATTTTGACCCTGATCATTTTGAGTAACTTATTCAACACACAACATATCACAAAGAAGCTGCTAGGCTTTGACAATAGTTTAGAATCCCTCATTTCAAATCTTACTCAGCAAGAGTCAAACTACCAATGAAAAGTTATCATGGTTTCAATATTATCTCTAGAAAACAATATTTTAAATTATGAAGGCCAAGGTACTACCTACAAAGAGAAAAAGAAAACACTTTACAAAGAATTCAATACTAATGACTTTTTCCTAGGTTGTCGCTTTTCCTTAAAAGAGAACAGAGCTACAACCTTACTTTGATACATTACAAATCAATTCCAGTGCAACTTATTTCTGTAAAGGAAAACTATGAACCAACAGAATAGATTAAAAAGCAAAACAATACTGCTATAGCATTGATAAACAAGCATCATTGGTATTTTTATTTTCTTTTTTGGTGCAGTGCTAGGAATTGAACCCAGGACCTCATGCAAACTAGGCAAGCACTGAACTGCTTAGTTAAATCACCAGCCATACAGCATAAGTACAGCATCAGTATTTTTTAATGTCCTATATGGAGTAAATGTTTTTAAAGGATACTTGTCTTCTAAACAAACTTCTTGTGGTAAGCAACCCAGCAAGTTAAGCTACCCTTACTAGCTTCTTTTTCCATTCTTTCCAGTGGCCCAGATAATTTAAACTGATAAGCGGAAGCTAAACTTTCACACACACACACACACACACACACACACACACACACACACACGGGGTGGGTGGTGGGGGACTCCTGATAAACAGCAGCTAAGAGAGGACAGGAAAGGGGCAGAATTCAGCTCCAGTGATATAAATCTTTAAATGCAAATCCAAAGCTTGACACAAGGCTACAACAGTGCCCCCAAATGACACAAAGGGCATTTGCCCAATTTCTTTTTCCATGAGTTAATGTTGTAACAGCATAAAAAAGATTCCATTTCCTGCCGGACATATTCATTACCAATGGCTTGCAGGTCCAAATGAAGATTTGGAGACTCTCCAAATAACATAATGAGAGGAAGAAGGAAACGAAGAAAATAAGAGTGAGGGGAGAAGGAGAACAAAGAGCAATTTGCACTTCTCTTTATGTCTCAAGCTTATTTAACTGACTGTAATCAATATCACTGTTTACTGGATTTCAGATAAGTTGCAAGACAGGTGTCTGCATTAGGAAAGCCAACTTCCAGGTTGAAACATTACATATGGGATAGGACAAGGATGACTATATTTCTTAAGCATCCCTTAGTTAATGATTGGTTGCCCATTGCAAATTGCTCCTCTACCTAACATAGTCCTAGTAAGTAAAACAGGAATGATGCAGCCAACATACTCTGTGACTAAAGGCTATGTTTGATGTCTACTTTGACCTCATTAGAATTACCTCCAGAACAGTGCCACTCAAAGTATGGTCCATGGACCAGTGACATCATCATCTAGAAATGTATTAGAAATTCTGAATAACAAACTTCACCCTAGATTTACTGAATGAATCGATTTTCTTTTTATTAAGATGTGCAAGTGATGTTGGTAGTTCAAGGACCACACTTTGATAGCACTGCCCTAGAACTATGCTGCTAATCTACAAACTGTCTCTAGTCCACTACTAGATGAGTACATAATTTGGATGTAAGCATTTAAAATATTTATAATCATTTGACCTTGTGGTCATATCTAAGTACATAAGTAGTGGGGACTCCTCTCTTTCGATAGGAATGCACCAGTGGGGGTTTCAGGTCTCATGTGGTAAGTTAGATGTGGTTCAAGCAACTACCAATAATGGACAAAAGGATCACATGTTGTCACGATGGATTTTTTTTAATTTTTAATAGTGCTTTATAATTAATTATACATATAAGGGATTCATTGTGACATGTTTGTATATGTACACAAAATACTCTGGTCAGTTTCATAACTCAGTATCTCATTATCCCTCCCCTCCTCTCTCCCCATTCCCCTTCTATTTTTCATGATATTCCTCTCCCCACTCCCCTGCAGCTTTTTTTCCCTTTTTCCTCTCTAGCTTCCACTTATGAGAGAAAACATGACCCTTGACTTTCAGAATTTGTTCATTTCACTTAATGTAATGATCTCACATTCTATCCATTTTCCTGCAAATAACATAATTTCATTCTTCTTTATGGCTAAATAAAACTCCATTGTGTATATATACCATATTTTCTTTATGCATTTATTATTAACGGACACCTAGGCAGTTTTCATAATTTGGCTATTGTGAATTGTGTTTCTGTGAACATGGATTTTCAAGTATTGCTACAATCTAATGATTTTAATTTAATACTAAAGAGTTGTATAGCTGGGTCATTTGGTGGTTCCATTCTTAGTCTTTTGATGAACTTCCATACCGATGTCCATAGTGCTGTACTAATTTAAAATCCCACCACCAGTATAAAAGTTCCTTTTCCCCACATCCCCACTAGCACTTATTATTATTTGTGTTCTTGATGACTGTCATTCTAACTAGAGTGAAATGAAATCTCAGTATTGTTTGATTTGTATCACCCTGATTGTGAAGATGTTGAACATTTTTCACATTATTTGTTGGCAATATGTATTTCTTCTTTTGAGAAGTGTTTAGTTCATATACCCATTTATTGATTGGGTTATTTGAATTTGGTTAGTAAGTTTTTAAAATGCTTTTTATATTCTAGATGTAAATTCTCTGTCAGAAGAGACAAACCAACACATGTACATTCATCTACTCCTTGATAAAGGCACCAAAAACATACATTGAAGAAAAGACAGACTTTTAAACAAATGGTGCTAGGGAGACTGGTTATTCATATACAGATGAATGAGGACAGATTCTTTTCTCTAACCCTGCACCCAGGAATTAGGCCAGAAATTCTGCAACTACTGGAAGAAAGCATAGGGTCAACACTGTTACACGTAATCTCTTATGGTTTGTTATGAGATGTCCCTCAAAAGTCTCTGCATGAGATAATGCAGGAATATGATTGGATTTGGAGAGCTATAGCCTAGTCAACAGATTAAACCATTTGATGGATTTATAATTTGAAAGGAATGCTGTCCTGGGTGGTGACTGGAGGAAGTGGGTCACAGGGAGGGTACCCAGGTTTATATTTTGTCCCTGGTGAGCAGAGCTCTCTCTGCTTCCTGAATGTCATGAACTAAGCAGCTTTCCCCTGACGTGCCCTTCTGCCATGACACTGGGGGCAGAGGCATGGAGTTTGCCAACCATGAACTGATCCTCTGAAAGTATGAGACAAAATAAACCTTTCCTTCTCTAAGTTGTTCTTGTCAAGTCTTTTGGTCATAGTGACAAAGAGCTGAATAACTTGTAAGCACATGCAACATCTCCTCAATAGGACCCCTAAACCTCAGGAAATAATACCAAGAATTAACAAATGTGATGGCATCAAATTAAAAAGCTTGCACATAGCTAAGCAAACAATTGAGAGTGTGAAGAGACAACTATAGAACCGGGAGAAAATCTTTGCTAGCTACTCTTTTATTTGTCTATATGTCTGTTTTATGCCAATACCATGCAGTTTTTGTTACTATAGCTTTGTGGTATAATTTAATATCACTATAAAATGACAGTGGACAATATGTAAGCAAGTGAGTGTGGCTGTATTTTAATAAAACTTTATTTAATAAAATAGGTGGAGAGCTATATCTGGCCCACAGGTAATTCTGTGCCAACTTTTGTTTTAAAGGATGAGTGTTACCCAAATACAATGCCACCAGAAGATTGTGCTGAATTCACTTGGCCCAATAAAAACCCTTTATTTTTGTATATTTATGTGACACATAATAATTATACATATTTTGGGGACACAGAGTAATATTTCAATACATATATATAATGTGTTATGGTCAGATCAGTGTAATTAGCATATCTATCACCTCAAATATTTATCATTTATTTGTGTTGGAAACATACAAAATTCTCTCTACTGGATCTTTTAAAATATACAATTAATTATTGTCAACCATAGTTACTTTACTGTGCTATAGAACATTAGAAGTTATTCCACCTGTACAGGTTAACCTCCTTTCTCCGTTCCCCCTTCCACCCTACCTTTTCCAGCCTCTCAACTTCTTTGAGAAGTTCTTTTCTACTCTCAACTTCTATGAGATCAACTTTTTTAGCTTCCTCATATGAGGGAGAATGTGCAGTATTTGTCCTTCAGTGCCTAGTTTATTTCACTTAACATAAGATCCTCAGGCCTATCTGTTTTGCTGCAAATGACAGGATTTCATTCTTTTTATGGCTGAATAATATTCTATTGTATCTATAAATCATATTTTCCTCCTCCATTCTTCTATGTATGAACACCTAGGTTTATTCCATATCTTGGCTCTTGTGAATAGTGCAGCAATAAATGTGGTAGTGCAGATATCTCTTCAGCATACTGATTTCCTTCCCTTCCAGTGTGGATTTCTGGATCCTGTGATAGTTCTATTTCTAGTTTTTGAGGAACCTACATCTATTTTCCATAATGGCTCTACTAATTTACATTCCCACCAACAGCATATGAGACTCCGTCTTGCTCTGCATACTCACAAATCATTATTTTGTAAAAACTGAGGAGAAACTGAAACCCACAGCCAAGGTCCCCTGTTTTGACCCTGATTTTCGCTACCTAGTAACCACAACAGAAACAGAAACTGCTCCTTCCCTTGTGTTCCTTTAAAGTGGGAATTCCATTAGGACAAGAGCAAGCACCTCTGGACAGCCATCAGCTACACCCAAGAAAAATAAGAGGATCAAAAAGGAAATGTTTGTATCAGAGAAAGAAAATATTAAATCTCTCTTCCTCCATTTCAGGGATTTGTGAATTATGGCCCACACACCAAATCCAGCCTGCTGCCTGTTTCCATGAATAAAGCTTTATTGGAACAAAACTATGCCATTCATTTGTGTATTGCCTATGGCTGCCTTCAAACTACAAAGGCAGTATTTAATAGCTATGAGATCCTATGACCTTCAAAGCCTACACTATTTACTATTTGGGTCATAACTCAGCCCCTTTATCAGAAAGCTATCAGCAGGTTTTTGTTACCATCAGTAGGACTACTTCCAACTACTTCCACTGGAAAATCTTCATCTAGTAAACAAAATGGCACAGAACCTTCTTGCTAAGTTTCTCCCAAGTTTCTTAATAGCTTTCAAGTTCTTTTACTACTAAAACTACATAGAGTTATTTATTCATGAAGCAGTCTATTTTTCATGTAAAGGAAGCAATAACTTGGTGCCTTTTTATATTAAATTTATACAAAACTATCAAAAGCCTTGACACGTGCAAAGCTTGACAGGGTGCGCAATATCAAACCTACATCTAGACCTCTTGGAACAATCCCAAAGTTGGTGAACGGAACAGGGAGAATAGTTGCTAAACAAACAAGTTCTCTTATTTCCCAGAGAATTTGGGGCTGTTTTTGTTAAAGCTTCAAAGAATAGAAAGCATCATAAATACAGGCAGCAAACTTCAACAAACAAAACCTTCCGGACTTTGAATTCACAGTAAGTAACACTCCAACAGGCTAAAGTAGGGTTTGAGTAAAAGCATAAATACACACACACACACACACACACACACACACACACACACACACACTGTGTAACATGGTGTTAACAAAACACAGTTGTTTCACTTTCAGACAGTTGGAGGGCAGCAAGTGCGGCATGGCATCATTTCCCTCAGTCTGCAGATCCATCTTGTAAATACTACTAGTGCCACCTTCTGGTCATCTGATTCTATTGCATGCTTCTTATCAAAAAGCGTCATTTTCCCCAAGCCATACAATGTGTATTGTAAATCATGGACCCCCTAGGAAAATAGATCCTCAGGGATGTCTCAAAAACCTATAGATTATAGAGAGCCCAGGTCAAGTTGCCCTTGAACTAACTTTTAAGATCATATGTTCCTTTGAGTTTACTGTTAAGCCACATTGGAAAGATGAAGAGAAATTCCCACTCTACTTCTTGACTCCAAACGCTTGAGAACTCTTCATCAGCAAGAGAGCTATAGCTATACTACTAATCTTTGATTACCTCACAGCTCTCCCCTTCCCTAAAGATATCCAGGGAAAAGGAAATTCGCTAAATAAAACAGGCAAGTTAGAGTCACTTTCCCTGGACAAAGAGGAAAGGAAGCCCCATTCAATGCCTAGGTATTATTCCACGTTTCCTTTTTTTTTTTTTTTTTTTTTTTAATAGGTGGACACAATACCTTTATTTTATTTATATGGTGCTGATTATCAAATCCAGGGCCTCACACATGTGAGCCGAGCACTCTACCACTGAGCCATAGCCCCAGCCCCTAGACCAGGTTTCTTAAGCAGGCTTCCATGCTCCTCATAGGAATACTATGGAAGCCAGAGATTGGTGGGGAAGCTAATTGCTCTTCTATTTTTCAACTCTTTTTTTTTTTTTTTTTTTTTTTTGGTGTGGTTCTAGGGATTGAACCCAGGGCATTGAGCATGAGAGGCAAGAACTGTACCAACTGAGCTATATCCCCAGCCCTGTTTTGCAACTCTTACTACAGGAATTAGATTAATAAACAAAGGTAACACCCAGAAACTGCCAGGCAAAGTCCTCCTACACAGTCACAAGGATGGAACCCATTTTCTTCTTCCCAGACCAGAAGCTCTCTTCCTTCTCCATCTTTGGTCCCAACCACACACTGAATAGAAAATAGAGCAGGGCCTGGCTGAAATGTTTTGAAGAGGGATACCAGGAAGGAAAGGCTTAAAACATGACAGGGAGGTAAGGTCCAATGGGAAATACAAGAGGGCATGGGGGAAAGTGAAAGTTTAGCTGTCTCTCTCTTGACAGAAATGTGGTCCTGTCCTCCCCATATTAAATCCTTTTGCTTCTGATTTGAAAAACATTTGGCTTCCTGAATAGTAAAAACTATCTGAGGCATTTTCTTAATCTGTCTTGTACAGACTGAGTTGACGTCAACAAGTCACAAAGGGAGTTTCTACCAGTCCTCCCAGACCTTGTAATGATGACAATGAGATAGGACCAGGATGGCCCAGCATCCCCGAGGGAGGGAGCAGAAGGATGTTCATAGGGATCCTCTGGGGTCTGTCAGGAAGAGCGAGAAATGCATCCCTCTGAGGAGAAAAGGCTTTGTCTCAAAGACAAATGATTGTGTTGAGGGGAAATGTCATACTTTGTGAAGTCAACCCATGGTAAAGGAAGCAAACTGCTGTCTCTTTGGAATGTTAGATAAACAGTCTGTGTGCTTAGGAAATGATGTTTTTATTTATAATTATAGCTGTGATTTATTGGTGAACATCATTTTCTTTTACCTCTGTTTTACTGACAACAAAACTGAGGTATAGGTTCAGTGACTTTTCCAAAGTCAAAGAGAACAGGTAGAAATCAGCCCAGTGCCATTCCCAAAGCCTGTGTTCTGTCCATTCTGCCCATACTTCTATGATTATAGCCATTGTTTTTCTCTCACAAAATAGTCTGCAAAATGGGCACTTGTATTGAGATGTCTGCATTTCAGAAATAAGGACCCAAAACACAGTTTTCACATTAGGACCATCATGCAGAAGTGTTCCTCTGCACAACTCATTCCTGCCTCAACACTCCAGCTGAAATGGGCCAGGAGCTTTGAAGTTGGCTCTAGCACTAGCTCTTCTTGCAGCCAGAGCCACAGTAGATGTTCCAACTCTTGCCCAGTGTCTTAGTCAGTTCAGGCTACTGCAGCAAAGCACCATAGACTGGTTGACTTATAAACAACAAAAAAATTATTTCTTATGGTCTGGAAGACCACCATCATGGCTTCTGGTGATAGGCCTCTTCCAGGTTGCAGACTACTCACTTGTTGTATCCTCACACAGCAGAAAAAGGACAAAAGAGTTCCCTGGGTTTCCTTTCATAAGGGCACTTTTCCCACTCATGGGTGTTCCACCCTCATGACATAATTACCTCCCGATGTCAACATCTTCTAATACACCATGGGTTAAGACTCCAACATCAGTTTAAGAAGGACACAAACATCATTCCTTTGTACCCAATCAACAGCTTGAAATACACTTCCCATCCTCAGCCCCACACAGTCACCATCTCTTTGCCATCTTTCACTCTTTCTCTGGACCCTGCTAGGGTGAGAGAAGGGCTTATAGTATATGGTAGTTAGATGTTTTACTCTGATCCATGATACAGAGTTTCACCAGCCACAGACTTTCCACAGCAAATGCTAACTGCTTGATGATCAACACAGAGAAGAAACATTTCCACAATAACTGCAGAAGACCCCAAAGACAGCATACAGACCAGAAAAAGACTAGCTACCGTACACTGACCTCCTCAAGGTTGCACTCAGTAATACCCACATGGCACCACAGGGAGCAGGAAGTAGAGGAGCAAATCTTTGAAAGAGAAGAAATATGCTTTTTGGGTAAGAAGTTTGAACCTTGAATTTTAATGAATATTCAACCAAAGAACACAAGCAAACCCAACGGAAACTTTAAAAACAGAAGAGGCCAAGTTACCAAAATACCAAGAACTGGAATGTTTTCTGTTTATTTTTGTCTGCTACCAAATGGAAGATGGGATTGAGGGCATGATAAAATTACTAATGGGAAAACAAATATTATTTTTTCTTTGCACATTTCAATTGTTATGTGTAAATGTTATCCCATGTGTACTTGTGTGTTTGCTTTATGTTAAATAGCCTCATTTCCTTTTGACACAGTTAATCCAGATTTCAGCAAGGCATTTTTTCAAAAGTCTCCCATGATATCTTTGTGGACAAGGTGGAGAAATGCAGGACAGATGATAGAGAGCTTATGTGAACTCTCATGTTGCCCATATTTTGTTCCATTTTGCACACCAAATTTTCAGGGAAACATTAACAAAAGAGGATTTTCCTATAAGAGAAGGACCAGAATGATAAAGAATCTGGTAATCCTATCCTAGGAAGGATGGATGTTTTATCTTAGAAAAATGAAGACTCTGGGAAAAGGAGAGTAGGGGCTATGCATCTGTGTTCAAGTGGAATGGGTATCACTTGGAGGTAACCAAGGTTTAAACCATGGATCTTTCTTTACTACAAAATGCTTTGTGTCCTCCTCATTCATTTGCCATGCTGTATATTGTGACTCCATTGTTTTCCACAATACCTACAAATCAAGGTAAACAGTACAGGATTCTGGGAGATAGAAAAGTCAGAGGTAGAAAGATGATAGCAAAACTAGGAATGCTGGGAGAAGAATCAGCAGCCCCAGGGAGGAGCTAAATAGTCATGCAGTAAGTCCATATTCTCATATGATACTTCTGGTGCAAGTCCAAATGGAAGGCAATGGGGTTCTATTACAAAGCAGAGGGGATGTGGATTTATAATTGTCAAGCAGGGTGGAGATGGTAGGAGGGCAAAATCTAGAGCAGGTCTGTGTCCAGGACAATTGTTCCAGCAACTGGTGGCAATGGTTGTAACACGGCCAAGTGAGACCCAGCAGAAACAGCTAGAAAGCTAACTTCAGCCATCATGGTTAGAAGGAAGCTTCCCACCACCCCTCCCTGCCAAAAAAAAAAAAAAAACTACTGAAGGAGCAAGACACAGAGAAAGCTCAGAAATAAGGCAATTATTCTGCCCCAGAGAAGACAGAGAAACCACCCTCTTTCTATACCTGGACCATAAAATTGCCTAATTCTACCCACAATAGAATGATCATTTGACTTAAATATAATTGACCCTTAAGTGTTTCTTATCAAAACTCCTACATCTTTGGAAAAATAATATATTAAGCCAATTCATTAATACTTTAGTGATAATTCATTCCATTAATGGCATTCATTTCCAGTAATGGCAGACAGCTGGGATCCAGGCTGCAAGATTAGAAATCTACTTTGTTTAGTTTAGATGACTGGTGGAAAGCCAAATTCCAGCATGATGCACTGCCTAGGGCTGGAGTGTCTTTGCAGATATAGCAGAGAGGAGCTCAGATAGAAAGGTGGCCTGAGAACCCTGAGTATCTGAGTATCTGGAGGTGAGGTCAGTAGAATCTGAGACACAGGAAAGAGACAACAGGGGAAGATGTATGAAGACTCCAAAGGCAACCTCATCCACATCGGAGTTCCCCTGAGAGCCAGGCCTGCCCACTGCTGCTTTATTTCACATCTCTTTGTCAACAGAAAAATCCACATGCATTCACTCAGTGAATTTCTACAATCTTTCAAAAAAAATTCTTAAGAAAAAAGCTAAAAGAAAACCATTTGTTCCTTCATAAAATTATATTCCTTTCCAAATTTAGATTGTTTTACCTGAAATCCTTAATACTAATTAGTAGACTTTTGCCTTTTGCAAAATGCAAGGTAGAATCTCCCTCTACCCATTTTTTTTTCATACTCAGCCATCCCACTCCTGGGTCTATTCCCAAAAGACTTAAAAACAGCATATTACAGTGACAAGCCACACCAGTTATGGAACCAACCTAGATGCCCCTCAGTAGATGAATAAAGAAAAAATATACAAAATGGAATTTTACTCAGCAATAAGAAAATAAAGGGTGCAGGGGGAAGAACATGCAGGAAACCAAAAAAACTAAATGCTGCATATTGTCTGCGCTCTAAACACATGAACTTGCCTTATTTGTAAGCCTAAAGCCAATTATTCCTTATCTTAGAAACCGTAAAGAAAACTTGTGGATGAAGCCCAGGAATCTCCTAACAGCAGGTGCCCTGATAGTTATAAGTGACAGTTTTCATCTTAGAAACCGAGAGAGAGAGAAGAGAGTGCCCTGAGAGATAAGAGTTTTCAGGAGAGAGAGAGAGAGAGAGAGAGAGAGAGAAATACAAAAAAAAAACTAAGTAAAAAGCCTAACAATCAGGGGTCAAGTGCACAGAGGAAGAGACCTCTAGTTGCTTAAAAGTCCTTGAGGATATTGGAACATCAAAGTTCACAGTTAAGGCTCAGTTATTAGGAAAGGAATAAGACTAAATGATTCAGGAATACTACCACACAAATCATGTCTTGCAACATTTATTATTTGTATCCTATGTTGGTATCCTTCTAGTAATTGAAATTATTTAATGTCTTCAATGTATCACTGGGCATGTCAGAGTTAAAGGTTAAACAATTACTGAACACAGGTCTTGAACTGATGAGAGGTAAGGAAGGTGCCACATTAGGGAAAATATGGAAAGGGTTAATATAAGTTATAAATTAAAATATGAAAGGGACACAAATATCTCTCAACAAACACAAAAAAAGAATTTATTGCAAAACAACATGGTACAAAAAGATGTCAGTGGGAAAGGATTAGAGAATCATCAGACTGACCTGTCTATGATAGTCCCTTACTTCTGAAGCTAAGAGTGGAGAGAGCGCACAGAGGCTCCCAACCCAATAAGTCAGGTGGTCAGGGCTATTGGGTAAGGGTCTTCTTATTCCAAGTCACTTACCAGGATCTGGCACTGACTTAGATATTCCCTAAGGAGGATAAAATGGTCAAAATATTTGTATCCTCCCCAAATTCATATGTTGAAGTGCTAACCCCCAAGGCAATGGTATAGACCTCCAATGAGATGGGGCCTTTGGGAAGGCAATTAGATGATGAGGACATTGCCTTCATAAATGGGATTTTACCCTTCTAAAATATGCCAAGGGATCTATTTTGTCCCTTCTGCCTTGTGAGGACACAGAAGGTGCCAGCTATGAACCAGAAAGTGAGCCCTTGCCAGACAGCAAGTCTGCTGATGCCTTGATCGTAAGACTGCTCAGTCTCCGGAACTATGAGTAATAGATGCTTGTTGTTTACAAGCCACCCAGTTTAAGGTATTTTTGTTATAACAGCCAAGATGGACTAAGATAGAGGAGTAATCTGCCGTAGGTCTGAAAAGAGTTCATTCCACCCACCCAGCATTTTCATGTCAAAGATACATGAAACAGAACACCATTGGTGAGAAGTTCACTAGGATCCCTAGGACTTAGGTAGGAAGAAGACAGACTAGAAAGTGAACTTCCTAATTAATATATACCCATTTGAGCCCCTTCATTAACCAGCCCTATTTGTACCTTTCACTTTCAATAACCATTAAATTCCCCTTTTGCTTAGGCTAATTTGGTTGGTTTTTTGTTTATAACAACTAAAATCACAGGCTATGCAGATTTCAGATAAGTGAGGTGTTACTGTATATAAACGAGTATTTATAGAGTCAATAAAATTACATATAATATAATTACATACTTATCACTTGCATCTCTAGATCCTGTTTTCCTCTTCAGCTAAACCTCAGGAATTAAGAATTCTTCCTTAACACAAGGCTTCTATTTTTTGCAGCTGTAACCTAAAGCACATGGGTTATTTCTTCTTCTCATCTTATAACTCCAAACGGGGATTATTTTTTTTCTCATTAAATTATCCTTAATTTTTTTTCTCACTAAAATTTTCTACTTTTAAAAAAATTTTTCTTAACTCTTTTTGGCTGAGATCTACTATGTAAAATTTCTTCTGGCATAAAACTTTCCCTGAAAATTGCAATGAGTGAAAAGATTGCATTTGCAAAGATAATTCATTAATTATTCTTAGGGATTATTCTCAGAGGCAAATACTGTATTTGGTCTACGTAACACTAAATTGTATACACAATATATAGAAGTAGTTGTTAAAATGATTAGGAACCCAATCTAAAATACAAATAACTGCCTGTGAGTAAAACAATGAAAGTTCAGACATGTTCTGTCTCCATCAATGTGAGTCTAGTGTGAAGGGTTACTATAAACTGAACTTAAATGAGGTTGTCATCTTCAAACCCAAGTCACTCTGCATCAGCCTCAGAACCAGTCTCCAGATCTTCTACAAAGTCAGCCTAATTTTCCCTGGACCAGCCAAATCTGGCTCTTTCTCTCAGCAGTGCTCCCACACCCTGGGATAGAGACAGGTTTCAGAGTGTTTCTTTTTAAATATGAATTAACTGGTCATCAATACTTCAGCTTCCCCCTTGGGGGCTGACCTCAGACCATGCCCCCATTCTTCATGGGTAAGGACAGTAGCTGGAGCTGAAGAAATGTCTCAGTGGTTTCGTGGAAATGAAATTTGAATCATTTGCATGACACATATGGAGACCACTGTTAGCTGTTTTTCTTGTGAGCACACAAAAGAGTTACTGAGAGTGAAAAGAAATCCCCATCTGATGAGAGGAAACCTGAGGGGCCTCCCAGAGGACTCTTTGCTTCAGGCCTCATTTCATTCCCAATGACTTCAGCAGAGGCCTATTTAAAGGAGGTCACAGGTATTTACCTTTCTTCCCTGGCTGTTGCAATCTGTTTTATGAAGGAGAGAAAATGCCAATGCCAGTGCTTATTCTTGAGCCCTTAATGCATTCATTCTGAAGATTTTTTTTTCATGACAAAAGGAATGTCATTGGAATAGATTTAAGTTTTATTTAGCCTTAAGATATATAGATTTCTTCACTTAGCTACACTGGACTCTGTCCACCCAGTACTGTCACTTCTACAAGTGATGCTTTGTCAGAACAGAATAGTGGTGAGTATTTATGGCCTAACATGTCCTTAAATATCACCAACCTCTAGTAATACTGCAATACTGCTCACAAATAACCACATAGGAGATGAGAAGCCTGAACTGTAATTTACAAATGCAGTTATTTGATTGTTAAGCTAACATGTGAAAGTAAGGTATAAAGAATCCTAAAGAGTGAATGTTCCAAAATCTAACTACATTTGCCCTTGCATATATGTTTAAATATGTTAGTAATTAGCCTCAATTAGAATATGTTTTCATTCAATAAATATTAATTAAATGTGTACTTTATGCCAGGCACTGAGCTCAATGCTAAATACATACAATAATAAAAAAGAAATATCTTCCTTTGAAGGTTTTTCCCTTGGGTAAGGCAAACAATAAAATAGGCAAGATTCTATAGTAAAGGTTGCATATTGTTGAGGAAAATGTAAAATGTATATGTATTTAGATATAAGTGTTACCAAAACGGGTCACAGCTAACTCCCAAGAAGCTTCTCAGGGGACTTTACCTTGGTAACTTTCCATGTACATGGCCTGATATGCTCTCTGGAAGACTCAGCAATCTGATTTTGTCAGCACATTGAGTGTGAATCTATCTCTGGTGCATTTGACTGAGTTAATCAACACTAATACATAACCCAGAACTCTAATTAACCAGTTTATAATAAAACTTGACATTATTCTACTTCTGGAGACATATCTACCCATACACTCAATCTCATTTGTACTCAGAATAGTGTTTAAGTGAGCATAGAATCAAAACTAGGGGAATTATTTGATGACTTCAGGCAATGAACACATGAGACATCCATCTCCACACTAGAGATACCTGGTGAGGATACCTGGATAGTTAAGACAATAGTTACACTATCCCTGACCAAGGCAACAGAATGCTTTCCCTGTTGACCAAACTCAGTAACTAATTTAAGTTTTAATGTATATCATTTTAGTGTACATACATTTTTCTAGCTGCAAAATAAGAGCAAAATAAAAATCATCCATAATCACTTCCTATATTTTAGAATGTATTCTCTCCGAGTCTTTATCACATTTGTAAAAATAAATTGATGGATATGTGTGTGCATATGTATATATAGGTAGATACATAATATAAATAAGCAGAAAGAAGGCTATTAGCCTGACATGTTCCCATACTTTCCTACCTTATAAACCACAACATAATGTAGCAATATTTTTTGTAAGAAATAGCTGAGTTTCAGTCAATCACACACAGCCCAGCTTCAGCCAATCACAAGCAGGCGACTGATCACATCATGCCCAGATAAGGCAAACACCTACCTATAGCAAATCAGATGATTTCTCTACCTTGCTTCCATGTTTGGTCTATAAGAGCTTACTGCTCATGCTGCTAAATCAAGTTCTCTGAAACTCTTGGTTCTAAATGATGCACAATTCATGTATCATTCTTTGCTCATATGTATTCTGCTAAAATAATTAGTCTACAGTTATATATATTATAGATAGATACTATTACACACACACACACACACACACACACACATATACATATATATCCACAAACTAAAGATGCTTCAATGTTTCATGTTGTTAGTATGGTGTCAGATCCAAAGATATTCAGTTCAGCTTCTAAAATAACTGAAAGTAACTTAAATATTTGTATCAGTCTCTTGCCAAATAAAAAGATAATGCAGGAATATTTTGAGCAGAAATTATTAAAATCTCACATTCTCTTTTTTTTAATTTTTAAAATTTAACTTGTTCTCTTATCTCTCACATATTTAATCCCCACACACACAAACACCAAAAACAACTTTATGCCTTCTCATTCAGTCTCTTCAAACCAACAACCTCTGTTGTTCATTCCATTTTCTTCTTGGTCTTTTTCCAGTGTGTATCTGGTTATTATCCCAATCAGCATCAGCACTGTTTAGCATGAATCTTCTCCACTAATCTGTAGGCAAATCAAGGGAAGCAACTATGTCTTTCTTTCCCACTGAGTCCCAGTGCCAAACAGGATGGGCTCAGCACAGTTGTTGATCACTGTACAAACATACACACACACACACACACTCCTATACATGGTGTTTTATAGAAGCAAATTAATCCTCCATATACCTTTGAATCACATTTTACATGGTGGGCAATTTTCCAAGTTGTTATAATTTCATCTTATAAACCATAATTTATTGATTCTATAATGTTCCATTATAGAACTGTTCCATAGTTTCGTCATTTCCTTATCTGTATATTTCTTTACTTTTTCTGTGTAAATAATGCATCAGAAAACAGCATTGTACATAACCATCTCTGTTTAATCCCTTAAAATAATTTTCTAGAAATGGAATTGTTGGACTCGACTCAATATGAACTTTATCAGGTCTAATGCACATTGCCAAATTGCTTTGCAGAACACTTGTAACGGTTTCATTCATGTACGAGTGTGCTTCTCCCTGAACCCTAATGGCAGGAACAGAGTACTGAGGTTTGTTTTTATCTTTTCAAAACTGAAATTTGAGATACAATATATTTCTACTGGATATATTAGTACCTTCAGGAAGCACAGACCTGACCTGGGATGCAATATGTATTAGATCCTATGAATTATACAGTTAAAGTTTCCAAAGTGACCCACTGTCCCCTATTTCCAAGTTGATGCCTTAAAATTTGTTTGGAATAAGGTTGAGTATAAATGAATACATACTCTAAGTTCTTGATAAGCACCTCTCTACTCCTCCTAGAAGAGATAATAGAATATTTCCTCATGTGCAGTAGAAATAAGCATAAACAACTTGGAGAGAACATGGAAGGTTTTTTGGGGAAAAAAAATAATCAAAAGGACTTTGAATGAAGTCCTTTTTAACTTAGACACTGAAGGTTAGTGGTCTTCAATGAGTCATACGTCCTGACATCCAAGTCCTTGCACAGTCCCCTCCCACACTGAATCTGAGCCTGGCCAATGTGATCTGCTTTGGTCAAGGGAACACTAGCAAACATGACCCAGCAGCAACTATATAAGCATCTTTCCACTGGAATTTTCTCCCATTATGTGAAGAAGCCCAGGTGAAAGACCACAAGTAGAGAAGAGTCTAGTAATCCCAATGATCCCAGTTGTGACACCCGTACATAAGTATGGCCATATTAGACCAGCTAGCCCCAACCAAGCTGCTGACTGCAGCCACAAGAGTGAGCTCAAATTAAATTAACAGAAAGATCATTCAGATAATGTTGTTTTCAGCCACAACTCTAAATGCTTTGTGGTGCAGAAATTGGTAACAGATCCAACACATTCTAAGCATAAGAAATGGTATTCGTTTGACATGTACTGAGGGGAAAACATGCATGTTTTTTAAAGTAACTAGATGATGTGACAAGGGCTGCAGTATTTGATAAGTAGTGGGACAAAAGAAGGAGTGCTGTCCTTTGGTTGGTCAGTGGTCTCACAGGGGAAAAAATAGATAAATTTTGTCTTGAAAGATAACCCCAACAAACTAAGGAAAAGATTCTACTAAGTAGAGGAAAAAATGAAATTGTAGAAGCCATACTGGATGTTCAGGAACCTGTACATGATTTTACCCAGTAAGAGTAGAGATATTTATTGGAAAGAAGCACAAAAAAAAAAATGAATCTCTTTAGACTCAGATAAGGATGAAATAAAATCCTAGTACCACATTTTATAGACATTATGTGGAAGAGTCAGAATAGAAGTCAGTGTGTGCTCTTAAGCTTACACTATTCTGTTTCTCCAAAATGCCCAATATATTTCTGCAGGATCTGAATGCATCATTGATGTATAAATGTCACATTTCAGTTTGACCATGGTGATAAGGAATTAGGTTGGAGAGAAGTATTCATCAGAGTTAGGTCATTGCAGGAGCCCTGTTTGGGGAGATGGCTTGAATTGCGGTTGACTATGGGCCACGGAGATTTGGGCATTGTCGCCTTCCGTAGTCTCACGGGACTTGGCCCGGGATCTCGAGTGACTTCGCCGAGATTGCTGATCGGGTCAGCGCCATTTTGGTGGTGTGTGCGGCGCGTGTTAGTCGTTGTTAGAGCCAGAGAGAAAAGTTATCAGAATAAAAAGCTGTTTGTCTCCAGTTTGCCTCTGAACTTCTTCCCGCGGCTTCATTGCTCCAAGCGGCCATCGCTTCAGGCAGCAACAGGTCATAGCTCACTTTGTATAGCTCATTCAGTAATAAGTTTATTCCAGTCCAATATCAAACTCACATGATTCAGAAAACTTTTTGAAAATTATCACTATTATTATAGCAATCTGATATAACTTAACCTAGCAAACAAATTTTTTTTTTTTTTTTTTTTTTTTTTTTGTGGTACCGGGGATTGAACTCAGGGGCACTCAACCACTTGGCCATATCCCCAGCCCTTTTTTTTTTTGTATTTTATTTGGAGACAGGGTCTCACTGAGTTGCTAAGTGCCTCGCCATTGCTGAGGCTGGCTTTGAACTCGCGATCCTCCTGCCTCAGCCTCCAAAGTGCTGGGATTACAGGCGTGTGCCACCGTGCCCGGCTTAGCAAACAAATTTAACAAGGTATGGGGAATGGATATAAAAATCTGAATGATATTTTTAAAAAAAATATGAAACTAGCAGCAACAACCTTTAAGAGGTCACATTAATTGTTTACGCTAATTAAAGAATTAGACCCAAAGTTGTTAGTTGAAGCAAGTCACTGAATATAAAGATACTGAGAATAAAATGAAGCAGCAGCATCTGATCTTTATCTGGCAAGAGCAATTTAATGACTAAATCTCTGAACTCCTTTTCCACATAGAGGCAGAATTTTACATTAGTAAAAATAAAATGTGACAAAAATAATATTGGAAGAAAAAAATCAAAATTTAGTTTGTATATATTCATGCTGGTATTGGCTGTGCAACCATTGTGGAGTGTACAGGGTAGAACTGTCACATGTAATTTGGTCTTAGAAAATGTGCAAGGCAACAAGTCCCAAACCTAGCGCTCTACAGAGATACACACTGTGAACATTAACTGACCCCAGAATAGACTGAGCCCCTTTAACCTCATTAGCTGTTGCTATCTACAGAAGAGTCTACTTCTCAATCCCGATAAGGAATGACAGACCATGCAACAAAATTAGTGAGGGTCAATAGAACAAGAGTCAGCAGTTAATCGATTACAAAAGGAAAGCTTCAGTGAAAGGAGACAGACCCCTGTTTTCTCAAGATAATCAAATGCCTGACTCATGTAGTCTCATAAAATTGACTTTTTTGTTTGTTTGTTTTTTCTTGGTCTAATTGACTGATGCCTGAGTATTACATAAACCTTAGGTATCCTAAGGTTTAGATAAGACTAAAGCCAGACATCTGATTACTTTCATTCAACATGAAAGATAGCCCAGTGAAATAGATGGATGTCTTTCCCACCAAGACAAGCCCTTGCTTTGAAAATGCCCAAGAGCACTGTATAAACTTTCTAAGGAACACCTTCTTTAAACCATGCTGATGAGATAAAACATTCCACTATCAGCAGTAGAGATGAAGTTGTAACTACAGAATATATTAGACACACAAATACCATTCTAATTTCTGTTTTGCTTATTCAAAACTGCCTTCAATCTGGTATTTTATAACCTACCATTCTATTTTAAATATTCAAATATTAGACTTAGGGGGGATTTGAAAATTTTTCTAGCCCAATAAATCACCCTAAGGAGAAACTTCATGTATAGTATCTCTGGAGATCAGACCATAAATGTGCATGAAGAAAGGAAAGGGGTAAAAAAAAACTACTAAAGTGAAAAAAAATAGATAAATCTCAAATCAACACATTTCATTTTTGAATGGTTCTAATTATAAGAAAATTCTCCCATAAATTGAGGTTAAATATGATTCTCAAAATTTCTACTCCAGTGGCACCTTCTGGGAATTCATGTGATTAACTAGTACATTTGTTTTTGTATGCATACAAAACTGTATTACTGAAAACGGCTATTTTTTACTCTCACAACACTTTTAGAGTTTTTTATTTAAGGAAGCCTCATGTCAAGTCCTATCTTTACAAAGATTTTTCACAAACTTAATTATATTTCCTTAAAACAAATAGTTTCTAGAAGCTTTTAATCTAATACCTCACCAGATGTGGTGGCACATGTCTGTAATCCCAGCAGCTTGGGACGCTGGGGCAGGAGTATTGCAAGTTTAAAGCCAACCTCTGCAACTTAGCAAGGCCCTAAGCAACTAAGAGAGACTGTCTCAAAATAAAAAAAATGGGTTGGGAATGTGGCTCAGTGGTAGGGTGGTCCTGGTTTCAATCCCCAACACCAAAAAAAAAAAAAAAAAAGTTTAATGTATTACCTCAGTCCATAAATATTTATAGGAACACCCTAAAATACATGTATTTATTTTTATATCTTTATAAAATACATATATCATTTTGTTATTATATTAGCATATTGTAAGATACATACAAAAATGACAGGAGAAGATCTAGAGATGACAGAAAATTGACATCTTGCAAGTCATGGGGGTGGGGGTGATAGTGTAGTGAAGTAACCAGAAGGGTATCAAGGAAATTCATAACATAGATTTGCAGAAAGACTTCAGAACTAGAGACAACATGTAAAAGTTGTGGTAGTTGCTAAAAATATGATGATTAATAGAGTCTATCTCTATTCCATGTAGCTGAAAGACATCCCTCACACAGCAGCCTAACCTGTAGAACCTGGCGGAAGACATTAGGTTTACTTTCTAGAAAGTTTTACCTGGTGGAGTGAGTCAAAGTCATGAAATGAGAGTAATTAAGTTAAAGTCCACATGCACAGAGAGGTTAAGACCTCCAACTTTTTTCCTTAACTCAGCCAACAGACGCAGGTGAGTCAAGTTTATTCCATCCTTGCATGAGACTTGAGAGTCCTTTGTGGAGAAATGGAGCTGATCAAAGAAGAGCTACACCATTTTGCTATTCCAGTATGGAAAGAATCAGCTCACTGACTTATTCGCTTAACATGAAGATCTCCAACAGATCACATGAAGAGAAATTTTATTAAGGTTTTCCCTCTCACTTCCTGCCTTGCCAGGGGATCTCTCCCTGTTACACATGCTTCTGCCATTGTGAGGCCATCTATCATGAGGCCCTCAACAGAGGTCAAACATAGGAGGCCACACAATCTTGGACTTTCAGCCTTCAAAGCTTGAGCCAAATAGCTTAGTTTTTTATAAAGTGACCAACCTCCGTTATTTTGTTATAGTAACAGAAAACAAAGATGGAGTTTAAGAAAAAATGTTGTACACATGAAACAAAAATAGTCTGTCATAATAAAAATATATTCACAGAAAAAGAAAGTTTTTTTGGAAATGAAAGTTTTAGAAAATATAATTCAATATGAGGATTGGAAGATAAAGTTGATAAAATAAACCAGAAAGTAGAACTCAAAATGAAGAGAGATTGACGTCAGCAAGATGACAGAATAAGAGTTTCTAGTGCTTATTCCCCTCACAGAAACATCAATATGAACAATCCATGCACAAACATATTTTTATGAAACCTAAGGAATCCAAGTGAGAGATTATAGAACTTGGGTAAAACAGAGAAATAAGAAAAGATGCACTGATGAGAGTAGGAAGGACAGTTTCAAATTATGCAGATCACCATTGCTTGAGCCTGCACAGCACAGTATGAGGAAAGACAGCCTTCATATAGGGGAAGGAAAGTCAAATAAGCATCTGACTTTACCATGGACCCCAGATGCAGACCTACCTCAGCTGATCTTGGTACTAAGCCATTTGCTATTGTTTGAATGTGTGTCCTCCAAATTCAGGTGTTGAAACTTAATAGTCAATATAATAGTATTGAGGTGGGGCCTTTAAGGGTTGATTAAGCCATAAAAGTTTATCCCTCATGAATGAGATTAAGACTCTTATAAAAGTATGTTTCTAATAGCATTAATTGTTCTTGCCTTTTCAACCTCTGTCATGAAAAGACAGCATTCAGAGTGATCCCCCAAATGTGCAGGGAGGCCAGTTCCTACGAGAATCACTTCCGTTTTGTGGTTGATGGATCTTCATACTCAAGTGTGTTTTGTTTGTTTAGTTGTGTTTTTTATTTTGTTTTTTGTTGTTGTTTTTTGTTTTTGTTTGTTGTGTGTGTGTGTGTGTGTGTGTGTGTGTGTGTGTGTGTGTTTGGTTGTTTTTGGTGTATTAAGAATTGAGGGAGGAGGAAAAAAGATGGCGGACAGCAGAGAAGCACACCCGGGAGACCAGCAATAAAAGAGGCTTATCGGGAAGATTGAATGTGTTCTTGTCAACACTCCCACAACTGGAAGGGAGCTGAGACATCCGTGCACATCTACACGGTGAAAATACAAGGAACCCCAGACCGCGGACACACGGAGTCCAGTGCCAGCGGCCCACAGGCGGAACCAGCATTACCGGCGCAGCTTCCGTGGTAGCATTGCAGTACGGGAAGTGCAGATCACGGCCTGGAACAGCACAGAATAAAAAGAGAGCCAGACGCAAGCAGCGGCCTCACAGACTTATTTCGCGTAAATCGCCCAATGGGACCTGCAAGCCTCGGAGTGACACACAAGACCGGATACTGCTGTCGGGACCGGGGAAGGCGCCGCCATTTTGGAGGAGGGCTGCGGCTGACCGGAACAAAGAAACGGAGAAGAAAAACAGCTGCAGGCATCCAAGGACCGGTTCAGGGCCCGGAGAAAAGCAAAACACCTGGTGAGATGTGCACAGGAAGCCCGCAGGAAAGGGCCTGCCTGAGGCCAGCGCAGCAACCATAAGAGCTATAACCAGGGGTGGGTGTGGGGAATGCATGCCTTTTTGATGAATGCATTCTTGATGCTATTCAGGTACTGACACCCCACTCCCACCCCCCAGCTTATTCCTCTGTGCCAACCTGCCGCTGGCCAAATCTGCAGACTAGACTCCACTGTGACTGTCTGGGCATGGTCCAGGACAACTGGCTTAAACTCCGACTCTGTTTTGTTATTTGTTTGTTTGTTTGTTTTTGATTGTTTTTGTTTGTTTTTGCTTTTGTTCTGTTTGATAGTGGGATTATTTGTGTGTCTGTGTTCCTCTTTCCTTTCTTCCCTTCTCACTTTAGTCTCTTCTGCCCTCATCTTATCTACTTACACCATGTCATTGTGTACTCATCAGAGGTGAAAACAAGGTATACGCAGAAATTGGGACTTCTAGGCCTGGGGCAATTGAAATATACAGAAAAGCGGTGTTATATATAGTTTAATCTCTATTTTTCTTGACTCAGTTTCTCTCTCCTCTCTCTTACACTAATTCTTAATTCTTTGTTATCTCTCATTGTTCCTTTTTATTTTTTCTTTTCCATCTTTCTTTATATTTCTTCTCTCAAAGGCTAAATAAGTTTGGTTTATATACAAATCATCTTTCACTCCATTCTCTCTTCTCTCCTGTCTGCTGATATTAAACCACTTCTATAGAATTCTACTGTAATACTTCCTAAGAAAGAACATCTCAGTAATCTCACTTGCTTCTTCCTAAACATATCATCTCTGTATACTGAAACTGTAAACCCCAACGCAAGCATACAGATTAAATTGGAAACAATATCTGGGTTAACTAAATCTGTACATTGTGATCAAACTGGGATTTGCTGTAAAGAAAGTGTTAGAGCTTAAATTGTAAGGTATTTATAAGGGGACCTGACAGCATTGTACCACAGGAGAAACATAAGGCTATAAGATGAAATTGAAATAGGCAAGGTCCCACAGTGCTAGAAAATAGACACACAAGCATTATGAAGAAGCAAGGGAAGAAAGTGGCTGAAACCAACCAACAGGCCCCCTCAATTGATTCCATGGCAACCACAGTTGGTCAAATGCCAGAGATGAAATTTAGAAATTACATATTCCAAATGTTTATGGATCTTAAGATTGAACTCAAAAATGAGATGAGAGAGCAAATAGAGGCGGTAAAAGAGCATTTTGACAAAGAACTCCAAAAACAAATACAAGAAGCAAAAGATTACTTCAATAGGGAGATAGAGATTCTAAAGAAAACCAAACAGAAATTCTGGAAATGAAAGAAGAAATAAACCAAACTAAATGCTCAATTGAAAGCATCACCAACAGATTAGATCACCTGGAAGAAAGGACCTCAGATAATGAAGACAAAATATTTATCCTGGAGAAAAATCTAGAGGACACGGCAAAAGAAGTAAGAAAACAAGAACAGAGCATTCAGGAATTAGGGACAGCATAAAAAGACCAAACTTAAGAGTGATTGGTGTTGAAGAAGGTGCAGAGTTTCAAACCAAAGGAATGAGTAATTTATTCAATGAAATAATAGCGGAAAATTTTCCACACATGAGGAACGAATGGCAAAACCAAGTTCAAGAGGCTTACCGAACACCAAACCTACAAAACCACAACAGATCCACACCAAGGCACATTATAATGAAATTGCCTAATATACTAGGCAAGGAGAGAATACTAAAAGCCACAAGAGAAAGGAAGCAGATTACATATGGGGGGAAACCAATCAGATTATGCTCAGATTTTTCAACCCAGACCTTAAAAGCTAGAAGATCCTGGAATAGCATATTTCAAACTCTGAAAGAAAAGGGATGTCAACCAAGAATCTTATATCCAGCAAAATTGAGCTTTAGATTCGAAGATGAAATAAAAACCTTCCACGACAAACAAAAGTTAAAAGATTTCACAACTCGAAAGCCAGCACTTCTGAACATCTTGGGCAAAATTTTCCATGAAGAAGAAGAGAAAAATAATAATGAAAACCAACAAAGGGAGATAGTAAACTAAAGGAATTACCAACCAGAGGAGAACCCAAATCAAGCTAAATACCATAATACATTTAAAAATGATTGGAAATAAGAATCACATCTCAATAATAACCCTGAATGTTAATGGTCTAAACTCACCATTTAAAAGACACAGATTGTCAGATTGGATTAAAAGAAACAACCCAACAGTTTGTTGCCTACAAGAAACACACCTCATAGAAAAAGACATCAAGCGATTGAAGGTGAAAAGCTGGGAAAAGTCTTATCACGCACATGGGCTGCAGAAGCAGGCAGGGGTTTCCATTCTCATATCAAATAAAGTAGACTTCAAGCCAAAGCTAATCAAAAGAGATAAAGATGGATATTTCTTACTACTTAAGGGAACCATTCATCAATAAGATATAACAATTATAAATCTATATGCCCCAAATAATAGAGCACCCACATTCATCAAACAAACCCTTCTCAAGTTCAAGAGTAAAATAGACCACAACACAGTTATTCTAGGGGAGTTCAACACACCTCTCTCACCAATGGATAGATCATCCAAACAAAAGCTAAATGAAGAAACATTAGGCCTCATTAAAACAATTAATAACTTAGACCTAATGGACATATATAGACTATTTCATGTCTCAATAAGCGAATACACTTTCTTCTCAGCAGCACATGGCTCCTTCTCCAAAATTGACCATATATTATGTCACAAGGCAACTCTCAGCAAATATAAAAAAAATAGAAATCCTACATTCTATCAGACCATAATGGGATGAAATTAGAAATCAATGATAATACAAGAAATAAAAAAAACTACTCCAACAGCTGGAAGCTAAACAACATGCTACTGAATGAACAAGGGGTTGAAGAAGACATCAAGGAGGAGATTAAAAAATTCATAGAGGTAAATGAGAACACAGATACGTCATATAGAAATCTCTGGGACACTATGAAGGCAGTAGTAAGAGGAAAATTCATTGCACTGAATTCCTTCATTAAAAAAAAAAACAACAACAACAAATAAAGGATTTAACATCACACCTCAAAGCACTAGAAAAAGAGGAACAGATCAACACTAAGAGCAGTAGAAGACAGGAAATAATTAAAATCAGAGCTGAAACTAATGAAATTGAGACTAAAGAAACAATTCAAAGAATTGACAAAACCAAAAGTTGGTTCTTTGAAAAAATAAATAAAATTGACAGACCCCTAGCAATGCTAACAAAAAGAAGAAGAGAAAAAACTCAAATTACTAGCATCCATGATGAAAAAGGAAATATCACAACAAACACCTCAGATATACAGGAGATAATTAGAAATTACTTTGAAAAAATTGTACTCTAATAAAATAGAAAATACTGAAAGCATAGACCAATTTCTAGAGTCATATGAATTCGCCAAACTGGAACAGGAGGCTATACACAATTTAAATAAATCAATTTCAAGTGAAGAAATAGAAGACACTATCAAAAAAACTTCCAACAAGAAAAAGTCCAGGTCCTGATGGGTTTACAGCCGAGTTCTACAAGACCTTCAAAGAAGAACTAATACCAATGCTCTTCAAATTATTTCAAGAAATAGAAAAAGAGGAAGCTCTTCCAGACTCTTTCTATGAGGCCAATATCACATTAATTCCAAAGCCAGGCAAAGACACATCCAAAAAAGAAAACTTCAGGCCAATATCTTTAATGAACATAGATGCAAAAATCCTCAATAAAATTCTGGCAAGTCGGATTCAAAAACATATCAAAAAGATAGTGCACCATGATCAAGTGGAGTTTATCCCAGGGATGCAAGGCTGGTTCAACATTCGGAAATCAATAAATATAATACATCACATCAATAGACTTAAAGATAAAAACCATATGATCATCTCAATAGACGCAGAAAAAGCATTTGACAAAATACAACACTCCTTTATGTTCAAAGCTCTAGAAAAATTAGGAATAACAAGAACATAACTCAACATTATAAAAGCTATCTATGCAAAACCTCAAGCTAATATTATCTTAAATGGAGAAAAATTGAAAGCATTCCCTCTAAAAACTGGAACAAGACAGGGATGCCCCCTCTCACCACTGCTATTTAACATAGTGCTTGAAACTCTGGCCAGAGCAATTAGACGAAAGAAATTAAAGGGATCCAGATAGGAAAAGAGCTCAAATTAGCACTATTTGCTGATGACATGATAATATACCTAGAAGACCCAAAAAACTCTACCAGAAAACTTTTACAACTAGTAAATGAATTCGGCAAAGTAGCAGGTTACAAAATCAATACCCATAAGTCAAAGGCATTTTTGTACATCAGTGACAAAGCCTCCGAAAGAGAAATGATGAAAACTACTCCATTTTCAATAGCATCAAAAAAATAAATAAATAAAATTCCTGGGAATCAACTTAACGAAAGAGGTGAAGGACCTCTATAACGAAAACTATAGAACACTAAAGAAAGAAATTGTAGAAGACCTCAGAAGATGGAAAGACCTACCTTGTTCTTGGATAGGTAGAATTAATATTGTCAAAATGTCCATACTACCAAAAGCATTATAGAGATTTAATGAAATTTTAATCAAAATCCCAGTGACATTCCTTATAGAAATAGAAAAAGCTGTCATGAAATTCATCTGGAAAAATAAGAGACCCAGAATAGCTAAAGCAATCCTGAGCAGGAAAAGTGAAGCAGGTGGCATCACCATACCAGACTTTAAATTATCCTATAGAGCAATAGTAACAAAAACAGCATGGTACTGGCACCAAAACAGACCAGTAGACCAATGGTACAGAATTGAGGACACAGAGACTAATACATATAATTTCAGCTATCTTATATTAGACAAAGGTGCCAAAAATGTACAGTGGAGAAAGGATAGCCTCTTCAACAAATGGTGCTGGGAAAACTGGAAAGCCATATGCAACAAAATGAAATTAAACCCTTATCTCTCACCATGCACAAAATTCAATTCAAAGTGGATCAAGTACTTAGGAATTAGACCAGAGACAATACACCTAATAGAAGAAAAAGTAAGCTACAATTTCTAACATGTCGGATTAGGCCCCAAGTTCCTTAACAAGAATCCTGTAGCGCAAGAATTATTACCAAGAATTAATGAATGGGATAGAGTTAAGCTAAAAAGCTTCTTCTCAGCAAAAGAAACAATCAGTGAGGTTAATAGAGAACCAACTAACTGGGAACAAATATTTAATACATGCACATCGGATAGAGCACTAATTTCTAGAATATATAAAGAACTCAAAAAACTTGACACCAAAAAAACAAATAATCCAATCGATAAATGGGCTAAGGAATTGAAAAGACACTTCTCAAAAGAAGATACACGATTAATCAACAAATACATGAAAAAATGCTCAACATTGCTGGCAATTAGAGAAATGCAAATCAAAACTACTCTAAGATTTCATTTCACTCCAGCTGTCAAGAACACAAAAAACAATAAATGTTGGAGAGGATGTGGGGAAAAAGGCACACTCATACATTGCTGGTGGGACTGCAAAATGGTACAACCATTATGGAAAGCAGTTTGGAGATTTCTTGGGAAAATGGGAATGGAACCACCCTATGACCCAGCCATCCTGGGTCTATTCCCAAAGGACTTAAAAACAGCATATTACAGTGACACAGCTACCTCAATGTTTACAGCAGCACAATTCACAATAGCTAGGTTGTGGAACCAACCTAGATGTCCCTCGGTAGATGAATGGATAAAGAAAATGTGGTATATATACACAATGGAATTTTACTCAGCAATAAAAGAGAATAAAATAGTGACATTCACAGGTAAATGGATGAAGTTGGAGAATATAATGCTAAGTGAAATCAGTCAATCTCAAAAATCCAAATACCAAATGTTTCCTCTGATATAAGAAAGCCAGTTCACAGTAATGATGGGTCGGAGTACATAGGAGGATTAGAGGAATACTATAATGGTCAAAGGGAAGGGAGGGGAAGGGAGAGAACAAGGCGGGAAGGGGGAAAAAAGTGGTTGAATAAGATGTATATCATTATTCTAAATTCATGATTGAAGACTTGAATGCTGCGAATATACTTTGTATACAAACTGTTTTATGTAAAAAGATGCTATATATGTATAGTATGAACTGTAATACATACTACTATAAATAAATATTTAAAAAAAGACAGCATTCAGTTCCTCTGGATATAACAAACCACCATACAGGATGGAGACACTGTACCTCCCACTAGACATTGAAACTCACAGCACCTTGATCTTGAACTCCCAACCTTCAAAGTTAGGAGGAAATACATTTCTACTGTTTCTAAATTACTCAGTTTCTGATATTTTGTTATAATAGCACAAACAGACCAAGACACTGATACTGTAAACCAAACTTTAGACCAATTCCTAAAGACCCAGGTTCATGGCCTTCCCAAGTACCAAGCCAACCCATATTGGACCCAGATTTCAGCACAGCCTCAGAGATTCCAGATCCTAGCCAATCCCTATGTAGTGTAATAAAAGAAACCCTAGTGGTCCCTGGAACAAAACCAGCACCCAAGTTCCAGGTCTACCTCCACAAAACAAGCAATCAGGGCTACCTGGTGGAACCTGCTTCTGGACCCAGGAGCCAGGACCACCCCAAGCTTACAGGTTAGTCTAGGTATACCCAAGTACCAGAACCACCCTTGGGCTGGCCTTTTTCTGACCCAGGTAAGGGCCATCCTGCCCCAGGGCTTCAGCAGAACTTCCACACAGGTGCCCCCACCAGCTCACCAAGAATTTCTGGATAGGTTTATGCTGTGGTTTGGATATGATATGTCCCCAGAAACTTCATGTGTGAGATGATGCAAGAATATTTTCAGAGGTGAAATGATTAGATTATGAGAGCTGTGACTTATCAGTGAACCGATCCATTTGATGGATTAAAAATTTGAAAGGATTACTGTATTAGGTGGTAACCATAAGCAGATAGGGTGTGCCTGGAGGAGGTAGGCCACTATGGGTGTGCCCTTGGGAATTATATAGGAATGTATATCTTGTCCTGGGCTCCTTGTGCACTCCCTCCCTCCCCTTCTCACCCCTCCTTCTCTCTCTTCCCCTCCCTCCCTCTCCTTCCGGGAGACTTGCCAGGTACTTCAGTCATGATGTTCTGCCTCACCTTAGGCCCAGAGCAAGAGAGTTTGCCAGCCATCGACTGAACCTCTGAAATCGTGAACCAAAATAAACTTTTCCTCCTCTAGTTTGTTCTTCTCAGGTATTTTGGTCACAGTTAGTAAATGCTGACTAACATAGCTAACTAGTGAAGGGCTAAAGGTAAACCTGCTGAACCCGATCTATAAAGAACAGTATAGGCACCTACTTCTTAAAATGTTCACATGCCCAAAAAGGCCAAAAGGATTGTGAATAATCAGGCAAATATGACACCACCAAAGGAACAAAATGAAGTGCCAGTCACTGACCCTAAAGAAAGGCAGATCTATGAACTGCCTGACAAAAAATTGAAAACAGATGTCTTAATGAAGATCAGAGAACTACAAGAGAACACAGAAAGACAACTAAATGAAAATGGAAAAATGATATTTAGACTAAAGGAGAAGTTCAACAGAGAAAGAGAAAAAAAAAAGTAAAAAGGAACCTCAGAAATTCTGGAGCTAAAATTCCAAGAAAGGTCAATCACAGATTCTATCAAGCAGAAGAAAGAAATAGTGCTCAGAAAGATCATTTTACCCAATCATAGGAACAACAACAACAACAACAAAAAAAAAAAGAGTGACCAAACATTTGGAGGAAAATGGATGGTATTTGAAACCACTACGTTACACAAAATAAGTTAAACTCAAAAGGTCAAAAATTCTTCTCTCATATGTGGAAATTAGAGAGGGAAAAAGAAAAAAGGTGTGTGTTGTGGGAGCAGGAGTGTCTCATGAAAATCAAAGGGAGATCAGTAGAATAAATGAAAAGGAAGAGTGGGAAAAAGGAGGGGATGGAAAGGGGAAATACTGGGGGATAATATTGACCAAATTATATTGTTATATTGTGTGAATGTACAAATATGTAAATCCCACCATTATATACAACTATAATGCACCAATAAAAAATAGGAAAAAATTAAACTTTCACAAGAAAAAAAAAGAAAGTAACAAAAGCTTACGGAATTTATGTAATATGATCAAGTGAACCAATGTATACATTGTACGGATCTTGGAGAAACAGATTGAAAGGAGAAAAAGCTTAATTGAAGAAATAATGATAAATAATTTTCACAAATAACAGAATGAAATTAACATCAAGTAAGAGACAAAAATAGTATGATTATCTCAAAAAAAGAATTCAACAAAGTTAAACATACTGTCTTAATAAAAACTCAACTGCTTAGGTATAGAAGAAAGTTCCTCAACTTAATAAAGGCCACTTGTGAAAAGCCCAACTAATATAATCAATGGGGAGAAAATAAAAGTTTTTCTTCTAAGATCTGGAACAAGGCAAGGATGCCCACTCTCATCACTTCAATTCAACATGGTACTGGACGGACTAGCTAGAGTAATCAGGCCAGGGCTGGGGTTGTAGCTCAGTGGCAGAGCACTTGCCTAGCATATGTGAAGCACTGGGTTTGATTGTCAGCACTGCATATAAATAAATAAAAAATAAAGGTCTATCAACAACTAAAAAGTATTAGAAGAAGAAGAAGAAGAAGAAGAAGAAGAAGAAGAAGAAGAAGAAGAAGAAGAATAGTAGTAATAATAATAATCAGGTCATGTGTGCTGGTGCACACCTTTAATCCCAGTGGCTCAAGAGGCTGATACAGGAGGATCATGAGTTTAAAGCCAGCCTCAGCAACTTATCAAGGTCCTAAGCAACTCAGTGAGACTCTGTCTCTAAATAAAATACAAAAAAGTGCTTGGGATGTGGCTTAGTGCCCTGGCTTCAATCCCCAGTACCAAAAAAGGAAAGAAAAACAAATAAGAAAAAGAAGTAAAAGGTATTATATTGGAAAGGAAGAAGTAAAATTATCTGTATTTGCAGATGATATAATCCTAAATGTAGAAAATTTCAAAAACTTCACAAAAGGGAATTAAGTAAAGTTGCAGTTTATAAAATGAAAATACAAAAATTTGTGGCATTTTTGTACAGAAATAATAACCTTGCCAAAAAGAAATCAAGAAAACAGTTCTTTTTATTATAGCATCAAAAAATAACTAAAATCATTAGAAATAAACTTAATCAAGGAGGTAAAAAATTGGCACTTGGCTATAAAAAATAAACTGATGAAAGAAATTGAAGATAACACAATAAATATGGGAAATATTTCATGTTAATGATCAGAAGAATTAGTTTTTTTGTTTTGTTTTGTTTTGTTTTGTTTTTGGTACCAGGGATTGAACTCAGGGGCACTCAACCAATGGGCCACATCCCCAGCCCTTTTTTGTATTTTATTTAGAGACAGGGTCTCACTGAGTTGCTAAGTGCCTCGCCATTGCTGAGGCTGGCTTTGAACTCATGATCCTCCTGCCTCAGCCTCACAAGTGCTGGGATTACAGGTGTGCACCTCCAGGCCTGGCTTTTAGAAAAATTAGTATTTTTTAAATGTTCATGTCACCCAATGCAATATACAGGTTCAACACAATCCCTTTCAAATCCCACATTATTTACAAAAGTGGGATGGAGGGGGGAAACAATCTTTAATTTGTATGGAACCACAGAAAACTTCAAATATAGAAAGCAATTCTGAGACAAAAAAAAAAAAAATTGGAGACATCACCAATTTAAAATTATATTACAAAGCTAGGATAATCAAAATGGTATGGTACTATCATGAAAACAGCAATGTATGTCAGTGGAACAGGACAGAAATATATAAATAATCTGAACAAGGGCACCCAGAAGACATAATGGAGAAAGGAGAGTTTCTTCAATAAATGTTGGAAATCTGGACTTGAATACATAGGAAAATGAAGATTATATACAAAACAACTCAAAACAGATGACTTAAACATAAGAATGGAAGCCATAATACTCCTACAAGAAAGCATAGGGGACCATCTTCTTTACATAGGCCTTATCAATGACTTCTTATAAAAATCAAAACCTCAGTCTATAAAACCAAAACTAATAAATGAGACTATCTCAAACTAAGAAGTTTCTGTACAGTCAAGGAAAACAATTTCTTTAGAAATGAAAAGGCAACCTATGGATATAGAAAAAATGTTTGCAAACCATCTTTTTTTTCCCCCTTTATACTCCCTCCCTACCCTCTCCCTTACCCTCCCCGCCAAAAAAAAAAGATGGTAGAATGAGATGGATATCATTACCCTAAATGCATGTTTGAAAACATGAATAGTATGAATATACTTTGTATACAAACAGTGATATGTAAAAAGGTGCTCTATATGTGTATTACAAATTGTAATGCATGCTACTGTTATATATACAACAACTTCGAGTAAGAAAACACAATCCAGTTTTCCTGAAAAGAAAAAAATATGTTTTTTTTAGAAAAAAAAAGTTTGCAAACCATATATCTGATAATTTATCCAAAATTTATAAAGAGCTCATACAACTTAATAAGAATAAAACACATCACTCAATTGTTGCTGCCTTAGGCTACGATACCGCGGGAAAGAAATCAGAGGCAGACTGGGAATGAGTAGTTCCTTTATTGTTGCTTCTTCTTCTTCTCTATCTTCTCTTCTCTGTCCTCTCTGATTCCCCCACAGTCTCTTTAAATACTCTTTACCTTAACAAGCATACATGTGTCACAAGCTCAACTTACAGGTTCAGTACGCAGTGCCCATGGGCACAGAGAGATTCTTAGTCAATTACATTAAGGTCAGGTGTAAACAAGTAAATGCCTCCTCTTGGCTCTTAGCCAGCCGCCATCTAAGCTACTTCCTCATTAAAGGCTCTTACATTCAATTCAAAAGTGGACAAATGATCTGGATAGACATTTCTTTAAAGATGACTTAAAAATGGCTAACAAGTATTGGAGAGGTATTCAACATCACTAATCAGATGCTAATCTAAACCACTGTGAGATATACCTCACACCCATTAGGATAGCTATTATGAAAACGACAAGAAATAGCAAGTGTTGGTGAGGATGTGGACAAAAAGGAATCCTTGAACACTTTGGGTAAGAACATAGATTGGTGGAACCATTATGGAAAATAATATGGAAGTTCCTTTAAAATTAAAAATAGAACTACCATATGATCTAGCATACCTCTTATGGGTATATACTCAAAAGAAATGAAATCACCACATTATAAGTATATCTAAAAACTCCCACATTTATTCCAGCATTATTCACAATAACCAATATACAGGAATAAATATGTCAACAAATGAATGGTTAAGAAACTTTGGTAAACATATAGTTGAATAGTTTTAAAACAGGAGATTCTGCTTATTGCTACTAAACTAACTAACTAAATAAATAATGTTTGGGTAAAAGAAATCAGAGGCAAAAAAAAAGAAAGAAAGAAAGAAAGAAAAGCACTGCACGATCTCACATGTATGTGGAAATGTGGAATTCCCATACAAAGTAAGAGTGGTTACCAGTGGTAGGTGGGGGATGGAAAAAATAGAGCGATGTAGATCAGTCGATACAAAGTAGCAGATATGTAGGATGAACAAATCTAAAGATCTAATATATAATATGAGTACCATAGTTCATATATTGTATCTAAGATTTTGCTAAATGAATACATTTAGAGCTGCTTTTGCCATGATGGGAAAGGGGGAACTATTGTTAAATAATGGACATGTCAATTTGCTTCACTAAATTATCCATTTTATTGTATGCATCATATACCATCATGCTGTATCCTTAAATATAAACAATGAAGTTTATTTAAAGTAATAATATAATTTTAAAATTTCTCTAATAAATTTAAATGTTTCTACCATAAAATTGATAAGATGATAAATATGTTGACTAGATTGATTTTATCATTCCACAGCATGTAGATATATAAAAGCATTACATTGTACCCCATAAACATATACAATTATAATTTGTCAATTAAAAATTAAAAATAAATAAAATTAAAGTATGAAATATCTTATGAAGAAAAAGATTTCTAAAGTTTGATACAATCCTCATCAGAACTAACAATCAAGGCCTTTTAAGTTAGGCAAGTTCTCAAAAAAACTTCACTTAGACATGCCTTTTATCAGGAAGCCATCTCCAGCAAAATGAGAGATTAAATCAAGAAAAAGGAAAGCACAAAGTAGAGCGAACTGGGAAACAAACAAAGAAAAAAAGCAACGGAAATTCCAAGAATGATGGAGAAGGGAAACAAAGAATGATAGCTATACATCAGATCAAGATAGAAGATCTAGATAATAATATGATTGCCACTATTATAGAAACACTATTTAAACAAAAATTTTATATAATTATACCAAGACATTGGCAGTAAGGCAAGAGTATGAATATGCAAAATACAGGAGAACAAGATCCTTAATCTTTTATAATAACAGATCACGTTTAAAACAGAAACATCTAGAAATAGTAGTATAGGAGTATTATTTAGAAATGTTGAGGTAAACTGCAAATGAAACAGCCTTTGGGAGGGAAGAGAGAAGGCAATGGGTGTAACTAGAAAACACTTTTATTATAAACCTTTTTTTTTTCATTTTGGTAATGTCTGTTTGTCTATATATGTGTATATACATATATATATATATATACACACATACATACACACACATATATACATAGAATATATATACGTACATATATATCTATATATACATACATATATGTCTATATATACATACACATGTACGTATATTTCATTCACACAAAAAAATTAAGTTATAGGGAAAATTTAATAAGTCTACTATTTTCTTCCTAGAACTTAGTGGACTGTGAATCAAGTTGTGTGTGTTCTCCACTTTGGAGACCATGATTTTATACAATAAGATACAATGTTATTTCAATCAAGTCTTTCTAGAAATTTTGCAAGTAAGTAATATGCAGAGACCACTCTGGCATATCTCAAATAATTCATAAAAGACATTTCATGTAGAGCCAGTTATCTGCCTGAGTCATTTCTAAGTGTCCAGGAGCCCTATGTCCTTTTCCTGAACAAAAAAGATTCTCACACTACAGTATTCAGAAAAATCACCTGGAACATAGATAAAATAAAAAAAACCCACAGATTCCATGTTCTGCATAGCTCAGTGCCTTTCTATTCAGTAAAAACTATAGTAGGACCTAGGAATCTTCATTTTTCCTATTGCCATAGGAGAGTTTATGTCACTGATGTCCAGGACTTAGGTAAAAAACATAAAGGTGCCCTTCTTAAATTCCATTCATTAGAGTCAAGGGTTGGTAAATTTTTTTCTATAAATGGCTAAATAGTTGATATTTTAGGCTCCACCAGCCTGATATTGCCTTAATAAAGCAATAAAGTCTTTATTGCATTGTTATGGTATAAAAATAGTCATAAATAATATGTAAAAGGAATGAATGTAGCTATGTTCCAATAATGATGTAGTAATAGACACAGAAATTTGACTTTCATGTAATTTTTACTAAATATTAGTGTTCTTTTTTATTTTTTTCTGCCATTTAAAAATGGGAAATCATTCTTTTTTAATTATTTGTTCTAATTAGCTACACATGACAGCAGAATGCATTTCGACTCATTGTACACAAATGGAACACAACTTTTCATTTCTCTGGTTGTACACAATGTAGAGTCACACAATTCATGCAATCATACATGCATGTAGGGTAATAATGTCTATCTCATTCCACCATCCTTTTCACCCCCATCCCCCTCCCTCCCCTCACTCCCCTCTGTCCAATCCAAAGTTCCTTCATTCTTCCCTTTCCCTACCCCATTATGGATAGACAGCCACATATTGGAGAAAATATGTGGCCTTAGGTTTTTGGGGATTGGATTGGCTTTTTTCACTTAGCATGATATTCTCCAACTCTATCCATTTACCTGCAAATGCCATAATTTCACTCTTCTTTAAGGCTGAGTAATATTTCATTGTGTATATATACACCACAGTTTCTTTGTCCATCCATCTATTAAAGGGCATCTAGGTTAGTTCCACAGTTTAGCTATCGTGAAGTGAACTGCTATAAACATTGATGTGGCTTCGTCACTGTAGTATGCTGACTTTAAGTCCTTTGGGTATAGACCAAGGAGTGGGATAGCTGGGTCAAATGGTGATTCCATTCAAATTTTCTAAGGAATCTCCATACAAGCAACAGTAAAAACCATTCTTAGTTCCAGGGTCTTGTGAAAACAGGGGTGGGCCTTATTTGCCATCAGGCAATAGCTTACTAACTCTGGCTTTAGGGTACTCCACAACCAGTTATGGTTTGGGTATGAGGTGTCCCCCTAAAGCTCCTGTGTTAATGTAAATGCAATGATGACGTTGTGAGAGCTGTGACCTAATCAGCGAATTAAACCATTTGGTGGACTAATAATTTGAAAAAACTACTAGAACTGGTGGTAACTGTAGGCAGGTAGGGTTGGGCTGGAGGAAATAGGTCACTGCCATGTGTCCTTGGGGTTTTATTTCCCTGGTCCCTCATTTGCTCTGTTTCTGCTTCCTGGCCGCCATGAGTTGAGTAGCTTTCCTTCACCACCCTTCTTCCATGAGGATTTGCCTCACATTGGGCCCAGAGTAATGGAATCAGTCAAGCATCAACTGAACCCCTGAGATGTTGTTCCCTCCTCTGTTGTTCTTGTCAGTTATTTTGGCCACAGCAATGAAAGCTGACTAACACAAGCACTAAATAAGCACGGACCCACTAGGGCACATGGAGAGAAGGAAGCTATAGAAACCAAAACTAAAAACAATCTGTGACTCAACATAAATCAACCATCTAACTCTTACTACAAACAAAACTGTGTAAAATTGGTCCTTCCTCTCTTCCCCACATATTCTATCAGGGAGAATGATTTATGACTTCCTTTCATCCTCTAGTCTTACCCCATTCTTTCAGAACTTTCTTTGATGATTATTTTAATCCGATTTCACTCACATAAAAATACTGATAGGAAAGGTGAAGCACAGCATGCTCTCCTCCAAATCTTTTTCTTTTAGATTAGGATTCCCTTCAAGAATCAGGCTTTCTGCAGGACTTAAAATTACCTTCTTAGCTTATCCACACACATTTTGAAGTTGTATAAGTAATTCAGAATTCAGAACATCCACGAATACACTTAAAAGTTTAAATTTGTCTGAATTGCTAACTTCTGTCCGTCATACTGGACAAGAATTTTAGTATCCCAATAAATCATTTGTTCTTCCTGTCATTTATTTGATAGTATCTATGAAAAATAATGCAGGGTACAATGATTAATAACAGTAATGAATCCCTCAATTGAATTTGGGATCATAAATGTGATCTTTTTGATGTCAGTTGTTAGGGTTTCAGAAGTATTTCCTTGACCAGAACATTAGGATGACATTTTTCTCAGGTTTCAGGCTTCCATTAAAAACAGTCTGACACCTCTGAGGTTTTACCTGTCTTGCATTTTCTTTTTCAAGCACTCACATTTAGAGTAGAAAGTATTTCAGTTAATATTTATTAACTTCTAATTAAAGGTTTTCTCCTTTAATATTTAGTATAAAAATACATACACCAGGCTGATGCATATTTTATCATCAATGTAGTGTCATTATTTTATATTTTGCAACTAACCAAATAAACCAATCAGTATATCTTCTTATATCTTCAAGTTATAAATGAGGGTGCTTTACAATAATATAGTCATTTGAGACAATTTCAAAACTAAGACTCACATATTAAGAGTTCAAGTTGTAAATCTTTTATTTCACCACAAAAGGCAATTAATGATTCCAAAATGCAGTACAATTTAATAGTCTGTTAGAAATTAAAAATAAAAAGAAAACATACTTCTATGCAGGGTCTCCCGACTTAGTAAATACTAATCATCACATGGCCTTGAAAATGAATTGTCTATAATCTATTAGCAGCTCTGGACCATTTACCTCTTAGTTGCCACTTCACATTCAGACAAATAGTTTTCAAAAAGTAAATGAAACTGTGATTTGTCCAATCCTTTCATTGTTACTGATTCGATCAATTATCCAACATTGAATAATTGTTAGACATTCAAAAAATGCAAATGTTAGCAGCAGCCAAGAAGGAGGCAGATGTGTAAAAATGTAGACAAGAGAAGAAAGTTTGGATATTTTAATTCTATATTTGGTTTAATCTCACAGGTACCTGTGTTATTTCCAAATCCATTTGAATTCTTCCCTAAAATTACACCACACACACACACACACACACACACACACACACACACACCCTAACCTCTCTCCCTTCCATTTTCTGCTCCACATTCACCCCACTCTTGACACTCTCCAGAAAAGCTAGCTGACCTCAATAATTTAACATTCATTTTCTAAAATTAGAATGTTTCCTCCGGTGCTCACTCTGTAACATATGCTTGTAATGAGTTGTCTTAACTTAAGGAGTAAAAATAAAAATATAACAAAACATCAAGATCTCAATAAAAACTTCCAATTTACAAGAAAGCAACAGAAGCATAACCACATTTGCTTTACTCTCTGGCATAAATCTTCAACATCCCCTGCTCCCTTCTAGTTATAAACATGCTAGAGAGATTAAAAGAGAAATGGAATGTGAGCAACCTTTGAAACTAGGATCAAGTAGGGTTTTTTACTAACCTGCTGCTTCTTTTTGTTGTTCCTTATAATGCAACCTAATGAACTTTTAAAGTGTCTGTCCATTCTAAAGCTGATTGCTACACATCCCTTCAAAGCAATTTGGTGTTCATCATTCCTATATATTTTGTCCTCAAGGACTGTTGTTAAAATTAAAAATGTGTAAAATGTTTCAAGTGCAGACTGAAGCCATAGGATATGCCCTCATGGATTGTGTCCATCACAAGGAACAAAGACCAAGCCATACAACTCAGTGCATAATGAAATATGATCATTTTCCACCAAAGGACTTACACTAATACATCTGGAAAATTTCCACATGCCTAGAAAAACCTGAAATAATCTTAAACAGACAAAAGCAATATTTTAAGTTGCTTTTTTGAACCAACTATAAGATCAGACAGACACAGTGAGAACAATGTTAGCAGCCCCACCTATAGTAAACAACCCAGAGTACGCTGTTGGAAGCATAGAAATGCCTTTCTTAGCATCTTCTTTGACTATAAGGAGGTTTAATGTAAGTACACAATGCAACACTAAAACAAAAGTGGCAGGTTCAAATGACAACAGAAGACAGCTAGTATAAATGATGTGTTAGACCTGGGAGACGTGGAAATAAGAATGTTGTCTAAATGGGGCTGGCAACACTGATTTCCATCTGAGTGTTGCCAGAGAGAATGAATCTTTTAATTTTTTTTAAAGGTAGAAATCTTGATTTTTAAGTAAGATCCCAATGTGAAATTCCAGTAGCTATTTTAAAA
Source organism: Tamias sibiricus (assembly GCA_025594165.1). NCBI lineage: Eukaryota > Metazoa > Chordata > Mammalia > Rodentia > Sciuridae > Tamias > Tamias sibiricus. The sequence goes on from CM046662.1 coordinate 48,289,899, forward strand.
AATTAAACTGTGTGCAAGTCATGAAAAAAGTCAGTCTATGAGCTCCTAGTCTGCCATATATACCCTAGAGAAATTATCATAGTGCCTCCTACTCTATCATCATGGAGCAACTCTTTGGTAATCTTGGTTTTTGGTTTTTGTTTGTTTGTTTGGGGGTGGGGGTATGGGATGGAGCAACTCTTTGGATGAGTGTGTGACAAAATTGAGAAAAGAAGTACCACAGAATTATGCTTCATTACCACCTTTCCTAGGGCTAAACATTGGGTACTTTGGTCAGAGAAACATGGGATCATGATTAGAAGTGAGCTAAGGTAATGCTAACTCTCTTCTGTCAGTGACTACCTTAGTATGTGAGAGATAAAAGTGAAGCGGGCTGAGAATGCAGGGAGCCTCTGCAAAAGGTGGCGGGCCCTCTGCAGGCAGATGAGTTAGCAAACATCTGATTTGGAGGTTAAGGTGATAAAACAGAGCTGGAGGACTAGGTTCTACCACATCATAGAGCTGTAACCCTAAGGCTGGGATCCCAGCTCCTCGTCATGCCAGAGATGCTCTCCACCTCTCCCAGACCCACCAGGAATTCATTTTCTCAGCTGCACATTCCAGGAGCAGGGCCCCCTGCTGAATGTAGCCATGTTTCCTTTCTCTGCACTGTTCCAGAGGTGATGGGCACCAAGGCTCTCACTGCATACCTCCTACTGCTCCTCTCTTCTAGGTTTTCTGCAACAGATGTTATCATAGGCCTGGGTGTACATTCTTGTCACCCAATCTTGGGAAGCCTTTAAATGGACCTAAATAAAGATTTAGAAAGGGAGCAAAGAGACGCTCATTATGCAGGGCTAGACTTTAGATGTGGAGGATGATAGGAGTCTTTGAGATTGGAATATGGTCAAGCCCAGCTGCCTAAGGTTGAAGATAAAATGGTGATTTAGGGAGCACAGAATAACCATGAATGCATTTAATAGCAATTCTCCTTGGTCAGATCTCTCAGTACTAGTTGACAAATCAGGGTCCAGTGAAAGAAAAGAGAGGCAGGATTCACAACTAGTAGTGGGAAGCTAATTGTTTTCCTTATAGAAAAGAAGACTGCTTAAAGCAAAGAGCACTGTAATATTACAACTTGCAGCTACATCAAGATCAGCCAACATTAGTTAGCAAAATCTTGTTATTGTACTTTCCTGCTGCTTCCAGTGAGCATAAAAATAACAAATTATATATTGGTAAAATAATAAGTTTTTCTTGAAAGATATTTTAAGCTGTTAAAAGAACCTTATATAGATTATGTCAAGGTAGGGCTCTATGGGTTCTTCAAATTTAAAGAAAGAAGAAAAAAATGTCCACAAACTATGCACAAATGGTAAATTGTTCAATTACACTTAATTACCAGCAAAAAATTTCAATGTTAAAATGGTTAAGATGTAGTTCATTATCACAAATTGAATTACTGAAAAGTTAAATTTAGATGAAAAGATAGATGACTGCAAAATAACATTAACATTAACATGAGAAAGTTTAACAATTACTTGTCGTAGGCTTGGAAAAAGAAAAAAAAAAAAGAAGCTTGATTTCTTTTTTCTTTTAGCCAAAAAAAAAAAAAAATAGTGTTACAGAAAATAGTAATCAATAATGAAACATATCAAAAGATAACCCCAATACCCTGAAGTTGTACAATGTTTGAAGGCTAGACTCATAAGCAGTGTAAATGTTGACTTTTTCTTTCAAATTAGTGGAATCCTTCATGAAGAATTAATGGCATGGGCAATTAGGTTTGATGCACATAAATGATAAAGAATTTTTTTTAACTTAGAAGAAACAAACTATAATTTCTCCACCATATTTTCATAGTAAAACTAGGTTGTTTTCTATTTTATTTTTATTCTGAGCTTAAATTTTTGAATATTTTGATAAACCAAAATCAATAATTAAAAGGTAATTTTCTTTCCCTTAAAAATATGGAAGGACCTCTGCACTTCTCCCTGGTGAGCTGTGAGACCCATGGGTCTGCTCGTTGACTTCCCTCATAGGATGGCCCTCAAAGGCTAATCTTAGCTCCAGTCTCCAACGAAGAAAACCAAACTGCTTCCTGTCCCAAAGCAGGTGGATTCATCTGGGTCTCTGGACTTGCCAAAGAGTGAAAATGAACAAGAAGAGTGAACATATTGATGAAGTACAAAATGAAATAGACAGACTTAATAATCAAGCCAGTGAAGAGGTATTGAAAGTAGAACAAAAATATAACAAACTCTGCCAACCATTTTTTCAGAAGAGGTCAGAATTGATCGCCAAAATCCCAAATTCTGGGGTAACAACATTTGTCAACCATCCACAAGTGTCTGCACTGCTTGGGGAGGAAGATGAAGAGGCACTGCATTATTTGACCAGAGTTGAAGTGACAGATTTTGAAGATATCAAATCAGGTTACAGAATAGATTTTTATTTTGATTAAAATCCTTACTTCAAAAATAAAATTCTCTCCAAAGAATGTCTTCTGAATGAGAGAGGTGATCCATCTTTAAAGTCCACTGAAATTAAATCGAAAGCTGGAAAGGGATTAAGGAAACTTTCAAGTCAAATGCAGAACAAAGCCAGCAGGAAGAGAAAGCATGAAGAACCAGAGAGCTTCCTTACCTGGTTTACTGACCATTCTGATGCAGGTGCAGATGAGTTAGGAGAGGTCATCAAAGATGATATTTGGCCAAATCTATTGCAGTACTACTGGGTTTCTTATACAGATGATGAAGAAGGGGAAGGAGATGAAGAAAAGAGGAAGAAGAGGAGGAAGAGGAGAAGGAGGAGGAGGATTGGAAGATATTGATGAATAAGGGAATGAGGATGAAGGTGAAGAAGATGAAGATGATGATGAAGGGGAGGAAGGAGAGGGGGATGAAGGAGAAGATGACTAAACTGAACACTCATGAAGCCCAACCTTTTTTTTTCTTTCTTTTTTTTTTTTTTAATTTAGTCCCTGGGAGCAAGTTACGGTCTTTCCCCGCCTCCCCTGCCTTATTTATGCTTAGCCGCCCTGTGCTTGAGGTCTCTTTTCTCAAACCAAGATTCTCAACTTATTTTGGGGGAGAAATACCTTGAGGAGAGTACAATGGGAAAAGAATCTCCATACCCTTCTGTTCTAAATTCGTTTTATTTCTTCTTGTCTCAGAACAAAACACAAAAACCTGTATGGAATCAACACCACTGTGCTCTGTGGAAAAAATGAAAAACTTTCTGCTCCCTTCACTCTGCTGGAAGCGGGAGTGTGCTAGGCCACAGTGTCGTAGTACATAGAATTCTAGCTTTTTTCTTCCTTTCTCTGTATATTGGGCTCAGAGATTACACTGTGTCTGTATGTGAATATAGTTAGCATTTACCATCATGTATCTGTCTACTTTTTCTTGTGTATAAAAAGAAAATTTTTTTTAAAAATGGGGTTATAGAAGGTCAACAAAGGGTGGGTTTGAGATGTTCGGGTGGGTTAAGTGGGCATTGTGATAATATGGTTTCTCCTGTGGCATGTTTAATTGTGGTGTTTAATGGATATCTTTGCAGTTTAAGATGACAGTTTTAAAATAAAAATTTCTCCTAAGGATGACTTGAGCCCTGCCACTTGATGGGGGAATCAGCAGAACCTGTAGGATTTTACTTGGAATTGACATCTCTATTGTAATTTTGTTTGTTTATTTTTAAATTTTCTTTTTTGTTTTCACTGGAAAGGAAAGATGATGCTCAATTTTAAACATTAAAAGTACACACGTTGCTTTGTTACAATAAAACTAAATGTGTACACAAAGGATTTGATGCTTTTCTCTCAGAATAGATATACTTTTAATATGACCTTCCAAGTTTGACTTGTACAATAACATCGTCGTCAAACTTCGTCACCCTAACTTCATATATTTTGATACACACTTTGTAGGTTGACCTCAGGGCAATGTGGATTGAGTAAAGGGATTTGAATCCATGTTTTAATGTCTCCATAGCTGGGAAACGGGTACAATTTGCTATGGGTTTCTGAAAATATACATGTCATTTGGGATCCTAGAAACTCAAAAGTGAGTTCTGAGTTTACCTTTGATTTTTATCTCAAATTGGCAGTTTTTAAAGTGGGACTTCATTTACCTGATATAGTAGCGCTTGCCACCATCATCAAACAGATCTGGTTCTCTAATGTCAAGTTGTACATGGGACATTTGCTGGCATGTCTTCATTGGCTCTATAAAGTGTGACCAAGAAGATGGGCTCTCAGAGTAAGATGGTGGTCAGGAAGATGTTTTTGTCTCTGAAGTCCCAGGGATCTGGCATAAATCTCTCCAACACCAGTGTGTGGATCTGGGTGGGATGATGGACTCTGCTCTGTCTGCTCAATGCTGCTGTGCAGAGAGTAGCATTTTGGAAAGCTACTTAATGCATAAGCTTTTTAATGCTGTAAAATATAGCTGAATTTAAATGCCACTTTTTCAGAGTTAAATTAATGGACAGCCTGGTCAAATTTAAATCTTTTTGTTGTATATAACTTTATGTATGGCCTGGGGCTGTAGCTCAGTGGTAGAGCACTTGCCTAGCATGTGTGAAGCACTGGGTTCGATCCTTAGCACCACATAAAAAAAAATAAACAAATACAGTTTTTTTTTGTAATTGTCTATCTACAACTACAAAAATAAATTCACACACACACACACACACACACACACACACACACACACAATTATATGGAACTATTCCATCAAGAGGCAAAGCATAATCAAACCTGTCTAGATGGATAGTATGTAATTGGTGCAAGGTCTCTGTTTAGTAAATATATCATTGTATACTGGTCAGGAATCTTGCTCCAATAAAGGAACATGAATATTTAAAAAAAAAAAAGAGTATGGAGTAAATGTGACTTTGGTTCTGGGTACAGTTTCTGAAAGTATAACCTCCTGATCTGATTACTCTGATGGGGACACTGATACTTGGGATGTAAAAGCAGGTATATTTGCTTAAAAAAGAACACTCTAATAATTTTATAATAAAATTTCTACCATGAATATTTCATAAAGGAATCTGATTCAGGGAGAGACTGGATATTCTTGAGACTGTTGGCAATAGATAAAGCATTTTATAAGGCTAGAACACTTCCTCTTCTGAACTACATCTATGACTCTCTTCTCTCCTGCTACCTCCTGTTTATGAGGGTCCTATAAACCTGTGAACATTCACAAGAGCTCCAAATATCTCTGAGGAAATTCCCACATCTAGATACAGATCACAGAATGTTAGGATCCAGAGCAGCATGCCCACAATCCAGAGCAAACTCTCTGCACCAGGAGGATCACACCAGCCACCCGCTAAGGCCATATTGCATTTCCTTTGTGTAGCATAACTGTGAACGTGACTGTCAAGTGGCCTTCAGGGAGGGCACTTCTACTGCTAGTCCTGAGAGTTTCATTCTTTAATAGTTCTCCTGGGCTGGGTTGACAACCTGCACTCTAAGGCAATGACAAACCATTAGCTGGTCCATCTTCAGCACTCGGCAGGAGGCAGTTATAACATAAAATCAAGGGGGAGTAATCGGGAGGAAACAGCAAGACTTTAAGTGTAAAGCCCTTAAGCAATAAATTTGGCCTTTTCCTCAAAAAGCAACATACACATTCTATAATTCAGTATATTGCAAGGACCAATATTTCTCTTTGCTCTTGTTGATTTTTGAGTGGGTCAGACAGTTTGAGAGCACAATTTTTGGTATTATGATATAGATTTTGTCATTCATTTCCTTCTCCAAAGGAGTGGGAAGATCCACCATTGACATTATGTTTGAAATGTTGTCTCTGAGTCTGTTACAGAATATCTGTTGAAATGCTAAAAGCTGATAATCAGAAGCATGGCTTATAATAAAATCAGACTCAGTCATTCTAAGAATTAAAAAGAGAATTTTTAGGATTATTTTTTCTACTATATGATTAAACAAGTTGAAATATGAGAAATTCTTCTGATGTAAAACCTATGGCTTATAAAACACTGTAATTGTGCATGGCTGATTGGTGAGATCACAGCAATGCATAATAAGAACTTTTATTTGTGAAAATAAAAAACTTGGATTTCAGATTAGATCACTTAAGAACATACTTTATAGAAAAAAAAAAAGAGATTAGAGATCTATGAGCCATCTCTGACCTTACTTCCATTGCATACATTATGAAGCTGTAAGAAAAAAATTTTAAAAGCAGTTCTATCAGATGTATAATGTCTATTAATGAATAATTATTTTAGGGTTTTTCATAATATCACCCAATTCTCTTTTCCATATTATAATAATATACTCGAGGCCTATATTTATGCTATAATATGATTTCAGAAATGTTTTTCTATATTTCTTCATAGATTTTTTTTAGTTATGCCTGCTTATTCAGAAATACCTTAATAATTGAAGAAAAGAGATCTCAACATTAGCCTCGAAACATATGTCGCTTCCTTTATTGCGTGTGTGCTGGGGTGCACATGTGTTATGTATAGTGCTGTACTTATAACCAGAAAACATTTTTTTTAGCTTTACCTTTTGGGGAAACTCTATATTCACATCAAGTAATGCTGGTACAACTCCAGACAACAAGCACTCAAGCTCCTTCTCGTTCTATTTTTTAAAAGATTGTTTTGACAGCTCTAATTATGGCACACAGAAATGCCAGTCAGGTAGCTGAACTTGCGTTTCAAAGACTAACCCTCAGGACTGGATTTATTAAATATTAAATATGAGCATTAAGAATATCATACATTTTACATAGAATATTTTGGTTCCAACATGACTTTCTCACTGGAATCATTGGTCAATCCGGTCCCTTGTTACTATCTTACCTGAATTATTCACAAGGCATGACATTTTCCTGCAGAAATCAGCAAGTGAACTGGAACAACCTCTCTGCAGTAAGGCCCTGTCAACATGTATTATGCTTCTTTTTCTGAATTATATTCTGATGATAATAAAGTGAAGTAGTTTAAGAAAGGAAAATTAATTTTCTTTATAAAAAACATCTAATAAAGCTTTTATTCACTTCTGGCAGAGATTCACCACATGTTGAGAGCAACATCCTGGGCTTAAAAGGAAATATCAAATTCTGTTCCCCACTCAAAAAGGAAGTGGATGTGACATGATTTCTAAAGTGATAAATTAAGGAATTAATGACTAGATCACAAAGAGTGAGATGAACATTGTAATAGAACAAGTATATAAAAAATATTATTGTTGTTGTATTCTTCCTTATAAAGACCTGTATAGGATTAAAAGATTTACTAGACTACGGATGCCTACTACTGTGATTAAAAGTTAAAGGAACATAACAGATCATGTGCCTAGGATTAACATTCCATTTATTTCTAGTAGACTACTAACTACAAAAAGAATATTAATTGTGTGATCAGGTTGTACAAGTTGGCTTTTTTTCTTCTTAGAATAGAATTTATTTTAGGGACAAGCATCTATGTGAAAATATCTTTGCATCATCAATTTTTCCTATCTAAAACCCCAAATATACAGATGAATTGTAGAAATAATCATTCTGATGACCCTAAAACAGTGTGCTTGTCTTCTGAAATGCAATTTGAGTTGCAAAGATATTAATCGTATTCAATATCTTTTTAATGTTAAATACAAATTATTGGAAAGTGGATATATTTTATGCATCTTAACTCACAAATAATTATAATGCACAATTAGAAAGAACAATACATTCTCCAACCATTCTATATAAATCTGAGTTCTACTGTTCTTTTAGAGTTGTTAATAAATCTTCAAGAGTGAAAACTCAAGGAATCTTTCTTTTGCAAGATTTGTTTTGATGGTTCCCAAGAGATGAACTATAGAAAAATTCATCTTATGAGATGTGCAAAGGGAGCCAATTTGTTTTATTATGCAGGCAGGATAGTCTCTTCTGTATCTTTATCTCAGGTGCAAAAAAAGGACTTCTATCCAGCAGAAGGAAATTCTTTCATATAATTATCTTTGCAGCAGTAAACACAGATTTGCTTTTTCTTTCAAATGCATGCTAAAATAAGTTCCCCTATGCTATACTGAGGTTTAATAAGGACAGTTTCTCATGTAGCATAGGAAGTACAGAGTGATAGTTAACAGGAAGAGCTCAGGAATAATAAAAACCCAAGTTCAAAGTTGGTTATGCCACATGTTGCTTTTTATTTAGAAAAATAAAAAGCATTTGCATAAAAAGCACATTTGCAATTTTATTTAGAAAAAATTTTTAAAGCCTCAGCCTCCATATTTGTTTTATGTATATGTAAATATATATAAATATATGTTATATACATATAAGTTATATATGTATAAATTACATTAGAACATACTTTACAGGGTTTATTATGAAGCCAAATATTTTATTTTCAGAATTTATAGGATTCAAGTACATAGTAAATACTTATTATTGTTTGGGTTTACAAAATTTAAAGTATTTTTACAAGAAAGTAATACAAAAGTAGTATTGTAATACAAAAGTAGTATCATAATACAAAAGTAATAGTTTACTACAAATGTATCTGTACGTACTGTGTTAGCTTTCCATTACTGTAACAAACTACTTGAGATAATCAACTTAGAGAAAAAATAGCTGGGTGTAGTGGTGCAACCTGTAATTCCAGCAGCTCTGAGGCCTGAGACAGGAAGATTGTAAGTACAAACCCTTAGCAACTTAGCAAGGCCCTAAGCAATTTAGTGAGACGCTGTCTCAAAATAAAAAATAAAACTGGCTGAGGATGTGGCTCAGTGGGTAAGCTCCCTCAGTACCAAAAATATTAGAGAGAAAGAAAAGTTGGAAGTTTCAGTCCATGGTTGGTTGGCACAGTTGCTTGGGCCTCTGAGTGATGGAATTAGCTGCTCACCTAGTAGCAAATGGAAAGAGAAAGAGACCAACATCCTATAATCCCTTCAAGGGAACACCCCCAATGACCTAACTTTCTCCCAACATCCACACCTCTTAAAGGTACCACTATTGACCAGTCATTTAATATATGGGCATTTGGAGACCATTCTAGATCCAAACTACATCATCTACCTTTTGTGTATGTGTACATGTATACTTTGAAAGACTATAAGTTTTGATAATAAAAAGCAACAGTCTCGTGGCTGGGGGTTTAAAGCTCAGTGGTGGGTCACTTGCTTAGCAATCATAAGGTCCTGGGATCAATCCCAGGGAGTTGTTTCCCAGGGTGGTGCTATTGGGAGGTGGTGTGGACCTTTAAGGGGAGGGGTCTAGAGGAAGGTACTTGGTCAGTTAGGGCCTGCCCTTGAAAGGGACTGTAGGACCAGCTTTCTCTGACTTCTTTTTGGAGATGTGACCTCTTGCTCCTACATGTGTACTCACCATGTTGTGCTGCCATGCACTGCCCTCACAAGGGGCCAAGTCAATGAGCCACCTAAATAGGCCTTTGAACTTCCAAAACTGTCAGAAAAATAAGCCTCTTTTTCTTTATAAACAGCCTGTGTTGAGTATTTCATTATAGAGATGAAAAGCTGACTAATACAAGAGCCTTCCTAGAAGGCCCCCAAAACAACTATTACATCCCTTTGTCCACAACCAGTCAAAAAAGATGCTACAGAATTTAATCTTCTGGTGTGAAAGATTTCTCAGAGTACTGATAGTATTGAAAAGAGATTAATTATTAGAAGGCAATTTGACTTGTTTATACAGTGAATAATGTGATGGGGAATAATTTCTGAAGAAACCTAAAGCACAATTCATTGATACAGTTGACAATAATATGATTAAATTTGCTGTAGAACAAATGATATTCTCATGATGGGATATAGTCATAATGGGGGAGATTTATAACGTTCACAGGAGAACCAGTCCCCTGATCAAAAGAGGCCACACCTGACAAACCTCATTCACTTCCAGATTTGACACAGATCCAGAGATCCTGGACTTTGAGCTGCTTCCATATTTATATGAGTCTTTTGGGAGCACAGCTCCCAAAAGAGTATATTTTTAATTCAGAAGGATGTGAATTGTTCCCAAAGGCAAATTGAGGTAGATTGCAAAATGTGGATGCCAAGAAGTCTTATCATTCCTGTACATGCATCCCAATCCTCTCATCAAGAGATGGAGAGTTTTGTAGCATTTTGTTTAAAACTCAATTTACCGTCCTTGCTACGCCCAGTGCCTAGGAGCACACCCCTCCGCAAGGCTCCAGCAGCCCACCCTCTCTGTCTTGGGTGGAGGCACACATCTCCACGCCCCCTCCCCTCTCCTGCTGCAGCCAGGCCGCAGCCCAGGGCGCGGATGCTTGCCCGCTGCCCGCCCTCTCTGCAAGAGCGGCTCCTCCTCCCACCCAGCGCGGATCTCCAGGAGCCCAGCGCTGTGCTGAGCTCCCGGCCTGGCTGGGCAGTGCAGAGGTGAGGGCCTCCCGCCCTCCACCTTCTGGCCTTGGTGCCTTTGCTCGGGGTGGGTGGCCCGCCAAGGGGGTACAGGCTCTGGCTCGGCTGCGCCCTGCCCCACCCTTGCACTCCTAGCCCTTTTCCCGCTATTCCTGATTCCTTGTCCCGGCTCTAGAGAGGAAGAAATGAGAAATTTGTACATGTAAATGGATGCCCTTGGCCTTTCTTGCGAGATCCAAGAAAGGAATTGAGAGCAGCCTGGGAATGTGACTGGGAGGCAAGAGTGGTTGCATCAATTTGCAGTCCCAATAGCAGTTAAGAGTGTGCCTTTTGCCCGCAGACCTCTGCCCCAGAGCAGGAGACAGCAAAGACAGACCTGCCAACACTGCCTGAGCCCAGGCCGGCCCAGGGTAGTCCCGCAGACCTTCACACTCGGCCAGACCCAGGTCAGTCCCACCGATGCCCGCTGGTGTGAGACCAGCCTCCAGCCAGCCCTGCTGACTTCCACCCCAGAGTAGGAGACAGCAAGGACAGACCCGCCAACTCTGCTTAGAGTGCAGGCAGCCCAGGGCAGTCCTGGGGTCCTGCATCAGAGTGCCACCAGGCCCAGGCTCCATCCTGTCCCGCCAGCCTCCTCCCCAGAGCAGGAATCAGCAAGGACAGACCAGCCAACTTGGCCTGAGCCCAGGCGGGCCCAGGGCAGTCCCACTGACCTTCACCCCATTGCGGTTAGCCCCAGACCACCACAGGAGCTCAGACTCAACCAGTTCGGCCAGCGCCAACCAGTGTGAACCCAGCTTCAGGTAGCATACTTTCAGGGTCAGTGGCAGGTTCTGATAGTCCAGTGCTAAAGGGAGGCACAGACACCCTGCAAGGGTATTAAAAAATATAGGGAAGAATCTGTAATAACTCAGATCTACACTGCAAAAAGTAAAGCAAATAGACATCATGAAAAAACAGGGGAGGAAAATACCCCAAACAAACCAGGATTCTACAATAACAGAACCCATGCTCAGCAAAGTTGACGAAATGTCAGAGAAAGAGTTCAGAAGGTTCATAATTAAAATGATCTGTTAATCAAAGAATGATCTAAATGAGCAAATACAGGCAAAAATTGACCACTACAACAAAGATATAAGAGAGCAAATACAGGTAGCAAAAGATTACTTCAAAAAAGAGATCGAAACTCTGAAAAAAAAAACAGTCAGAAATCCTTGAAATGAAGGAAACAATTGACCAAATAAAAAACACAGTTGAAGGCATCACCAACAGACTAGATCAACTGGAAGAAAGAACCTCAGACAATGAAGACACAAAGTATATAATCTTGAAAATAAAGTTGACCACACAATGAAGATAGTAAGAAACCATGAACAGAACATCCAAGAAGTATGGGACAGCATCAAAAGACCAAATATAAGAATAATTGGGATAGAGGAAGGCACAGAGTTTCAAACCAAAGGAATGCACAACCTCTTTAATGAGATAATATCAGAAAATTTCCCAAGCATGAAGAATGAATTGGAAAACCAAATCCAAGAGGCTTATAGGACACCAAATGTACAAAATTACAACAGATCTACACCAAGACACATTATAATGAAAATGCCTAGCATACAGAACAAGGATAAAATTTTAAAGGCTGCAAAAGAGAGGAATCAGATCACATATAGGGGGAGACCAATTCGTATCACAGCAGATTTTTCAATTCAGACACTCAAAGCTAGGAGATCATGGAACAACAAATTCCAAGCTCTGAAGGAAAAGGGATGCCAACCAAGAATCTTATACGCAGCAAAATTAAGCTTTAGATTTGAGGACGAAATAAAAACCTTCCATGATAAACAAAAGTTAAGAGAATTTACAAGTAGAAAGCCAGCACTACAGAACATCCTCGGCAAAATATTCCATGAAGAGGAAAAGAAAAACAATGATGAAAATAAACAGAGGGAGATATTACACTAAAGGAAAAACAATTAGAAGAGAAACCATATCAAGGTAAATACCAGAAATAAAAATGGCTGGGAATATAAAACACATCTCAATAATAACTCTGAATGTTAACGGCCTAAACTCACCAATCAAAAGACATAGATTAGCAGATTGGATCAAAAAAACAGACCCAACCATATGCTGCCTCCAAGAGACTCATCTCATAGGAAAAGACATCCATAGGCTGAAGGTAAAAGGTTGGGAAAAATCCTACCACTCATATGGACAGAGGAAACAAGCTGGGGTTTCCATCCTCATATCAAATAAAGTAGACTTCAAGCTAAAGTCAATCAAAAGGGATAAAGAAGGACACTATATACTGCTCAAGGGAACCATACACCAACAAGACTTAACAATTATAAATATATATGCCCCAAACAATGGAGCATCCATGTTCATCAAACAAATTCTCCTGAAGTTTAAGAGTCAAATTGACCACAACACAATAATTCTGGGTGACTTTAACACACCCCTTTCACCACTGGATAGATCTTCCAAACAAAAGCTGAACAAAGAAACTATAGAACTCAAAAATACAATAAAAAACTTAGACTTAACTGACTTATATAGAATATTTCATCCTTCAACAAGTGAATACAGTTTCTTCTCAGCAGCACATGGAACCTTCTCTAAAATAGACCATATACTAGGCCACAAAACAACTCTGAGCAAATACAAAAAAGTTGAGATTCTACCTTGCATTCTATCCGACCACAATGGAATGAAATTAGAAATCAATGATAAAATAAGAAATAAAAGCTACTCCAACACCTGGAGACTAAATAATATGCTACTGAATGAACAATGGGTTGCAGATGACATCAAAGAGGAGATTAAAAAATTCTTAGAGGTGAATGAGAACACAGACACAACATATCGAAATCTCTGGGACACTATGAAGGCAGTTCTAAGAGGAAAGTTCATTGCAGTGAGTTCATTCCTCAAAAGAAGAAAAAGTCAACAAATAAATGACTTAAAATTTCATCTCAAAGCTCTAGAAAAAGAAGAACAATCCAACACCAAAAGTGGTAGAAGACAGGAAATAATTAAAACCAGAGCTGAAATTAATGAAATTGAAACCAAAGAAACAATTGAAAAAATTGACAAAACAAAAAGTTGGTTCTTTGAAAAAATAAATAAAATTGACAGACACTTGTCCAGGCTAACAAAGAGAAGGAGAGAGATAACTCAAATTACTAATATATGAGATGAAAAAGGAAATATCACAACAAACACTACGGAAATACAGGAAATAATTCGAAATTATTTTGAAAACCTGTACTCCAACAAAATAAAAAACACCGAAGGCATCGACAAATTTCTAGAGTTGTATGATGTGCCCAAACTTAAGCAGGAGGATATACATAATTTGAACAGACCAATTTCAAGCGATGAAATAGAAGATGCCATCAGAAGCCTACCAACCAAGAAAAGCCCAGGACCAGATGGATACACAGCTGAGTTCTACAAGACCTTCAAAGAAGAACTGATACCAACACTCTTCAATTTATTTCAGGAAATAGAAAAAGAGGAAGTACTTCCAAACTCATTCTATGAGGCCAACATCACCCTGATCCCCAAACCAGGCAAAGACACATCCGAAAAAGAAAACTTCAGACCCATATCTTTAATGAACATAGATGCAAAAATTCTCAATAAAATTCTAGCAAAACGGATACAGAAACATATCAAAAATATAATGTACCACGATAAAGTGGGGTTCATTCCAGGGATGCAAGGATGGTTCAACATACGGAAAACAATAAATGTAATTCACGACGTCAATAGACTCAAAGATAAGAACCATATGATTATCTCAATAGATGCAGAAAAAGCATTTGACAAAATACAGCACCCCTTCATGCTCAAAACACTAGAAAAACTAGGGATAACTGGAACATATCTCAACGTCATAAAAGCTGTATATGCTAATCCCCAGGCCAACATTATTCTAAATGGAGAAAAATTGAAAACATTCCCTTTAAAAACTGGAACAAGACAGGGATGCCCTCTTTCACCACTTCTATTCAACATAGTAATTGAAATGCTGGCCAGAGCAATAAGACAGACGAAAGAAATTAAAGGGATACAGATAGGTAAAGTAGAACTCAAATTATCATTATTTGCTGATGATATGATTTTATACCTAGAAGACCCAAAAATTTCTACCAGAAAACTTCTAGAACTCATAAATGAATTCAGCAAACTAGCAGGATACAAAATCAACACCCATAAATCTAAGGCATTTTTATATATCAGTGACAAGTCCTCTGAAAGGGAAATGAGGAAAACTACCCCGTTTACAATAGCATCAAAAAAAATAAAATAAAATATTCGGGAATCAACTTAACCAAAGACGTGAAAGACTTCTATAATGAAAACTACAGAACACTAAAGAAAGAAATTATGGAAGACCTTAGAAGATGGAAAGATCTACCCTGTTCTTGGATAGGCAGAACTAATATTATCAAAATGACGATACTACCAAAAGTACTATACAGATTTAATGCAATGCCAATCAAAATCCCAATGACATTCCTCATAGAAATAGAAAAAGCAGTCATGAAATTCATCTGGAAAAATAAGAGACCCAGAATAGCTAAAGCAATCCTTAGTAAGAGGAGTGAAGCAGGTGGCATCACTATACCAGACCTTAAATTATACTACAGAGCAATAGTAACAAAAACAGCATGGTATTGGCACCAAAATAGGCCAGTAGACCAATGGTACAGAATAGAGGACACAGAGACTGACACATATAATTTCAGTTATCTTATATTAGACAAAGGTGCCAAAAATGTACATTGGAGAAAAGATAGCCTCTTCAACAAATGGTGCTGGGAAAACTGGAAATCCATATGCAATAAAATGAAATTACACCTATATCTCTCACCATGCACAAAATTCAACTCAAAGTGGATCAAGGATCTAGGAATTAGACCAGAGACAATACACCTAATAGAAGAAAAAGTAAGCTCTAATCTCCAACATGTTGGATTAGGTCCCAATTTCCTTAATAAGAATCCTGTAGCACAAGAATTAATGCCAAGAATCAATAAATGGGATAGACTCAAATTACAAAGCTTCTTCTCAGCAAAAGAAACAATCAGTGAGGTGAACAGAGAGCCTACTAATTGGGAACAAATTTTTACCACATGCATGTCAGATAGAGCACTAATCTCTAGAATATATAAGGAACTCAAAAATCAAAACACCAAAAAACAAATAACCCAATCAATAAATGGGCCAAGGAACTGGACACTTCTCAGAAGAAGATATACAATCAGTCAATAAATACATGAAAAAATGCTCAACCTCTCTGGCAATTAGAGAAATGCAAATCAAAACCACTCTAAGATTTCATCTCACACCAGTCAGAATGGCAGCTATTAAGAACACAAACAACAATAAATGTTGGAGAGGATGTGGAGAAAAAGGCACACTCATACATTGTTGGTGGGACTGCAAAATGGTGCAGCCAATATGGAAAGCAGTATGGAGATACCTTGGAAAACTTGGAATGGAACCACCCTATGACCCAGCTATCCCACTCCTTGGTCTTTATCCAAAAGACCTGAAAACAGCATACTACAGGGATACACCCACATCAATGTTTATAGCAGCACAATTCACAATAGCTAAACTGTGGAACCAACCTAGATGCCCTTCAGTAGATGAATGGATAAAGAAAATGTGGTATATACACACAATGGAATATTACTCAGCAATAAGAGAGAATAAAATCATGGCATCTGCAGGAAAATGGATGGAGTTAGAGAATATAATGCCAAGTGAAGTTAGCCAATCCCAAAAAGCCAAATGCCAAATGTTTTCTCTGATATAAGGAAGCCAATTCACAGTAGGGTTGGGATGGGGAACATAGGAGGATTAGAGGAATACTAGAATGGCCAATGGGGAGGGAGGGGAAGGGAGGGGGCAAAAGGGTGAAGGAAAAAAAAAAGATGGTAGATTGAGATGGATATCATTACCCTAAATGCATATATGAAGTCACGAATGGTGTGAATATACTTTGCATACAACCAGAGATTTGTAAAAAAGTGCTCTATATATGTGTAATATGAAATGTAATGTATTCTGCTGTCATTTATAACATCTTAGAATAAAAAATACCAAAAAAAAACCTCAATTTACCTCAAAATTTTCACTGAAGACAATGTGGTAAGAATTATGTTGTGTGAATTCCAGGACTCGGGCTATAAGAGTCCTAAAAACTACTGTTTTCACTCTCTTTTGAGCCTGAGACACCATATCAAGTGGTCTGGCCAACCTACTGAATAGGCTAGATTGGAAAGAGACCCAGAGAGTCTGCTGCTGCAGTTCTAGCTGAGGCAAAAGCCAGGCAATGAAGCCATCTTGGATCATCTAGTCCTAGTCAAGATTCCAGATGACTACAGCTACATGTGCAATCCCAGGAGACTAGCAGAGGAACTGTCTACTTGAGACCAGACAAGGCATCCAAATACTGAGCAAATAAATGGTGGCTGCCTTAAAGCCCTAAGCTTGAGGTGGTTTGTTATGGAGCTCTAGAAAACTAAGTGTGAAGACGTTTGTGATCCATGCAAATAATCACCAAGAGTTACTTCAGTAGAGAAGTATCTTAATAATTAGATATACAAGATAACACAATCTGTGGATGTTAGTCATCTTTCCCTGCCACAACCCCATCGCTTACCCTTAGTTCATGAACACTATCATCATGAAGACAGGGTGAAAGTTACATATGGACTCAACATCATGGATTTCCATTTGTCAAGCCTTGTCTGACTACATCACTGCCAAGGGCCCAAAATTCAGCAAGTAACAGAGTCCATTGCTATTCCATGGCTAGAACAGCCAGGCACTTAGCACCAGTTTGCCTACACGGGACTATTTTCATCATGGAAAAATCAGTGCTTTAGTTTCAATGGAATAAACATTTACTATGGATATTGTGTTCTCTGCCCACAATGCTCGTACCAAAACTACATTTGAGGACTTGGAAAAATTCTTATTCACTGTCATGATGTTACACATAGCATTGTTTCTGAGCAGGGAACTCCTTTTATAACAAATGAAGCCTGAGTGCTTGCATATAGGAATTTACTGGTATTGCCACATTTTCTAACAACCTGAAGCAGCTAGTCTAATAAAATGTGGAATGACCACTTGAAGACTCATTTCTGGCATAAAGTGGAATATCTGTAAGGCTGGGGTAATATCTTCCAAGATGGATACATGCTCTGAGCCAGCAATTAATACACAGTACCATTTTTTTTCTATAGTCAAGATTCATGGCCCCAGAAATAAAAAATCAGAAATGGAAATGACTCCTTCAACTCTAATGATCCAGAAAGATTTTTGTTTCCTGTCCCTGCAATTCTACAATCAGCTGCTTTAGATATCTCAGTTTCCAGAGGAAGAATATTTTCATCAAGGGATACAATAGTGGTTTCATTAAGGTGGAAGCTGAGATCTCTGCATACTAGTTTGGTTCTTCATGCCAGAAAACCAACAGGAAAATAAGAGACTTCTTACCAGAGAAAAACTGGGTTTCCAAGAACAAAATAAGGGTGAGGAAAAGTTTGTCTAGGATGGAAATTTTACAGTGCATCTCTTAGTTCTCAGGTGTTCTGTGATAAATTAATGGAAAACCAAAAGAACCCAGAAGCCAGTCTTCTTTTGACACCGATCCTTCAGGTAATCTTTAAGATCACCTCACTATGCAAGGAACCATGATCACTAATTGCTGAAGGCAAAGGAAATGTTGAAGGGGTAGTAGAAGAAGAAAGTAAATAAAACTACATGACCGGTTACAGAAATAATGGTTTGTAATGGTTATTTTGATATGTGTGCGAGTCTCTTCTCTCCCATTTCCTTCTAACAGAAGCTATATTAATAATGGTTAATTATATACTCTTAGGTCTCCATATTTAAGTTACAGAATATAAAAGGAAGTGTGAGATCCAGTTGTAAGAGAAATAAACATCACCCAAAGATAGATCAAATGAAATTGTACTTTGTATATCCTTTTCCAGAGAGAAATTAGCATGTCTTCAGTTGTTCCCTAGACAAATACATCACAGTAAATAAGAGCACATTTTATTGTCGTCTTTAATTGGATGTTAGATATAGTTAAAAGAGGTATATACGAAAGCCAATTAAAAGACAGATTATATGTGGTCACTGCATTGTCAAAATGGAAACTCTATTTCCCAGAATTCTATTCATTTTAGAATCCAGGTTAAAGTTAACCTGAAGAGTAAGGTGCTTGAGATTGGGGAGATGGAAATAAAGCAGCATCCATTACTCTCTGAAAGATAGATAATATGCCAGGCAAATAAAGAGAAGCCTGGTAGCTTCTGTCTTCTAAGTCTCCCTTTCTTTTTTCCTCCCTACTACCCTACCTAAACAGCAGCAGCCCTGGGCACACTAGCAGATGCCTGACTGAGAACACACACACCCTTCACAAGTTTCCCCTCACATTCTCACTATGGTGGCAAAGAATGCTTCACTTCTCAGATATTTCCCTTCAAGATCTCACTTGTCCACCTCTACCAATGCCTCCTCAGGAAGACTGGGTAGGGACTTCTTTTCTGATTCTCTATTCCCCCTTTTAAACCTTCTCTTTTTCAGTTCCATCCATAATTACATAAGGTCTTACTATAAAAAATTCTTTTTCCATAGCAATATTGATTCTGTTTCTCAAACTTAACCCTAATATAAGGTCAAAGCACAGATAATGCCTTACTCAGTTTTGTGCAGCTATAATAGAATCCCACAAGTTGAGCAATTTATAAAAACAGAGATTGGTTTCCTTACGGATCTGAAAAATTAGAAATTCAAGATTGATGGGCCAGCATCTGGCAAGGGTCTTCTTTCTGTATTATTCCATCATGGAAGGAAAAATGGCATAGTATATCTTTTTTCTGCTTTTACTTTCAAGATTTTTTAAAAATATTAATGTCTGATACCTGTTATAAATGGCATACACTTGGCTTTCATTATTTTATTCAGTGTGAGTAATTCTCTTTCAATTGGAAGGTTTAGTCCATTTACATGTAATGTAATTAATAATATAGACGGGTTTAAATCCAATTTTACTTTTGTTTTCTATTTGTCACCTCTGTTCTTTATTACTATTCTTTCTTTCCTAGATTCATTAAGGTTAATTGAATATATGTTTAGTTTTTCATGGTGTTTCATTTTATTTCCTCTATTGACTTTTTACTTTATGCCTTCTTGAAATATTGATTTTTAGCAGCTGTTCCAAGGAAGTGCTATATAACAGAACTTTCCCTGATGACAGAAATATTCTATATCTTTGTTAAACACAATAGTCACTGGTCATATATGGTTGTGGAACCACTAAAATATGGCCAGAGCAACTGAGAACTGAATTTATTAAGTTTTAAATGAATGAAAATAGTCAGGTGTGGTTAATGGCTACCATACTAAACAAAGAAAATACAGGAATTTTCCTTGTGAATTAATATCATATCACTTTGAAAGCAAAATTATACTGCTTTGAATCATTTATTACTGCCATATTTTTTCTATATATTTAATATGAATTCCATAATGTTTTAATATTTTTGCTTTAAACAATTGCTTTTAAAGAATTTTTAAATGACAGAAAAAAATGTGTCTTTACTATCATGATTTTATAGTTTTTAATGGTATTATTTAGTATTTCCAGTTATTTTCTGTAGTAAAATGTAATGCCGTTTCCTATTGCAGATCCAATTTCCATCTTGTATTATTCCCCTTCATTTTCAAGAATATCCTTTAGAATTTCTTGTGCAGGACTGCTAGGCATGAATTCTCTTGGCTTTTGGTTCATTAGAAATGTCTTTAATTTTTTCTATGCCTTTTTTTTAAAATGTGGTCCTGAGGATGGAACCCAGTGCTTCACACGTGCTAGACAAGTGCTCCACTACTAAACCATAACCCCAGCCCAGAAATGTCTTTACTTTTTAAAAAAATGTTTACTTTTTAGTTGTAGGTGGACACAATGCCTTTATTTTATTTTTATGTGGTGCTGAGGATTGAACCCAGTGCTTCACACATGCTAGGCCAGTGCTCTACCTCTGAGCCACAACCCCAGCCCCTGCCTTTACTTTTAAAAGATATTTTTGTTGGATAAAATTCCAGTCTGATAGCCCACCCCTCAGAACATTTAAAATATCTTCTGCAGTCTTCTGGCCTCTTTTATTTCTGATGAGGTTAGATATCATTCTTATGATTATTCACTCTATATAATATATCTTTTATATCTGTATGCTTTTAAGATTATCTTTTCTTCTCAGTCTGATGTCTAATTATGACTTTCTTTGGATTTATCCAGCTTGTGGAGCTTTCTGGAACTGTAGGTTGCTACTTCTTCAAAATTTTTTCCTGATATAGTCTTCTCCCTGCAATTACACATATTCAGCCATTTAATATTGTTTCACAGATCATTGGCATACTAATTTTTTGTTTTTTCTTTTAATCATGCACTTTCTATGCTCAAGTTTGGATATTTCTATAGACGTTTCTTCAAATTCACTAATTGTTTTTCCTGTTCTGTCTGTTCTGTTCTTAATTCCATCCAACAAATTTCCCATTGCAGATATTATACTTTTCAGTTCTAGAATTTGGATTGTATACACACATACATAAATAGGTTTTCAACAAATCTCCCTTTACATTCTCCTACCTTTCTCCCCATTATCTTCAACCTTTCCTACAAACTATTAGGGATTATTTTCTATGAACATTGTAGAAACTCTGGATCTATTGTCTTCTTCTGAAGAGTGTTGACTTTTGTTCTAATAGTCCATTACCTTGAATTTTTGCAGGCTTGATTTACACTGTTAAGGTGAGATCTATTTCTGTTTTGCTATTAGTCCTAGAACTTAATCACTTAGTTCTGGAATTTAGTTTTTCTACAAACATGTGGTTTCAATGGATGGAAAGCATGAGGTTTATACCAAATCCCTCTAACTTGGCAAAATTCAGACCTTCCAACTCTGTCTCAATTGAAGTTGGAAACCTGCTGAAATCTCTGCCCAGATCTCTTGTCTTCCAGTTTGTTTTCCTTTGGGGTTTCTTGGAGTCTCACTCACTCAGGCAAAATCCATAGGTCAGCCAATAATTTAACAGCAGGTTATAGCAAATTTTAGGGTCTCCATCCCCCCTCCCCCACACCTCCTCTCCCCTAGTTTGGCCACACACACATCAATTTCCATTCACTCTACAATCCCAAACTCTGTCCTTAGTTCTACTCTCCCTCTACTGTGTAGACTGGAGAGGGTTCTCAGAATAAAAGTTGCATAAATGTAAATGTCATTCAAGGTGGGGTCCTTTCTTGAAGGTTAAGATCTTACTTTCAAATGACCTCACACAGTTTTTTTTATTATAATTGTTTGGGGAGTTTTTACGGAGAATTTTTAATTGTTGTATTTGTGGAATTTCTTTTTCCTGATATAAGTCAATATGCCAAACTAAAATTTTGCTTTTTGTTTATGGTTCACCTCCAGTCTTTCATTGTCTTACAAAAGAATCTGAACACATCTTCCATTTGCATACTTACTATCATTTATTCTCCACACAGCATAATGATTATTTTAAAACATAAAACAGATATATTGCTTTCTAGCTCCTATACCCTATGATTCACTAGAAAAGAACTTTCATGTGATACCAGCCAGTAATGATTAACATTTGCCATCCCTCCTTAGGCCTCTAAATTTGAACTACAATCTGTCATATTAGCTTTTTAAGTTCAAGAACATGTGGTTGGGCCTAATTTCCCCTCTCCCTAAATCTCTACAGAATTACTAGAATGTGCTCTGTTTTGAGCCTTTAGCAGGTCATGTGATTAAAAATACCTTACCATTTGTCTATTAAAAGCACAAGGGTAAATTAAATGAGGCAGGTATATAAAAGTACCTAGAAAAATTCAATCCAATAAACTAGTAATAATGAAAATGTGAAATGATAATAAATAAGTAAGAGTCAAATAATCAAACTTTATGCTTTCATGGGAAAACTGTCTTTATATATCCTTAGGACTAATTCACACCTCCAGTATGTTAAATGTGTTACATAACCTTCATCACTTTATATTTCCACATCAGTCACTTCCCTATAAACAATCACCTGGAGGATTTAAACACTGCATGTTCTGACCTCAGGGTGAATCGTTTATCTTACACAGCAAGTCATCCCCACCCAGTCAGAAGTACAAATCTTCTATGTTAGTTATCATTATATCGACTCACCTCTAGGTTTTTCTATACAATCCATTTCCTACCCTTCATATTCTTACAAACCCTTCCACTCTATTTTTTAAAATTCATGGCCAATCATCAACAGTGTAACTATGTTACCCTGTTTAGGAAATACTGTATCATTTTTCTGTTTTTCTAGTACCCCTCCAATTGAAAAAAAAAAAAAGTCCTAATTTATATGATACTTTAATTATCAGTAAACTCTCTTCTTCTGGATATTTCCTTTACCATAAGAGAAACCTGATGGCCCCAGAGGACATGGCTTCCCCTGTAGCCTTCTCAAATGGATGCTGCTTTTCCTCTTATTTTCCTCATGTCTCAAAACTAGAGACAAGGCATGTTTCCACAGAGATGGCCAATATCACTTCCCACCTCACAGTCTTCCCATTTCATTGAAAACCTCAACTCCCTTTGAAATACATTATCAGGCGCTATTACACCTTACCCTCCTTGTTAACATTACCTGTTGTTTTCCAGTCATCTCTGCTCATTCACTGACAAATTTAGAACCTACTTTCTACCACTACTCTTTTTATTCTTGAGAACTTCCACATCTCAAAAGTAAGCCTTCCAATTCCATACCCTCTTAATTCTCTAACATCCATAGCTCTAAACATCTATTTCTCTAAACCTCAGTATCATTTCTATGGTCATAAACTGCATATAATTATTATTAATAACTATATAAAACCTTGAAATCCCAATTTCAAACTTCCTGTTCTCTGACCCTCATCATCCAGCTTTATTTATTATAGAATACCCTTTCCAATAATTTTCTGACTTCATTAAAACATCCAATCAATGACCACATCAATATTTCACCAACCACAGTCCAGCTGTCCTTCTTCCCTCCTTATCCAACCTAAATTCCTTAGTCTAGCACCATAACAATTTACTCCCTATCAACACCCAAATCCAATTATTTACTTACTGTAAAATATGTCACTCACATGCAAACATGCACACACACAAATTAAATCACCATGGTGGCCATAACTTGAAAGGAGCAAACAACAATGTCAAATACTACTCTCCTTCAAGTAAGTTTCCCCACTTCTTCTAGATTAACTGTTTTATGTCCCCTTTCTCTCCATACATACATCTCAATATCTCTCTTTATACTTAGCTGATAACTTTGCTACTTTCTTCAGTGAAGGGAGAAAAAGCCCAAAATGATAAAGAAAGCTAGACGTAAGCAGTGGGAACATGGAAAACGAACAATTAATTCTATAGACTGAGCCTGTGTGTCAGCACTTAACATGTTCTTAAAGAAAAAACTTACACATAGTATTCCTGGTCTTTAAGATAATATCCCTGTAACAACATATTTTTCATAGGGTTGAGAACTGTTTGTCCAAGGCTCCTCCTTTGATAAGAGGAAAACAAATCACACAGATTGGAGGCTAGAGAGCTCAGTGGTTTCAAGGTCTGTTATATCAAGTTCCAGACAAAATCAGCTGCCATGAGCCAGAATGACCAAAGTCGATTTAGGTTTCTTGGCATATTTTTAAATCCTAATACAATTATAAATTTTCATTACTTTGGATTTCACTTAGACACTCACGAGTAAGACATATAAAATAGGGATTTAGAAACCTGATACAATCCAACTGCCAGTTAAGAGCTAGGTGCTCAGGCAGCACCTTCTGGAATTTTCCCCTAAAATCCCCAGTAAAAGCTGGGGCACAAAGAAGGAAGGTGTTGCTCTCCTCTCTGGGAAGACCCACTCTCTCTTGAGGATGCTTCCCCAACCTTCTTCTTTCTTTGTAATAAACTTTGCTATACTTTTACTATACCTCATATCTTGCTTGAAATCTTCTTTTGCAAAGACAAAAGAGCCAAGAACACAGCAACTTCTAATAACAAGATGAAAGTTATCTCATTTTTTTCTTCAGTGAAGTCTACCAACCTACCCAAATTGATAGTCTTAATATTGTGTCCTTTTTCTTTTTTTTATTCAAAGTTGTTGTATATATAACAGTAGAATGCATTACAATTCGTAATACACAAATAGAGCACATTTTTACATGTCACTGTTCATATACAAAGTATATTCATACTATTCATGTCTTCAAACATGCATTTAGGGTAATGATATTCATCTCATTCTACCATCCTTTTTCTCCACTTTATATCCCGTTGTCCCCTCCTTTTCCCTCCCTCCTCATTGACCATTCTAGTGTTCCTCTAATCCTCCTATGCTCCCCATCCCAACCCCACTGTGAATCAGCCTCCTTATATCAGAAAAAAAAAAAAAACATTTGGCATTTGGATTTTTGAGATTAGCTAATTTCACTTAGCATTATATTCTCCAACTTCATCCATTTACCTGTGAATGCCATTATTTTAATCTCTTTTATTGCTGAGTAATATTCCATTGTGTATATATACCACAGTTTCTTTATCCACTCATCTACTGAGGGGCATCTATGTTGGTTCCACAACCTAGCTATTGTGAATTGTGCTGCTATAAACATTGATGTGGCTGTGTCCCTATAGTATGCTGTTTTTAAGTCCTTTGGGAATAGACCCAGGATTGGGATGGCTGGGTCATAAGTTAGTTCCATTCCCAATTTTCCAAGGAATCTCCATACTGCTTTCCAGATTGGCTGCACCATTTTGCAGTCCCACCAGCAATGTATGAATGTGCCTTTTTCCCCACATCCTCTTCAACATTTATTGTTTGTGTTCTTAATAGCTGCCATTCTGATTGTAGTGAAATGAAATCTTAGAATAGTTTCGATTTGCATTTCTCTAATTGCCAGACATATTGAACATTTTTTCATGTATTTGTTGATTGATTATATATCTTCTTCTAAAAAGTGTCTGTTCAGTTCCTTGACCCATTTATTGATTGGGTTATTTGTTGTTTTGGTGTTAAGATTTTTAAGTTCTTTATATATTCTAGAGATCAGTGCTCTACATGTAGTAAAGATTAATTTCCAATTAGTAGGTTCTCTATTCACCTCACTGATTGTTTCTTTTGCTGAGTTTGAATCTATCCCATCATTAATTCTAGATTTTAATTCTTGTGCAATAGGAGTCTCATTAAGGAAGTAGGAACCTAATCTGATATGATGGAGGTTTTTTTTTTTTTTTTCTCTCTCTTCTAATAGACGCATGGTCTCTGGATTAATCCCTATGTCCTTGATCCACTTTGAGTTTTGTGCATGGTGAGAGATAGAGGTTCAGTTTCATTTTTTTGTTGCATATGGATTTCCAGTTTTCCCAGCACCATTTGTTAAAGAGGCTATCTTTTCTCCAATGTATGTTTTTGGCACCTATATCTAATATAAGATAGCTGTAATTGTGGGTGTTAGTCTCTGTGTCCTCTATGCTGTACCATTGGTCTACATGTCTATTTTGGTGCCAGTACCATGCCATTTTTGTTACTATTGCTCTGTAGTATAGTTTAAGGTCTGGTATTGTGATGCCCCCTACTTCACTCTTCTTGCTAAGGATTGTTATAGCTATTCTGGGTCTCTTATTTTTCCAGATGAATTTCATGACTGCCCCCTACTTCACTCTTCTTGCTAAGGATTGTTATAGCTATTCTGGGTCTCTTATTTTTCCAGATGAATTTCATGACTGCTTTTTCTAGTTCTATAAGGAATGTCACTGGGATTTTGATTGAAATTTCATTGAAATTGTATAATGCTTTTGGTAATATAGTCATTTTGACAATATTAATTCTGCCTATCCATGAGCAAGGAAGATCTTTCCATCTTCTAAGATCTTCCTTAATTTCCTTCTTTAGCATTCTGTAGTTTTCGTTATAGAGGTCTTTCACATCTTTCATTAAGTTGATTCCCAAGTATTTTATTTTACTTGATGCTATTGTAAATAGGGTAGTGTTCATCATTTCCCTTTCAGAGTATTTGTTGCTGATGTACATAAATGCCTTTGACTTATGGGTGTTGATTTTGTATCCTGCTACTTTGCCAAATTCATTTACTACTTCTAAAAGTTTTCTGGTGGAGTTTTTTTGGTCTCTTAGGTATAGAATCATATCATCAGCAAATAGTGCTAATTTGAGTTCTTCTTTTTCTATCTGAATCCCTTTAATTTCTTTCATCTGTCTAATTGCTCTGGCCAGAGTTTCAAGTACTATGTTAAATAACAGTGGTGAAAGGGGGCAGCCCTGTCTTGTTCCAGGTTTTAGAGGGAATGCTTTTAATTTTTCTCCATTTAAAATGATGCTAGCCTGGGGCTTCACATAGACAGTTTTTATAATGTTGAGATATGTTCCTATTATCCCTAGCTTTTCTAGTGTTTTGAACATAAAGGGCTGCTGTATTTTGTCAAATGCTTTTTCTGCATCTATTGAGATGATCATATGGTTTTTAAGTCTATTGATGTGATGTATTACATTTATTGATTTCCATATGTTGAATCAACCTTGCATCTCTGGGATAAACTCCACTTGATCGTAGTGCACTATCTTTTTGATATGTTTTTATATTCAACTTGCCAGAATTTTGTTGAGAATTTTTGCATCTATGTTCATTAAAGATATTGGCCTGAAGTTTTCTTTTTTGGCTGTGTTTTTGCCTGGCTTTGGAATCAGTGTAATATTGGCCTCATAGAATGAGTCTGGAAGAGCTCCCTCTTTTTCTATTTCCTGAAATAAATTGGAGAGTATTGGTATTAGTTCTTCTTTGAAGGTCTTGTAGCACTTGACTGTGTATTCATCTGGTCCTGGGCTTTTTTTGGTGGGTAGCTTTTTGATGGTGTCTTCTATTACCTCACTTGAAATTAATCTGTTTAAATTGTGTATAACTTCCAGATCCAGATTGGGCAATTCATATGACTCTAGAAATTTGTCAATGCCTTCAATATTTTCTATTTCATTAGAGTACTAGTTTTCAAAATAATTTCTAATTATCTTCTGTATTTCTGAGGTGTTTATTGTGATATTTCCTTTTTCATCATGGATGCTAGTAATTTGAGTTTTTTCTTTCCTTCTTTTCTTTAGCCTGGCTAAGAGTCTATCAATTTTATTTATTTTTTCAAAGCACCAACTTTTAGTTTTGTCAATTCTTTCAATTGTTTCTTTAGTCTCAATTTCATTAATTTCAGCTCTGACTTTAATTATTTCCTGTCTTCTACTGCTCTTTGCGTTGATCTGTTCTTTTTCTAGGGCTTTGAGGTGTGATCTTAAGTCATTTATTTGTTGGTTTTTTCTTCTTTTAAGGAATGAACTCCATGCAATGAGCTTTCCTCTTTATACTGCCTTCATAGTGTTCCAGAGATTTTGATATGATGTATCTGTGTTCTCATTCACCTCCCCAAATTTTTCAATCTCCTCCTTGATGTCTTTTGCAACCCCTTGTTCATTCAGTAGCATGTTGTTTAGTCTCCAGGTGTTGGAGTAACTTTTTATTTTTTATTTTATTATTGATTTATAATCTCATTACATTATGGTCTGATAGGATGCAGGGTAGTGTCTCTACATTTTTATATTTGCTAAGAGTTTCTTTGTGGCATAACATATGGTCTATTTTAGAGAAGGATCCACGTCCTGCTGAGAAGAAAGTATATTCATTCACTGAGGGATGAAATATTCTATGTATGTCCATTAAGTCTAAGTTGTTAATTAGTGAGGTCTAAAGTTTCTTTATTTAGCTTTTGTTTGGACAATCTATCCAGTGGTGAAAGAGGTGTGTTGAAGTCCCCTAGAATAATTGTGTTGTGGTCTATTTGACTGTTAGACTTGAGAAGTGTTTGATGAATGTAAGTGCTCCATTATTTGGGGCATATAAATTTCTAATTGTTATATCTTATTGATGAATGGTTCCCTTAAGCAGTAAGAAATATCTATCTTTGTCCATTTTGATTAACTTTGGCTTGAAGTCTACCTCATTTGATATGAGAATGGAAACCCCTGCTTGCTTCTGCAGCCCATGTGAGTGGTAAGATTTTTCCCAGTCTTTCACCTTCAGTCTGTTGATGTCTTTTTCTATGAGGTGAGTTTCTTGGAGACAGCATATTGTTGGATCTTTTCTTTTAATCCAGTCTGACAGTCTGTGTCTTTTGAATGGGGTGTTTAGGCCATTAACATTCAGGGTTATTATTGAGACATGATTCATATTCCCATCCATTTTTGTTTGTTTATGGTATTTAACTTGATTTGATTTCTCCTCTGCTTGGTGTTTCCTGTAGTTTAATATTTCCCTTTGCTGATTTTCATTGTTATTTTTCTTTTCTTCTTCATGAAATATTTTGCCCAGGATGTTCTGAAGTGCAGGCTTTCGAGTTGTGAATTCTTTTAACTTTTGTTTATTGTGGAAGGTTTTTATTTCATCTTCAAATCTAAAGCTTAATTTTGCTAGATATAAGATTCTTTGTTGACATCAATTTTTTTTTCAGAGCTTGATATATATTGTTCCAGGATCTTCTAGCTTTTAAGGTCTGGGTTGAAAAATCTGCACATAATCTAATTGGTTTCCCCTTATATGTAATCTGATTCCTTTGTCTCCTGGCTTTTAATATTCTCTCCCTATCCTCTCTGTTAGGCATTTTCATTATAATGTGCTTTGGTGTGGATCTGTTGTGATTTTGTACATTTGGTGTACGATAAGCCTCTTGCACTTGGTTTTCCCATTCATTCCTCATGTTTGGAAAATTTTCTGCTATTATTTCTTTGGATAAATTACTCATTCCTTTGGTTTGGAACTCTATGCCTTCCTCTATCCCAATAACTCTTAAATTTGGTCTTTTTAAGCTATCCCATATTTCTTGAATGTTCTGGTCATGATTTCTTACCATTTTCACTGTGTCAAGATTATATATTTTGTCTTCATTATCTGAGGTCCTATCTTCCATGGGGTCTAATCTGTTGGTGATGCTTTCCATTGAACATTTAATTTGGTTTATTGCTTCTTTCATTTCCAGAATTTGTTTGGTTTCTTTTTAGAACCTCTATCTCCCTATTGAAGTAATCTTTTCCTTCTTGTATTTGTTTATAAAGTTATTTGTCAAAATGATCTTTTACTACCTGTATTTGATCCTTCAAATCATTCTTGAGATCATTGAACATTTGGATTATGTACCTCCTGAACTCCTTTTCTGTCATTTCATCTGTGCTTGCCATGGAATCTACTAAAGAGGTATGTTGATTTATTTGGGACAGTTTCTTCCCTTGTTTTTTCATATTGCTTCTGTGACTTCTCTTCTAGCTCTGTGGAACCTTAACTTTTTTGTTTTTATCTTAAAGCCTTATGATGCCCCTGTAGTACAATGTTATCAGATCCCCATAAAGACACTTTACACTCTAAAAGCAGACATTTTCTATTCAGATATTCACAATTTGATCACAATGTACAGAATTGGTGAATTCAGATATTGTCTCCAATATACTCTGTAGGTTGGTAAAGGGGTTTATATAATTTTTAATATTGGACACAGAGGTGATATGCTTAGGAGGAAGGAGGTGAGGATACTGAATTGTTATTTCTTAGGAAGTCTGGAAGAGAAATCTATGGATGTAGTTTAATATCAGCAGAAGAGAGGGGAAATGAATTGAAGTGAACAAGTTAGTGGGAAGACCAATGTATATATAAACCAAACTTATTTATATACTAAGAGAAATAAAAAATGTCAGAGTAGTAGAAATTAGTGAAAAAGAGAAGAAAAAGAAAGTGAGTCAAAAATAGAGAAGAAACTATATATATAACACAGTTTTGATGTATTATTCAGTTGCCCCAGTTCTCAAAATACTAATTCATGTATAAAACTTGCTTTCACCTATGTTGAGGGGGGGGCATAAATAGGGAGAGGAAAGATGAGGGAAGAAAGAAAAAAAATAATAAAATAAAAAGAAGGGGAGGGGAAACAAGACTAACCAAACAAAACAATAAAGAATAAATGAGAGAAAAACATGCATGTGCTCATGTGCACACACGCACACACACAGTTAATAAAAGAAACACAAAGACAAACCCACAAATAAATCACAGCCAAGAAATCTTGAGGGAAGATTTTCTGGTTCCCTTCACATCCAGTAGATGAGGATGTGTGATGTCGGTTTTCTGGATTTTCTCACCACCCTCCAGATGTTGGAGTTAAACAAGTAGTCACAGAACCTGCCTTGGTTGTTGCTAAGGAGTTGGGGGTAGAGTTAAAGTGTGCATACGTGGTTAGCCGGAGTTTGGTGCTGGAAGTTGGGCCACTGGTGAATGGCACTGAAAGATGATCTAATAAGTAGGCATCTACATTCCACATCACTCTACAGTTGCAGAGTTATGGGGCCGGTATGCTGGATTCAGATACAAGTTTCCCCACTATTTGTGGCTTATATAGATGTAGGTTACCTTCAGATCCTGCATAAATTCCTCGGATGTATGCAGGGTTCCACACGCAGGTGATTCCCCCTTTTTCTTTCTCTGTCTGCTGCAGCCACTTTCAAAAATGATGGTGATCGGTCCCCCTGGGCATAATCAATATTGTGTCCTTTATAAAGAAAATCGTCTCCTTTGATCTCTTTGAACTACTATTTCTCTGAAACGCCTTTCCTAACTACTGTGACTAATTCTCATCACATTGTACTACAGAATATTTTTGTGTCAGTTATGAATACTTGAAATTATTTTATGATGGTCAAACTCCAATCACCAGAATTTCAACTTGTTGGACATAGTAATTCTGTCTTCTACATCAGTTTATTCTCTAGTACTTAAAATAGTACCTCACATACAGTAAATGCTAAATAAAAATATCTATTGAATAAATGGATGGTTTATCGAACTGATTACTAAGAACTAGTAATTAAGTAAATCAAGATCTATTTACTAGGAGACACAAAAGAATTTACAGAAAGGGCTCATATATACTGAAGTCTGATTTTTATAAAGATATTCAAGTCTATTTCACTAGTAACATCATGTTCATTATCCAAAATAATGGTAGATGCAGGAGGATATATGTAATACCCAAGAGACTCTGTTTTTGCTTCTAAATACTAGAAATGATTCATACATTTAATATTAAATATTTATAATATTTAGTAATGGGATTATTGAGAATTATCAGCAAACTAAAACAAAGTAATCA
This sequence comes from Tamias sibiricus, assembly GCA_025594165.1. Taxonomy (NCBI): domain Eukaryota; kingdom Metazoa; phylum Chordata; class Mammalia; order Rodentia; family Sciuridae; genus Tamias; species Tamias sibiricus. The sequence continues at coordinate 48,321,561 of CM046662.1, forward strand.
TATTTTTAAAAAATTATTCAAGTAACTTTTGTTACCAGCAAAAAATAATAAAGGCATTATCCCAAATAACTTTATTATTAGCAATGCAACTATTTCTTTTAAGATTAAAATGAAGTTTGGCATTATATTAATAATTTATTGAATATTGGATATTACAAATCGGAAATGCTTAGTTCTAACTAAAAACTATTATTCTACTCTATCAGTGAAGGTTTTAATAAACTAGACTAAATTAAAGACCAGTACCCATAAAAGAAATGAAATCAATTAGTATAAGTGAAAAACCAAAACCTGACATTATAATTCACTTTAATTACTATTGCAACTTATAAAATAAATACTTTATAAATTAAAGAAATAGCCACCTTTTAATATATTTTACTTTGTACCTGTCTATTTTTACCATATTTACTAAATGGAATATTTTTATAGACTATATATATTTTGAGTGAAAGTCTAGGGTGTCATTGTTTGCCACATAGAATTTGAATTTGCAAATCCTAAGAGTTACTAAAAAACTAAGTATTAAAATAAGATTTCAAAACATTGGTTTTGTTTTTATAATCTTTAATAACTACATGTTTTAGTCAGCTTTTTCACTGCTATAAATAAAAGATCTGAATAGAATAATTTTAGAGGAGGAAAATTTATTTGAGAGTTCATGGTTTCAGAGGTGTCAGTCCACAGACAGATAGCTCCATTCCTTGGGGCTTGAGGTGAGGCTAAACATCATGGCAGATCAGTTACCACTCAGTTAATCCCATCAGGGGGGATTAATTAATTGATTGGGTTAAGACTCTGATAACCCAATCATTTCTTCTCTAAATCTTGCATTGTCTCACACGTGGGCTTTTGGGGGACACCTCATATCCAAACCATAATATTACAGAAACTGAAAAACAGGACATTATATTTTAGACACCAAATTGAGATTTTTAATACACATTTTAAAATGTTTCATTATTTTACTAAAGAAGCAATTTTAGAAGTAAAACTTTTAATAAACAAAAATAGTAAACAAATATGCTTATAAAATTTGATGACCATATTGGAAATCACTATCATTTTTCATATCGACTCATGTTTCCCATAAAATGACATTACAAACACACACACACACACACACACACACACACAAAATGTAAGAGGTTTAAATAATATATTTGAAGGTAAAATGGGTAAATGCTATTAGCATGCAAAATCGATGAAAAATATACCTGTGAAGAAAATAATCCTCAGGCACATGTACTTTTAAAAAATGTTTTAATTCCTTAATATACTTCTAAAAAAGAAAAACAGTAAGTTATACAGTATAACTTATTCAAAATGTTATCAAAGGATAGTCTTATCAAAGGGTATTACTGCATTTTTTTTAAAAAATTAAAAAATTTCTTTTAAAAATAATTCTATGTTGTTAGTTTAAGTGAATAACTGTTAAAAACTGAAAAACTAACAAACAATTATTTTTTTCTCTAATATGCTTTTTTAAAACAGTAAGGAAGGTGCTATGGTTTGAATATTTGTGTACCCTCAAAATTTATAGGCTGAAACTCTAACCCCAAGGATAATGGTATTAGGAATAGGACCTTTCAGAGATGATTTGGTAATGAGAGCAGAGCCTTCATGATTAGTATTAATGTAAAAGAGACTCTAAAGTGTGAGCTCACCCCCACCACCAGGTGAGGATGCAGCAGAAAGCACCATCTCTGAACCAGAAAGTGAGACCTCTCCAGACACTGAATCTGCTGGCATGTTGATCTTGTACTTCTTAGGCTTCAAAACTGTGAGAAAGAAACTCTCGCAATTTATAAACTACTCAGTTTGATACTCTATTATAGCAGAATGGACTAAGACAGGAGTGAAATAATCAGTATGGTATAAAAAGTCATGGAGTACTCCATGATTGCTGCACAAATTTTAAGTACAAAGTCATAATCTATTCAGACCGCCACAGAAACTTTAGCAAAGAAAAATACTTATTCAAGATACATGAATAATTTATAAAAACAAAAAGACCTAACATATATAATAAGTTTAGTAGGAAAAGAAAGGAAACAATGGGGGTGATGAGAGAGAAAGAAGGAAAGAGGATTCTGGGAAAGAGAAACAAAGTATGAAGCAAAACGAGGGAGAATATGCTTTAAACCAATCCTGGAAATCCAAATTTAGATTGGATGGATTAAGAAATTTTCATTCTTTTTTAAAAAGCCTACTTATAGGACACAATTAAATGCAAAGTCTTATTAAAACATAGTATTTATAAAAATATCCATTCATACCTGTTTTAAAGGAATAATCTGCATGATAAACTACAGTTATATGAAAGTTTTTAATTTACTGGGCTGGGAATCTAGCTTAGTGGTTGAGCACTTGCCCAGCATGTAGAATGCCCTGGGTTCAATTCCCAGAACAAATTAAAAAGGGGGGTGAAAAAAAAAAGAAACTTTTGAGTTTACTAATCTGATCTAATCTTCTACTGTAACATCAATAAAATTTACTTCTATGCAAATAACAAATGCATCCAAGGGTCAAAATTTTCCCCCCCTGAAAGACAGCAAATTTGATAAAGAAACAGGAAGTTACATAGCAGTACTTTTCTACATAATTAACAAACAATAGTAGTGAGGAGTGTGTTTCTTCCAAAATGTTCAAAACAAAACCTAAAATATGAGTTGTCTTGGCTAAGGAAAGCTGTGTTTGGAGTCTTAAAGCTTTTTTAGGAGGAGAATTTTTCCTAATGTAACTATGATAGTCCATATACAGTTGATCACAACTCCAGATATAGAAAGTTGCCACATACTGAGATTTACTTTGTATACTCTTGTTTTCAACCCTTTTATGTGTGAGAACCTTTTAAAGTAACATCCCTCAGTACACAGTGATTTTAAACCTATCATAAATGGGTTAAGAGCATAGTCATCTTGTGCATGAGGAAATACTATTCTCCGAGTTAACATGATTCAAATAACAACTCACAAAACAACCTATACTATATCACAGTGCAGTTAGAGTGTACATGTAAAACCAGCTATCAGCAACAAATCCAAAAACATGAAACTAGTCTGGGAAATTCAAGTAAATCATAAAGCATCTGAATTCAAAGGCCAACTAATACAACAAAAAATTAACAATTTTTAAAAGCCAAGTTAAATTTGTACCTAAAATATGCACATAATTCTACATACTTTGAGAACTTTTAGTAACTAAAAACAATAAAATTAGCTGGGTGCAATGGCACACACCTGTAATCCCAGTGTCTTGGGAGGCTTAGGCAGGAGGATCACAAGTTCAAAGCCAGCCTCAGCAACTTAGTGAGGCCCTAAGCAACTCAATGAGATCCTGTCTCTAAATAAAATAGAAAATAGGGCTGGGATGTGGCTCAGTGGCCAAGTACTCCTGAGTTCAATCCCTGGTACCAAAAAAATAAAATAAAGTAAAATTAAATTAAATTAAAAACTTATTTAAAACTGCTTCTTAAGAACAGGTGACTAAGAGAACTGTATGCCAAAGAAGATTAAATGGAATCACCTTATTAATAGATTAAATGGAATTACCATGTTAACATGTCAGTAAAAATAATTTTTAAAAATGATTAAAATCAATTAAAGATACTATACTTGTGCATGATGAATAAGTAAATAAATAATAAAAAAAATCAATTAAGAAATCAGTAAATAATTTGGAAAACTACATAAACTTCCTAAAAAAAAATTTTTTACACATTTCCCAAAACAGTGAATTTTATGCTTTACAAGTGCTCAAAAAATACTCTCAAATGCATTTAAAAGATAAAAGTGTATTTTTAAAAGTCAACATAAATTGAATTTTTGAAAATATAAATGGTGTCATATGTAGGAGTTTTTTTTTTTTTTAATCAGTAATAACAGTAATGGAAATTTGTTGTTTAATTTTAACATAATTTACTGCAAGATGATTGTTAAGAAACAATTACACATTATTATTTCTTCTATAATACCAAATAATGTTAATTAGGTATTAATGTTAATACCTAATTTAAATTAGGTATTTTAGATAAATGAGCTAATCTGTTGTTAAATCCAAAAATAAGCCAACAATGAAAAACAGGACTCTAACTTTTATTTGTTGTTTCAAAGTATTTTCTGCATAGTTTCCCTAAACATTATAGCTTTTAGTAAGAGTCTAATCTAGGTCAACGATAAGCAAATAAATGAGCATGAAAGTTATATATACTAATTTTATGACATACACTCATTTTGTGCACACACACATATCTTTATCAAGCTTTCCTTAAATTGTATGTTTACTTTTTCTTCCAACTTAACCCAGGATTAAAGGAAACTCTAGAAGTCATAAATAGAGACCAAAACAAAGTCCTTTGTTTTTGCTAAAACGTCAATCTAACTGTAGTAGATTTAAGTTGGATATAAATAAACATTGTATACAATTCTCTTATGCTATTCAAAAATCTCATAAAATATTTCCCTGGGGGGCGGGGGGCGATCTGATATCTCAAATCAAAAGTTTCACTCATTAAAACAGATTTAAATAGCCCTACTTACAGATATGTGTTCTTAAAATAATGGTTGTGTAATATTCTACACTTCAGTTATTTCCATATGGAAACTTAACAAAATCTAGTTTACCAGTTAGTCAATAACCTGTTCAATGAATACTAAAAAATCAAAATTTATCCAGAATAACAAATGAGAATATCGGCTATTTCAAAATAACATGCATCTCTTTAAAAATTCAGGCAATTTTCAGAATACTTAAATCACATTGGCTGAGTTGAGGTTTAGCTCCTACAGAATAAAGTTTTCTTACTGTTTTGTACTTTTTTATGAAATAAAAATTTGATCTAAACTACTTATCATTACTTTCTTTTGCTATGTAGAGGATGCATTCCATTATTGGCCTACACCTCGTTACCCAGAAATATTAATGGAACAATACTGTTTCAATTAGGCACAATTTCCTTCTACTTTATAAATGAGGACTTCTAAGCCTAGCTCTATAACTAATCATACTTTAAATTATGGATTTGAAAAATGTAGTAGAGGCACATCTTTTTAAACAAATACCGTATGAAATTTTGCTTTTCAGAGTCAGTGAAATTTTTGTTTTATGTTATTTTTATGGCTATTTGCTTTACTTCCTTCTTTCCAACAAGATTAGTAGCAATCTTCATTCTTTAGAGTCAGAAACACATAGGCCTAAACTACATGAAAACATAACATGGTATTGACAGTTAAAGACAGGTAATCTAGCACCATAAGAACAATTTGTACTAAATTTTAACACTATTCATTAAGAGTTCCATTTTCCTGAGTTTGCGTTTGTTCCTTGGCATTGGCTTGGGATATAATCCATTTTTCAGAAGATATTCCTTGCTGAGGCGAATTTGAGCACCATGCTGAAGCTGGAAAGAGCATAAAGCTTGAAGAGGACGAAGCAAAGTCTGTTAAGGAAAAAAAAAAGACTGAAAATTTATCTGTGACAAATCATGATACCCTACATTTTTCCTTCAAAAACATAGGGAATATTGCCTATATTTCTATATAGAAAATAAAGTCTAAACTAAGTTTTACACTGTATTCAAGCATGATAAAAATTATTGCTCTAATACTAATTTAATCTGTAACAAGCAGACTAAAAGAAACTAAATTTTAGATACAAAGATAAGTACATTGAATTAATTAGCTCAGTTTCAATAATAAAGAAATGCAAACTACTGACAATGACAATTAAAGGGTTACAGCAGTAGGTTAAGTGGTTCACTTTTCTCTCACACTTGTCTATGGACCACATACAAGTTAGAATGATTTCATATGCATTAAAGCCCAGGTTCCTAACTACATGTGTATCTGTCTAAATAACCCTATAGGGCCAAGCATGTAATATAAACACATAAACTAGGTGGAGTTACAAACTAACAGAGAAGGAGGGGGTTGTAATATAACTATAGTACACACTCAACTTAAAGTTACTTAAATTTAAAAAGAAATTTAAAAGACACTATGTCAGTGTTTTAAATACATTTTGGGTCAGATTATTTTCTTGGTATTGAAACTCCTGCTTTAAACCTTTTAAATAATAATAGCAAACATTTTTTGATTGAATAGATCAGGAAAGGAACATAAAGAAAAACTCATAACAAAATTTCACAATATCTATGTGAAAATTTATTCCCCCACGTAAACAACATAAGTGGTAGAAAAGGATGTGAATTTACAACAAACTGTTACAAATTGTGGTAGTCACTGGAAGTCACTTCTCCATATCCATTATGGTTATCCATATTTAAGAAATTAAAATTTTAGTAAGGCAGCAAAGTGTCCAGCTAGTAATTGAGTAATGATAGAGACTACCCTACCCATGGAGAGGCTTAAAAAAAAATTCCTGGGTGGGACTTCCAGAGGTACTCTTTAAAAGAATAGGTTTAGCACACATAAGATTTTTGCCCTTTCTTTCTGCTTAGAATATGACTATTAGAAGAACAACAACCATCATGTGACCACTAGGCAATAAATATGAAGATTAAAGTCAAATAGATAAGATAATGGAGAGAAAGAAGAAATCTGGGTCTCTGGTGTCCTTTTCTAGGCACATTTCCAACCCAGAACCACTCACCTCAGAACATCTAATTTACAGGAGAAAAATAAACCCCCATTGAATTTATTTTATTTTTATTTGTTCTTTTTAGATATACATTGACAGTACAGTGTATTTTGATGTTATACATACACAGAGTATAAATTTTGCAATTAGGATCCCATTCTTGTGGTTGTACATAAGGTGGAGTTATAGAGGTCGTGTATTCATATATGAACATAGGAAAATTATGTCCAATTCATTTTACTATCTTTCCTATTCCCATCATCCCTCCGTTACCTTCATTCCCCTTTGTCTAATATAATGACCTTTTATTCTTCCCTCGTCCCCTCTTATTGTGTATTACCATCCACACATCAGAGAGAACATTCAGCCTTTGGTTTTAGGGATTAGCTTATTTCACTTAACATAATAATCTCCAGTTCCATCCATTTACTGATAAATGCCAAAATTTATTCTTCTTTCTTATGTTATATACAAGTAATATTCCATTGTGTATATATATACCACATTTTCTTTATCCATTCACTTGTTGAAGGGCACCTATGCTGGTTCCACAGCTTTGCTATTGTGAATTGAACTGCTACAAATATTTATGTGGCTGCATCACTGGGGTATACTGATTTTAAATCCTTTGGGCATATACCAAGAAGTGGGATAACTGGGTCAAATGGTGGTTCCATTCCCAGTTTTCTGAGGAACCTCCATACTGCTTCCCAGAGTGGCTGCACCAATTTGCATTCCCACCAGCAACATATGAATGGACTTTTCCCCAACATTTATTGTTACTTGTATTCTTGATAACTGCCATTCTGACTAGAGAGGGAGAAAATCTCAGTGTAGTTTTAATTTGAATTTCTCTAATTGCTAGAGATGTTGAACATTTTTTTCATTTCATATGTTTGCTGACCATTCATATTTCTTCTATTAAGTATCTGTTCAGTTCCTTTGCCCATTTATCTGTTTGTGTGTTAGGTTTTTTAAATCCTGGAGATTAATGCTCTATCTGAGGTGATGGTGGTAAAGATTTTCTCCCATTCTGTAGGCTCTCTCTTCATGTTATTGTTTCCTTAGCTATGAAGAAGCTATTTAGTTTGATAGTATCCTATTTATTGATTCTTGATATTATTTCTTGCACTTTAGGAATCTTGTTGAAGAAGTCAGTTCCTAAGCTGACATGATAGAGAATTGGACCTGCATTTTCTTCTAGTAGGTGCAGGGTCTCTGGTCTAATGTCTAGGTCCTTGATCCACTTTGAGTTGATTTTTGTGCAGGGTGAGAGATAGTGGTCTAATTTCATCTTGTTACATATGGATTTCCAGTTTTCCCAGCACCATTTGTTGAAGAGGCTATCTTTTCTCCAATGTGGTTTATGGTGTCTTTGTCTAGTATGTGGGTTTATCTCTGTGTCTTTTATTCCACTGGTCTTCATGTCTGTTTTGGTGCCAATACCATGCCATTTTTGTTACTATAGCTCTGTAGTATAGTTTAAGGTCTGGTATTGTGATACCTGACGTATCACTTTTCTTGCTGAGCATTGCTTTGGCCATTCTGGGCCTCTAATGTTTCCAAATGAATTTCATGACTTGATTTTTCTATTTCTATGAAGAACGTCATCAGAACCTTAATAGGAATTGCATTAAATCTGTGTAGAGCTTTTGGTAGTATGGACATGTTGACAATATTAATTCTGCCCATGAAAGAAAATGGAAGATCTTTCCATATTCTAAAGTCTTCTTCAATTTCTCTCTTTAGAGTTCTGTAATTTTCTTGTAGATGTCTTTTACCTATTTTGTTCAATTGATTCCCAAATATTTTAATTTTTTGAGGCTATTATGAATGGGATAGTTTTCCTAATTTCTCTTTGAGTTGATTCATCACTGATGTATAGGAATGCAATTGATTTATAGGTGTTAATTTTATATCCTGTTACTTTGCTGAATTCATTTATGAGTTCTAGAAGTTTTCTAATAGAAGTTTTTGGGTCTTCTAAATATATAATCATGTCACTGGCAAATAGTGATAGTTTGAGCTCTTGTTTTCCTATTTGTATCCCTTTAATTTCTTTCTTGTAATTGCTCTGGTTGGAGTTTCAAGGACTATGTTGAATAGAAGTGATGAAAGAAGGCATCCCTGTCTTGTTCCAGCTTTTAGCAGGAATGTTTTCAATTTTTATCCATTCAGAATGATGCTGTCCTTGGGTTTAACATATATAACTTTAAAAATGTTGAGGTATGTTTAAACTATCACTAGTTTTTCTAGTGTTTTGCACATGAATGATGCTGTATTTTGTCAAATGCTTTATCTGCATCTTTCGAGATAATTATGTGATTCTTGTCCTTAAGTCTATTGATGTGATGAATTACATTTATTGATTTCTGTATGTTGAACCAACCTTGCATCCCTGGGATGAACTCCACTTGATCATGGTGCACTGTTTTTAATATGTTTTTGTATGCAACTTGCCAATATTTTATTAATAATTTTGCATCCTTGTTCATCAGGAATATTGGTCTGAAGTTTCTCTCCTTGATGTGTCTTTGTCCAGTTTTGGTATCTAGTTCATTGAATGAGTCTGGAAGGGCTCCCCCTTTTCTTTTTCTTGGAATAATTTGAGGAGGATTGGTGTTAGTTCTTTGAAGGTCTTTTAGAATCCATCCAATCCTGGGATTTTCTTTATTGGTAGGCTTTTGATGGCATCTTCCATTTCATTCTTGAAATTGATCTGTTTAAATTTTCTATGTCCTCCCAATTCAATTTGGGTAGGTCCTATGTCTCTAGATATTTGTTTATGTCTTCAAGATTTTCTATTCTATTGGAGTATAAATTTTCAAAATAGTTTCTCATTATTGTCTGTATTTCAGTAGTGTCCATTGTCATATTTCCTTTTTCATCACTAATTTTTGTAATTTTAAAAATTTTTTTTAGTTATACATGAACAAGATATCTTTACTTTGTTTATTTTTTTATGTGGTACTGAGAATTGAACTCAGTGCCTCACATATGCGAGGCAAGCGCTCTGCCACTGAGCCACACCCCAGCCCCAAATTTTTGTAATTTGACTTCTCTCTCTTTCTCTTTGTTAGCGAGGCTAAGGGTTTATCAATTTTATTTATTTTTTCAAAGAACCAAGTTTTTGTCTCGTTGACCTTTTGAATTGTTTGTTTCAATTTCATTCATTTAGGCTCTGATTTTAATTATTTTCTATCTTCTACTGCTTTTGATGTTGATTTTCTTTTTTTTCTAGGGTTTTGAGATGTAATGTTAGGTTATTTGGTGACTTTCTATTTTTTTTAATGAATGAGCTCAATGCAATAAATTTTCCTCTCAGAACTGCCTTCATAGTGTTCCAGAGATTTTCAAAAGTTGTGTTGCAATAATCATTTACCTCAGTATTTTTTAAATTCATCTCTGATTTCTTCTGCTATCCATTGGTCATTTAATAGTCTATTATTTAGTCTCCAGGAGTTAGAGTAGCTTCTATTTTGTATTTTATCATTGATTTCTAATTTCTGATATCTTGCATTCTATCAGATTATAACATGATCTGATATTATCTCTATTTTTTTATATTTGCTAAGAGTTGCTTTGTGGCCTAATATATGGTCTACTTTAGAGAAGGATCTGGGTGCTGCTGAGAAAAAAAATGTATTCAGTCATTCATAGATGAAATATTCTATATATGTCTGTTAAGTCTAAATTATTACTTGTACTTTTTAGTTCTACAGTTACTTTATTTAGTTTTTGTTTGATGAGAGAGGCATGCTAAAGTCACCCAGTATTATTGTGTTGTGGTTTATTTGATTCTTAAAATTGAGTAGCATTTGTTTGATATATGTAGATCTTCCATTGTTTGGGGCATATATATTTATAATTGTTATGTCTTGTTGATGTAAAATTCCCTTAAGCAATATGAAACACCACCGAATTTAACTGCTGCAATAAAGACTCTGTTTACATGCAGTCAAACATAATTCCTAATCAATATACACCAATGAGAAGAACAATTAATATTTTGCAAAAGCTTTGCAAAATATAATAGTCGAAAGTCCCTCAGGTATATATTTTTAAAAACAAAACAGGAGAGGAAATGGGGAACTATATATTGCTTTACAGAGTGAACACAGTGGACAGACTAAATTGTGAAATATCATACAATACCTAGGAAACACAACTGGAACTACATATAGATTGAGAAAACTGAAGATTCTATTGGTATTTTTAGACATTTATTACATTCTTCATGTATAGGAGAATACTAATGTTCTTTTGGTCAAGAGCCTGGAACTTTTCCATCTTAAATATAAGATTCCATTTACTGAGGTAATTAAGGGAATGAATTTTGGAGCTAGATCTAGACTAGGTCCCCCTCTTTCTAGGTAATAGTCACCTGGGTTACTAACAAATATGCAAGTCTTCCTTACTGGTAAATGATCAGATTGCATTATCACCTTTTGGAAGTTAGGCATGGCCTAGTGAAATGTGAACAAAAGTAATGAGTGTCATCTCTGGGCAGAAGTGTTAAAAGTGGTATAGGATTCACCACCTTTCTTGCATCCTCCTTGACAAAAATGGTATGATGCATCTAAATATTTTCTCCTCCATCAATCCACATTCCCCACTGACTGCAATGAGCAAAGGTCCTATAGGCAACACCACTGGACAAAACAGCATCAAAGACGCTGTTGTCAAGTGATGCCATTTTAAGTTACTGCAATCTAACCTAGACTATCTTGACTGATCACTATCACTTACTAGGTATGTATTTTAAGTTACATAACCTCTGTCTCATTTGTTTCATCTCTGAAATGAAAAAAAAATTCACAAGCCTTTATCATAGTACTGAGATGATACAATCAAAGGTGTTGAGCATACTGTGATAATAAATGATGACATTTTTATATAAATAAAGATTATCATATCTGAGGCAATATGAAAGTATGAGAGACTGACTGATTTAGAGGAACAAAGGAAATTCTCCACTTAAAAATAAGTTAATTTCTAAATGCTTATTTGGGGAAACTAGTGCTTTATAAATCTTTTTGCCTATATATGCAGAAACTATTTTTAAGGGACCATTACCATTAGCTTCAAAGCTTTTTTCACATTTCTTTTTGAAAGTTCAGAAGGTAAAAATTCATAAGTAAAAGAAATCCTGCAATGAAAAAAAAATTTGCCAAGCACAATCCCCCAAGCCTAGGTAAATAATATAGTAGATGAATAAAATCCACCAAATTTTAGTTTTAAATTTCTTTTATCAACCTACAGGTAAGATTCAGAGGGGCAAGAAAGGGAAAAAGGTTTAACTCCTGACTGCCTATGTTGACAACTGTGGCAATTAACAAACATTATGTCACTCAGTTCTCAAAATACTGTGATGTGAACATACACATAAACACACACAAAAGCACAAAGATTAAGTGAACTGCTCATTGGCAAGAAGTGGTAATAATAAGTGATGAAATTTTAAATCAAACCTACTTTAAAGCCCATGTCAAGCTACATTTAGAAGCTATGTTTTCAAGTCATGCTATTTCTACACTGCTTGAAGACTGCTCTAGAATAAAGGAAGAAGATGAATCGAAAGAATAACAAAGCTATTCCATGCTGAGTTCTTTATTTTGAGGGGTCCTATGTCTACAGAATAAAACCATGACAATTATTACTCTTTCCCATCATTTTAAGATTTTATTAAAATGTCCCTAATTAAAAGTTATTAAGCAAAAATGTATTTCATAGCTTTCCTCTCCAGGAAGGAAGAAAAACACCTGTGTTCAGAGCAGACTATAATTTTGTCTGCACCTATATTCAGAACAGACATGCTAATTTTTTACTGAAATTAATTTGAAAAGCTAGACTTACAGTTCCTTCCCCTAATGAAGTAGCTTTTACTATAAATCAGGGGTCAATTTTTGCCATCTGTAATAATAAGTAACTTGAAATCTTTTATTGTACATCTCTTCTGCTCATGCTGCCACCAATCATCTTATCAACCCCTACAAAATCACAGGTGATTGCCAAACCTTGTTTTTCTACTCCTTGCCATATAGTACAATTACTCTTGGAGACCAAAGTAAGCAAAATGAGGGCTCCGGAACCTTGATATTACTTTGGGATTTTAGGTTAAATTTAATCCACAGACAGTAACAAAAGCGGAAGAGATCAAAAAATTTATCAACTTTTGTATCTTAAACTTTTCTTGTTCTTAGGAACTATACTTAGAACATAAGATATTTTCCAAGTGTCAAGTTGCATGATAAAGATTTTTTTTTCTTTCTTTTAGGATATCATATCACAAAGCACATCTAACTTAGCAAGAGTCAAAGTCAGCTTTTGGCTTATGTCATCAATGAATGCTTTTAATAACATCAAGCAGTAAAATAGGTAAAAAGAAAAAGAAACCCTAAAATAATATCAAGAAAGTTGTTCTAAATATAGAATAACAATTTTTGATAAAGTTCCTTCTCAATTTTCAAACAATTCAATGTTGATCAGAATTGAGAATATTTGTAAAATAGAATGTGATACATCCTTGGCTAAAGACTTTGTTGCTATGATGGTAGATTAATTAATACCAGATATTATACCTATAAAATTGGGAATGGGAATAGCAGCAGCAGCATTAGTAACAATAATAAAACCCCTATTCCTAACCCTAACCTTGCTTTAACTATATCTACTATTACTATAAATACTATCATTACCAACAGAGAAATTTCCATTTAGGAGTGTAGTAAAGATCCAATTCCAACTGTGGGAAAAGGAGAAGAAAGTTCATAGAAGGCTGTCTCTAGATTCAAAAGAAGGAGAGGGAAAATCAAGTTTTAAGTCTATATTCCAAGAATATTATATTTCTCTAAAGATTTGAACTTTTAACAAGACTTTGGTTTGATATCTGAGCCTAGAATTTTACATGGACAAAAAGGGAAACACAGACATTGTATTGTAAATACAGACAGAAAGCAACTTTAAAAAATAGTACTAGGTTACGTCTTTCTATTAAGATATCTAAAAAGTGTGTGTTGGTTTTGTTCTTGTTATTTGTTTTTGTTTTTCTCAAGTATACAAAGTACAAAAATGTGATGTTAAATAAATGAAAGAGAAAAGCAAGTACAAGGGAATATAAAGTGCTATGTTGATGGTTTGGTTCATGGAAGTAGGCAATAAAGTTAAAGAAAAGGGAGAAAAGTCTGAGAACACTCCCTAGTCATTGTCCTTGGGGAATTTTTTTCTCAAAGGAAAGTAAAATTGCCTAGACCCAAACAAAGACTATTCCCACATATACACAACCCAAAAAAAGCCCACTAATAAAAGCCTGCTTCTTTCAAAGGAAGGAAAGTCTTCAATTTTTGACATTTTTTACAGCTTAGGATCAGTTAGAGGAAAAGGCAATTCAATACATACTTCTGGCACTCTTTAACACTTCTTGCTCTTGAAACACTTTGGTTCTCTTTTGTTCTAGGATTAATATCTTGGTAACTAATCTACTTACTTTGAACCAAGCTTTTATCCATTATTGAAATTTCCTTCATAACTGAGTCAAATCTTATAATAGTAACTATAGTGTATAAAGAGAGAGAAAGAGTACCTTAGCATGCCTGTGTTATGGTGTGTGTGTATGTGTGTGTGAGCGTGTGTGTGTGTGTGTGTGTGTGTGTGTGTGTGTGTGTGTGTGGTGTATCAAGGGGAGTTATAAACATTATCCTCTGGCTTTTCTTCTTCAGTTGTAGTTATCAAGATATTTCAATTATTAAAAACCCTAATACTTAAGTTTTACTTACATATATTTTTCTTTTGCTATAAATACAAAGTTTCTTACATGTTCCAAAATGCTGAGATGTTAATAAGCTCATCGAAACATTACTCTTTACTGATGATTATAAATTATATATGCAATCTCAAATTTTCATGGAAATTAAACAGAATGATGATTATAGGTTATATCATTTTCATATTCTGTACGTTTTTCTCTTTTTTAAAATAAGTATCATTTTTAAACTTGAAGCAAGTATAATAAGATAGAGGATGTTACCATATCTCTTCAAATAAAGGCACTAATGCAAAAAATAATGATGTTACTATAGAATGTTCTTTTAATTAAAAAAGGTGAATACAAGAGAATATAAACTACTAAGAAAAAAGAAATAGAACATACTAAAAGAAAAATCTAGCTAAAAAAGCTATTTAATGTTATGCTACGTAAATGCAAGTTAGCGTATTACAAATGTTGTTTGCACAGTTAAGTATGAATATTTAAATAATACAATCTGGAATGCAATACTAACACAGAAAAAACACCAGAGGGGGAAAGAGGGTTATAAAAGTACATAAATTCCTATCACAGATACATTCTACTTGTCATTGGAGTTATAAATTTAACAAAATAAACATCTAAGTTTTCTAAATAAAATATAACTGAACTCGACTTTCAAAAACTATGACTTTTCACACACCTCCTGTATGTGATTATTCTTCTCCAAGATGGAAAGAGCAACAGCAGCACACTCCAGTGTAGAAAGGCATCTGTTGGTTGGCTGCATCCGAATGACATACTGACTGGAAATGCTAGATTTTAACTGCACCTAAAACCAAAAATAAATAAATAAATAAACAAACAAAATAAAATTTTGGTCTTAAAATTTAAAACTTTAATGTTTGTGTTTTAAATATTAATTACTTTTTATCTAAAATTGCTAGCAGCTTAGAAATAACTGAATGTATCAATACTTTCATATATAATATCCTTTTCTTCTTGTCACTGTTAAATAGTAGAAGGAAGATGATGGTTATACTTTTATCTGATGAAGATGATACATCCAAAATATATACAAAGTCCTACATATCCAAAATACTAATAACTTCCTCTCAGTGGGGAAAAAAATATACACTTCATGAAGAAAGATATAAGAAAGGCACACAGTATATGAAAAAGTGCTCAAATGACCTATGTAAATTAAAACCACAGTAGAATAATATTCCACACTCATTAGAATAGTAATAATCAAAAAGACTAATTACCACCAAATGACAAAGATATAGAAAAAATTAAATTCTCACAGACTGTAGAATTTAAAATGATATAATCACTTTGGAGAATTATTTGACAATTTTTTAAAAAATCATGCTTTATCTTGCTATTTCTTAATATAAAGCTTATTTAAAGTGTCATAGTCATACCTGTGTAGATGTGTATATAAAGATACACACAAATATATGTAATCCTCTCTTAGGTAAGAAATAGTATGCTATATATACTTTATACATACATTTCTCCTTGGATATATTATTTTAGCTGAAACCTGAAGACAGAGGAACATGAAAAATGTCAACAGAAAATCAAAATTTGGGATTTTTGTTTCCTATGTTAAGTAAATAAAATTCAAACAATCTTAAAAAGTCACATTCTTAACCCATTCTAAACAAAATCACATGAAAGGATATGCAGATAGATGATAATTTCAGTTTTTACTTCCTTGGGTGTTCTCTGTCATTTTTTAGTATTCTCAAAGTAGTATGAGAGTAGTAGAGGGTAGTATTCTCAAAGTAGTATGAGATCCCTTTAAATCATCAAAACTCTCTCATCCATGACATCTTATCCTTCAATTCCTTCCCTCTTCTGTGTCTTATGTAGTCCCTCATGATAAGAAATATGGTTCTTCTAGTCTGGTTTTTGTTTAAAACAATTTTTCTCTACGACTTTTATTCTTCAGAAAGGGAACAGAGTGGGATGCTGTGGCTGCTTCTTAGTGGGCACTATGAGGATGTTTTTGATTTTGGAATACATATTTTTCAAGCTGATTAATAATATTTTGGGTATGATTATATTAAAATTACTTTGTATTTCTCCAAAATACAAGCTGTGAAGGAGATTCAGGGAAAGGAAGGATGGAAATGGTTAAGAAATATATACAGTGATAAAAGAAAGCCTATGATTAAATAACTGCAAGAACATTCACAATGTTGACTAACTGCAATTTCTAATGGTTTTAATAATTCATCAAAGATACTAGTAGAACAGAGAATAGCCAACTACTGCTTTCAATATTTAACCCCAAGTTTTCTTTGGAGGAATTTATAGTAGACATCCCATTACCACAAAATCTCTGTGACACAGGCAAAATGGACAGTCAATTTTACTTACTGGAATGAATTTTACTTTTTAAAAGACATTTGTTATTATAGGGAGCAGTTTTATTTCCTATTGTAAGAAAATTCAGAATTTGAAATTTATAATATGTTAATGGCCAATGAGGAGGGAGGGGAAGGGAGGGGGCAAAAGAGTGAAGGACAAAAAAAAGATGGTAGAATGAGATGGATATCATTACCCTAAGTGCATGTATGAAGTCACGAATGGTGTGAATATAATTTGTATACAACCAGAGATTTGTAAAAATGTGCTCTACAAGTATAATATGAAAGGTAATACATTCTGCTGTCATTTCTAACAACTTAGAATAAAAATATATTTGAAAAAAAAAAAAAGACTTCAGAATATCCTTCACAAATCATCTCTCCAGGAATTAAAATAAAAGAATAGACAGCTAATATATTTCATGCTGTTAACATATATTAGATAACAGCATGTTAAATTGTGGTCTCATAGCTTCTTCTTTCATGTTTTTGTGCTATTCCACCTTCATCACACACTCCATTCAATTAGCAAATGAACAAGAGCAGAAAGAACCCCTGTTGGTCCATCTTCTTGCGAAGTTCACAGGCATAATTTCTAAGAAATTCTCTTGTCTTTCTAAATAAAAACTCATGAAAATTCAAGGCAAAAGTGTTCTTAAGAGGGGGGAAAAGACTCAGGATGTAGTTCAATGATAGAGTGCATGCCTAGCAATGTGTGAGGCCCTGCATTCTATCCCAAGCACTACTTTAAAACAAGCTGGGTGAGGGGAATTGGCATAGATGAAAGTGTGGTATAGAGAAAGAAGATAGGTTGAAAAAACATGATAATTTTATCTGACAATAACTAATCAATCTCAGCCATGTCATTAGTTGCTTAGTTTTCCTTACCTCCTCCTCACCTATAAAATCAGATAGCTAGATGCGATGGTGTCAATTCCGACTGATAGCTGAATTTATCTTTTAGCTATCAGTCCTAAGATTAGATACAGACAGAGATAGATATATTTGCAAGTTTTGAAGTCACACTGACTGAAAGAAAGCTTCAGTAATTTTCTCTCTCTGATATAAGCTGAGAAACAGGAAAATCATTGGTTGGTTTATATTGGTATAGTTTGTGGGCTTATAATAAAACTTTCATTTTAGAAACTTTAGCTTCAGAACTTTTCCATTGGTTCTCTGAATCAGCTAAAAGTTCAATTTCTGGAAATTCTTTTGTTGTTATAACACCTTCTTTTCTTCTGCTATATTAGATATATTTTTAATATATAAGAACACAATTTGGGAGACTGAGGCAGGAGGATCACAAGTTCAAAGCTAGCTGCAGCAATTTAAGAAAGCCCTACCCTGTTTTAAAATAAAAAATAAAAAGGGCTGGGGATGTAGTTCAATGGTTCAGCATCTCCAGGTTCAAAAACAAACTAAAAAAAAAGAATGCCAGATAACAATATGGATGACTATGATCACTGTTCAGGTGCCTTTTTAAAAAGGCTTTTACAGGGAGGATCCTGGGAAGATGGCTGACAGGAGGGAGGTGCTCTCTGGAAATAATTACTAAAAGACGCTTAGTGGGAAGTTTGAGTGCATTACTAGCAATTCTCTTGCAACTGAAAGGGAGCTGAGACATTCGTGCACCTTTGGATGGTGAAATACAACGATCTCCGGACCACGACCAGCAGGGGCAGAGTTGGAGCGGTCCACAGTCCGAAGCAGTGCTGTCTGCACTGCAGGCGCAGCCGCCCAATAACATTGCGGCAAGGGGACAATCCACACAGCGGCTTTGAAACCCATAAGCAAGGAAGGATAGAAAGGAGCCTAAAAGCGTGAGCGGTGTCCACGTAGAGCTCTTTCACAAAACTGGCCAAGCCGATCCTGCACGCTCTGGAGTGACACAAAGGTCTGCAGAACTGCTGTTGAGCGGGAGGAGAGCACCGCCATCTTTGAAGAATACAGTGGCTGACCCAGACAAAGGAAAGAGGCAGAAAGGAAGAACAGCTGCAGACAGCCAAGGAGCCGTCAATGCTCTGAGAACAGCGCACACCTGGGTGAGGCTCGGGTAACCAGCACGGGAGGGCGTGTCTGAGGCCTGTGCAGTGGCCCCAAGAAGCTACAACTCTGGGTGGGCGTGGGGAAAGGGTTCCTTCTAGAGGGTCCCTTTCCCGGTGCCATTCATCTGCTGACACACAGCGTCCTGAGCCACTCTTCCACTGGGCCATTCTGCCACTGGCCAAAGGTGCAGCCTTGACCCCACTAACAGGATCGCTGACTGTCTAGACATGATCCGATACAATTGGCTTAAACTAAAAAGGAAAAAAGGAGGGCTTCCCAGGGTCCGTTTTGTTTGAGACTTGTTCCTGGGTTCGACTTTTTTTTTGTTAGTTTGCTTGTTTTGTTGGTTTTCTGTTTTTTTTTTTTTTTTTTTTTTTTTCTTTTTTTGGTTTTGTTTTGTTTTGCTTTGTTTTTGCATTGATTATCAGTATTTCTTTGTTTGCTTCTGCTCCTCTTTTCTTTCCTTATTTTCTTCCTTCTCACTTTTGCATGTTTCTTCTTCCTTCATCTTTCCTATTTACAACCTGCCAGTGCATACTAAACAGAGGCAAAAACAAGTTATACGCAGAATTTGGGATTTCTAGAATGGGCGCAATTGAACTGTATAGCAAAGCGGTGTTGTATATAGTTCACTCTCTATTTTCTTGAATCTCTCTCTCCTCTCTCTTACACCAATTCCTACTCTTTTGTCATTTTTTTTTCTTTTCCATCTTACTTTATTTCTTTTCTCAACAGCTGTATAAGTTAGGTTTATAACTAAATCGGTCTTTCCACCTAATTGTTCACTCCATTCTCTTTCCTCTCTCATCTACTGATACTAAACCACTTCCACTAAACCACTTCCATAGAACTCTCTTTACATACCTTCTAAGAAAGAACAATTCAAGACACTCACTTCCTTCTTCCTAAATATAGCACCTCTG
The DNA here is from genome assembly GCA_025594165.1 of Tamias sibiricus. Taxonomy (NCBI): domain Eukaryota; kingdom Metazoa; phylum Chordata; class Mammalia; order Rodentia; family Sciuridae; genus Tamias; species Tamias sibiricus. The sequence continues at coordinate 48,341,255 of CM046662.1, forward strand.
TGTCCAATACTTGAAGCTATAAAACCCCATCAGAAGCATACAGAGTAAATGGGAAATAATATCTGGGTTAACTAAATCTGTACATTGTGATCAAACTTGGATTTTCTGAATGGAAAGTATTAGATTTTAAAGTGTAAAGGAATTATAAGGGGATCTGATAGCATTGTACTACAGAAGCAACATAAGGCTTAAAGGTAAAATCAAAATAGTCAAGGTCCCAAGTGCAGAAGAAAAGACACACAAGCAACATGAAAAAACAAGGGAAGAAAGTGACACAAACAAATCAAGATACCTCATCAGTAGATTCCATGGCAAACACAGTTGGTCAAATGCCAGAGACGGAATTTAGAAATTACATATTCCAAATGTTTATGGAACTTAAGAATGAACTCAAAAAGAGATGAGGGAGCAAGTACAGGAGGCAAAAGATTATTTTGACAAAGAACTCCAAAAACAAATACAGGAAGTAAAAGATTACTTCAATAGGGAAATAGAGTCTCTAAAGAAAAACCAAACAGAAATTCCAGAAATGAAAGAAGCAATAAACTAAAATAAAAGTTCAATTGAAAGCATCTCCAACAGAGTAGACCACTTGGAAGAAAGAACCTCAGACAATGAAGACAAATTATATATCCTAGAGAATAATTTAGATTATACAGCAAAACTCATAGGAAATCAAGAACATAACATCCAAGAATTATGGGACAACATAAAAAGACCAAACTTAAGAGTGATTGGTGTAGAGGAAGGGGCAGAGTTTCAAGCCAAAGGAATGAGTAATTTATTTAATGAAATAATTACAGAAAATTTTCCAAACTTGAGGAATGAATGGGAAAACCAAGTTCAAGAGGCCTACCGAACACCAAACAAACAAAATCACAACGGATCCACACCAAGACACATTATAATGAAAATGCCTAATACACTGAGCAAGGAGAGAATACTAAAAGCCACAAGAGAAAGGAAGCAGAATACATATAGGGGGAAACCAATCAGACTATGTTCAGATTTTTCAACCCAGACCTTAAATCAAGAAGATCCTGGAATAGCATATTTCAAGCTCTAAAAGAAAAGGGATGTCAACCAAGAATCTTATATCCAGCAAAACTGAGATTTAGATTCGAAGATGAAATAAAAACCTTCCACGACAAGCAAAAGTTAAAAGATTTCACAACTCGAAAGCCAGCACTTCTGAACATCCTGGGCAACATTTTTCATGAAGAAGAAGAGAAAAATAACAACAAAAATCAACAAAGGGAGATATTAAACTAAGGGAAATACCAACCAGAAGAGAAACCAAATCAAGCTAAAGACCATAATACAAATAAAAATGGATGGGAATAAAAATCACATCTCAATAGTAACCCTGAATGTTAATGTCCTAAACTTGACAATCAAAAGACACAGATTATCAGAATGGATTAAAAGAAATGACCCAACAATTTGCTGTCTCCAAGAAACACACATCGTAGAAAAAGACATCAACAGACTGAAAGTGAAAGGCTAGGAAAAACTCTTATCACTCACATGGCCTGCGGAAGCGAGCAGGGGTTTCCATTCTCATATCAAATAAGGTAGACTTCAAACCAAAACTAATCAAGAGCGACAAAGATGGATATTTCTTACTACTTAAAGGAACCATTCATCAACAGGATATAACAATCATAAATCTATATGCCCCAAATAACGGAGCACCTACATTCATCAAACAAACTCTTCTCAAGTTCAAGAGTAAAATAGACCACAACACAGTTATTCTAGGGGACTTCAACACACCTCTCTCACCAATGGATAGATCATCCAAACAAAAGCTAAACAAAGAAACTTTAAGCCTCCTCAAAACAATTAACAATTTAGACCTAACGGACATATATAGACTATTTCATCCCTCAGTAAATGAATACACATTTTTTTCAGCAGCACATGTCTCCTTCTCCAAAATAGACCATATATTATGTCACAAGGCAACTCTCAGCAAATATAAAAAAATAGAGATACTACCCTGCATTCTATCAGACCATAAAGGGATGAAATTGGAAATCAATGACAAAACAAGGAATAAGAAAAACTACTCCAACAACTGGAAGCTAAACAACATGCTACTGAATGAACAAGGGGTTGAAGAAGTCATCAAAGAGGAGATTAAAAAATTCCTAGAGGTAAATGAGAACACAGATACATCGTATAGAAATCTCTGGGACACTATGAAGGCAGTAGTAAGAGGAAAATTCATTGCACTGAGTTCATTCCTTAAGAGAAAAAAGAAACAACAAATAAATGACTTAACATCACACCTCAAAGCACTAGAAAAAGAAGAACAGACCAACACCAAGAGCAGTAGAAGACAGAAAATAATTAAAATCAGAGCAGAAATTAATGAAATTGAGACTAAGGAAACCATTCAAAGAATTGACAAAACTAAAAGTTGGTTCTTTGAAAAAATAAACAAAATTGACAGACCCTTAGCGATGCTAACAAAAAGAAGAGAAAAAACTCAAATTACTAACATTCGTGATGAAAAAGGAAATATCACAACAAACGCCTCAGATATACAGAAGATAATTAGAAATTACTTTGAAAACTTGTATTCTAATAAAATAGAAAATATTGAAAACATTGACAGATTTCTAGAGTCGTATGATTTGCCTAAACTGGAACTGGAGGCTATACACAACTTAAACAGATCGATTATAAGCGAAGAAATAGAAGACGTCATCAAAAAACTACCAACAAGGAAAAGTCCAGGACCTGATGGGTTTACAGCTGAGTTCCACAAGACTTTCAAAGAAGAACTAATACAAATGCTCTTCAAAGTATTTCAAGAAATAGAAAAAGAGGGAGCTCTTCCAGACTCTTTCAATAAGGCCAATATTACATTAATTCCAAAGCCAGGCAATACACATCCAAAAAAGAAAACTTCAGGCCCATACCTTTAATGAACATAGATGCAAAAATCCTCAACAAAATCCTGGCAAATCAGATACAAAAACATATCAAAAAGATAGTGCACCATGATCAAGTGGGGTTTATTCCAGGGATACAAGGCTGGTTCAACATTCGGAAATCAATAAACATAATACATCACATCAATAGACTTAAAGATAAAAATCATATGATCATCTCAATAGACGCAGAAAAAGCATTTGACAAAATACAGCACACCTTTATGTTCAAAACACTGGAAAAACTAGAAATATCAGGAACATATCTCAACATTATAAAAGCTATTTATGCAAGGCCCAGAGCTAACACTATCTTAAATGGAGAAAAATTGAAAGGATTCCCTCTGAAAACTGGAACAAGACGGGGATGCCCCCTTTCACCACTGCTATTTAACATAGTACTTGAAACTCTGGCCAGAGCAATCAGACAGACGAAAGAAATTAAAGGGATCCAGATAGGAAAAGAAGAGCTCAAATTAGCACTATTTGCTGATGACATGATAATATACCTAGAAGACCCAAAAAAAACTCTACCAGAAAATTTTTACAACTAGTAAATAAATTTGGCAAAGTTGCAGGATACAAAATCAATACCCATAAGTCAAAGGCATTTTTGTACATCAGTGACAAAGACTCTGAAAGGGAAATGATGAAAACTATCCCATTTACAATAGCATCAAAAAAAAAAAAAAAATACCTGGGAATCAACTTAATGAAAGAGGTGAAAGACCTCTATAAGTTAAATTATAGAACACTAAAGAAAGAAATCATAGAAGAACTCAGAAGATGGAAAGACCTACCTTGCTCTTAGATAGGTAGAATTAATATTGTCAAATGTCCATACTACCAAAAGCATTATACAGATTTAATGCAATTCCAATCAAAATCCCAATGTCATTCGTCAAAGAAATAGAAAAAGCAGTCATGAAATTCATCTGGAAAAATAAGAGACCCAGAATAGCCAAAGCAGTCCTGAGCAAGAAAAGTGAAGCAGGGGGCCTCACCATACCAGACTTTAAATTATACTATAGAGCAATAGTAACAAAAACAGCATGGTATTGGCACCAAAACAGACTGGTAGACCGATGGTACAGAATTGAGGACACAGAGACTAATACATATAATTTCAGCTATTTTATATTAGACAAAGGCGCCAAAAATGTACAGTGGAGAAAGGATAGCCTCTTCAACAAATGGTGCTGGGAAAACTGGAAATCCATATGCAACAAAATGAAATTAAACCCTTATCTCTCACCATGCACAAAACTCAATTCAAAGTGGATCAAGGACCTAGGAATTAGACCAGAGACAATACGCCTAATAGAAGAAAAAGTAAGCTCCAATTTCCAACATGTCGAATTAGGCCCCAAGTTCCTTAATAAGAATCCTGTAGCACAAGAATTACTACCAAGAATTAATGAATGGGATAGATTTAAACTAAAAAGCTTCTCAGCAAAAGAAACAATCAGTGAGGTGAATAGACAGCCAACTAATTGGGAACAAATATTTAATACATGCACATCAGATAGAGCACTAATTTCTAGAATATATAAAGAACTCAAAAAAAACTTAACACCAAAAAAACAAATAACCCAATCAATAAATGGGCTAAGGAATTGAGAAGACACCTCTCAGAAGAAGATACACGATTAATCAACAAATACATGAAAAAATGTTCAACATCGCTGGCAATTAGAGAAATGCAAATCAAAACTACTCTAAGATTTCACTTCACTCCAGTCAGAATGGCAGCTATCAAGAACACAAACAACAATAAATGTTGGAGAGGATGTGGGGGAAAAGGCACACTCATACATTGCTGGTGGGACTGCAAAATGGTGCAACCGTTATGGAAAGCAGTAGGGAGATTTCTTGGAAAACTGGGAATGGAACCACCCTATGACCCAGCCATCCCACTCCTGGGTCTATTCCAAAAGGATTTAAAAACAGCATATTACAGTGACACAGCTATCTCAATGTTTGTAGCTGCACAATTCACAATAGCTAGGTTGTGGAACCAACCTACATGTCCTTCAGTAAATGAGTGGATTGAGAAAATGTGGTATATACGCACAATGGAATTTTACTCAGCAATAAAAAAAAAAATAAAATAATGGCATTTGCAGGTAAATGGATGAAGTTGGAAGACATAATGCTAAGTGAAGTTAGTCAGTCTCAAAAATCCAAGTACCAAATGTTTTCTCTGATATAAGGAGGCTAGTTCACAGTATTGTTGGATGGGGGTACATAGGAGGATTAGAGGAACATTAGAATGGTCAAAGGGAAGGGAGGGGAAGGGAGAGAGCAAAGGGGGAGGGAGGAGGAGAAAAAAAAAAAAAAGGTGGTTGTATGAGACGGATATCATTTTCCTAAATGCATGATTGAAGACCTGAATTGTACGAATATTCTTTGTATACAAACAGTTGTATGTAAAAAGATACTATATATGGGCACTATGAATTGTAACTATTATAAATAAAAAAATAAATTAAAGAGAAAAAAATAAAAAAAGAAGGAGGGAAAGTGTGATTTTCACAGAGAATAAATAACTGCATGAATTTCCAAATGTGGTAAAGAACACCCTTTATTACAGAAATTGCAAGAAAAAATACATACTTGTAAAAAGGAAGAAAGAACACAAAATAAAGCTGAAGAAATGGGAAGCCCAAGTATGCAAAAAGTTGTTTCATATTTGGAATAATAATATGTCAGTTATAGATTGTTATGAGCATAGCAAATAATTCACATATTGAAAATGTACCTGAAACAGGACTTTAAAGTTTTATACAATATTTATCTCATCAGTTAAACTCTATTTGGATTCAACGTCATTTGTGTAATTAATTTATAAAACACAGGCTGGTGTGTATAAGAGGAGAAGGTATTCAAAGAGGCACTAAGTTTTCTAATGTGTACATTTATATAGGAAAGGTGGAGGAATGATTATAATAAATAAATAAAGTGCTTGTATTTTGAAAATAAAAAGGCTTTTACAAATTTCTCCTTCCTATTTATACATTTAACTCTTTGTTACCATAAGTGATTTTTACCATTAAAAGTTTGGACAACACACATACTCAATGGTTCAGTAGTAGGCTTTAGGGCTAAAACAAATATCCAAGGAAATAAAAGGTTGTGGCATATGTTTGCATATTATTAAATATTTTAAAAAATAATTTATTGTTATAAAACAATAATTCTTTTGTCAGGCAAAACTAACAAAGACCTTAAAATTTAAATTAGAATTTTGATTCAACTCCTGCATAATACTGCATTTTAATAATCACTTTTTCTTCTATAAACTATTGTGTGTCTCAATTATTAAGACTTTCTACTCACTTGATCAAATTACTTACAGGTTTCTAGGAAAATCAACCTATTTTCCATGCTCTCTGAAACAATTCTAGACTAGAATAGGCTTAAACAAACTTCTTTTTAGTAGCATCCTGAAGTCTTATCATTGAGAGACACACATAAAAAACTTCCTTTCTGTAGCAGACTTATTTCTATTATCTTTCACAGGATAGATTCATTATCTGAGTTTATGAGCTGCCCTTTGAAAGAGAGGCACTAAACTTTTTCTTCTAGCCCCAATCCCTCAATTCATTTCACTCTTTTCATTCCCTTAGTTTAGTTCAACTATATGATCTAATGGTGGTAAAAGTCCAGCTTTGGCATCAGACATATGTCAGATCTAGCACAGATTTATTTATTTATGTACAAGGTTTCATGCAGTTATAAATAATGAATAATAAATAATAAATTGCTCCATTTAATTCCCATAAAGACCCTATGAAGTAGGTAACTTCATTATCTTCACTTTTAAGAAAAGGAAACCAAAGCAGAGAGATACGAAGTAACATGTGCAAGGTTCCAAAATTAGTCATGTCAGAGCAGAAATAGAGGCTTATTCAAGAGCCTGAGTGAAACCACCAGGTTACTATCTTTAAGTGGATCAACTTGTAGGCAAATACCAGTATAGTAAACAAATAAAAACAAGGCTTTTCTGCTGGAAAACAAGGCTGGGGTGCCCTGAAGAATACCCTGGGGTATCTTCTGAACATAATTGTTTTTTAAAAAAATGATAAGGAGGGAGGGGTCTTTCACACAAGTATAAAAGTTACTTGCAAGTATCAGTATCTCTGCCTTGCTCCAGCTCTGACATACTATGAAGCTTCCAAAGTTTTTACAAAAAGTAGAGATTCCAGGAATTAACACTGAAACTCAGAAAATATGATAAAAATAAATTTCAAAAGGGCATCAGTTGTAGATAATATGGAAACGTCAGTGCTAGTGCTCAAATACATTATCATTTAAATTATTTAGTTTTCTAGGCTTGTTTGAAAATCTGCAATTTGTAACAGTTTTTATAGGAAAGCATGTGTCCAAAATTTTCTGTGTATGTGTGTGTGTGTATTTGTAGAATATGTTTGGTTTAAAATTTAGCTCTTTCCTACAGAATCTTTCATGCTAACATATCAATAAGAACATTATAAGTTACTTTTGATGTTAAAAACACAAATATGTAGTAGAAGAGTCTAAACATTAAGCACTTAAAATTCTTCAGTTTGAGCAATCTAAATAATAATACAAAAATAAGACTTTGTTAACTGACATATTTAGCCAAATATCCGTGATTTTACTCCTAAGAACAATATTTAATCTTCACTGTCTTCCACTAAACTCCAAAATACCCCACATCTGAAGACCCTAGAAACTATGGGTATGAGAATATATCCAAAGGAAAAACATCCACATAGATTTGTAGGATCACAGGACTGAACGTAATATTTAGAAATTAAATAATCCAGAGAAGCTTGGGTGGTGGCTCAGTGGTAGAGTGCTTACCTAGCATGTGTGAAGCACTGAGTTCAATCTTTAGCACCACATAAAAAATTAAATAAATAAGCCGGGCATGGTAACACATGCCCATAACCCCAGCAGCTCAGGAGGCTGAGGCAGGAGGATTGTGAGTTCAAAGCCAGCCTTAGCAAAAGCAAGGCACTAAGTAACTCAGTAAGATCCTGCCTTGAATAAAATACAAAATAGGGCTAGGAATGGCTCAGTGGTTGAGTTCCCCTGAGTTCAAACCCCAGTATAAATAAATAAATAGGAAAAAAAAAGAAATTAAATAATACAGCTTCTTCTGCTAGGTATGATTATTCTTTTAAAAAAATTGTATTCACAGAATTAAAAGTTTTAGCAGGGCACAGTGGTGCATACCAATAATCCCAGCAACTCAGGAGGCTGAGGCAGGAGGATCTCAAGTTTGAGACTAGCCTCAGCATTTAGCAAAGTCCTCAGCAACTAGCAAGACCTGGTCTTAAAATAAAAATTTTTAAAAAGAGGGCTGGGGATATGGCTCAGTGGTGAAGCACTGCTAACTAGGTTCAATCCACAGTACCCAAAAAACAAGATTTAAATAATATTGAAATACAGGGCTGGGAACGTAGCTCATTGATAAAGCATTTGCCTAGCATGTACTAGGCCCTAGGGTTGATCTCCAGCACTGCAAAATAAATATATATATATATATATATATATATATATATATATATATAATGTATACTAATGAATTTCCCATAATAACCTAAAATTAGATTTTATTTGGATTCATAATCATCTTCTTTAAAAAAAGAATTAATGGCAGGATGAAAATAAGAATTTCTTAATATTCACAATAACTTTATAGTGATTACAGCAAGTGAACAAAACATTCTGACATTAAACAATGCCAGAAAGAAGGAGGACACTCTAGATTACAAGTGGTTACACCTTTGTACATTCCACTGCTCTAGTTCCTTTCTTTTTTTTTTTTCCCCTCAACAACAGTTAACAAAGACAAGTCTCAGTTGAACAATGCTATAAAAACTAACTTTTGCAATGGCCACAAAAATTGAATTTGTCCAACTAAAGTGTGTTTACATGTGTGCATCTTTACATTGGAATTAAATCAATTTATTTTTTAAAATCCTTTATCAGGAATTTTAATTAGAAACTGATTTAAGATATTAGAAATTGATCTATTAGCATGCCAATGTAATAGCCAATTTAAAATGTCCTACTAGTCAAACATTTTCACCCAAAGAGAAACTTCATTTAACAATCAGTGGTTCTATCAGTTTCAAAAACTGTAGTGGCTTCATTAACAGCTTTTGAAAAAAATGAATCATAAATTAGCCTAAGTGTGAAATACAACATTAAACAATTACATCAGAAGTTCATGTGCCAAATATAACTTTTATTTAAAATTTACTCTGAGTTAAATTGTATGCAAGTTAATTTGGCTAAAATAATCTGTCTCTTCTATAACCTTGAACAAAAATAATATGCATGAATTTGGAGGCAGAAAAGCACAGCAACTAAGAGCATGAGTTCTGAAGTTAGACACACTAAGTTTAAACTGACAAAATAATTGTGGATTAAACAAATTTCTTAAACTCTCAGAGCCTAAAGCATTAATAACCTTAAAGCGTGAATACATTTCAAAAAACTACCACACATGAAATGATCAGCAATGTTGGGCACAAGCATTCAATACTGGCCAGGATGTTGATGAGGAAGGTACTGTTGCTGATGATGTTAAAGAGGATGGTGGTAATGGTGATTCCCAATGCTTCCTTTGAAATCCAATGAATAAATGTAAAGTAATTCAGCTTTACTATAGAATGCCTGGGGAGATGGTCTAGCCAAGGGTAGTCAAAGGTGCACAATGACATAGGACTCAGGACACCCTAAAGAACATTAACTTTTAAATGAGGATGGAAAAAGGAAAGCTATATAAATATCTAGAGAAATAGCAATGTATGTAACAGGCAAAAGAAACAGAAGAGAGAGGTTTTACTGAATGATAGAGGAGAAAGGATTATTCTGCCAGATAAATATCAGTAGAGTTCAAGTTTGGGCTAGGGATATAGCTCAGTGGTAGAGCGCTTGACTAGCATGTGCAAGGCTCTGTGTACCAAAATTAATTTACACACACACACACATATGCCATAAGTATTTTCATTAAAGATATATTTAGAGACAAAGAAAAAGTTTAGATTTTTACTCTTTTACCCTTTAAGTACAAGATTTGAGCACCATTAAAATTTGCAATAATTGGGCTGAGGCTGTGGCTCAGTGGCAGAGTGCTTGCCTGGCACATGTGAGGCACTGGGTTCAATCCTCAGCACCACATGAAAATAAATAAATAAAATAAAGGTATTATGTCCATCTACAACTAAAAAATATTTTATTTATTTTTATTCTAATTTGTTATACATGTTTGCAGAATGCAATTCATTTCATATTACATATAAAGAGCACAATTTTTCAAGTTGCTGGTTTTATATAAAGTATTTTTACAAAAATTGTGTCTTCATACATGTACTTAGGGTAATGATGTCTAACTCATTTTACTAGTATTCCTATCCCCTTGTCCCTTCCCCTCTTTCCCCCTCTTTGTTCTATTTAAAGTTCTTTCATTCCTCTCATCCACCCTCCCTTGCCTTTATAAGTCAGTATCTTCATAACAAAGAGATTATTCAACCTTTGGTTTTTTGGGATTGGCTAACTTCACTTAGCATTATTTTCTCCAACTCCATCCATTTACCTGAAAATGCCATGATTTTTATTCTCTTTTAGTGCTGAGTAGTGTTCCATTGTGTACATATACCAAAGTTTCCCTATCCATTCATCTGCTGATGGGCATCAGGGTTGGTTCCACAATCTAGCTATTGTGAATTGTGCTGCTATAAACATTAATGTGGCTGTGTCCCTATAGTAAGCTGTTTTTCAAGTCCTTTGGGAACAGGCCAAGGAGTGGGATAGCTGGGACAAATGGTGGTTACATTCCAAGTTTTCCTAGGAATCTCCATACTACCTTCCAGATTGGCTTCACCAATTTGCAGTTCCACCAGCAATGTTAAGAGTGTGTCTTTTTTCCCCACATCCTCAGCAGCATTTATTATTGTTTGTTTGATAGCTGCCATTCTGACTGGAGTAAGATGAAATCTTAGAATTGTTTTGATTTGCATTTCTCTAATCGCTAGAGATGTTGAACATTTTTTCATATATTTGTTGATTGATTGTGTATCATCTTATGAGAAGTATCTTTGTAGTTCCTTGGCCCATTTATTGATTGGGTTATTTGTTTTTTTGGTGTTAAGGCTTTTAAGAGCTTTATATATCCTTGAGGTTAGTGTTCTATCTGATGTGCTTGTGGTAAAGATTTGCTCCCATTCTGTAGGTTCTCTATTCACCTCACTAATTGTTTCTTTTGCTGAGAAGAAGCTTTTGAATCCATCCCATTTATTTATTCTTGGCTTTAATTCTTGTGCTATTGGGGTCTTATTAAGGAAGTTGGGGCCTAATCCAACATAATGGAGATTTGGGCCTACATTTTCTTCTATTAGGTGTAAGGTCTCCGGTTTAATTCCTAGGTCTTTGATCCACTTTGAGTTAAGTTTTGTGCATGGTGAGAGATAGGGGTTTAATTTCATTTTATAACATGAGGATATCCAGTTTTCCCAACACCATTTGTTGAAGAAGCTGTCTTTTCTCCAATGAACATTTTTGGCAGCTTTGTCTAGTATAAGATAACTGTAGGTGTGTAAATTAGTCTCTGTGTCTTCTATTCTATACCATTGGTCATCTGGTCTATTTTGGTGCCAATACCATGCTGTTTTTGTTACAATTGCTTTGTAATACAATTTAAGGTCTGGAATATTAATGCCACCAGCTTCATTCTTCTTGCTAAGAATCACTTTGGCTATTCTGGGTCTTTTATTTTTCCAGATGAATTTCATGATTGCTTTTTCTATTCCTATGAGGAATGATATTGAGATTTTGATTAGTATTGCATTGAAACTGTATAGTGCTTTTGGGAGAATGGTCATTTGGAAAATATTAATTCTACCTATCCATGAACAAGGTAGATATTTCCATCTTCTAAGATCTTCATTAATTCCTTTCTTTAGCATGCTGTAGTTTTCATTGTACAGTTCTTTCACTTCTTTTGTTGATTCCCAAGTATTTTATTTTATTTTATTTTTTGAGGCTATAGTAAATGGGGTGGATTTCCTAGTTTCTCTTTCTGAGGATTTGCCACTGATGTACAGAAATGCCTTTGATTTATGTGTATTGATTTTATATCCAGCTACTTTGCTGAATTCATTTATTAGATTTAGAAGATTTCTGGTGGAATTTTTTGGATCTTCTATGTATAGAATCATATCATCTGCAAATAGTGATAATTTGAGTTCTTCTTTTTCTATCCATATCCCTTTAATTTCTTTCGCCTGCCTAATTGCTCTGGCTAGGGCTTCAAGAACTATGTTACATAGGAGTGGTGAAAGAGGGCATCCCTGTCTTGTTCCAGTTTTTAGAGGGAATGCTTTGAATTTTTCTCCATTTAGGATGATGTTGGCCTGGGGCTTCACATAGATGGCCTTTATGATGTTGAGGTATATTCCTGTTATCCCTATTTTTTCTAACATTTTGAACATGAAAAGATGTTGTAGTTTGTCAAATGCATTCTCTGCATCTATTGAGATGATATTTTTAAAAGATTCTTTAAAAAATTTGCAATAATTATGAAAATAAATAGATTGCATATCTTTGTTATTTCTTTAAAACATCCCCAAACAACACTATATAAACAGAAAAGATAGACTAAGAATGAAGAATAATTTTTGAAAATCACTTTTTACATGAATTTTTTTTCATAGATGACTAATTAAAAGTTTGTCTTATCTACCCATTGTTTTCAATGCATTCTCTTGTATTCCTCTACCTCTACACATTTAAACATGCTTGATTTTATGACAATAAAAGTAGCAGGGAGACTTAAGAAAGTGTTGGTTAGTAATAGATTGCCATGTTTCTTTGATCAACACATAGCACTGAACACATAGAGAAGACCCTGGGGGACATAATCTTTAAAAAAAGAAAATCATAAGATGAAAAGCATCAGAACTTTTAAGACTGTGCTTATTGATAACAAATAGTTTGACTTCACTTACAACTGAAACACGTATGTAAAATTGCAAATGCTTACATGTATTTCCCAATAATTACAGTCTATATTTTTTCTAATAAATTATATTGTATACGCTTAAGGTATTCAGTGTGCTATTATAAGGCACAGAGAGATAGTAAAAAGGTATATTATAGTGAAGCAAATGAACATATTCATCATTTCAATTGCTAATTTTTGTTTTTGTTTTTGTGGCAAAAGCAGATAAAATCTACTCAGTATGAATCCCACATACAGTACAATTTTTAGTCTTCATTTCGTATGTTAGATTACTAGAATAATCATTCCTATATATCTGCCACTTGGTTACTCTTACCTACATCTCCCCAATTCCTACTCCCCCATCCCAACCTTGATAAAACCATTTTATTCTCTTTTTATATACTTAATTTTTTAAAGATTCCACATATATGTGAGATCACAAATACTTTTCTTTCTGTGTCTGGCTTATTCACTTAGCATAATATCCTCCAGACTAATTCATATTATGGCAAATGGCAAAATTGTGTCCTTTTCTGGGCTGAATAACATTCCATTGTATATGCATACCACTGTTTCTTTATGCCTTTGTCTGGGGACAGAAACTTGGGTTGTTTCCATATCTTGATTACTGTGCATAATGTAAAAAACATGGGACTGCAGATATCTTGATGATGGCGTGATTCATTTCCTTTGGGCATGGGAAACAGCCCAGAAATGGGATTGCTGGATCATTTTGTAATTCGACTTTTAATTTCTTGAGAAACCTCAATATTGCTTACCATGATGGCTGCACCAGTCTACACTCACACTGATGGTTTGTTATTTACTAAGCAATGTTGTAGAAAACATAAATAAAAGGATAGATATATAATATTCATGGAATAAACACAATATTATATGGAAGTCTTGAAATTTGCTCTATGAGTTAATGGAAGCTCAATAAGAATCTCAAGAAATATTTTTGTGGAATTTTATAAAGCTGATTCTGAAATTATATTAATGAAAAGTGCAAAAATATCAAGGTAACCTCAAAGAAAAACAGTAGGATTTTTCCTACCAGTTAGACTTATTTTAAAGCAACTAATTAAGATATCATAGAACTGGTACAGAAACACAGAGACCATTAGAATAGCATTTAAAGCATAGAAGTAAATTTTCACATATATGCACAAATGATGAATGATGGAGGTAACATTGGCTTTTCAGTGGCCTTTTCAATAAGTGCTGAAACAACTGGGCAGCCATACAAAGTGAGGGCGAAACTGGACTTGGCTCATACCAAACAAAAAACTCAGTTATGAGTAGATTAAAGACAAATGTAAAACTCAAGCTTTTAAAATATAACATAAAAGGTTATGAGGTTAAGAACCCAAGATAAGAATGAATTTTTTTAACACAACAGAAAACACTAATTTATTTTTTTGAAAAAAAGATTACAATAAAGGTCAGGATATGGGAATAAGAAAAGTAGCAGTGAGGTATATATATATCTTATATATAACTTATGGTGGCAAAAGGAGCCTTTTAGGAACGTATAACATATTAGCAATGGTCTATTTCTTGACCTGAATGGTGGCTAAAAGAATGTTAACTGCTTAAGCATTTCTTACTCAACACATATTTTTATGCACCTCTAACAACACATTATTAGAAATTCTCATAAGCAGCTGGGTGCAGTGGCACACAAACTGTAATCCCAGGGGCTGGGGAGGCTGAGGCAGGAGAATTTCGAATTTAAAGCCAGCCTCACAACTTAGTGAGACCCTGTCTCTGAAGAAAACATAAAAAGGGCTGGGGATGTGGCTCAGTGGTTAAGTGCCCTTGGGTTCAATTCCCAGTACCAAAAAAAAAAAAAAAAAAAAAAAAAAAGAAAGAAAGAAATTCTCATAAGTATTAGCTTAATAAATGTCCCTTCCGATTAGAAATTTTTTCTACTATGTAAAACACTAAAATCAAATTGGAAAGCAGAAGATAATTGTCAGTAATCAGCTGTGTGATTTTGGATAGGTTACTTATTTTTCAGAGTTTAATTTTCCTAACATATGAAATAATAAATATATTCCCCTCTGAATCCTTAAGATTCCTATAAGTTTTAAAATTCTTGGATTCTCTTGATTTCCCATCAGTCAGTTGAACACATACTTAATAGGGCTCTGTTTAAATCTCACTTGTGCTTCCTATGTTTTTATATATATATATATATTTTTAGTTGTTGATGGACCTTCATTTTATTTATTCTATTTTATATGTGGTGCTGAAAATCAAACCCATTGCCTCACACATTCTAGGCAAGTGCTCTACCACTGAACCACACACAACCCCAGCTTGCATACACAAAGTCAAGGTGAAATACATGAAAATATATTTCACTATTATTTAAAGAACAATAATTAGCCACATTGTGAGCATGAATTACTATCATCTCATTACAACAGAGTGTCAGGGATATAAATAGATGCTGATTAATAAAGTTTTAGAACTCAAATATATAATAATCATTCTTTCTGAGAGCTGAAAAGTTTTGAAAAAGATATTATGCTTTATATATGATAGAGTTGTGAAATTTAATTTTATTAACACTACTGTCCCTTCAAATGCAATTAACATGTTGAGATGTTTGATAATGCCTACACGTGTTCTAATAGAGTATCTAAGAGTGAAATTCAAAAGTGAATGGGATTTCTTATTTTAATCCAGCCCAACACAGTTTGAACAACATAAAGTTCCACATAATAACCATTAAAGACATTCTATATATTCCCCTCTGAAAGATGGCATAGCTCCATCAACTTTCCAGTATGAAAAATGCCAGATATTGAATTTGATAAATGAATTCATTTTTAGTGACTAAGGAACTGCCACCCTGACACACTGATAACCATGATAGAGAGTAAGAAGAATGTAGAAAAGTGTGTGAGATTTAAAAAAATTCTTACTAAATCACAGGGAATTCTTTTCTATTCAGAGGGGGAGGGATTCTGATTTCAAATTAAAATTGAATTTTCATAAAGATTATCATCCATCTTTTTAAATTATTTCAATGAAAATTCCATTACTACACAACAGTGGTGTGTTACTTCCACTTTTATTTGTAGAAAGCACTGATTATAATAATCACTAAGATGATATATAATAAATATTTAACAACCATGGTTTATTATTCATCTATTTTATCAATACCATGTTCTTCTCCTCCCCTTACTACATACCAGTCAGATTAAGGGTGGTGGTCTACAGGTTTCTTTATCCTGCATTTTGCCTGGATAACTACTACTTATTCTTCAGTTCTCAAATGCCAGAGAACTCTTCCTGAATTCCCAACTTGAATAAAATCTGCACTTTAAGGCATCCCTTATTTAAAGCAGTTTCAGAATGTAAATCCTGTTTGCAGGAATCCAGGTTAGAGATGATGATGACCTGAAATTAAATACTGCAATCTGGGAAAGAGTTATTTAAGAGAGAAGCCTTGCTAATAGTTGAAAATATTTTGTGGCTTTGTGTCCCTGTATTAGAATGTTGACCTTGTCTAATAGAGAAATAATTAATGTAGATGGAATTAAGTTCTATGTAATTGTAATTACATACTAATCTCAGTGACTATTTTCGTACTTAATTCTGTGTTCTCCTGTCTAGAACAGTGCCCCAAAATAGTAGCTGCTACTCAATAAATATGTCAAACTAATGAACACTGATCACAGTCACAAATAACTATAGTTATGAATTATCAATGCCAAATCCAGCCATGAATACCTAAATTTAGGGCTTTTGGTGACTTTATTGGCGAAGGAATTATGAAGATGAAAGTGGAAAAAGGGACTATTTAAAGAGTTTAGGGATTTGTGTCTGAATTAAAACTTTAAAAATTGGTAAACAGATACTTTAAATAATCAGTAAATTTTACATAGAAAATTGAAAATTGGAAAACAAATAATAGTCATAATTTGTATCTATTGAGGGACTGCTTAAGTTTATAAAGCAGGCTAGCACACTGATTTTACCAAATTCCTTCAAGAATTAGAAATTTGGACACTTGCTCAATTAAATAAAAAATACATTTCTATTTAAGTTAAGCAATCTATTAAAAGTGCTTAGAATTTATGATCCAAATATGAACTGTGTTTAATTATAAAATATGCCATGCTTATCTAATTCTTTCCTAGAAATATTTTAAAACTTACTTTCTCATACTCTATGAATTCTAATTGTTTCCACATATTTTCATCAATTTCTTTTGGTATACTAGAAAAGTTCAACCAAAGCAAAACTGAGCATGTTATTAAAATCTACATTGAGAATATAAGTAATCTTTTCTAAACATTAAGCTTTAATTTAGAGAACACATAAGGAGAAAAAATTCTTAAGGGAATAAACACATGTAATATTTTTATATGTATTGTCCTGAGAAAACTAGATGGCACAGAAACTTTTTCTACAACCACTGTAATTGTCTAATCACACACACACACACACACACACACACAGGATATTTTTCCATCAAAATGGAGATACCAAAGTTTACGAAATTTTCAAATAGGCATAGATTTGATATGATGGGACACCAGAGTTGCAAGATCACATACATACTATTCATAGATTTTTAAGACATTTCACATTCTATATAAAGTTTTACTGTTATTATTAACACATTATTTAGACAACTTAATGACTTTCCATACAGACTTATACTGAACTTTGATTATGTCTCCCCTCCCTTCTCCTATCATCCACTTTCTCTCCTCTTCCCTCTCCCTTTGACCCTCTTTCCAGACTCTAACAGTTCCTTTTCTACTATCAGATTGTCTTTCTTGTTGTTGTTTCTTTTCTTTTAGTTTCCACATAAAAGAAAACATGCAACATTTGTCTTTCTGTGTCTAGCTTATTTCACTAAACATGTCTTCCAGTTCCATCCATTTTCCTGCAAATGGCAGGATAGCATTCTTCTTTATGACTGAATAATACTCCATTTGTATATATATCATATTTCCTTTATCCTTTCATCTGCTAATTTCAAATCTCGGCTGTTGCTGCAACAAACCTGGGTATGCAAGTATATCTTTTGTATGCTGACTTCATTACCTTCAGATATACACTCAGAAATGGCATTTGGCACCACTGTAAAGCAGTCAGTTGACTAAAGATGCTTGGATTTGTTTATGGGTCTTTGAATCTGATTCTGTTCCACTGTTCTACAGATCTCTTTATATGCTAGTGCCATATATAGCTGGATCATATGATGTTCTAGTTTTATTTATTTATATTTTTCAGGAACCTCCACACTGTTTTCCATAGTTCTTGTGGTAATTTGCATTCCTATCAACAGTATATAAGAGTTCCTTTTATGCCACACCTTCACCAGTCTTTAAATAGAACAAAGAGGGGGAGGGGGAGGGGGCAAGGGGATAGGAATAATGGCAGACTGATTACATAATTACCCTAAATACATGTACGAAGACATAATTGTTGTAAAAGTGCTTTATATAAAACCAACAACTTAGCTGGGCGCGGTGGCACACACCTGTAATCCCAGCACTTTGGGAGGCTGAGGCAGGAGGATCGCGAGTTCAAAGCCAGCCTCAGCAATGGCGAGGCACTTAGCAACTCAGTGAGACCCTGTCTCTAAATAAAATACAAAAAAGGGCTGGGGATGTGACCCAGTGGTCGAGTGCCCCTGAGTTCAATCCCCGGTACCACAAAAAATAAATAAATAAATAAAACCAACAACTTGAAAAATTGTGCTCTTTATATGTAACATGAAATGAAATGTACTCTGCAAACATGTATAACAAATTAGAATAAAAAAATTAGTAACTAAAAAAGGAATAAAATAAAATAGTTACTCTAACTAGGATAAGATGGTATTTCAAGGCAGGTTTGTTTTTTTTTTTTTTTTTTTTTTTTCCTCTTATTTAGTTGTAGATAGACACAATACCTTTTATTTATTTATTTATTTATTTATTTATTTTTATGTGGTGGTGAGGATTGAACCTAGTGCCTCACACACACTAGGCAAACGTTCTCCCACTGATCTACAACCCTAGCCCTCATTTTTCCTGCTAAAAATATTGAGCCTTTTTCCCCCACATGTTTATTGACCATCTGAAATTCTACTTTTGTGAAGCATCTATATAGATCATTTTCCCATTGATTGATTGGATCATCTGGTGGGCTTTTTTTTTAAGTTCTTTATTTATAATTTTGGATATTACTTTTCTGTCAGATAAATAGTTGACAAAGATTTTTTCCCATTATGTAGGCTGTCTCTTCACTCTGCTGATTACTTCCTTTGCTGAGCAGAAGCTTTTAATTTGATTTATTTAATCCCATTTGTCAATTCTTTCTTTTGTTTCCTGGGCTATTGGAATCCTATCCAGGAAATCATGGTCTGTGACATATCTTAAATTGTTTCCCCCATTTTCCTCTAGTAGTTTCAAAGTTTCATGTCTTATGTTAAGATATTTGACCCATTTTGAGTTGACTTTTGCACAGGGTGAGAGATGGGGGTCTGGTTTCAATCTTCTATAGGTGAACTTCGAGTTTTCCCAGCACTGTTTGTTGAAGAGGCTCACCTTCAACATGTTTTTAACATCTTTGTTTGATAGTCAGTTGGCTAAAGATTCATGAATTTTTATTGATCTTCTGTTCCATTGGTCTACAGGTCTCTTTTAGGATCAATAACATACTGTTTTTGTTACTATGGCTCTGTAGCATGCTTTGAAATCAGGTATTGTGATGTTTTCAGGATTGCTTTGGCTATTTGGGATCTTCATGTTTCCATAAGAGCTTTAGGATTGTTATTTCTAGGTCTTTGAAGAATGCCATTGGTATTTTAATGGAGACTGCAATGAATCCGTAATATGGTTATTTTTAACAATACTAACTCATCCAATCCATGAATATGGGAGGTCTTTCCCCCTTCTAAAATCTTCAGTTTCTTTAGTGTTTTATAATTCTTAGTAAGGTTTATTTTTGTGTGTGTGGCTATTGTGCAAGTTCATCATTGGTATCTAGAAAAGTTCTGATTTTTTTTTTAATATTTTTTAGTTGTAGGTGGACACAATACCTTTATTTTATTTATGTGGTGTTGAGGATCGAACCCAGGGCCTCACACATGCTAGACGAGCGCTCTACCGCTGAGCCACAACCCCAGCCCTAAACTTCTGGTTTTTATATATTGATTTTTATATCCTGCTATTTTACTCAATTTATCAGTTCTAAAATCTTTTGGTAAGCCTTTAGAATTTCATATCATCTACAAACAGGGATAACTTGACTTCCTCCTTTTCTATTTTGTATCCCTTTTATTTATCTCTTTCTCTTGCCTGATTACTCTGGCTAGAATTTCCACTACTATTTTGAAGAAGAACAGTTCCTGTCTCATTCCTGATCTCAGGAAACACTTCCAGGTTTTCCCCATTCAGTATGAGGCTGGCTAGAAATGAGTCTTATATAATCTTTATTATGTTGAGACATGATCCTTCCATACATAATTTGTTCATGGCTTTTATCATGAGGGCTAGTGAATTTTATGAAAGACCTTTTCTATACCTATTGAGATAATTATGTGGTTTTTATCCTTCATTCTATTTATGTACAGTATTATGTTTATTGATTTGCATGTATTGAGCCATCTTTGCTAAATAAACATTTAACTGTAAGTATCTTATTTTAATAACCCTAGTAGTTACATTTTTGCTCCTTGAAAATTAAAATGTTAGGGCTGGGGCTATAGCTCAGTGGTAGAGCCCTTGCCTAGCATTGTGAGGCCCTGGGTTCAATCCTCAGCACCACATAAAAATAAATAAACAAAATAAAGGTATTGTAAAAAAATATCTTAACAAATTAAAATGGTGGTAATATTTTATCCAAATTTCTTATAATAACATATTCACATTTTGTTGTAGATGATAAAAAGTTATAAAAAAAGAGAAAGTATCTTGCTAAACAAAGGATACTCACTGCATAACTTTAAAAATAAACTTTTACTAAAGATGGGTGGTTTGGAATTATTTAATAATATTGTGTACAAGTGAATAAGCACATTATACTCATATAGAAAATACTAACCCAAATTTAACTTAACTAAAATACTACTGAGAGATAAAGATGCTATAGTCTGAAACAAGAGTAAATATTAGGCCTGGTGATTCTCAGAAAAATAACCTTGGTATTAATTCTGACTTGATGGCTTAATAGGATAGCATATAATTCAAGGTTACCACCCTCCTTAGCAAACTATTGGAAATTTTTGCATTTGTGCTTTTACTTCCTGTAATTATCAGCGTCTTTTCTATAATCATTGTTTTTTCTAAACATAAGCAATTTTTTATCTCAACATAAAGAAGCATGTTGTCTACCTCTCTGTGTGACTGCAGCAGGTTGGTCCTAGAACTTTTGAACATGGAATATTTTGTTAAAAGTGAGGTTAGGGAGAATGCAACAGGATTACCTTGGCCAAGAACATTATGCATGTATTATGGAAGCTATAGGAGAATTCCTGTGGAAATTCTCCACTGAAATTTAAATCCACAGGGAATTACTGATCACCTTGCCTGTGCTGAAAGCAAAAAAATAAATAAAAATCTTCATTGTGTTAATTATAAAAGACTTGTAAGATACAGAAATGCATAGCATAAAAGTTGAAAACCACCTAGAGATAATGACTATTTACTGTATGGAATTTATGCTTCTAACACGTCAATTTTTTAAATATAATTATGAAATGTTTAACATCTACAAAAAAGAACAGGTAATATTTGAGTTATGAAGTATAAGGCTAAAACTGATACCCTTGGAAACTCTAATAACTAATTTAAGAAATAGAATAAACCAAAATGATTGACATTCTCAGGATGCTTATTCCTACATGCTCCACATACTAAGAGAAAGACAAAAAGGGAGAAGGAGAAGATAAACACTACTCCACATTTTTTAAAATAATCTCTTACTTTCAGCTATCATACATAAAACATCATTCAATTTTGTCTGTTTTTAAACTTTATTTTTTTTTTAAAGGTACATATTCTTCTGTGTCTTCTCTTTTTAGCAGTGTTCTATAATGGGGATTCATCCATACACATTCTTACAGCTACAGTACATATATTTTCATTTCTGTCTTACAGTATTCCTATATAGTCACTGAAATATTTGGGATATTTAAAGTTACTTATTATAATAAAAGTAATAAAAATTCACGTATCTTGGTCTAGGAGTGCATAAATATCACCAAAGTACATGCCTCAGAGTAAAACTGGTAAGTACTGGGCTACAAAAATCTGCAGCTTCATGAAATACTGACAAATTGTTTTCCAAAGTAGTAACATTTTATATGTCTTTTAGTAGTGAATAAAGAGTTCCCTTTGCTCCTTAACATCTCCTGTATTTGGTATTATTAGACTTTTTTAAATGTTTGCCAATCTAGTGGGGACAAAATTATCTTTGTGGGTATTTTGTATGTTTTATTTTTTTCTACATTATTCATCAGTTTACTGAAACTCCTGCATATCCTTTACATATCCTTTACTTTCATTCCAATAAAGCCAAGGAGAGATTTTTATTGTTTATTTTTTTAACAAAGAAATGTGGATGCATGCATTTTTTTCCATTAAAACTCTTTTTTAATTTAGGAGACCTTAATTGTAGTCTCTACCCTGTGCTATCCTGCTACTAACTAGGTGAGTGAACTTCCTATTTGTGTGTGTGTTGATAGCTTTTTTTCTTTTTTTTTTTTTTTTTTTTTTTTTTTTGGTGTGTGTGTGTGTGTGTGTGGTGTTGGGGATTGAACCCAGGGCCTTGTGTATGCGAGGCAAGCACTCTACCAACTAAGCTATATCCCCAGCCCACTTTTCTTTTTTAATAAAGTATAATTGGTATGTTATGTATGTAAACATATATAATGCAAAATCTTAATATGTATAGGACTTATTATAGTTTTACAAAATGAGGTTTTTATTTTGGTTATATGGTGATTTATTTCTACTTTCCTATTAACAAACACTGTTATGAATCTTGTCATATGTTCATTGACCACTGGGCAGGGGGTGGGGGGATGATAAGTACCTATTCAAGGTTTTTGCCAATTTTTGCAATATTGAGTTTTCTACCTTCTTACTAATTTGTAGGATCTCTTATTTATTACAGATATGTGATACATATCTTCACTGTGAATTACATTTTCACTCTAACATCTTTTGATATCTAGAAGATAATTTTAATGAAATTAATTTATAAATTTTTCGTTTTGTGTTTAAGGAACCTCACATACTGAAGTCAGCTAAAGTAATGAGTGGCAGACACCTAAACACTGACTGGCAGACACAGTGCTGAGCATTTGTCTTTTCCCACCAGCCAGAATAGAAAATCTCATGATTCACAGGGTATTGAATTAGGTATATAGAAGGGCCTTATTCTCTTATAGTCGAGAATAAATAGCCCTAGAGTAAGCACTTGAAAAGTGTTTGTGCAATTGGACTTGCTTGCTTCCACTTATACATCTGTTTATCAACAAGAAAATATACCTGGTATAGCTTACAGGAGGATGAGAAGCAAGTGAACAGTTGAATCACCTCAGTGACCTAGCCAGCCTATGCTAGTTGTAAGAGTAAGCCCAGTCAATATCAACAGACTTCATCTAGAAGATACCCCACAGACCCAATATATGTGCACAATAAATTACTGCTATATGTCACTACAATTTTGTGTATACACAGCATTATTGTGGCAATACAAAAGTAAATAAACATTCATATGACATGAAAGAGTTTGGCCTTAGATTGCAAAGCCTTGTGATATTTCAAAATGAGATCTTTTTCTGCCATTTAAAGAAAGAAGACTTAAAGATAAGGTACTAAGGATTTTAGAAAAGAAAACTAAAGTCAGATAAGCTACATCATTTCAAAAACAGATTTCCCTATAGAGGTTACTGATTTCAACAGAGACCTATAGATTTAACAGCACTAAGACTGTTAGAGCTGGTGAGAACAGTTTCTCTGGAGAAATATGTTTGTCTTCCCAGTGTGTTCTTCAAAACTATGTATGTTAGAGGCTTCTCAACTATCTTAAAAAACTCAACTTTTCAAATATGCCCAAAAGGAAAATAATACAATGAACCATATATGTACGCAATATTCAGACACCACAAGTATCAACATTTTGCCAATCCTATTTGATCTATCCCTTCTTTTCTCCTCCTCCTTTTTTTTTTAATACTAAACCAAATTACAAATTTTGTGCTATTTTATTCCTAAAAGTTTCCATGTGTAATTATAGGTGATTAAGACTTAAAATCATTACCATACCTTTATTATACTTAAGAGAATTACTAATTATACCTTCATATTATCAAATAACCAATCTTTATTCACATTTCCAAACTGTCCCAAAAATATGTTTATAATTGTTTTTTCAAATTATAATACAAATAAGGTCCACACATTTAAGGTCCAATTCCTTCTTTTAAGTAAGAATATTTCAAAGACAGTATGCTAATATTACATCCCATTAAAAGACACACAATATCTCATCATCTCACAGTTAGTAATGAGAACTGGAAATTCATCACTAATTTAAGTGTCAACATGTAGCCAACTACATAGCTCTGGGCCCAAGATGAGGCAGAACATTTAAGCAAAAGAGACTAGCAGAGGAAAGCAGCTCAGGACATGACAGGAAGGAGAGAGAGAGAGCTCTGCTCATCAGGGACAAAATATAAACCCAAAAGGCATACCACAGTGACCTGCTTCTTCCAGTCACTATTTACCTGCCTAGAGTAACAACCCAGTTAATCTGTATCAGTGGATTAATCCACTGATTTAGGTTACAATTATCATAATGTAATAATTTCACCGCTAAACATTTGGTGTTTTTTCACACATGAGCTTTTGGGAGACACATCACATCTAAACTATAACAAGCAATTTAAAACAAAAAAGGGTCTATTCATTCTGCCTATTCTCCTACAAAATTATTAATCTTTCATTTATAATTGCATTGTATGATAAATTGTAAGTTTTTTTCCTGGCCTATCTTTTGTCTTTGCTTATGTCCATATCCACTTCTGAATAAGCTAAATGCAAATTCCTTCATTTTAAAATAGAAGACAGAAAGATGAGCATTCATTTATAGGCATGATTTTATGGCTTCAAACTAGAACTAGGTTTAAAGGGCAATTGTCTCTAATTACTATTTTTAAATGCTTTCAGATTCAGAAGTTCTAAAAAAACAAAAGATGATTATTGCCAAATCTCTCCAAAGTTACTTGGATATACATGGTGCAGTTTTTATTGGTAGGTTCACCTTGAAATTGCTTACCCTAAGGATTCTTTTTAATTGACATAGTAATTGCAAATTTTTATAGGTTACAGTGTGATTTTTTTTCAATACATGTACATAATGTATAATGATCATATCAAGGTAACCAGCATAGACATCTCCTCAAACATTTGTCATTTCTTTTTTATGTTTTTTTAAACATTTATTTATTTACTTTAGTAAATAATGCATTTATTTTTACGTGGTGCTGAGGATCGAACCCAGGCCGCGTATGTGGCGAGCACTCTACCACTGAGCCACATTCCCAGCCCATTTGTCATTTCTTTATGTTGGAGATATTCAAAGTTCTGTCTTCTAATTTGAAAAAAAAATATAAAAAATTATCATCAATTATAGTCACCCTGCTGCAATGCAGGGCATTAGAACTTAGCCTGAGGTTTGATGTTCTAGTAATACTTGGTAGACACCATTTTAAAGTTTTCCAAACTAAAATTATTTCAATGTTTAAGCCTCATCTAACCATTCCAACAGTGCAAAGGGTAAAATAGAAATCTAAAAATTTTCCCTGAGGCAAATTTTGGCCCTGCTCAAAGGCATTATCTTGATTCAGCCTATTTTGGAGGTAGTATAGTTTCTAATGCACTATGCAACAGGGTCAATTAATCATGAATTGAAACCTCCAAAACTGTGAGTTGAAATAAACCTTTTCTCTTTATAAGGTATTAATAAGATAGTTTGGTATAGTCACAGAAAGCTTACTACCTTACTAACAGAACTGCCAATTCATGCAGATGGTCAATTAGCAATGTACTCAAAGTAGGTGGAGCCAGCCTCATGGGATGAATTATAATTAGTCCAAGCAAATTGTGATAATTCCATTATTTTTTTCCAGTCATTAGTTTAGTGGTGACCATATGAGCCTATTTTGTTTAATGAGACATAAGGACAGAGTCTGATATGTCACTTTGGGGAAATTTTTTGTCTGATGAAAAGAGAGATGCTGAGAAAATTAGACTAGGCCTTCTTCCTCCTGCTTCTTAGAATATTTTTATGTGAAAAGCTGATCATGAGCCCTGATGTTGGGCTGCTGAATTAATTAACCTCTGGATCTTTCATAAGAGAGCCTATGTTTTTTATGCCATGTTTAGTCACATATTCTGCTACCTACAGGCAATATGACCTTCAATAATATACATAAATACTGTACTGTGTTTTTCAGTTCATAGTTTTTGCTTTAGGTTATTTAATGTTGTAGTACTTCATAGTCCTCCAAATGCTCTGAATTATAAAACAAATGAAAGTTGTTCCCAGGAAAGGTAGAAGCTCCACATTGACTCCACAGACACACTATTCCTATAAGTAAAGTGTATACAAGTTATGTGCTGCCTGTATATATTCAATATATTGAATCCTTTCTACTGTGCTATTCAACCTTTAAATTAATTATATGTCATCAGGCAGTATCAGAAAATGCCATGTGACAACGATTTTGTATTACTTTCAAATAAAACAAAAATGTTCTTTTCATATTCTTAATATATAAATCAGCAGATTTGGGGGTCAAAAACAGTAATAAGAATGCACCAAATTATAGAGAAATATATCTTATTCAACAAGTTCTCTCCTATAAAAGGAAATATACATTTAATAGTACTTTACTCTTTTGAGTCAATCATATGAGTTACTGCATAAACAAGTTCTTAACAGAACTACTGTGATTTTTTGTGAGTAGTTATATGTGTGAGACTTCATACAGGAAGGACAACTATGATTTTAATTTCAAGTTAATAAAAAATATTCATTTCAAAAAGGTTTGGAGTCTTAGAAGACATGAAGTTTGAAAGAAGAAAGTAATTTTAGACACTCTCACATGAGAAGCAGATCCAAAGCCCTGACATTATACATTTACAAAGCACCTAATATGTACTGTACCTTTTATAAATATTATACCACTTAATTAGCTTCAATGATTTGATTTGTGTGTGTGTGTGCACACATATATATGCACACAAACCCCCCCACATATATATATGTAGTGCATGTATATATACACATACACACAGTAATATATATATACACACACACACACACACATAATGTATATATATAGTTGAACTATATAGTTATTCCTATTGCCAGATTAGGAGACTAAAGCTCATAAACATAATTACACAGTATGTTCAAGGCAATTAGCTAATAAAACAGAAAAGATTGTAACGGTTTCTGTTCAGGCAAGGATCTGTTCATTATATAATGTCAGATATTCATACCAAAGATCACATTAAAAAGTCCTTTACAGCTGGGCACGGTGGCGCACGCCTGTAATCCCAGCACTTTGGGAGGCTGAGGCAGGAGGATCGCGAGTTCAAAGCCAGCCTCAGCAATGGCGAGGCACTTAGTAACTCAGTGAGACCCTGTCTCTAATAAAATACAAAAAAGGGCTAGGGATGTGGCCTAGTGGTCGAGTGCCCCTGAGTTCAATCTCTGGTACCAAAAAAAAAAAAAAAAAAAAAAAAGTCCTTTACAATCTGGGTCCTATCCAACTCTGTGGCCTCTTTTCTTGCCATTTCTTTACTTGCCCCTTATTTCCCAAGGACCTTGACCAGCCTATAGTTTCTTTTATACTTGATGTTTCTTCTCACCTCCAATATTTTACTTGTATCCTCCCTTTCTTATACAAGTACTCTTTCCTTTCTTTTTTCCTCTTTTCCTGGGTAACTTTTATATGTTCCTTAGGTAATACCCCTTCTTTAGGAAACATACTGTAATTTTCCCAGACAGGATACGTGATATTCCTCTTCTCCAAAAATACCTACTGTCATTTTTCTTGGCATACTGCTTGCAAATTATATTCATGTGATTATCTACTTCCTCTCTGCCTGCGTGTTCCTTCAGTACAGAAATGTTCCTTTCTCTCTGTCTTTGCACTTGTGGTACCAAACAAAGGGACTGGACACAAACAAGGTGAATAAATACATGTGCAAGCAAACAAACAGCCCAGCCAATCAGTCACATTCCATTCACAAGGAAGGCAGGAGCTTTACCTTTTAATTCTTCCTAACTTTTTCTCCCAATCACAAAGAAAAGTACCCTGGAATAGGATTTCATTTATACCAACAGAAAAATATCTAAGATTTATGAAAATGCCATCAGACAAGAAAGTGGATTCTGAACTAAGATATTTGTGATAATTAGGGGGGTGAGATGTATACAAAATAACACAGGTCCACAGAAGTGCTTTTAAAAATAAACTACTGCATTGCTTCAAATAGATTTCCCAAGTGTTATGAGAGCTACTGTGAAAAGTAAGGAAAGGGCAAGGAATTTCACCCCATAACAACCATTTAGTAAATACTAAAATCCAACATCAGCAAGTAGATTTGCTTAAAAATACTTTAGTTTAACATCAAAAGAATTTTTAAATAAATATGCATGTTAAAGAACTGCTTTCTATGTGACACTATATTTGGTGATAAACTAGCTAAGATTAAACAAAAAACACAGAATGGGTTTATTCATTCTGAATGTGCTATCAACCTACAAAATAATAATCATATCTGAAAATTACATGATACTCTATTTTAGAAAAAAATATCTATTACAATTAGAGATATATTTCAGTCTCCTGTTCATACCTATACTTCAAAGAGTATTAAAGTTGGTATACATAAAACAATAATTTCATTTTAAAAATTGCTATTCAGAGAAACAAACTAAATATACATATTCCATGAAAATCTTATAATAGGTCTGTGTTAAAATATTGTTTTAAATGAAAGCTAGAAAAAGATTCCTTCTTATATATTTTTCTTCTTATATTTCAGAGTTTATCATGTAATATATTTATTTATGTAGCACCAAACTTTGAATAATTAAAAGTGATATAAAATATCAAAGGGGAAATACGAAAATGAACCTTGTGGTGCTGGATTAGAGTTGGAGATATTGGTATGAACTCATTTATCTTCATGTGTTTAGTAAACATTAATTAAAATACACTAAAATTAATATTAATATATTGATATTTTAAATTTTATTAATTTAATACATTAATATATATGGGCAAATAGATACCAAAATAATTAAAGATGTGTGTATACATGGGACAA
Organism: Tamias sibiricus; assembly: GCA_025594165.1. Lineage (NCBI taxonomy): Eukaryota > Metazoa > Chordata > Mammalia > Rodentia > Sciuridae > Tamias > Tamias sibiricus. Next base: position 48,370,573 of record CM046662.1, read on the forward strand.
CACACACAGATATATTTCCCAGAGCTGTCAACTAGGTGAAACTAGAAGCAGTAACACCCTAAGAAGCAAGAAGCACACCTAGATCCCATACCTTGGTTTCCAAGTACAATTAATCAATAAAAGGAACCTGTACTCCTTGACTGGTTTTAGAACTAAGACAGGAAAATACCAGATGAGCCTGCATCACCTTGTAGTAACAGAAAATAAGGAAGTGCTTAAAAAAGAGGATGTGAGCCAGGTGTGGTGGCACAGCCTGAAAGCCCAGCAGCTCAGGAAACTGAGGCAGGAAGATTGCAAGTTCAAAGTCAACCTCAGCAACTTAGTGAGCCCTTGTCTCAAAATAAAAAATAAATTAAAATGGCTGGGAATGTGGCTAAGTGGTCAAGCACCCCTGGTTTCAATCCCAGGATGGAAGGAAGGAAGGGAGGGAGGGAGGGAGGGAGGGAGGAGGAAGATAAGAAGGAAGGAATGAGAGGGAGGGAGGGCAGGAAAGAGGGAGAGAAGGAGGACATGATAACAGGACAGAGGAACCAACCTAAAGGAGATGCCAATAGCCAAAGCTAAAACAAGTTGGGGAACAAATATTATAGATTTGGGTTATATCCCAAAGAATAAAACAAATACCCATGAATCAATGTGGACAAGAATAAATGATTAAACATTGGAATAAGAACAGAATATTCTTTTAGATACTCCCTATGGAGAATCCCACATAATATATTTAGATAGTTCTTTTTCCAGAAGTTGGATCTTAATTCCCCTTTCCTTCAATGTAAGCTAGATTTACTGATTTGATTCTAATGAATCAGGAATAGAAGTGTAAATTTTCAGAGCAAAACAGCAGATACCACCTTAAACAAGTGATCCAAGTTAACAACACCAGAAACAAGTTGATAGCATGTACTCTGGTATGATGAGAAGGGTACTTCACCTCTGTTGTATTCTTTATAAAAATTTGTAACACTGGTAGCATTGTGAGACTATATCAGATTAACCCAAATTGAGCAAAGAGTACTTGATTAGGCTTTCTCATAAATATCAAGGTCATATAAAACATGGATTATGAAAAACAGTAATTATGAAACTGTTAAAAATTAGAGAAGACTAAAGAGACATGAGTAAATAAACATGGTATGCTGAACTGGCCCTAGAACGGAAAAAATATATATATATATTAGCAGGAAACACTGGTAATATCTGAAGAAGTCTGTAGTTTGGTTAATACTGTACAAATGTTAAATTGTTAATATGACAAATCTGCCATGGTTGTTTACTATGTTAATATTTTTGTGGTACTGGGGTTTGAACTCAGAGGCACTTGATCACTGGGCCACATCCCCAGCCCTTTTTTTTTTTTTTTTTTTAATTTTATTTTATTAGAGACAGGGTCTCACTGAGTTGCTAAGTGCCACGCCATTGCTGAGGCTGGCTTTGAACTCGCGATCCCCCTGCCTCAGCCTCCCAAGTGCTGGGATTATAGGTGTGCGCCACTGCGCCCGGCTTACTACGTTAATATTAAGGAAAGTTGAATGACAGGTACAGGAACTTCACATACTGTCCTTGCAACTTTTCCATAAAATTGTTCCAAAATAAACTTTTTTTAAAACTACATAAAAAAATCAGTGAAAAATAGAAATAAAGACATACAATTAAAAAGAAAGTATAACTGCACATACTACCAAGCTGCAAAAAATTAAAATCCAGAAAAATGAACTATTTCATTGTCAATTAAATATATGCACTGACACTAATTTCTGAAGCCTAAATATTATTTCCTATCTTCTCCTATAGTAGTTTTCTTCTGACATATATTTTAATAATACTTTCAGAGATATTTTGTGCTAAAAGCAAATATTATGTTCTTTCCATGTTCATTTTTACCTAAATGGTACTATATTATGTATACTGTTCTGCAATCTTTTGTGGAGAAGGGCTTTTTTCCACTTACATTACAGTTTAAGGATCCTTCTAAGACTTTTAATAACTGTCAACTATATTAAATACTTCTATTGATTAAGTGCTTCAATTATTGAAGTGATTGTTCAAAATAAAGTATGCTTTAACAGGAAAAAGGAGACAGAGATGGGAAGGAATTCGTTTATGCAAAAAAATAATTATAAGTCAGCAACAACCAAAGGAATTTAATAAACATTACTTTAAAATATTAACACTAAAACAAAAATATTCAAATCTCAAGTGATGTCTCTGATACCTTTCCCACATTATTAAGTGTGGTAACGAGGTGCAAAAAGGGTTCTTTGTAACCTTTGGCTACAAAAAAAATTACCAATTAGGAAAATAAATATGCCCTGAATCTCATAAAGCTCTTGCTTAGGCAAATGTTTGGGGATTAATAAAACGTAGGCTTGTCTATTGCCAAGGATCCGAACTTGTAAGTATTTGAATCTTAAAAGATAAGAAACATGGGACTGGGGTTGTGGCTCAATGGTAGAACGCTCGCCTGGCACGTGCGCAGCCCAGGTTCAATCCTCAACACCACGTAAAAATAAAAGGCACTGTGTACAACTAAAACAAATAAATAAATATTAAAAAGAGAAACATTTAGGTCATAAATTATATGCCACAAACATTTAAAAGTGTTTTCCTATTTTATCTCATTAATAATAAAAGACACTGGGAGATACAAATATTATTTATTAATAAACTGTGTGTATGAGTACACTAGAAATATAGTAAAGAAAACTTGGAAAATATAAGTGTATTTTAGTTCTTGGACTAAACAGAAGACTTAAACTAGAATAATTAAATATAGAAAAAAATTTTAGCTAAATCTGTCTAAAGAGAAAGGTTCTATATGTTCTAATTACAATTTAAATATACAGACCTATTTAGAAAATTATAAGAAAATGCAAAATATTCATTGAAATTTTACTATGTATTGTACAGAATCTTTTTTTAATATACCAGGAAGTGGTCCCAGAGGACTTAACCATTAAGCCACATCCCCAGCACATTTTTGTATTTCATTTAGAGACAAGGTCTCACTGAGTTGCTTAGGGCTTCAGTAAGTCACTGGGGCTGGCTTTGAACTCACAGTCCTCCTGCCTCAACCTCGCCATACCCATCGAGAACCTCTTTAATGGAAAGGAATATAACAACATATAAATTCATAACTTTGTGACTACTATAGTTTAAGTTCTATAGTTTTATATATAAATTTTAATACCTCTGTTTCAGGGAAAACATCTCACTTCCAGGGCTTATATATGTGTGTGTGTTTTCTGTTTATATTTATATGTAAAAAAAACTTCAAAAATTTTCAAGTAAGTCTTATTGCTCAGGCCTTTGAATTTTGTTATAGACCTATTAGGCAGAAGATTTAAACTTTTTTCTTTTGTTGTTTTATGTCAAATGCAACCAAAAGAGGCATAAGATTTAAAACTGAATAATACAATAAAGAATACTCTTAATTTTTAACAAAATGAAGAGCTACAATTTTAAATTTCCTATTAAGAAACATTTGTAGTTTTTTATGTTTTCTGGGCAATGGATCCAAAAGTCTAAGTCAATAGCCTGTGTTACATACTATCAAATAACATGAGAGAATCATGAATAATACTGTACAAATACTTCAGAATCACAAATGTAAATGTTATGGGCAAGGCTACACGGGCAATGACCAAACAGACTCCATTTTATCTTGAGACTCCATGTCATGTAAGAAGTGCTTCTCAGAGCGGGGCATGGTGGTGCATGCCTGTTAATCCCAGCACTTGGGAGGCCGAGGCAGGAGGATCACAAGTTCAAAGCCAGCCTCAGCAATGGCGAGGCACTTAGCAACTCAGTGAGACCCTGTCTCTAAATAAAATACAAAAAAAGAACTTGGGGGATATGGCCCAGTGGTTGAGTGGCCCTGAGTTCAATCCCCAGTACCCCCCAAAAAAAAATTAAACATATTTAAAGAGTTTATAAAATAAAAGTGATTATTTTTTATAGTGCTGGAAATGGAATCCAGGGCCTTGTACTTAGTAGGCAGGCACTCTACCATTGAGCTACATCCTCAGCCCAAATAAATAAAATGTACAAGAAACACAACAGTAATTGAAGGGTCATTAAGTCTCAAAGAAAACAAATACTCCTTGAGTTGCCTAACTTTGGCTTCAGTTTTTAAAGCTAGGACATCAATAAAATTTAAAATGTCCTCATTTTATTTCATTGGTTCAGATTAAACATTTTAAAAGTGGAAATACTGAATGTTTTTTTTTTTCCAGCGGTAGAGCAGTAGAATATAACATATTTGTTTAGGGTTCAATAAGTCTAAAAAATGAGAACTACTTCTAAGTTGATTTGCAACACATGTACTTAAGCAAGGCCTTTCTTCCTTCTATACCTTAATAGCCTCAGAGCCTACTGTAGCTGACAACCAGTAAGTGTATGAAATGTACTTGGCTTTAAACAGGGTGCATTTGTGTGTAAGTGTATATGTTCTGGGAAAGAGAATAGTGATGGTCCTTGGACTCAAAATGCCTTAATATGCTACATTTTAGAATAACCAAGCATGAAAGTTATGGATCTATAAATTGCTAAAATTTAAGGCAATATGCCTTAAAATTTTTTCTCCCACTTAAAATTAATTAGTTGTTTAACACTAGACAAGCTGATTAAATCTCCTGAGATTCTGTTTCCTCACTGAAAACATGGAACAGTAACAGGGAACTTATATTTATGAAATTTTATGATTCTTTTTTTAAAAAGCATCAAAAGCATGCAAACTAAACTGTTTCTCAAAGACAACACAAGACTGATCACAGAATCAGACACATACTCTTTGCTGCAACAAAATCATGTGTCAGTTCATTTGTAATGAAGGCAAGCAGACTGACAAAACAGAATAAAGGGTATGAAGTAATGATTTATATACTTTATAGGCATAATATATAATTCTTCAGTTGAAACTTGAATGGCATAAGTAATCTAACTCAAAGTAACTAACCAAAAGAATCTAAGAATAATTCTGACAGATTTTAAAGAATTCCACAGCGAGGGGTGGGGGTAGGTTCCTTAAAAATGTACTCCAGGGGCTGGGGTTGTGGCTCAGCAGTAGAGCACTCATCTAGCATGTGCGAGGCACTGGGTTCAATCCTCAGCACCACATAAAAAAAATAAATAAATAATAAAGGTATTGCATCCAACTACAACTAAAAAAAATATTTTAAAAAAATGTACTCCAGCTAGGGGCTGGGGTTGTGGTTCAGTGATAGAACTCTTGCCTAGCATGCATGAGGCACTGGTTTCGATTCTCAGTACCACATATAAATAAGTAAATAAAAGTCCATCAACAACAAATAAAAATATTTTTTAAATGTACTATAGCTAAACATGTTTTCAATCAATTGTTTACATTATTTGCTTTTTTTCCTTTTTACCAAGACAATTTTTTTCAGAACTGCAGATTAATTAAGAACTCTCTTGAGCCAGAGTAGCTTCAAAACTAGGTCTGCCAATTTCTAATAGTGTACCCTTAAATTACATAACCCCTCTAGTCTTCCACTTTCTTGACTACTACAGAAGCATATCAGAGAAATACATATGATTAAATCTAGATGGCAGATCAAACCCAAGAATCTAATTCCGCTCATGTAAAATTCTTTACATTGATAGAAAATAAAAATACACATAAATAATTGGCATCCATAACAATGCTTTAAAACAAAAAAACAAACTGCTAAAATTAAGAAGATATCAATAAAAGAAAAAACATCCCATGTTCATGGATTGGAAGACTTAATATTGTTGAGATGTCAGTATTACCCAAAGCAATCTACAGATTCAAACATCCCTATTAAAATCCCAATGGTGTTTTAGCAGAAATAGAAAAATCCATCCTAAAATTCATATGGATTCTCAGGAGATCCCAAATAGCCAAACTAATCTTGAAAAAGAAGAACAAAGTTGGAGGTGTCACACCTTCTGATTTCAAAACTTACTACAAAACTATGTCAAACAGTATGGGACTGGCATAAAGACTGGCAACAAAATTAAAATATATATAATCAGACAGCATGAAAATTAAAACTGTGCATCAAAGAGCATAATCAACAGAGTGAAAACAATTCACAGAATGGAAAAAAAATTGCAAATCATACATCTAATAAAATGTTAATATACAAAACATATAAATAGAACATCTATGCTGTAACAAAAATAGCCTGATTAAAAATGGGCAAAGGAGCCGGGTGCGGTGGCGCACGCCTGTCATCCCAGCACTTTCGGAGGCTGAGGCAGGAGGATTGTGAGTTCAAAGCCAGCCTCAGCAATGGCGAAGCACTTAGCAACTCAGTGAGACCCTGTCTCTAATAAAATACAAAAAAGGGCTGGGGATGTGGCCCAGTGGTCGAGTGCCCCTGAGTTCAATCCCAGGTACCACAAAAAAAAAAAAAAAAAAAAAAAAAATGGGCAAAGGTCTTGAATAGAAGGCACTCTAGAGAAAATAACAAGGGGTTGTGGGGGTTGTGGCTCAGCAATAGAGCGCTCACCTAGCATGTGTGCAGCCCGAGTTCGATCCTCAGCATCACCTAAGAATAAAGGCATTGTGTACAACTAAAAACAAATAAATATATTTTTTTTTAAAAAAAAGAAAGAAAATAACAAGTGATCTTCCTACCTCAGCCTCCCAAGAAGCTGGGACTACAAGTATGTGCCACTATACCCATCTTAAATACTACTTTTAAAATATCAATTAAATCACATGAATTTTACAAGGATATGATTCAAATGTTAATATGCTAGTTTTGCTTTCTCTTCTTCAAGAGATTTATCTGACTCTAAATACCACAATCTAAGATGCCATTTTTAAAAGAAATGAGTTGCTTATTTTAAAAAATGAGAATTGAGGGCTGGGGTTTTAGCTCAGTGGAGAGCCCTTGCCTAGCACAGGTGAGGCACTAGGTTTGATCCTCAGCACCACATAAAAAACAAATAAATAAAAAATAAAGATAAAATTCTTTTAAAAAATGAATGAGATTTGAATACTTGAAAAGTTCATAAACCTAAGAAATAGCATGGTTTGTAAACATATTAATAATTTGAAAATATTTTTTCTAATGACTACCAACATAATTTGAAATTCATATTTTTTCTAGATCCTCAATATTTCTCTTTAGAAAGGAAGAAAGATCAAACATGACTAGTTTAGAGAATAAAACTACTTGAAAAAAATTTTATAGTAAGCAGAAAATAAAGCTAATAAAAATGAGACTTATGGTTGTGCTATGAACTTTACAAATATTTGTAGTTCTATAAGTGGAAGAGAGAATAATATAGTTTCAGAATACACATCAGATTTTTGTATATTTATAGTTTCTTTTTCTGTAGATGATTTTGTAGTTACAGATAAGAAAGGCACAGGCAAAGGAAATATGGAAACTATGATGAATATTTATCATCTCTGTTTAGTCAAATCTATAATGTTCTTACTAAGATTTTTCCAAAGCATTAACATTTGACAGAACTTTACACCTCTCACTTCACTAACAGATTTGGTAAACTATATGCATATACTGCACCACAGTTCCCTTTGTATGCATTTTAAAAACTCACCCACAAAACCAGAACAACACTAAATTCTTCAATTTTGTTAGCTATTTCAAAAAATATTATGCTGCTTCCCTTAATATGAAGTCAAGAAACATTAACTATGCAACATATTATTAATCTGTTCTTCAGAAATTGACATCTAGGAATCACAACAAGAACTCTGGAAAATAGTTTCATGTTATGCAAGTTTTGCATTAATTGAAGTTGAACTACTTTAGTTAGTATACTTTTTTGTATGCATATGTACAATATTCATCAAATACATATTTAAATTTATTTTGGTATAGTGGACTCTACTATTTTTCCAAACTTGAAAGAATTTGTTTCTGGAAAATATTTCACCACTCTCTACTCCAGCCAATTAAAACTTTTTAAAAAAATCATATACAGAGGATTAGAGGGACACTAGAATGGCCAATGGGGAGGGAGGGGAAGGAAGGGGGCAAAAGGGTGAAGAAGAAAAAAAAGATGGTAGAATGAGATGGATATCATTACCCTAAGTGCATGTATGAAGTCATGAATGGTGTGACTATACTTTGTATACAATCAGAGATATGTAAAAATGTGCTCTATAAGTATAATATGAAATGTAATCCATTCTGCTGTCATTTCTAACAACTTAGAATAAAAAATAACTAAATTTGGAAAAAAATCATATACATAGCTTTTCCTCTTCACAAAAACTACTGTTTCAAATATCCCCTAACACTTTCTATATCATACCTCCAGGTTGTTAAAATACACTTTAAAAATCAAAATAGAGGAAAGATAAGTAGAGTATATGAAGAGGATTGAGGAGAAGGAAGAAGGGACAGGATAAGGAGAAGAATAGTAAAATGATTCTGACAGAACTTTTATATGTTCGAGCATGGATGTGGCACACTGAGTCCCAGCATCAGGGGTATCTACAGCCCATTAATTTAAAAAAAAAAAAAAAAGTAAACTGTTAATGAATTGAAGAGGGATCGCTGGAGGAAGTGAGGAGTGCTAGGGTCTGAACTGGAGCTGGTTATGTTCCATGCTTTTGTGATTATATCAAGGTGTATCCTAGTGTTGTATATAATTTTAAAAGAATTTTTTTAAAACTCATTGCTTTAAAAAAAATTCCTAATGAGGCTGAGTGCAGTGACACATGACTGTGATCCCAGCTACTCAGGAGGCTGAGGTAGGAGGATTATAGGTTCAAGGCTAGTCTAAGGAACTTAGCAAGACCCTGTACCAAAATAAAATTTGAAAGAGCTGGGGTGTTGTAGCTCAGTGGTAGAGTGCTTGCCTACCATTTCCAAGACCCTGGATTCAGATTCCAGTACAGGAAAAAGAATTCCCAACAAGCCAGATCCACATATAACCACAATCTAATCTGGTTTATGTTTTATCATATTGTATCACAGACTATGTTTATTCAATGAAATTAGTAATCAACTAATCATTCTCTCTGTTCCATACTTTCTCATCCACCCATCCATCTGTTCATCCTCTAATATTTAACAGGCACTGTTCTAGTGCACTAGAAAAAATAACGAAAATATTTGCCTTTAAAATGCTTGCAGTCATTGAAGATTCTGAGTATACAAGAAAAAAATCTATCTCTTTCTCAATTACCTGTAGTCTTGAACAAAATAAAGTCAAATAAATGGAAAATTATCATAGCATATTGTAAATCCCTATGACAGAAATGTTGTGGGCACTATGGAAACAGGAAGAAATACCTATCTCCACAGATGCACTTTTATAAAGGAAAACAATTTGGGAAAAAAGGTAGACAAGCATTGAACCTATAGGATAAAATGTAAGTTAATCTGAGGAATGTGTTTAGGGCTTCCAGAAACAAGGAATAGCATGTAAAACCAAGAAGAGAATTCAGAGAACCACAGAGTCTCTTAGTAATAAATATAGAGTTCAAACAGCTAACGGACAGAGATGATGCTGTATTCTACAAGATATATTTCTGCCCAATATTATTTCATGTATATTCAGTTTATATTGAAATTATTTTGTTTAAATAGATGAATTTTCTCAGAAGTATTTCTTACAACTACATGTTCTTCTAAATTATCTCCCCCTAAAAGTTTACTTTTGAAAAGCTAGGTGAGGATTTTAAAAAACTGATTAGAATTACATTTTGGGGAATAATTTTAGTAAGGAAATATAATCCTTTGATTTCCTGATTCTAATAATTTTACAAGGGTGGGAAATTTACAAAAGTCATTAAAATTAATTCAAGAAATCCAACTTGACAATAGGAAAAATAAAGTCTAATCTATTTATTTTTAAAGTGTTGCTCTATTCTGGATTTCCTCCCAAAGGAAGAAGTTAAGGTAAAACAATCTAAAATTGCTGCTGTAAAAAAAAAAAACATGTTCTGGCCAGTTTGTGTGACTTAATGGTAAAGCTGAACAAATGAGAGCTTTAGGTGAGTTTCAACTTACATCTGCAACTTACTTAATCTCCCAGGACATCTTTCAATCTTAAATTTTTGACAGTAGTCTATACTCTAAAAATCTGTATAAGAATATGAGATACAGGAATGGACTTTAGTAAAATTGACCCAAAAGCCTAAAGCATGATTTAAAGAGATGTTCAGTTAATTTGACTCTTGTTCTGGATGGCTGACACTAAGTTCAGACAAACCAGGTGCTATGTTTCCATAGCACCCAAAACTTATTCCTGTCACAGGGACTTATGATATATTCGTACCCCATCTGATTATGTGGGAAGACCAAAGATGAACAATGAATACTGTTCACATTTCAGTGTGAATATCTGCATTATCAGGATACATGCTGTTTAACTATGAGACACATGGAGTACCCTTGGCCACATGAGATGATGCCTTCCACATATCCAGATCAGCATGCTACTCTAGCCTTTTATATATAAAAGACTAGACCTGAAGGGGAATGGTTGAATTTACAAAAGTTCTAAAGTGACACTTACTCATGGAATAATATCATCTGCAACTATGTACATCCTAGCAAAAATTCTGAGGTCTGGGACTACATTTCTGACCTTTCTACCTATGGCACGCTTTCAACTGCTTTATTTTGTGGGTTTGTTGTTGTTGTTGTTTTAGAACTTTACTGAGTTTAACATTGATACAGAATTAATTGCATATATTTAGAGTATGCAATCTGGTAAGTTTTTACGTACACATATACTGTAAAACCATCAGCACAATTACAATAATAAACATAGCCCTAACTCTTTTAACCTTTTATAATCTCCTTTATTACCTCTCCTTCCTTTTCCGTCCTCTCCACCCCATCCAAGCAAGCAACAATCTGCTCTCTGACTCTAGTTTAAATTTCCTAGTTTCATGTAAGTGGAACTGCACAATGTATACTTATATTTATCTAACTTCCTTGAATCAAAATAATTATTTTCAAATTCACCCATGTTGTAGAGTGTATCAATAGTTCATTGCTTTTTACTAATCAATAACTTTTCATTAAATGGAATAATCATACTTTATGCAATCACCTGTTAATAGACACTCAGGTTGTTCCTAGTTTTAACTATGACAATTAAAACAGATATGAACATTCATATGCAATTCTTTATTTGGACATATATTTTTCATTTCTCTTTGGTAGATACCCAGGAGTGAAATGGTTAGCTCATGTTATACGCATATTCAACTTTTTAAGAAGCTGACAAACCATTTTCCAGAGAAGCAATATCATTCACATTACCATCAACAGTGTGCGAGCATTTCAATTGCTCTACAGTTTTGCCAACACATAGCATAGAATCTTTTTAATTTTAGTCATTCTCACGGGTGTATAATGATATCTTGTTAGGTTTTATCTGCATTTCTCTAGTAACTAATAAGGTTAAGCTCTCTTGTTGGTGTCGTTAAGCATTCTTTCATGTACTTCTTTGCCATTCATATATCTTCTTTGGTAAAGTGAATGTTCACAAATTTTATTTATTTTTTAAAGGAAATGTTTCTTATTGAAAACTATTCAAAGTCCTTTATATAGTCTAAATGCAAGTTTCTTCCCAGATCATTCTTTTTAAATTTTTTTATTATTCTAATTTGTTATACACATTTGCAGAGTACATTTCATTTCATATAAAGAGCACAATTTTTCAAGTTGCTGGTTTAATATAAAGTATTTTTACAACAATTGTGTCTTCATACATGTATTTAGGGTAATCATGGATAACTCAATCTGCCATTATTCCTGTCTCCTTACCCCCACCCATCTCTCCCCCCCTCTTTGTTCTATTTAAAGCTCTTTCATTCCTCTCATTCCCTCTCTCTTACTTTTATAAGTTAATATCTTTATATCAAAGAGATCATTCAACCTTTGGTTTTTGGGGATTGGCTAACTTCACTTAGCATTATTTTCTCAAACTCCATCCATTTACCTGCAAATGCCATAATTTTATTCTCTTTTAGTGCTGAGTAGTGTTCCATTGTGTATATATACCAAAGTTTCCATATCCATTCATCTGCTGATGGGCATCTGGGTTGGTTCCACAATCTAGCGATTGTGAATTGTGCTTCTATATACATTGATGTGGCTGTGTCCCTGTAGTAAGCTATTTTTAAGTCCTTTGGGAATAGGCCAAGGAGTGGGATAGCTGGGTCAAATGGTGGTTCCATTCCAAGTTTTCCTAGGAATCTGCATACTACTTTCCAGATTGGCTTCACCAATTTGCAGTTCCACCAGCAATGTAAGAGTGTGCCTTTTTCCCAACATCCGTGCCAGCATTTACTGATGTTTGTTTTTTTGATAGCTGCCATTCTGACTGGAGTGAAATGAAATATTATAATAGTTTTGATTTGCATTTCTACAATTGCTAGAGATGTCAAACATTTTTTCATATATTTGTCGATTGATTATATATGATCTTCTGAGAAGTGTCTGTGTAGTTCCTTGGCCCATTTATTGATTGGGTTATTTTTTTTTTTTTTTTTTTTTTTTTTTTTTTTGGTGTTAAGGCTTTTAAGAGCTTTATATATCCTTGAGGTTAGTGTTCTATCTGATGTGCTTGTGGTAAAGATTTGCTCCCATTCTGTAGGTCCTACTATTCACCTCACTGATTGTATCTTTTTCTGAGAAGAAGCTTTTAGTTTGAATCCATCCCATTTATTGATTCTTGTTTTTAGTTCTTGCGCTATAGGGGTCTTATTGAGGAAGTTGGAGCCTATACCAACATGATGGAGATTTGGGCCTACTTTTTCTTCTATTAGGTGCAAGGTCTCTGGTTTAATTCCTAGGTCCTTGATCCACTTTGAGTTAAGTTTTGAGCATGGTGAGAGAAAGAGATTTAATTTCATTTTATTACATGAGGATTTCCAGTTTTCCCAACACCATTTGTTGAAGAGGCTGTTTTTTCTCCAGTAAACATTTTTGGCAGCTTTGTCTAATATAAGATAACTGTAGGTGTGTGGGTTTGAGTCTTCTATTCTGTACCATTGGTCAACTGGTCTATTTTGATGCCAATACCATGCTGTTTTTGGTACTATTACTTTGTAGTACAATTTAAGGTCTGGAATAGTAATGCCACCAGCTTCATTCTTCTTGCTAAGAATCACTTTGGCTATTCTGGGTCTTTTATTTTTCCAGATGAATTTCATGATTGCTTTTTCTATTCCTATGAGAAATGATATTGGGATTTTGATTGGTATTGCATTGAATCTGTATAGTGCTTTTGGAAGAATGGTCATTTTGACAATATTAGTTCTACCTATCCATGAACGAGGTAGATCTTTCCATTTTCTAAGATCTTCATTAATTTCTTTCTTTAGTGTGCTGTAGTTTTCATTGTAGAGGTCTTTCACTTCTTTTGTTAATTCCCAAATTTTTTTTTTTCGAGGCTATAGTAAATGGGGTGGATTTCCTAGTTTCTCTTTCTGAGGATTTGTCACTAATGTACAGAAATGCCTTTGATTTATGTGTATTGATTTTATATCCAGCTACTTTGCTGAATTCATTTATTAGATTTAGAAGATTTCTGGTGGAATTTTTTGGATCTTCTATGTATAAAATCATATCGTCTGCAAATAGTGATAATTTGAGTTCTTCTTTTTCTATCCGTATCCCTTTAATTTCTTTCGTCTGCCTAATTGCTCTGGCTAGGGCTTCAAGAACTATGTTAAAAAGGAATGATGAAAGAAGGCATCCCTGTCTTGTTCCTGTTTTTAGAGGGAATCCTTTCAATTTTTCTCCATTTAGGATGATGTTAGCCTGGGGTTTAGCATAGATGGCCTTTACGATGTTGAGGTATGTTCCTGTTATCCTTATTTTTTCTAGCATTTTAAACATGAAGGGATATTGTATTTTGTCAAATGCTTTCTCTGCGTCTATTGAGATGATCATATGATTTTTATCTTTGAGCCTGTTGATGTGATGAATTACATTTATTGATTTCCTTATATTGAACCAACCTTGCATCCCTAGAATGAACCCCACTTGATCGTGATGCACTATCTTCTTAATGTGTTTTTGTATTCGATTTGCCAGAATTTTATTTAGAATTTTTGCATCTATATTCATTAGAGATATTGGTCTGAAGTTTTCTTTCTTTGTCTCTGTCTGGTTTTGGAATCAGGGTGATATTGGCCTCATAGAATGAGTCTGGGAGTGTTCCCTCTTTTTCTATTTCTTGAAATAGTTTGAGAAGTATTGCTGTTAGTTCTTCTTTAAAGGTCTTGTAGAACTCAGCTGTGCATCCATGTGGTCCTGGGCTTTTCTTGGTTGGTAAGTTTTTATGGCATCCTCTATTTCTTTGCTTGAAATTGACCTATTTAAATTGTGTATACCATCTTGATTTAGTTTGGGCATATCATATGACTCTAGAAATTTGTTGATGCCTGTGTTATTTTATATTTTATTGGAGTATAAATTTTCAAAATAATTTCTAATTATCTTCTATATCTCTGTAGTGTCCGTCGTGATATTTCCTTTTTCATCACAGATATTAGTAATTTGTGTTTTCTCTCTTCTTTGTTAGCATAGATAAAGGTCTATCAATTTTATTTATCTTTTTAAAGAACTAACTTTTCGTTCTGTCAATTTTTTCTTTTTTTTTTTTTTTTTTTTTTTTAGTTTCAATTTCATTAATTTCAGCTCTGATCTTAATTATTTCCTGTCTTCTACTTCTTGGGGGGTTGATTTGTTCTTCTTATTCTAGGGCTTTGAGATGTAATGTTAGTTCATTTATTTGTTGACTTTTTCTTTTTTGAAGGAATGAGCTCCATGCAATGAACTTTCCTCTTAGTACTGCCTTCTGGATGTCCCAGAGATTTCAGTATGTTGTATCGTTGTTCTCATTTACCTCTAAGAATTTCTTAATCTCCTTCTTGATGTCTTCTGCAACCCACTGATCATTCAATAGCATATTATTTAGTCTCCAGGTGTTAGAGTAGCTTTTCTTTCTTTCTTTACCATTGACTTCTAATTTCATTCCATTATGATCTGATAGAATGCAGGGTAGTATCCCTACTTTTTATATTTGCTTAGAGTTGCTTTATGGCATAATATATGGTCTATTTTTGAGAAGGATCCATGTGCTGCTGATAAGAAAGTGTATTGGCTCATTGATGGGTGATATACTCTATATATGTCAGTTAAGTCTAAATTATTAATTGTATTATTGAGTTCTATAGTTTCTTCGTTTAACTTTTGTTTGGAAGATCTATCTATCCAGTGGTGAAAGAGGCATGTTAAAATCACCTAGAATTGTTGTGTTGTGGTCTATTTGATTCTTGAACTTGAGAAGAGTTTGATTGATAAATGTAGATGCTCCATTATTTGGGGCATATATATTTATAACAGTTATATCTTGTTGATCTATGATTCCCTTAAGCAGTATGAAATGTCCATCTTTATCTCTTTTGACTAACTTTGGCTTAAAGTCTACTTTATTTGATATGAGGATAGAGACCCCTGCTTGCTTACATAGACCATGTGAGTGATGTATTTTATCCCGTCCTTTCACCTTCAGTCTATTGACGTCTTTTCCTATGAGGTGTCTCTCTTGAAGGCAACATATTTTTGGGTCTGTTTTTTAATCCAATCTATTAGCCTATGTCTTTTAATTGGTGATTTTAGGCTATTAACATTCAGGGTTATTATTGAGGCATAATTTATATTACCAGTCATTTTTTTTTATTATTTTTGGTATTTAGTTTGACTTGGTTTTTCCTTTGGTTGGGTTTTTCCCTTTATTGTAGTTCTTCCTTTTGCAAATGTTCATTATTATTTTTCATTTCCTCCTCATGGAATATTTTACCAAGAATGTTCTGTAGAGCAGGCTTTCTTGTTGTAAATTCTTTTAGCTTTTGTTTATCATGGAAGGTTTTTATTTCATCCTCAAATCTAAAGCTTAATTTTGCTGGATATAAAATTTTTGGTTGGCATCCTTTATCCTTTAGAGCCTGGTATATGTTGTTCCAGGCTCTCCTGTCTTTGAGGGTCTGGACGGAAAAATCTTCTGAGATGCAAACTGGTTTTCCCTTATAGGTAATCTGACTTTTCTCTCTTGCAGCCTTTAAAATTCTATCTTTATTTTGTATGCTAGGCATTTTCATTACAGTGTGCCTTAGTGTGGACCTGTTGTAATTTTGTACATTTGGCGTCCTATAGGCCTCTTGTATTAGATTTTCAAATTCATTCTTCCTGCTTGGGAAATTTTCTGATATTATTTCATTGAAGAGATTGTGCATTCCTTTGGTTTGAATCTCTGCACTTTCCTCTATTCCAATAAATCTTAAATTTGGTCTTTTGATGGTATCCCATAGTTCTTGGATATTCTGTTCATGGTTTCTTACCATCTTCACTGTGAGGTCAACTTGATTTTCAAGATTATATATTTTGTCCTCATTGTCTGAGGTCCTATCTTCCAAGTGGTCCAATCTGTTGGTGATGTTTTCTATTGAATTTTTTCAGTGGCTTACTGTTTCTTTCATTTCAAGGATTTCTGTTTGTTTTTTTTTTCTCAAACTCTCTCTTTCTTCAAGTAATCTTTTGCTACCTGGATTTGTTCTCTTATCTCTTTGTTGGTGTGATCAATGGTTGCCTGTATTTGATCCCTTATCTCTTTGTTGGAGAGATCAATTTTTGCCTGTATCTGTTCACTTAGGTCGTTTTTTATATCCCTTATCATTTTAATTATATATATCCGGAACTCCTTCTGACATTTCACCTATTGTGCGATCTATGGTTTCTATTGTTGTAGTATCTTGATTTGTTTGGGGCATTTTCTGCCCTTGTTTCCTTATGATGTCTTTGTATTTTCCTCTCTTGCAAGGTAAGCCTGAGGTATTACAACTTCTGCCCTTTTGTCTTATAAGGTCCCTCCAGGTTACCCAGAACTTCACTTTTTAGGGAAATATCAATATTAGCTCTTTCAACGTACCCAATTTGTGTTCATATATCAGTTTCTATTTTTACATTTACAGTTTTGTTGTTATAAACAGAAATGATGAGATCAGCTATCTTATTCCATATAGTCTCTATGTTTGCATGGTGGTTTACAGTATCTAATGATAGAAAGGGGGGACTTAGAGGTTGGCTTAAATGTTTATGAAGTAAGATGTGAGAAAATAGAGGTATTAGATTATTTGGCTAGTGAGAGTATAGTCATTAGAATTTGGCTGTTAGTAGAAGAAGCAAGAGATAGACAACCCCATGTAAGATTCCCTTAGTTCACAACATCATAACTGGTTGCAACTTTTGGTGCATCCTGGTCTCTAGGGACCTTAGTGATGTCTTACCCGGACCTTTTTGTTGTTCCTTGGTAGTAGTGTAGCTAACTCAGTTTTGTGGCAGTGGTAGCCTCAGGCCTATAATTATATTGATGTTGGGTTGAATAGTTACAGAATCCCAGTTCAGTGTGTCTCTCTGGACAGAAGCTGGTTGTCTCTCTGATTTGCGGGCGAGGAGCAGGCCTCTCTCTCCAGATCCCCACCTGGCTGCAGTGTGGTGGAGCAGGCAGTCTGGCTTTCTTCTCCCCACTCTCATCCTCCTGGGTCTCCTCCCAGTCTAGTTGTTTTGGAGGGGGTTGGGCAGGTGGCAGCAGGGCTCTTCCACAGGGTGGAGCCTGTAATTCCTGGTCCTGGTTATGGCGTGGGCCGGTGGTTGGATGGGCTGGTGGCTGGGCCGCTCCTTCCAGCAGGTGCCTATCTCTTGTTCCTGTCGCAGCTGGGCAGGTCCTGTCGCAGCTGCGCAGGTCGCAGTTCCTCAGGGAATGGACAGGGTCCTTCCTCTGGTCGGGCCCTGTCTGCAGCGGGGAGCTGCTATTCCCAGCCCTGAAGGTGATGACTGTGTGAGCAAGCAGCCAGGCAGGCTGGTGGCTGGGTCTCAGATCATTCTTGACAAATATTTTATCTTCATCTGTGTCTTGTCTTTTCATTCTCTTAAAATAAGTGTCTTTTGAAGAAAAGAAGTTTTAATTTTGATGAAAGTCCAAGTCTATTTGTTCTTTATTGGATCATTATTTTTTTTGAAATCTTAGACAAACCCCAAGGTCATAAAGAAAATTTTTCCTAGGGTCTTGGCTTTTCACTCACAGGTACCTCTTGCAAATAACAATCTAAGAAAAATTCACCTAGCATAAAAATGAGTAATCAATCAACTAATCAGTACAGACTCCATACAAAGCTATTACCAGAAAAATAAGTAGAAAATTGAATAGGAAAAACAAATGGTAAAGGAAGAATAATTTAACATCAAGCAATAAAGTACAGTCCATCCATATGTGAAATTCAAAACAGCAATAAAAATTAACGAAGAAGCTCTTCACATACAGAGAAAGAACAGGTCCTAAAAAGCATTGTTAAATGAAAAAAAAAAAAAAGCAAGCCATGTAACAGCAAGTACCTACTGTTGGGTTCCGGGCAGGAGGCTGTGCCTCCCAGGCAGAAGGCCACACCTCCCCAGGTACTTTGTGAAAAGACTACCTTTCCCAGGTGCCCTCGCTGCTGCCCCCTGACCTCTGGCAGCCTATGGAGACACTCGCCCCCAGGGGTCTCCCTGACCAGCAGTCTGCTATTTAAGCTTCCCCTGGACTGAAACCTCTCTCTGTTCATGCCTGTCCCTGTTCCCGTTCGTCCCTTTTTCCCCCTTCCCTACCCCCCTTCCTTTCCCTACCCTTCCCCACATGGCACCCCAATAAACCCTTTTATTTCACTAACACAGTGTTCCCGGCTAAGTTAACTTTGTTCAGCATTTTCTAACACCTACCACATATCTAAAGTATATGTAGCAAGCATGTACATATATATTAAGTTGTATGTAAGTAAAATGACTTTGGAAAAATACACCAGAATCTTAATATATTGGTTCCCTCTAGAAGGGGATCTAGTTAAATGGGGTATGGAAGTGGGAAATGGGAAGTGGGAAGAATACTTTTCACTGCATGTTTTCTTATCTTTTGAATTTTCTGCCATTATGAATGTATTAGTTTTATAAATTGATCAAAGTTTACAAATTTAATCAATTATATGCTAATTATAGCTTTTTAACAAGTATTTAAAGTGGGTGGCAATATGGCTGAAGAGAGGCTAACTATACTTTCTAGCTCTCCATGACCCAGCATCCAAACATCTGGATAACAGCTACTCAGGTGACTGAGGGAATTTGTGGACATTCAATACTGGACATTCAGAGACTTGGAAAGATTAAGAAATGCTGGTCTTTAGTACAGAGGGTAAAAAAGAATGCATCAGTGCAGAGCCTGTAGTGACCACGGAGGGGAGGAGTAACACAAAGGGAAAGACAGAGAAGCACATTGAAGAAATTTGGCATAGAAACAGCTGCAGAACAGAGAAGCTGTCTGAATTTAACTGATCCAGGAGCTACATAGCAGGGTAGAGCTTGAAGAGTGTCCAGCATTTGTTAACTTATAGGTGGAGACCTGTGGCAGGGAGGTCACACCAGGACTTGCTACTTTGGGAACCTTGTAGGTCACAGCAAATACTGCCACACTGTCTTGGCCAGCATCTACCTTGTGACTCAGTGTGGCCCTCCCAGAATACCACTGAAGGAGGCAAAGAGATTATATGAAGTGAAATTCAGGTTGGAAATATGAAAGGGAGTGCAGATCACATCGAGTCTGATGGTGCAGGCCAGTTGAAAAGGGAAGGGAAATTGTACAGTTATACATGATTGCATGTATGACACAATCACACAAGAGAGAATATTGTCAGCCCAACCCTGAGGGTGAATGGATCTAATCTGTCCAGAGTAGACTCCATCCAAGAGAATAATCTGTTCAGAGTTCATCACTGGCTTTTCCCTGGGAGTATATGGTTCTAATCTTTTTGGAGTAAACTCCAGAGCATGGTGCTTCTCAATCCATGCTACCTTGTGCTGGTGAGCGGGGAAGTTAAGAGCCATTTCAACCTGCTATGATTCAAGGCCACTCTACCTGGCAGGCTAGCAAGCAATGCAAAAAAGAGGAAGGGGTTAATACCCCCATCCCATGCTTTCTCTAAGAGATGAACAGCCCAAAAGGCATAAAAAGAAGTAGAGGTTTGCATAAGTAGTAAATATCCATTCTTGTTCACAGTTTCAATCACTTTAGAAAGGACAATTCTTTCATTTTTTCCTTAAAATCTTTCTTATATTTGCTGATTCGTTCATGTGTACACATACATGTTTTTTCTTTTTTTAATATTCACTTGTGTTTTTTTCAGCTTTTTGTTATACTTTCTCTTTTGTTCTCCTTCCAGTAGTCAGATTCTCTTGTTCTCTCCCTCTCTTTTCTTAACTTCATCTCATTTTTAACTTACTTTTTATTTCTTTAATAGCCTTCACTTTCTACTTTTCTCTGCTTTCTCTTTCCATTTTTGACTATTATAATTTTTCTTTTGTCTTCCTCTTCTTCCCATTTCCTCTCTCCTAATTGTCTTTTTATCATTTACAAAGTGATTTGGTTTACATAATGTCTGTCCCCATCATTCCTTTTTGTTGTTGTTGTTAGTGTTGTGTATGTCGTAGTTGGCACCTGGTGTTTATTTTAATGCTATATCTGGTTCACAGCTATTTATGGTTGTTACTGTTTTTCATTCCTCCCTTTCTGCAAGGTACTGGGGATCTAAGTGACGTTTTTAGTTCATGGGGTAGATGCTCTGACACTGAGTTTCATTCAGTTAAGAGACAGTACACATTGCTCCGCACATAATCCCACCCTTCTCAAACACTGGCAAACACTTTAACAAAAAAACAAGGGAGATAAAATCCCCATCTGATGAGCAGGCCTGCAGTAGGGTATAGCTTGCAGCGGGGGGAGGGAGTGGCTAAAGACAGAAACAGCAGAGAAAAACAACACAGAACAGAGATTTTTACTCCCATCAGAGGGTGTATCCCATTTACTCCACTGTCCACAATACAATTTCTTTATCGTCTAGAAGGATCCATCTCTGTGAAACCTACAGGGAAAGTGGAATCCTAAAATTCTGCAACAATATACAATGTGTCAAAGTACACTAGCTGCCACCAAAGCAGTATCAGGGAAACATTACAAAATCCACCTGGAAAGATATTCAGCAATTCCCAACAACTGGATTTCCCAAGACACATTATCATCCAGAGAAGCTGTATCTTAAATGGGCCCTAACATAAAAATGAAAGAGAAATCCAACCCAAGAGATGTGCAAATCTCAACATAGAAATAAAAGATATATGAACAAACAAGACAACATGTCACAGCCCAAAGTTCATAATTCACTAGCAACTGATTCCAAAGATATTGAAGTGGATGAACCACCTGATAAAGAATTCAAAAGAATGATTATTTTTAAAACTCAATATATTCCAAGAGAATTAAAAAAATGACCAAATTAAGGAAGACAATTCAAAATATGAATGAAAATCCAATAAAGAGATAGAAATAATAAAATGAACAATACAGAAATCTTGGAAATGAAGAAAAAAAATTCAGTGAAAAGCCTAACATATAGGCTAGATCAACAGAAGAGCATTTCAGTACTTGAAGCAAGATAAATGAACTAGAACATGCAGACAGTAATTTTTTAAAAAACAGATAACTATGAAAAGAATATACATGATCTCTGGGACAATATTAAAAGACTTACCTTAAGACTCAAATCTTGAAGAAGTAGTAGCAATACAGGCTAATGGTATAGGAAACCTATTCAGTAAAACACTAGCAGAAGATTTCCCAAATCTTGGGAATGAGATGGACACTCTGGTATTAAGGCATTTAGGACCCCAAATAGACCCAAAAAGAAAAGAACCTTGCCATGACACATTATAGTTAAGATGACAAAAAATCAGAAAAAATGAAGACTATTAAAAGCTACAAGAGAGAAATACCAAGTCACTTATAAAGGCAAACCCATCAAAATAACAGCATATTTCTCAAAGAAACTCTAAAGGACATGAGGATTTATTACTGTATTTAAATCTCACAACCATTTATTAAGTAAATGCTATTATGATTACCATTTTACAAATAAGGAAACAAAGGACAGAGAGACAATTTTCCATAAACCACAAATTAATTGTAAAGACAAATATAAAAAAAAAAAGTCAGTCTGCCTTCAGGGCCTGGGCTCCAAAGCATTATGCCATATGGCCTGTCCTACACATTTCATTATAATAGGCATAATAAAGTTGTAATCAGATAGCATTGTATACATATAATAATTCACACTGTATAAACTCTGAAGTTTTTAGATTTTTAATTAATTATTTAAACACATATATCTTTGAAAACAGGTAGACCTTACTTTTATACAGAATATAATGTTAAGGATGTAAATAAAAGCAATCCTCAAGACACAAAATCCTGGAAGTTTTATGCCCTAAATACATGAACTACTGTCTTTAATTCAGAAGTCAAATAAATGTATAGATAAAAAATGTGTTGTAAAATGTGCATATGGCTGGGTGCAGTGGCATAGTGTAATCCCAGTGGCTCAGCAAGCTGAGGCAAGAGGATCACAAGTTCAAAGTCAGCCTCAGAAACGTAATGAGGCCCTAAGGAACCTGGCAAGACCCTGTTTCAAAATAAAAAGGGCTGGTGATGAAGATCAATGGTTGAGCACCCCTGGGTTCAAACCCTGGTACTACATGAATAAATATGTGCATAGGTAATTAGTAAGTGGGTAGAAGAACAGAGCAGAAATACATGGAGGCTGTGAAATTCTGCTGGTTAAATAATACCTAATATTTATGTAACAATTATACCAATGAGATTTCATTAATAACCTCTAAAAGTAATGAGAATTTTTAAAAATATGTCCTCTTTCTTCTTTTTAAATTTGGCTAAATTTCTTCCCTTTGTATTCAGGTTGTTTTCAATATCAATATAAAATTTTTTACTGATTCTTTAAAAAATGATTTTGTGATGAGTATGGCAAGGTATTAGAAGGTCAAGTATTTTTTTAGCCATCTGTTCCCACTATGCAATGCTCATCACTTCATAAACAGAGGCAGTATCACCCACATGCCCTATAATTGAGGCACATAATCATACCAGCTGCTTAACTATGCCAAGCATGGCTGCCATGCACACAGCTCTTCTTTTTCTGAATTAATTGTGTCCACTGGACCAATTTAATACAGTGCTTCTCCAACATTACCTTTGCCAACTGTGACAGCTGTTGTACAAAAGTCTACAAAGCATACATTGTCGCTCACAGCGTACTCTCAACTATGGTTACTGCAAAACATCTCTAATGTACTCCTGCAAAAAATGTAAGTAATGAGGTTTAAATATCATCAGCAGGGCTGCAGTTGTAGCTCAATGGTAGAGCTAGCATACATGAAGCTCTGGGTTCAATCCTCAGCACCACAAAAAGATAAATAAAGGTATTATGTCCATCTACAACTAATTTTATATATTTACATATATGTGTGTGTGTGTGTGTGTGTGTGTGTGTGTGTGTGTATTCTCTTGGAACACACACACACACACACACACACACATATATATATATATATATATACATGTTTAATTTTTTAAAAAACATCAGAAGTACTAGAATTATAGTAATGGATATATACAAACACAAAGTCATCTCATGTAATGATGCTTTCAGATATTATGCAACCTGGTAAGATTCACTGAATCAAGGCTACTAATATTTAATAAATACACAAATGTATTATAAACCTAATAGGATGGTTGAAGCAGTCAGGATTACCAAGAAATTACTAGTGATTGAATGAAGACACAACTCTTTTTATCGCAAGCATCTCTTAACTTTAGATAGTATGAACGCACCCAAAAATTTTATACAAGCAAGAAAACAAATTAATCTCTCTTAG
Organism: Tamias sibiricus; assembly: GCA_025594165.1. Lineage (NCBI taxonomy): Eukaryota > Metazoa > Chordata > Mammalia > Rodentia > Sciuridae > Tamias > Tamias sibiricus. Next base: position 48,394,383 of record CM046662.1, read on the forward strand.
TGCTAATAAAAAATATATTGTCAAAATACAAAACAATTGATAAACTGAACTTCATTAAAACTAAAAATATCTGTTCTTCAAAATCCAATATTAAAAAATACAAAGGCAAGACAGATTAGAATAAAATATTTGCAATACATAAATCTGATAAAGAATTTTTGCAGGATACACTTAAAACTCTTGCATCTCAGTAATAAGTAATCTCCCCCAAATAGAATAGAACAGACAATTCACTAAATAAGAAATATGGTTGGAAAATAAAAACACAAAAAGATGCTTAACATCATTAATCATAAAGGAAATACAAATACAAATTAAAACCAGGAGATATCAGGGTTAAAATTGAAAACAATGACAAGTGTTAGCAAGGATGTAGAATAACTATAAGACGTATACAATGCTAATGGGAAATAAAATGGTATAACTACTTCGGGTAACTGGCAGTTTCTTATAAACAGAATTTTATTAAAAAATTATAAAATTTTTTCTTATAAAAGACACAGAAATTCTACTCCTACATGTATTCAAGATAAATTAAAACCTATGACATAAAAGGACTTGTAAATGAATTCTCAAAGCAGTTCCATCCATTCTTTTTGTATTCTTAGAAACATTATACATCTCTTCTGTCTATGCTATACTTGGCGTCTCCCTCTCAACTAAATCATTCCTACTACTTTTAAACATGTATAGTCTCTCTGATTTTGAAAAAATAAACACCCTCTACTAATCTCATAATTACATCCCACTTTCATCTCACTTCTTTTCTTTCCAAACCAGTCGAAACAGTTTTCTACGCTAACTGGATTAATTCCCTCACCTTTACTTGTTCCTTAAGCCAGAATGCCTAGTATCCATTCTATCACCCCATTAAAATAGTCTTACTTAAAATCAACAATGCAACAACAACCATCATGTCACTAAAAGTAACAGAACTTCTCAGTCCTCATTTTAACTCATCTCAAAAAAGCATTCACCTGTAGTGACACTCTCTACCCTTGTTCCCAAGACACCAGTCTCCCTTGGTTTTCCTTTTCTCTTCTCTGGCTATATATTCTCTCTCCTTTAGGATTTTCCTTTAGGATTTTATCCTCTTCCCCTGGCCATTAAGTACCAAAATTACTCAAAGCCCATCTTAAATACTCTTTTCTTTTTACTTTATATTCTCATTCCAGATAATACCATTCATACCCTGGCTACCCTACCACCTAGCTAGAAAAAAAACTGACAAGTTGTAACCACTCCCTTGAACTCAAAACAGAGAATTTTTACTTTAAAGAGATTCTGAATTCTCAATGTCTTTAATAATGGGAATAGTTCAGAAAACATAAATGAAAATATGGTAAGCAAAAACACTCTACACCTAGTTAATACTTTAGGTTTCTCATAAGGAAGTGGCATGCCCTAATGGAAACAGCTGAAGAGTATCTTCTTAGTGGTCTTAATTTCAAGATATGCCAATGAAAAAAGTGAAGAAGGGAGGTACAGTTGCCACAAAAGCAGATGACTAACACTGCAAATGTTTTGAGTGGCATCAAAATAGTGCTTATTAGACAAAATTACTCCATCTAGTGAACAAGACAAGTAAGAAGAATCAGGTGGTAGATGCCAGCACTGCCATATATTTAGGACAAGATCCGAGTCAGTGGATGGAATTTTAGTGATATAATTTGTAAAAGAAAGAACTATAAAAGATTATGCTAGGTAGAGTTCAAGTCCCAGTGGGAAAAATGGAATGTAAAATCAGAAATTAAGGCTGAAAATCATTCACCTGGAGTGAGCATTACCAGTGAAGGAAAGCAGAAGGATGGCTCACTCTGATTGCAAGTGCTATACATTCATCCCCTATTCAAATACAAAGCTAAGGGCATCAAAATATTCCTAATTCATAAAATAATGTATTCTATATTTCAAAAGGGCAAAAGAAAGGATTTTGAAAGTTTTCACTGTAAAGAAATAATAATAACTATTGACTGAGATAAATGTTTATCCCGCTGTAAACATTACAGAATGTACATATGTAGTAAGTATTACATGTTACTCCACTAATATGTTCAAGTGATGTTTTTATGTATCAGTTAAAAATGTTAAAATTTTTCAAAATTAAAAATAAGAAATATTCCAAATTCTTTTTTGTTTTGCTTTGGGTTTTTTTTGGTACGGGGGATTGAACTCAGGGGCACTCGACCACTGGGCCACATCCCCAGCCCTTTTTTGTATTTTTATTAGAAACAGGATCTCAATGAGTTGCTAAGTGCCTCACCATTGCTGAGGCTGGCTTTGAACTTGCGATCCTCCTGCCTCAGCCTCCCAAGTGCTGGGATTACAGGCGTGAGCCACCATACCTGGCTAATATTCCAAATTCTAATGCTAACAAAGTGCCTAATATGCTCCTGACTGCCTTGATCAAGACTAACAAAGGCCCACCTCCATGTGTTCCCAGCTCTTCCCACCCACTTCTGAGCCGCCAATAGCCGCCAAGAGGGGAATAGGCCCCAGCCCAGGAAGGCCAGAACCACACACCTTTGTGTTCCCAGCTCTGCCCGCCCACTCCGAAGTGACCAGTATCTGCCACCTCTGCCTGCAGGTCAGAGAACAGACCCCAGGCCCAGGAATAAGGAGTATTACATGGGGATGCCTATCTCTTGTTTCTCCTACTAACACCCAAGTTCTCATGATTACCCTCTCACTAGTCAAATAATCTAATACCTCTATTTTCTCACATCCTACCTCACAAACATCTTAGCTAACCCCTAAGACCCCCTTCTACCATTAGATACTGTAAACCACCACACAAACATAGAGACAATATGGTTAAAATAACTGATCTCATCATTTATGTTTAAAGTGTCAAAACAGTAAATATAAAAATAGAAGATAGCTGATACATGGCAACACACTGGGTACGCTGAACGCTGTAATATTGATCTTTCCCTTAAAAGTCAGGCACTGGGTAACCTGTAGGGATGCTATAAGACAATAGGGCAGAAGCAGTAATACCTCAGACTTACACTGCAAGAGAGGAAAACACATAGATATCATGAAAGAACAAGGGAGGAAAATAACCAAAACAAACCAAGATACTACAGCAACAGAACCCATAGAAAGCACAGTAGGTGAAATGTCAGAGAAAGAGTTCTAAATATACATAATTAAAATGATTTGGAATTTTAAAAATGACCCAAGTGAGCAGATACAGGCAAAAATTGATCTCTCCAACAAAGAGATAAGAGATCAAATACAGGCAACCATCGATCACACCAACAAAGAGATAATAGAACAAATACAGGTAGCAAAAGATTACTTCAAGAAAGAGACAGTGTTAGAAAAAAACAAACAGAAATACTTGAAATGAAAGAAACAATAAGCCATTTTAAAAACTCAATAGATAGTATCACCAACAGATTGGATCACTTGGAAGACAGGACCTCAGACAATGAGGACAAAATATATAATCTTGAAAATAAAGTTGACCTCACAGTGAAGATGGTAAGAAACCATGAACAAAATATCCAAGAATTATGGGATACCATCAAAAGACCGAATATAAGATTTATTGGAATAGAGGAAGGTGCAGAGAATCAAATCAAAGGAATGCAAAATCTCTTCAATGAAACAATATCAGAAAATTTCCCAAACAAGAAGAACAAATTTAAAAACCAAATACAAGGGGCCTACAGGACGCCAAATGTACAAAATTACAACAGATCTACACCAAGGCACTTTAAAATGAAAATGCCTACCATACAAAATAAGGATAGAATTTTAAAGGCCGTAAGAGAAAAAAATCAGATAACCTATAAAGGAAAACCATTTCACATCTCAGCAGATTTTTCAACCCAGACCCTCAAAGACAGGAGATCCTGGAACAACATATATCGGGCTCTAAAAGATAAGGGATGCCAATCAAGAATTTTATATCCAGCAAAATTAAGCTTTAGATTTGATGATGAAATAAAAGCCTTCCATGATAAAAGCTAAAAGAATTTGCAACAAGAAAGCTGGCACTACAGAACATTCTTGGCAAAATATTCAACAAAGAGGAAATGAAAAACAACAATGAAAATCTGCAAAAGGAAGAACTACAATAAAGGAAAAACTAACAAAAGGAGAAATCGAGTCAAGCTAAATACCAAAAATAAAATTTAATTTAATTTAATTTAAAAATGACTGGTAATGCAAATCACATCTCAATAATAACCCTGAATGTTAATAGCCTAAACTCACCAATTAAAAGATGTAGGCTGATAGATTGGATTAAAAAAAAAAAAAGATCCAACAATATGCTGCCTTCAAGAGACAAATCTCATAGGAAAAGACGCCCACAGACTGAAGGTGAGCGAGTCTACGTAAACAAGCAGGGGTTTTCATCCTCATATCAAATACAGCAGACTCTAAGCCAAAGTTAATCAAAAGAGATAAAGAGATGGACATTTCATACTGCTTAAGGGAATCATACATCAACAAGAAATAACTGTTATAAATATATATGCCAAATAACGAAGAAACCGCGTTCATCAAACAAACTCTTCTCAAGTTCAAGAGTCAAATTGACCACAACACTATAATTCTAGGTGACTTTAACACACCTCTTTCATCACTGGACAGATCCTCCAAACAAAAAATAAACAAAGAAACTGCAGAACTCAATAATACAATCAATAACTTAGATTTTACTGACATATATAGTGTATATTATCTATCAACAAGACAATACACTTTCTTCTCAGCAGCACATGGATCATTCTCTAAAATAGACCATATATTATGCCATAAAGGAACTCTAAGCAAACATAAGAGATACTACCCTATCTGCATCCTATCAGATCATAATGGAATGAAATTAGAAATCAATGATAAAATAAGAAAGAAAACCTACTCCAACACCTAAAGACTAAATAATAGGCTACTGAATGAACAATGGGTTTCAGAAGACATCAAGAAGGAGATTAAAAAATTCTTAGAGGTAAATGAGAACACCAATACAACATATCGAAATCTCTGGGATACTATGAAGGCAGTACTAAGAGGAAAGTTCATTGCATGGAGTTCATTCCTTCAAAGAAGAAAAAGTCAACAAATAAATGAACTAACATTACACCTCAAAGCCCTAGAAAAAGAAGAACAAATCAACCCCAAAAGCAGAAGAAGACGGGAAATAATTAAAATCAGAACTGAAATCAATGAAATTGAAACAAAATACACAATTGAAAAAATTGACAGAACCAAAAGTTGGTTCTTTGAAAAAATAAATAAAATTGATAAACCATTAGCTATGTTAACTAAGAAAAGGAGAGAAAAAACTCAAATTACCAATATCTGTGATGAAAAAGGAAACATCACGACGGACACTACAGAAATACAGAAGATAATTTGAAATTATTTTGAAAATTTATACTCCAATAATGAAGGCATCGACAAATTTCCAGAAATATACAATCTGTCCAAACTAAATCAGGGTGATATGCACAATTTAAATAGATCCATTTCAAGCAAAGAAATAGAGGACGCCATCAAAAACCTACCAGCCAAGAAAAGCCCAGGACCGGATGGATACATAAAAGAGTTCTACAAGACCTTTAAAGGAGAACTAACACTAATACTTCTCAAACTATTTCATAAAATAGAAAAAGAGGGAACCCTTCCGGACTCATTCTATGAGGCCAATATCACCCTGATTCCAAAACCAGGCAAAGACAAATCAAAGAAAGAAATCTTTAGACCAATATATCTAATGAACATAGATGTAAAAATTCTCAATAAAATTCTGGCAAGCCGGGCGCGGTGGCGCACGCCTGTAATCCCAGCACTTTGGGAGGCTGAGGCAGGAGGATCGCGAGTTCAAAGCCAGCCTCAGCAATGGCGAGGCACTTAGTAACTCAGTGAGACCCTGTCTCTAAATAAAATACAAAAAAAGGGCTGGGGATGTGACCCAGTGGTCGAGTGCCCCTGACTTCAATCCCCAGTACCAAAAAAAAAAAAAAAAAAAAAAAAAAAAAAATTCTGGCAAATCCAATACAAAAACATCAAAAAAATAGTGCACCACGATCAAGTGGGGTTCATGCCGGGGATGCAAGGTGGATTCAACATAAGGAAATCGATAAATGTAATTCACCACATCAGTAGACTCAAAGATAAAAATCATATGATCGTCTCAATTGATGCAGAGAAAGCATCTGACGAGATACAGCACCGCTTCATGTTCAAAACGCTAGAAAAAATAGGGATAACAGGAACATACCTCAACATCGTAAAGGCCATCTATGCTAAACCCCAGGCTAACATCATCCTAAATGGAGAAAAATTGAAAGGATTCCCTCTAAAAACAGGAACAAGACAGGTATGCCCTCTTCCACCACTTCTATTTAACATAGTTCTTGAAACCCTAGCCAGTACAATTAGACAGACAAAAGAAATAAAATGGATATGGATAGGAAAAGAAGAACTCAAATTATCACTATTTGCAGACGATATGATTCTATACATAGACGATCCAAAAAATTCCACCAGAAATCTTCTAGAACTAATAAATGAATTCAGCAAAGTGGCTAAATATAAAATCAATACCCATAAATCAAAGGCATTTCTGTACATCAGTGACAAATCCTCAGAAAGAGAAACTAGGAAATCCACTCCATTTACTATAGCCTCAAAAAAAAAAATAAAATACTTGGGAATCACCAAAAGAAGTGAAAGACCTCTACAATAAAAACTACAGCAGACTAAAGAATGAAATTAAAGAAGATCTTAGAAGATGAAAAGATCTACCTTGTTCATGGATAGGTAGAACTAATATTGTCAAAGTGACTATTCTACCAAAAGCACTATTCAATTTTAAAGCAATCCCAACCAAAATCCCAATATCATTCCTCATAGAAATAGAAAAAGCAATCATGAAATTCATCTGGAAAAATAAGAGACCCAGAATAGCCAAAGCAATTCTTATCAAGAAGAGTGAAGCTGGTGGCATTACTATTCCAGACCTTAAATTGTACTATAAAGCAATAGGAACTAAAACAGCCTGGTATTGGCACCAAAATAGATCAGTAGATCAAGGGTACAGAATAGAAGACACAGAGACTAACCCACACTTCTACAGTTATCTTATATTAGACAAAGCTGCCAAAAACATACATTGGAGAAAAGACAGCCTCTTCAACAAATGGTGTTGGGAAAACTGGAAATCCTCATGTTATAAAATGAAATTAAACCTCTATCTCACTCCATGCACAAAACGCAACTCAAAGTGGATCAAGGCCCTAGGAATTAAACCGGAGACCTTGCACCTAACAGAAGAAAAAGTAGGCCCAAATCATCATGTTGGATTATGAAGGAGCCTATAATCAAGGAGATAGCTAAAGATTGCGGTTAGCTGAGAGCCATAAAAGATGTTCTAGTTTCCACCTGATAGTAATACATTATTCAAAGAATCTTTGTATGCCCGTGAACACTGCGTGACGCACCTGTAAGCTCGAGCTGTAAGCACGTGTCCTTGTTAAAGCTATATGTATATAACTGGGTGAATTTGGTTAGTGTATGTGGGAAGAAGAAGAAGGTGGTGGTTGGAGTTAGAGCGTTTGGAGTGATTGCTGGAGCCAGAGAGAGAAAAAGAATAAAAGACCTTTTTTCATTTTCATCCTGCCTCCGAATTTTCCTGCGGCGTTCGTTGCTCCAAGCGGTTTCCGCTTCAGGCAGCAACAGGATTAGGCCCCAACTTCCTCAATAAGACCCCTATAACTCAAGAATTAAAACCAAGAATTAATAAATGGGATGGATTCAAACTGAAAAGCTTCTTCTCAGCAAAAGAAACAATCAGTGAGGTGAACAGAGAACCTACAGAATGGGAGCAAATCTTTACCACAAGCACATCAGACAGAACATTAACTTCAAGGATATATAAAGCTGTCAAAAACCTTCACACCAAAAAAACAAACAACTCAATCAATAAATGGGCTAAGGAACTACACAGACACTTCTCAGAAGATGATATACAATCAACCAATATATGAAAAAATGTTCAACATCTGTAGCAATTAGAGAAATGCAAATCAAAACTACTCTAAGATTTCATCTCACACCAGTCAGAATGGCAGCTGTCAAAAACAAAAACAATAATAAATGCTGGCGAGGATGTGGGGAAAAGGGCACACTCATACATTGCTGGTGGGACTGCAAATTGGTGCAACCAATATGGAAAGCAGTATGGAGATTCCTGGGAAAACTTGGAATGGAATCACCATTTGACCCAGCTATCCTGCTCCTTGGCCTATTCCCAAAGGACTTAAAAACAGCTTACTACAGGGACACAGCCACATCAATATTTATAGCAGCACAATTCACAATAGCTAGATTGTGGAAACCAACCCAGATGCCCATCAGCAGGTGAATGGATAGGGAAACTTTGGTATATAAACACAATGGAACACTACTCAGCACTAAAAGAGAATAAAATCATGGGCATGCACAGGTAAATGGATGGAGTTGGAGATGCTAAGTGAAGTTAGCCAATCCCAAAAAACAAAGGTCAAATGATTCCTTTGCTATGATGATACTGAATTATAATGGCAACAAAGGGGGGATGAGAGGAATGGAGGAATGTTAAATAGAACAAAGGGGAGGGAGGAAAGGGGAGGGGATAGGAATAATGGTAGAACGAGTTAGACATCAATACACTAAGTACATATATAAAAACACAAATGGTGTGAAAATACTTTATGTAAAACCAATGTCTTGAAAGACTGTGCTCTTTATATGTAATATGAAATGAACTGCACTCAGCAAGCATGTATAACACATTAGAATAAATAAATAATTTAATTTTTAAAAAAGACTTAACAAAAAACAAACACCAATTCTGGTGCCCTTAAAAGTAAATAGATACTTATAAATGGTAATGACCAGCAGTGGAATTTGGAAACATAGCACCTCTGTTTTCATTCTAGTTCTTTCTTTTTCAAGGAAATATTATTAATGGTAAGTGGGGGTTACCCACAAAGCCTTAATTATTCATTTATGACATGTAACCATTAATAATACTTAATTAAATCACCTTAGAATTTGTTTAAAGAAATTATATCATGCATGCAATTTTTTTTCTAAAACACAATAATATCCCATAATATGTGATTTACTGTTAATACTGAAAACAGACATAATTATTAATTTAACATTATATTAACATAAATAAAGATTGAATAACACTCAAGAGTTATGAATGAACTCAAATGTAAAATATCACACAATAACCTAAAGTATGTAATAACTACCGATAAGATTCAAGGAGTTTTCATGTTATCTAGAAAGAAGGTCCCAAGGGCTTGTAGAAGCTACAAACCAGTGAGTAAACAAAAAGCATTTCTAATCACATTAGAAAAAATTCTATGTTAAGAAAATTTTCTAGTCATAAAAAGAATAGTATTTTCTGCGAAAAGAATTCTTGCCTCCATATGTATTCTAGAGAACAAAAATTATGGTGCATCTGAGCCCATAATACTATATGTAGGTCAGATTTTTCATTTTCAATTTTTAAAAAATGAACCTGGAAAAGGTTGAGATAAAAAAAAAAAAGAACTAGAATAGACACTCCCTATGGAGGCTTTAATAAAAACATTAATTCTCTTAGAAACATAAGTGCCAAGAAAAGATGTTACATGTTAATAAAACCACAGAAGGCATGAATAACATGAACACAAGTATTCAAAGAATGAAAAGAAATGTCTTAACATTTAGAAAAGACAGTATGAGGGAGGAAGGAATTAACAACTTTATAAAATGTAGTAATACAGGGAACTTGTTACTCCAATTATTCTAGCTAACAATAAAAATACAAGCTATTCCAGAAGTGTAGATGAAAGAATAACCTCTCTAGTCAGGGCAATCTGATTTCTGAACTGGCATTTCATAGCCCTAATACTGCAGAGGCCAGATGTAGACATTCCAGACTACAGTCTCAGCTGAGTGTAATCTTCTTTCAATCCCTGCCAAAGCTGTCTTGGACCCTCTAGCCCAGGTCAACCATTAGATGAAAATCACTAAAAAAGCTTTGTCAATACGAAGTCAAACTGAACCCAGTCAAATTCTTGACCAAAAAAAAAAAATTCGTTAGATTATTAAAATGTTTATTGCTTTAAGATATTAAATTTTGTGGAAATTTGTTATGAAATATATCTGGGGTTCCCATGACCACCCACAATGGTCAGTGATTTGCTAGGAGTCAAGAACTCAGGATATAATCAAAGTCATGACTATAATTTATTACAGCAAAAGAAAGCAACACAAAGCCAGCAAAAAGACACATAACAGTTTGGATAAAAAAAAGAAACAAGATTCCAGGAATCCCCTCCCAGTGGAATCATAGCAGATACACTTAAATCCTCTGGAAGTGAACAGTGACAAAATGGGTAGTGTGTTCTACAGAGAAGCTCATTAGAAACACAGTGCCTACATGACTAACCTCCAATAAAAACTGTAGGCACTGTGTTTCTAATGTGCCCAGCACATACAAAAATTTCAGACTCCCAGAGGAAAGCCAGTGTTCATCTTATAAAACATTGCTTATACAAACACCTCAGATACAGTGAGTCACTCAAATAACTTAGAAAAAGATTTTATAGTAGAGCAGAAAACTTTACCATTCACATTCCCAGATGCCAGTGAAGGACCACCCTTAAAAGCATGTTTCTAAGGAGAGCACACTCAGACCTGCTATGTTGATTGTTCTCTGCTTGCAGCAAAACAAAACTGGAACAACAGCCACATGCCATTGTTGAAAACAATGTAGGCTACACAAACCACTAATCAAACCTGACCTAAAATGGCCTAATTCCTATTCCTGTGAGAAAATTAAGTTAAAGTAATACAAAGGAACCAGTAATAAAACAAAATGTAAAATAAATATTTATTTTTGAAATATGCATCATTACAAAATATCTCAGAGTAAAATTAATATTTGAAAATTAACTCAATCTCAGTCTTTTATTTCAAGTACATTTCAAGTTGCATAGGGTAAAACTTGATACAAATTTATTTTGAAGAAAACATTTAACATTATTTGAAATGTAATCATTTAATGATCATTTGCTACTAGGGGGAAAATCAATGTGAATTATCACAGTGAATCCCTGATCAGCAAAAAATCATTAGATAAAATTTTAAATCAAATAAGGTTTGACATTAAAAAAAAAAAATTACAGGAGTAGCCTGGCACAGTGGCACATACCTATAAGATCAGCAGTTCGGGAGGCTGAGACAGGAGGATCGTGAATTCAAAGACAGCCTCAGCAATGGTGAGGCGCTAAGCAACTCAGTAAGACCCTGTCTCTAAATAAAATATGAAATAGGGCTGTGGATGTAGCTCAGTGGCCAATGGCCCTGAATTCAATCCCTGATGCCCTCCCAAAAAAAATTACCAGAATAAGGCTGAGAGTGTAGTTCAAGTAGGACACTTCCTTAGCATGTGCAAACCCAAAATCCAATCTAGAATCCCCAGCACCTCAAAAAATAGAAAATTTTTAAATTACAGTAGTAATTTTTGAAATTATAGTCTAGTACAAAAAATTTACATTAGTCATCTAGAACGTTTCTAATTTTAATCAGAAAAATTGTCATTTTACAGATTTTTAAATTTAAGAGGATAAAGTGATATGTAGCCCATTTGTAAACACAATTTAGAAATAAATATTTCAGGTCCTAATAGATTTATAAACATATCATTATTAGCAGATTACATATTTGCAAAACTCCCTACGTGCTATAATTTATTTGTAACACCAATATGTGCATAAACAGAGCAGTAAAAATTTGAGTCAGGGCTAAAGACAGTAGATGAGAGGAAGGGTGCACTTCCCAGTAGTTTCTCTGCTCAAGATTTAAAAAGCAGGAAGACTGACCCTCAGTGAGGCAAGTGCCTATGGGAATTCACTGAAATCCAACATTGGACAGCAAAATAATCACAGAGACCCAGAAAGTCAGAAACTTAGAACATGAGAAATAGTTCATTAGAGACACTCCAGCTTGGCAGGTGGCTGCAGCAGCATCAGCACCACCAGCCCATCGCAGAGGAGAAGGGGAGCACAAGCAGAGAGAGAAAGGCTCTGCAAATAAAATTGGCCTGGAGGAACCTGAGGAATAAAAGGGAGGATGATCTTAACTGACACAGAGATGGTGGGGGAAGTTGTGTGGTGAAAAGCAGGGAGAGTTCAACCACAATCAGTGTCATGGCAGAGGGGACCATTTTTGAGTGGCCAAGAGGCAGCAGCAAGCAGAGGCTGGAGTTGGGGAATTCATAAAGGAAGTTGCCAGCCTGACCAAGCAGTTGCCTATTGTAGGGTCCAGAGTATGTCTGGAACAGTGTGACTGAAACAGGCACAGAGAGGACTGTGCCTATAGCAATACAGGATGGGGACACCTAAGAGAGAGAGTTTCACTTCTTGGCTGTCATCCCATGTAAGCATCTGGGAACATGCCAGTAATTTGACAGTCAGACATATCTATACTCTAGGTGTGATCCTGGGTCATTCTCAACTATGGAGATGGAATATGTGAAACCTGTCAAGGTTTAGACTCCTCATCCTAAAAGTGGAAATTTCAGGAAACCCCTGAGACCCAGACATCCAGCAGAGATCAGCATCTCCTCAGTAACAGCAGTGTGTGGACCAAATCTCAAATATCCACCAACAGAGTTCCAAGGGTCAGTCAAGTCCTAATACCAGCTACCAGAATTTCTAATTGAGAACTCTGCACGAGCCCCACTGTGGGAATACACCAGTTGTCAACTCTCCCCAGTCTATCCCACCCTATATTGGGAGATGGGAAGATAGCAACTACAACCAAAGTTTGGGGGAAGCAAAGAAAGCAGTTCTAACAGAAAAATTTATAGCACTGTGAGCCTACATTTATTTATTTTTATTTTTTTTTGTCACATTAAAGTGAATTTCATTTTAATTGAGCAGAACATCATGGTGTTTTTAAGACTTAGCCATTTTCATTATACTATTTTTTTTAATTTTTTTATTCTAATTTGTTATACACATTTGCAGAGTACATTTCATTTCATATTACATATAAAGAGCACAATTTTTCAAGTTGCTGGTTTTATATAAAGTATTTTTACAACAATTGTGTCTTCATATGTGTATTTAGGGTAATCATGGATAACTTATTCTGCCATTATTCCTATCCCCTTGCCTCCCCTCTCACCTCTTTGTTCTATTTAAAGCTCTTTCATTCCTCTCATTCCCTCTCTCTTGCCTTTATAAGTTAGTATCATCATATCAAAGAGATCATTCGACCTTTGGTTTTTTGGGATTGACTAACTTCACTTAGCATTATTTTCTCAAACTCCATCCATTTACCTGCAAATGCCATAATTTTATTCTCTTTTAGTCATGAGTAGTGTTCCATTGTGTATATATACCAAAGTTTCCATATCCATTCATCTGCTGATGGGCATCTGGGTTGGTTCCACAATCTAGCTATTGTGAATTGTGCTTCTATAAACATTGATGTGGCTATGTCCCTGTAGTAAGCTGTTTTTAAGTCCTTTGGGAATAGGCCAAGGAGTGGGATAGCTGGGTCAAATGGTGGTTACATTCCAAGTTTTCCTAGGAATCTCCATACTACTTTCCAGATTGGAGAGCCTACATTTAAAAATAGAAAGATCCCCAAGTAAATAATCTAATGCTACACCTTACAGACTTAGTAAACGGAGAATAGACTAATGTCAAAATCAGCAGAAGACAGAAAATAATTAAGATCAGAGCTGAAATTAATGAAATTGAGACTATAAAACAATACACAGGCTCAATGCAACAAAGAGCTGATTCTTTGAAAGATAAACAAGACTGATTAAGCCCCTCACCAAACTAACCAAAACAAAGAGGGAGAAGATCCAAATTAAGACAATGAGAGATGAGAAAGGAAATATTACCACATTTGCACTGATTGAAATAAGCCATACTGAGAAAGTCAAGGGTCAATTGTCGTCTCTCACATGTGGAAGATCTTCTTCTCCCTCTTTCTTTTGATTAGTTTGGCTAGGGGTTTAATCAATCTATCAAATTATGTTATGCCTATGTGTGAATACATTACAATGAATTCTGCTTACATATATAATTATAATACACTAACTGAAATAATAATAATAATAGTAATAATTGAAGGGAGCTCAGTAGAGTAAGCAGATCAGAGAAGTAAAGAGAGAAGAGAAGGAAGGAACTGGGGAAGAAGATGGATCAAATATTGTTATGTGCATTTGCCAGTATGGCATAATGAACCCCACTATTATAGATGCACCATTGTGTATGCACCAATTTTTCAAAAGAGGCAGCTGTGATATATCTTACAAAGAGCATATGTGTTAGATAAACTTTATTTAGGCATGAGTTAGTGTAGTTTTGGTTGTAAGTTCAATGCTAATGAATCAATGGTACATATAAAAATGGTATATATAAACAGAAATACACATAAAATATTTATGTATTGATCAATTGGCAAAATTGTTACAATCAATGGCCTGCAAAAACCTTTTCCTGTAGTTCTCCTGGGAGACATGGTTCACCAATTCAGTGTTTACAGCAACTTTATAGAACATAACTATCACAAATAACAAGAATCAGCTACTTATGTAAACTTTTTCTTAAAGCTGAACATATATATTCAAGTGCCTGAACCATAAGTGTACAGCTCCATGAATCTTCACATAGTCTAAACAATATCTAAATCAAGAAACAGAATATAACCAGAATCCAGAAACCAACTCATGTTCTGTTTTTTTGTCATTATGCCCAGCAAAAGAAACTACTACTCTGACATTTAAAACCATTATTTTGCCAGTTTTAAACGGAAATCATATGACATATGCCCTTATGTTTGGCTTTTTACATCAACATTATGTTTATATAATTCATTCATGTTTTATGTGAAATTTAAGTTTTTATCATTCTAGGTTATTCCATTAAATGTACCACAATTGGTCTTTTCTATTATTGATGGGAATGGTGTTGGATTCCAGGCAGGAGGCCGCGCCTCCCAAGCAGGAGGCCACACCTCCCCAGGTGCTTTGTTAAAAACTACACTTTCCAAGATCCTCAGCATGACCAAAAAACCTGACCAGCAAGTCCCCTGTCCACTATCCCCCCCCCCCAGACCTCTGCTGCCCTATAGGGCAAGGACTCACTCCAAGGGGGTTTTATGACCCCTACTCTATTTAAACCAGCCCCGGACTGAAATCGCTCTCTGTTCGCGCTTGCCTCGGTTCCTGCCTGTCCCTATTCCCGTCCATCCCTTCCCTACCCCCCCCTTCCCTTCCTTTCCCTACCCTTGCCCACGTGGCACCCCAATAAACCCTTTTATTTCACTAACACAGTGTTCCCGGCTAAGTTAACTGTTTCAGCATTTTTCTAACAAATGGGGCCCTCGTATAGTGTTAATATGACTATTCTTGTACTTGTTAACCCAATATTTTTTTTTAAAGTTTCCACTTAAATTCCATTAAATGAAAACATAAAAGAAGTACTTATTGTTGTGAATATTGCTAAATCAACAACTGAAAACAAAACTATATACAAGTTAGCAAAGACAGAGTGAGAATGAAGATAAAGAGGGCAAAGTTGTGGCAATGAATTGCACAAAAATAGTTCACTTCATAGAAAGGAAAACATTTATTCATCTAAAAACTATAGTCAGGGCTGAAGTTGTGGCTCAGTGGTAGAGTGCT
Organism: Tamias sibiricus; assembly: GCA_025594165.1. Lineage (NCBI taxonomy): Eukaryota > Metazoa > Chordata > Mammalia > Rodentia > Sciuridae > Tamias > Tamias sibiricus. The sequence continues at coordinate 48,410,098 of CM046662.1, forward strand.
CATCTTGCACGTGCGAGGCCCTGGGTTTGATCCTCAGCACCACATAAAAATAAATAAATAAAACAAAGGTTTTGTGTCCAACTACAACTAAAAAAAAACATAAAAAAAAAATAAAAATAAATAAAAACTATAGTCATAATCCAGACATATAAACAAGATAAAAATATTTTAAGATGTTCTAGATTACAGAATTAATAGATTAGAAAAACCTAGAACCAACAAAGGAAAAACTACTCCCAATTATATTTCCTACTCTACTTACAAGCAGAAGTTGTCAATGACAATTATTTTCAAATCAATATCACTACCCCAGAATTTCTGTGCTCACATATATTTCATCTTATCACAGTGCAGGAAGCCATCCGTGAAATACAAAAGGACCTTCTCTCAGCATGGTAGCCAGGGAGAGAAAGGCCTGGCATTGGAAACTTTCTGTGCCTCTTCCACGGCAATAGACTACCCAATGCATGTGACCACTCCCTCTGCTCTGCTAGGAAGGGTCCTTATAATAGCTCCAGAGATGGGCATAACCACCGTTAGGAACTGAACAGCCCAACTTTTAATCTTTTCTGAAGAACATTCTATTGAAGGCCTTTGATGTCTCCTGATATAAATAAAGCAAGTGCCAGCACCATTTTGCCAGAAGCTCCATCGGTCTGATCAGCTTGCCCGTCCTGCCCCCACTTTTCAAACTACTTTCTGTGTTCTGTGGTTTTTTTTCACCATTCTATTTTTCCTAGCTTTTATTTCTCAGCCAGCCCATTCTACTGAGGGTGTGATAAGACAACTAAAGGGACTCCATCTTGTTCTTCAGCAGCCATCTTAGGAGTTCCGAGAAATAGTTCTGTTTCTCAGAAATAATAGAATACGGAAAGTCCTGCCTGTGTACCCATTAATCGTTACCTAGCATAATACGCTTGACAGCATAAAAACAGCAATTCCTATACAATGTAAAATTGATCTCTTTGGTTTCCATTTTTCCTGGGCAAATACCTTGTCAGAGATTGATTGTCTAGATGTTAGTAACCATTCTCTAATATGTACTCAACTAGGGTCATCATGACCCCATTCCCTTCTACTTGATCGTTGCTATATCAACCTGGAAAGTCCCCTGGGAAATATTATTGTACCCATTGCTTTGTCTTGCTAACTGCCTAGATTCAGCTTCTGTACTGTGGCTTGCTTGCATTGGCTGAAACCCTGCAATTGAATATTCCGTCTTCTGTGATTTTGCTCTTTATAAACCCTTGAAAATTCACTGCCGGTGCACCATCTTGTCACACTATGTGATGTGTGAGGATGGTGGCCGCTGATCAGCTTAATAAAGGCTTTTTATTGGCTCAAGTGTAACATGGCTTGGAATTTTAATTGGCATTATGCTAAATACAACATTTTTGGTACAACAAGGGGAACCCCACTTCCACCATCCACACGGGATGGGCGAGATCACAGGATTTAACTACATCATAAAATATAGGAATATATTTAAATTTATAGTTACATATCGTAAAATTTGTCATCTTAATATTAAGAACTATACCTGTATTTTTTAGTAGCCATAAGACAATCATGATTTCCCTTAAGTGACAAAATTCAAAAGAGTAAAAAAGGGGATTCCAGACCCACAAGTACATGATACCATGTTTGCCTGTCTATCTGTAAATTCACAAAACAATAAAAAATAACATTGAAACAATCAAATTTGCAGGAAACCAAACACTAGAGTTTCACAATCCTTATCAGTTAATTTTTTTTAACAATTTTGTAAGTTTTTGTTTGTTTCTTTGTTTGTTTGTTTTGGTACCGGGCATTAAACTCAGGGGCACTCAACCACTGGGCCACATCCCCAGCCCTTTTTTGTATGTTATTTAGAGACAGGGTCTCACTGAGTTGCTAAGTGCCTCGCCATTGATGGGGCTGGCTTGGAACTCACAATCCTCCTGCCTCAAGCTCCCAAGTGCTGGGATTACGGGTGTGCGCCACTGCACCCAGCTTCAATTTTGTAGTTTTTAAAAAGAAACAAATTAAAATGCAGATACTGTAATGCTTTAGATGATGTAATGCTTTCTCTAAAGCTTGCTATCTTGCCTAAACCATGCCTTTTATGTAACTAAAAAAATGTTATATATTAGTATACAAGGTATAAGAGTACACCTCTATGTTTAAAGAAGGAAATTTATTGTACCTAGTAAGTATTACCATGGACCACATGTTATATCTGAGACCTTTCATTATAAATTTAAAAAAATTTTTTTGTGTGTTTGTGGCATGGGGGGTTGAACCCAGGGTGCTTTACCACTAAGCTATATCCCAGGCCTTTTGATATTTTATTTTAAGATATGGTCTCACTAAGCTACAGAGGCTGGCAACAAATTTGCAATCCTCCTGCCTCAGCCTCCCAAGTCACTGGGATTACAGTCATGTGCCACCCTACCCAGCAAAAAGTTCTTTAAATATGCTCTAACTATCCAGAAAGTAGATTACCTCTGATTATCAAGAGATTAAAATGACTTATCTAGAAATGTTTATTTTTAATCCAAGCTAAACTCAAAATTAAACCAGATGTGCTATAGTTTGAATCTTAAATGAACCTCCAAGGCCCATGTGTTAAGGGCACATGGTCCCCAGGGAGGTGATAGAACTTTTAAAAGAGAACCTGATGATATGCCTATTTGATCACCTTTTCTCATATTATACCAACACAGATCACTGTACCTAGTGATCAACTGAGAAACAAAATTTACAAAAATATAACTACTAAACTTGGAGAGCTACAAATGTGCTACTTGAAATATCATTTGTCACATATTCCAAGGCATAAAGAAAAAATTCCTTTGTGTTACTTGAACACAGTAGAAATTCAAAATATATTTATAGGATAAATGAAATGTATGTAGTTGTGCCTGTGCAATGTATAGCTTAAATTACAAGGCACTTGAATATATAATAACCATAAGCCATGCATACCTTTAAAAAGAAAAAATAATAGATCACAAACTGGCAGAGTATCTAGATTTCTGTAAACCAACGAATTATATTTTCAGCTAAGACTGAAGCTTTACAGTTAAAATTTAATTACATCTAAACATTTATCATAATTCTTCTCCAACATAATTATCTCACTGGGTTCTATTCATGTTTAAGAGAATATGTTTTAAAAGTTTCTGATCAATGAAGATGACAAAAACAAGAAATACATTTTTACAATTACAATCACCCCTGCAAATAGTAATTTTCCAGATATCTTCTACCATGTATACACAAACTATGGCAATCTGGTTTTTGAGATTTGGAGGATATACAAAGACCTAGTAATTAAAAAGATAGAATTTAAATTCATATTTTTATATGAAGGCTGCTATACTTACTATATCTTATATAGCCTATGGCAAATAACATGAGTAGAGTAGTTGGGCATGGTGGCACACACCTATAATCCCAGCAACGATGACCACCAAGTTCAAGGCCAGCCACATTGACTTAGCAAAAATAAAATAAATAAAAAGGACTAGGGGTATAGCTCAGTGGTAAATCTTTCCTGGGTTCAATCCCTAGTACCCAATCAAAACAAAACAAAAGACACAAAAAAAGTGTGTAGGGTCTAACTTGAAGAGATTGAATTATTAATGCAAGGTAAACCAACTTTAAGGGAAAATAGCAGAACAATGCACCCCATCCATATCACAACCATTGGCATCAAATAAAAAATTATTGCTATGGTTTGGATGTGGTTTATCATTCAAGATCATGTATGAGAAGCTTGATTCCAGGTTAGTGGTATTAGGAGGTGCTCCAAAACCTTTGAAAAATGGGACCTTTGAAAGTGGGAGATCCTGAGGTTATTCAGGGGCACTTCTTAGAAAGGTCATGGGACTCTGGCTAGTTCTCATAATAGAGTGGTAATAAAAGTCCAAGTTTGGCTCCACCTAGTCTCTATGGCTTCCTGTTTCAAGATATAATTGCTCTCTTACACACATGCCTCTCTCCTGATATGACACAGCCAGGAGTGCCCTCTATAGACCTGAGCTGATGCCAGTGTTATACCCTTGTTTTTTCCATAACTGTGAGCTGAACAAACCTCACTTCTTTATAAAGTTAACCTGCCTCAAGTATTTTGTTATAGTAATTAAAAATTTGACTAAAACAATTGTTCACTGTTATTCCTCAAAATGAAAAAAAAAAAGTAGAAAATGTTATCCAAAGTCATCATCATTTCTGCTCATGAAAACTTTCCACTGAAGATGACAGAAAATTCAATTCAGATCACTTCATCAAAAACAGAATTGAGGGGGAATATCAGCAAGATGGCAGAATAAGAGATGCAAGCCTTTTTCCATCAAGAAAAAAAAATAGTATTTAGATAGCTACCCAAATTTAAAAAAAAAAAAAAATCTCTACAAGAGCTCAGAAGTCAAATCTTCATTTCACAACACAGTGAAACAAAAACCTAAGAATAACTGCCCCCAAAGGGTGGGAAGACTCTCATTTTGCTTATATCATCCCATCTCTGAGGCTGGCATTGCTCAGCAATGTTAGGAAGTTCTCTGGCCAACAAGATCCTGCTGCAGAGAAAAATACAATAGAGTGATTGGTCAACTTCCCCAACCGTTGAGGTTCCCATCTCAAAGACCTGGATCAGTTTCACTCCAACCAAGTGATCACTGGACAGACTGGAATAGCTAAGTGATGTGTAGACAACTAGAAACAACAACAACAAAACAGTGTATGAGCTATCAGCATCAGTCACAAGGCAGGTGCTACCAAGGTCTCCAGTGGTCAGCTCAGCAGATGATCCCAACACCATTCACCACTGAGACCCTTCACCACTGAGAAGGTCAACAGAAGATTTTACCACTGAGGGCCTAGTAGTCATCACTTTTTCGCCACCTTCAATTGCTGAGCCACCCCAGACAATGCCACCACAAATGCCCCAGCCCCAATACCCAGGCATCCACAGCACACATGCCAACATGTGCAATCTAGGGCCCTACAATCAGTTTGGGTAACCACTCTGGCCCTATACCCACTGCTGGACCCAAGGATGCTGATAAGAACAACAACAACCCTCACAGCCTTCCAGACCCTCCCCTCCCACCAACACACACACAGTTCTTGCCACAAATAACCAGGTGATAGACAATGACAAGGGAACAGCTGCCTAAGACATAAGACACTGAACTTCCTTGCCTTGAACTGGAGCCAACATCTATCTCACACTTAGCCCCCCATGCCACTAGTCCCAGTACCAAAGTGCACTACAATGTGTTCCTCTCAGTCAATTATTCCATCATCCCTGCCCTCACACAAGTAAAGGTTTTACCTTATTGAATCCAGTCCATAAAAATCTGAAAAGGTAACTACCTCTTCAAATGCACCAACACCAAAGCTTCAAAGATCAAGAAGAATCAAAGACATACACCACCACCAAAGAAATAAATGTCTAGTAAGCAATTCCAAAGAAATGGAGATTTACACACTGCCAAAAAATTCAAAATAATTGTTCTAAAGTAGCCCAGCAAGCTATAAGAGAATGCAGACAAATAATTTAACAAAATCAGGAAAACAATAAGGGAGCAAAATCCTACATTTAATAGAGAGATCGAAAACAAGAACCAAACAGAAATTCTGGATGGGAAACATACAATGACTGAACTGAAAAATCCAACAGATTTCAATAACCAACTAGATGAATTAGAAGACTGAATCAATGAATTAGAAGATAATTCATTTAAAATTATCCAGTTTCAGGGAAAAAAAGAATGCAAAAAGTAAAGAAAACCTACGGGATTTTAAGATACCATCAAGTTATCACATATAAATTATGGAAGTTTCAGAAGAGAGAGATGATAAGGTGACAAAAGAAATAATAATTGAAAATTTTCCAAATTAGAAGAAAGAAAAGCCAGACGCAGTAAAGCCCATTGGACTGTTTTAGTTAGCTTTTTCATCATTGTGACCAAAACACCCAACAAGAACATTAGAGAAGGAAAACTTTATTTGGGGCTCACAGTATCAGAAGTCTCAGTCCACTGATGGCCAATTCCACTGCTCTGAGCCCCAGATGAGGCAGAGCATCATGGGAGAAGGGCTCATCAAAGGAAAGCTTCTCAGCAGGGTCAGGAAACAGAGAGAGGGGGAGGGATAAGAAGGTGTTAGAGGTCGAGGAGGAGGAGGAAGAGGAGAACAATAAGGAGTCAAAGATGTTCCCTTCCAGGGCACATCTTATAACACCCCTCCTCTAGCTATATAAAACATCTGCCTACAGATATTAGTCCATTCAAACTAGGTTGGACTTATTAGGTTATGTTTCTAATAATCTAATCATTTTACCTCTAAAGATCAGTGCATTAACTAGAGTTTTGGGGAGATAGCCAAACCATGACATACTCCAAGTAGATTGAAACTAGATAGGTTTATTACACTGAGATGCATTATACTTGAGCTGTTAAAAATCAATGCAAATAGAGAAACTTAAAAGCAGCAAGAGAAAACTAATTTGTCAAGGGAACCTCCTTAAGACTATTGATAAACTTCAGGGACAGAAACACTGCGCACCAGAGAGAGTGGAATGTATATTCAAAGGAATGAAAAAATATATATTTCCCACAAAGAACCTGTACTCTGCAAAAATGTGCTTTATCAATAAAGGCCTTCCCAAACACAGTTTGTCACCACTAAACCTGCCTTATAAGAAATAGGGAGTTCTTCAAATGAAACTAAAAACATTCTAAAAAACAATGTAAAGCATATGAGAATATAAAGCTCATAGGTAAAGTTAAATATATGATAGAATACAGAATAATTTCACTGTGTTACACATCATTACACATTATAATGATGGTAGGCCAATTATTCATAGCTAATATAAAAGTTACAAGAAAAAAGTATTAAGAATAAATATAACTACTAAAATTTGATTCATAATATAAAAAGAAGTAAACTCTGACTTCAAGAACATATATGAGAGTAGAGGAATAAAAGTGTAGAGACTTTATATGCAACTAAATTGTTATCAAATTAAAATAGATGGTTATAAATACAAGATTTATACAAGCTTCATGATAACCATAAAGCAAAACCCTGTAATAGGTATACAAAAGGTAAAGAAAAAAGAATTTAACAAAAGTACTACAAAAAATTGATCAAGTAACAAAAGAAGAGAACAAGAAGGAAAGACAGGAACAAAAAATTGCAAAAAGGCCACATCAATGTTTATAGCAGCTCAATTCACAATAGCTAAACTATGGAACCAACCTAGGTGCCTATCAACAGATGAATGGATAAAGAAAATGTGGCACACATACATGATGGTGTATTACTCAGCATTAAAGAAGAATGAAATTACAGCATTTGCAGGTAAATGGAGGGAGTTGGAGAATATCATGCTAAGCGAAATAAGCCAAACCCCAAAAAACCAAAGGCCCAATGTTTTCTCTGCTAAGCAGATACTAATCCATAATGGGGGCGTGGATGAAGGAACTTTGGATTGTGCATAGGGGAGTGAGAGGAGGGGAGGGGATGTGTGAATGTGAAGGACGGTGGAATGAGATGGACACTATTACCCTATATATGTGTATGATTATGCTACCAGTATGACTCTGCACCATATTCAACCAGAGGAATGAGAAGTTGTGCTCCATGTGTGTACAATGTGTCAAAATGCATCCTATTGTCTTGTATAACTAATTAGAACAAATTAAAAAATGAAATAAAATTACAAAAAAATCATAACAAAATGACATATGTAAGTCCTTACCTATCAATAATCACCTTAAATGTAAATGGATTTAAAATTAAAAATCCAAAAATGAAGAGTGGCTGACTAATTAGAAAGTAAGATCCAACAGAATACTGCCTACAGGATACTCACTTTCGATATAAGAACGGACATATACTAAAAGTGAAGAGATGGAGAAAAGATACTTCATACAAACAGCAATGAAAAGAGAGTAGAGGTAGCTATACTTATAATAGACAAAATAGATTTTAATTAAAAACTGTCATTAGCAATAAAAGACTATCATTATATAATGATAAAAAGTTCAACACAAAAGGAATATGTAGCCCTGAGACCTACGAAATTCCCAGTTCAGACGGCCAGCGTAAGTTCCCAGTTTGGCTGGCGGCCCCAGACCTGTGGGCGGAGTCCCCAGTTCAGCGGCTGGCTTGAGTTGCCAGCTCGGCCTGCCCACATGAGATACCGGTTCCACCTACAGGCCCTGAGACCTACAGACGGAATTCCCAGTTCAGACTGCCAGTGCACCCGCCCTGAAGGAGAGACCCAGAAGCCAGTTCGCCTGGCCTCCAGGGCCCAGAGTAGCAGCTCCCTGCTGCTGCACGCAAGACAGGACATGAGGAAAAGCCCCCTCGACTCCCAGGGGAAGTGCGACCTGCACAGCTGCAAACAGAACAAGAGGGGAAGTGCGATATGCCCAGCTGTGACCAGAACAAGAGGTAGGCACCCGCCAAGCCACTCTTCCGCTGTGCCATTCTGCAACTGGCCAAAGGTGTAGCTTTGACTCCACTAACAGGATCGCTGACTGGACGTGAACCAAGTCAACTGATAAAGGAAGGGCATTCCAGGGTCCTGTTTGTTTTGAGACTGGTTCCTGGGTTCAACTTTTTTGTTGTTGTTTGTTTGTTTGTTTTCTTGTTTTGGGGGGTTTTTGTTTCTTTTTGCTTTGTTTTTGTTTCGATTGACAGTGTGTTTGTTTGTTTGCTTCTGCTCCTCTTCTCATTCTTTCTTTTCTTCCTTCTCACTTTTGTATTTTTTCTTCTTCCTTCATCTTCCCTATTTACACCCTGCCACTGCATACTCAACAGAGGCAAAAACAAGTTATACACAGAAATTGGGAGTTCTAGAATGGGTACAATTGAAATATATAACAAAGTGGTGTTATATATAGTTCATTCTCTATTTTCTTGACTCACTTTCTCTCTTCTCTCTCTTACACTAATTTCTACTCCTATGTCATTTTTTTTCTCTTTTCCATCGTTCTTTATTTCTTCTCTCAACCACTGTATAAGTTAGGTGTATAGAGAAATCGGACTTTCCACCTAAGCATTCACTCCATTCTCTTTCCTCTCTCGTCTGCTGATACTAAACCACTTCCATAAAACTCTCTTCTCATACTTTCTAAGAAAGAACAATTCAATATACTCACTTCCTTCTTCCTAAACATAGCACCTCTGTGTCCAATTCTTAAAACTATAAAACCCCATCAGAAGCGTACAGAGTAAATTGCAAACAATATCTGGGTTAACTAAATCTGTACATAGTGATCACACTGGGATTCTCTGAATAGAAAGTGTTTGATTTTAAAGTGTAAAGGATATATAAGGGGATCTGATAGCATTGTACTATAGGAGCAACATAAGGCTTTAAGGTAAAATCAAAATAGTCAAGGTCCCACAGTGCAGAAACATAAGACACACAACCAATATGAAGAAACAAGGGAAGAAAGTGACACAAACAAATCAATATACCTCCTCAGTAGATTCCATGGCAAGCACAGTTGGTGAAACAGCAGAGATGGAATTTAGAAATTACATATTCCAAGTGTTTGCAGAACTTAAGAATGAATTCAAAAATGAGATGAAGGAGCAAATACAGGAGGTGAAAGATCATTTTGACAAAGAACTCCATAAACAAATACAGGGAGTAAAAGATTACTTCAATAGGGAGATAGAGGCTCTAAAGAGAAACCGAACAGATATCCCTGAAATAAAAGAAGCAATAAACCAAAATAAAAGCTCAATCGAAAGTATCGCCAACAGAGTAGATCAATTGGAAGAAAGAACCTCAGACAATGAAGACAAAATATATATCCTAGAGAAAAATCTAGATTATACAGCAAAATGGTAAGAAACCAAGAACAGAACATTCAAGAATTATGGGACAACATAAAAAGACCAAACTTAAGAGTGATTGGGGTAGAGGAGGGGGCAGAGTTTCAAGCCAAAGGAATGAGTAATTTATTTAATGAAATAATTACAAAAAATTTTCCAAACTTGAGGAATGAATGGGAAAACCAAGTTCAAGAGGGCTACCAAACACCAAACATACAAAATCACAACAGATCCACACCAAGACACATTATAATGAAAATGCCTAATATGCTGAGCAAGGAGAGAATATTAAAAGCCACAAGAGAAAGGAAGCAGATTACATATAGGGGGAAACCAATCAGCCTATGTTCAGACTTTTCAATCCAGACCTTAAGAGCAAGAAGATCCTAGAATAGCATATTTCAAGCTCTGAAAGAAAAGGGATGTCAACCAAGAATCTTATATCCAGCAAAATTGAGCTTTAGATTCGAAGATGAAATAAAAACCTTCCACGACAAGCAAAAGTTAAAAGATTTCGCAACTAAAAAGCCAGCACTTCTGAACATCCTGGGCAACATTTTTCATGAAAAAGAAGAGAAAAATAACAATGAAAATCAACAAAGGGAGATATTAAACTATGGGAAATACCAACCAGAAGAGAAACCAAATCAAACTAAAGACTATAATACATTTAAAAATGGATGGGAATAAAAATCATATTGACACTCTAGTTTACTGATTGCCAAATGTTCTCTCAATACAGATATTCAATAAGTCATGTGAGATATGTAATACTTTATTATAAAGCAGGCTCTGTATTCAATAATTTTACACAACTATATATTCTACTGTTCTGTTCTATACGCACATTTAAGATAGGCTATTGTGGAAACTAAATAACACGTGATCAATTACACAAAACAGTGCTACAGTCTGAATGTTTGTATCCACATCAATGTACATGTATTGAAACTTTACTCCTATAAATGATAGTATCAAGAGGTAGGGCCTTTAGGGGCTGATTGCATCATGAGGCGCTCTGCTCCATGGATGAGATCAGTGTACTTCTAAGAGGCCTAGCTATTTATTCACTCTTTCTGCAACATGAGGGCACAAGGAAGACGCTATACAAGAGAAACAGTGGCCGCAGCAGATACTGAAACTATTGGTGCCTTGATCCTGGATTTCCCAGACTCCAGAACTGTAATAAATTTCTGTACCCCCCAAAAAATGTATGCCCTAAAATGCAAAATAGATGCCTTCAATAGCCCAAAAATTTGTTAATTTGTTTCAGCATCAATTCGAAAGTTTCAAGTCCAAAGTCTCATTTAAATATCATCTAAATCAGATATGGCTGACACTTAAGATATGATTCATTCTGAGGTAAATTCCTTTCAACAAGTTACCTATTTCCAAAATGCAATGGTGGGACAAGCATAGGATAGACATTCTCATTCCAAAGGGAGAGAAAATTTCCAAATAGGAGAAAAGAAAGGGGTAGTAAGTCCACAACCTAACATGGCAACAATATTAAATCTTAAGGATAGAGAATAATCTCCTTTGACCCAGTATTCTACCTTCTGGAAACACTGGGGCAGGAATTAGGACTCCAAGCCTCTACGCAGACCTGCTCTCATGGTTTTGCTAATGTGGCTCATGCTCTCAGAGGTTAGAGTCCTGTGTCATGGCTCTCCTAGGCTACAGCTGCACATGGGTGGCTCTAACAAATGTGGCTCCTGGGAGTGGCCCCTGGGAGTGGCCCCATCCCCATGGCTCCCAGACATTGCCTTAGTAGGGGATTTCTTTGGTGTCCCCACCTTGTGGTAGTTCTCTGCCTGAGCCTTCAGGCTTTCCTAGGAAACCTCTGAAAGCTAAGTACAGGCAGCTATACCCCCCATAGCTCAGGTACTCTACACACTGGTAAAGACAGCATGTGAGGATAAGACCAAAGTTTACCACTTGTGCTCTTCAGAGGGGTTGTCTGAGCCATACCTGGGCCAATATGATCCACACCTGGGGCAGATGAGGAGTACTGTGCCAGAACACACAGAGCTGAGACTTGAAGTAGCATGAGGCAACAAGTACAGTGGTCCCTCAAGTACCCAAAGTGGTATCAAACATTCTGCTCCACCTGCCCAGGCCTTGACACTCTGGGCCTGTGATGAAGTGGCAGGTGCAACCATCTCTGAAATGCCTTCAGAATCATTCTCCCATTGTCTCGGTGAATAGCACCTGGCTTCTGTTTATCTACACTAGTCCTTATCAAAGGAAAACATTCCTTGGCTGCATCACTGAAGTTCTCTCCCAAACACACTTTCGTTTTTTTAAAAGCATTATTATGCTGATAATTTTCCAAATCTTTAAGTTCTGCTTCCCTTTTTATTATAAATTCCATATTTAATTCATTTCTCTATACTCACATTTTACTATAAGCAGTCAAGAGAAGCCACACTACACCCTCAACACTTGGCTTGGAGATTTCTTCTACCAAACATCCTCATTCATTCAGGGCTATGGATGTAGCTCAGTGATAGCATGCTAAGCATGCACGAGGCCCTAGTTTTAATCCCCAGCACTAAAAAGAAAACAAAACATCCTTTTTCATCACTCAGAAGTTCCATCTTTCACAAAGCACTAGGACCTGAGCACAATTCCTCTGAATTATTTGTCATATTATAACAAGGATCACCTTTCCTCTAGTGTCTAATAATGTTCCTCATTTTGATTGAGTCCTCATCAGAATGGCTTTTGCTCTCCATATTTTTACCAACATTCTGACCATGACTATTAGGTATTCTCAAAGAACTTTCTCTACAGTTCTTCTCCTCTTCAGAGCCCTCTCCAGAATCATCCTAAATGTTCCATTCATGGCAACAGAGGTTATTTCCAGCAAGCACATCCAAATTCTTCCAACCTCTCCCCATTATGCAGTTCCAAAGCTGTTTCCGCATTCTTTAAGGTATTTGTTACGGCAATACCTCACTTCTCAATACCAGTATCTGTCTCAGTCCATTCAAATTACTAAGACAAAATACCTTAGACTGAATCCAGTTTTGTTTTGGTTTAGTTTTTTAGTACCAGGGATTGAATTCAGGGGCACTTGACCACTGAGCCACATCCTCTATTTTATATTTTATTTAGAGACAAAATCTCATTGAGTTGCTTAGTGCCTTGCTTTTGCTGAGGCTGGCTTTGAACTTGCCTCAGCCTCCCAAACTGCTGAGATTACAGCCATGAGCCACCATGCCTGACTGAATCACTTATATTTTTTTAATATCTTTATTTTTTTATTTTTATGTGGTGCTGAGGATCGAACCCAGTGCCTCACATATGCAAGGCAAGTGCTCTACCACTGAGCTACAACCCCAGCCCCTGAATCACTTATTTTAAAAAAGAAATTTATTGCTCAGAGTTCTGAAAGCTGGCAAGTCCAAGATCAAGGAACTGGCAGATGCAGTGTCAGGTGAGGGTCTATTCCTTACAGATAGCACCTTCTATACATCCCCACAGAGTGGACAGGGCAAACAAGGTAACTCAGGCTTCTTTTTTAAGAGCACAAATTCTACTCATGAGAGCAGAACCCTCATAACCGAATAACTTATACAACTCAATTATCAAAAATACAAATAACCCAATAAATAATGGGTAAAGGACTTAAACAGACACTTCTCAAATGAAAAGGTACAGATGGCCAACAAGTATATGAAAAGGTACACAATGTTTTTAATCATCAAAAGAATGTGAGTCAAAATCACAAAGATATCATTTTATACCTGTTAGAATGGTTATCATCCAAAAAAAGAAAAAAATGGGAACACTTATACATTGTTGGTAGGAATGTAAATTGTTACACGTGTGGAAAACAGTATGAAAGTTCCTCAAAAAAAAAAAAAAAAAAAAAGAAAGAAAAGAAAAGAAAAAACACAGAACTTCCCATCAATGCACTACTGATTATATACCCAAAAGAATTGAAAACATGGTCACAAAGAGAAATCTGTACTCCCAGGCTCATAACAGCATTATTCACAATAGCCAATATATGGAAATAACCTAAATGCCCTTCAACAGAAGAGTGAATAAAGAAAGTTTGGTGACTATATACCATGTAAAATTATTCAACTGTAAAAAAGAAATATACTGCCATTTGCAATAACATGGATGGAGCTGATAAGATATAGGATATAGTCTTCCTCCAATTATTATCTCTGTTCTTAGCTCCACTCTCACAGACCAACTCTCTATGGTGGCAAGTTGGCTACCAGCAACTCCAAATATCTATCGGGAGCCAGGCGTGCATTTAATGTACTGCACAAGGTGCTGGAACAAGGGAGTAAGGGGAAACAAAGTATAGCCAAAATCCCCGGTAATACTGGCATAGGGCTGCATCTTCAGAGAAGGATGCATATTTTTTTCTTCACTGTGTAAGACGCTGTTAGCAAATTATGCAGAAGAGGGTACCTTTGTCAAATTCAATCATTCAGAGGGCACTAATTAATAATTACTCTAACACAAACATAATATAAGTAAGCTAGCAGAGATTTTGCTCAGAGTTCCAAGATTTGCTCCCATTAAATAAAACTGCTTTCGTTTAGGACACAGATTTATCTCTGAACTAATCACCACATACTAAAGCCTGGATGAAACAAGCTCCAGCTGAAGCACTTGGACTAAAAGTGACAATGGTATTCTACACCCAAATCAAGCTCAGTATGGTATATCAAAGGAGAAGGGGATATAGAGAGCATAGCAAAAAAACAACAAATGCCAGTACCCTCAGAAGAAGAAAAAAAGAAAAAAAACTCTTACTATGGGGCTGCAAAGCCCTGCAACTAGCTCACCTCTATCCCCACAGGTCCATCTTGACTCATTATGTCCTTATCTCACTAAGTTCCAACCACCTTGGTCTTCATTAAGTTCTTCAAACATGCTTAACTTTTTCCTACCTCAGGGCCTTTGACCATATTGTTTATTCTACTGGAATGCTTTTCACAATTTACTTCGTGAATAATCCATCCTCATCTTTTAGGGCTCAGAACAAGTATCACCTCCTCTGAGAGGTCTTCTCCTTTCCATTTATTCTCCATCTCAGTCCCCTGCAGATTTCCTTAGAAATGCCTATAACAATATTTCACTTATCACCTGTTAATTTTTATCTTTCTTTTCCAACTCCATGAGAAAAGAAAAATCAGAATTCATTTGTACCTTATATCACTACAGGGATCTATCTAGATGGAGCTCAAATTATTTGCATAAATGTATGGATTAAAAAGTAAATAAGGGTTCCGGGCACAGTGGCGCACGCCTATAATCCCAGCACTTGGGAGGCTGAGGCAGGAGGATCACGAGTTCAAAGCCAGCCTCAGCAATGGCGAGGCACTTAGCAACTCAGTGAGACCCTGTCTCTAATAAAATACAAAACAAAGGGCTGGGGATGTAACCCAGTGGTCAAGTGCCCCTGAGTTAAATCCCCAGTACCAAAAAAAAAAAAAAAGTAAATAAGGGGGCTGGGGTTGTGGCGCAGTGGTAGAGCTCTCGCCTATGGGTTAGGCACTGGGTTCAATACTCAGCACCACATAAATAAGTCAATAAAGGTACTGTGTTCACCTACAACTTAAAATATGTAGAGATGTGTGTGTGTGTGTGGTGTGTGTTTTATTTTTAAGTGAAGAAGGGCTGGGGTTGTAGCTCAGTGGCAGAGTGCTTGCCTGGCACATGTGAGGCACTGGGTTCAATCCTCAGCACCACATAAAAATAAATGAATAAAATAAAGGTATTGTGTCCATCTACAACTAAAAAACATTTTTTAAAAATAAATAAGTAAAGTTAATAAAAGGGCTGGGACTGTGCCCAGTGGTAGAGCGCTTGCCTAGCATGTGTGAGGCACTGGGTTCAATTCTCAGTACCACATATAAATAAATAAAATAAAGGTCCATTGACAATTAAAAAATATTTTTATAAAAAGTGAATAACTCAATCTATAATGAAAACAAAAGTAATAAACACAAACTAAACATGCTAAAATTATCAACAAGATGCAACTCAACTTGAACAAAAAAATCAAAGTGGCTGCTTGGTGATGAGAACTAGTTTGAAAGCATAGATCAAGACTATATTTACTAAGGGGAAGAAACCACTAATGGATATTCTAATATCACTAGCTTAAAAGGGTAGGGGCAGAGACATACTGACTAGGTGCATTGGTCAGTTTTTTCATCAATGTGACCTGTCAAGAACAACTGAGAAGAGAAAAGACTTATTTTGACTCCTAGTTTCAGAGGGTTCAGTCTGAGGCTGGCTAGCTCCATCGCTTTGGGTCCGAAGAGAGACAAAATATCATAGCAGAAGGTTATGGCACAAGAAAGCTATTCTGATCATGGCAGCCAAAAAGCTGAGAAAGAAGGGCAGAAAGTGGCCAGTACAAGAAATACCCTTCCAGGGTACATTCCCAGTGACCTACTTCCTCCAACCAACACCTACGATTTCTACCACACCCAAGTAGTTTATTCAGCTACCAGTGGTTTAATCCACTGATGAGGTCAGAGCCCCCATAATCCAATCACTTCCCAAAACACAACCTCAGAATATTTCTGCACTGGTGATGAAGGCTTCGACACATTAGATGGTGGAGGACAAATCATAACACTAGGAAAGGATGAAAGTACTGCCACTTGGAGTCCTGTCTGCAATGACAGATGAGCAAGGAAAGCAAGATTTAAGGACAATCTGATACCCAAATAGTGGTTCACTTTTCTGACCCAATTTCCTACTCTGAGGATTTAGAATTGGCAAATATATTTCACAGCCATAGAACAAACATATTAGTCTTAAATATGTTAGGATCCATGAAGGAAAAAACTACACATATGAGCCAAGAATCATCATTCTAGCTCAACTTCTCACAGAAACAACTATGTATCTGAAATGAAGTAACAAAGAAAAATGTAGAGGGCACTATTCTACAATAAAGAATAGCAGACAAACCCACTGGAATTAGCAAGAGCACTGGTTAAGAAATCCAGGAACAAAGCATGGGAACAAAGCTCCAAAACTATAGCTAATAAGGATTTCACCTTCTTACCCCACCACACTCAGGCCATTGGCCAGGTTGAAGGAAGACTACAAAAGGGGGCAAGAACATCACAATTGTCATTGTTTGTTACTGAACAAATTCTAATGATTGTCTATCTATAATGTAAGCTCCATGAAGACAGAAACTCTCTTCTAGTTCACCAATAAAACAGTGAACAATCCAAGTAGATAACAGAATACAGGTAAGCATCCAAAAACCAATTCTTAAATGAATTACTTAATGATTAAATAAATGAGTGAACATATAAACAAACATATAAATAATAAATAAAAACATAGTTATAAGACTTAATGCTGAGGAAAAAATTTATACTACAACTTCCCTGCCCATTCAAAAGAAATTAAACATTAACCTTATGAAACAATCAGTAAGATAAAAGAAGATGGATGGAACTAAACTATGAAAAAAAAATAAGGAATAAAAATATCATTTCCTAAAAAGAAAAGCAGAACCGAAATTGAAGAAAAACATAAATGAGGCATGAGAAAAATCATTCAAATTTTAAGAAGCTTCTTCAATAGTAATGAGAAAACCAGACATCCACATGCAAACAATAATCTTGAGGCCTTATCAAACTCCATAAACAAACATTAGCTGAAAATGGACAAAGTGAGGAGCAAGTGTTTAAGGTACCAACTTATAATCACCAAACTTGCTGGTGCCTTGATATTGGACTTCACAGCCTACAGAACTATGAACCAATAAGTTTCTGTTCATTATAAATTACCTAGTTTATGGTATCAGCAGAAATGGACTAAGAAACACCAATATCAATGACATAATGACATTAGTTACATCTTTAAATATTTACAGAGCATACCGTGATGTAAAACCCTTGGCTACAACAATAAATATAACAGACACAATTCCTGCTTTCATAGAACTTACAATATCATAGGAAATATATAAAGTGAAATATAATCAAAAGAATCCAGCAATATACTAAAAAGATGATACAAGACTACTGGAGGGAGTTTCCTTCCAGGAATTCAGACACAGCTCAACATTAGCAAGTAGTCATAAAATTCACTAACATATTCAATCAAAGGACTAAGGTTATACAGCTTATCACCATGGATGCTGCATATATACATTTTATAAATTTTATTAATATTCCTGTATTTTTAAAGAATAATTATAAAACAAATATATGAATCTTTCTTAGTGCAAAAAAGCCTATATCATGTTTAGTATGAGATACTAGAACACGTTTCAATAAAACCATAAATAAAAATAAAGATTCCCACTATCTTACATTCCCCCAAATGTAGACAAATATCAATCTTTAAAATTTAACTGAATTTTATTAAACTTTTTTCATGTGTAATAAGTGGGATTTTTTGAAGTTTCTTTATTGGTTCTTTTTAGTTATACATGACAAGAGGATTCATTTGACATAATTATAAAACTATCGAATATAATTTGTTCTAATTCAGTCCCCAGTACTTCCCCTTCTCTTCTCCCTCCCCGTTCCCTTCCCTCTACTCTGCTGATCTTTCTGCTATTTACTTATAGGTTTTTTTAATTGGTGTCTTTTGGATGTACATGATGGTGAGATTCACTGTGGTATATTCATATATATATACATGTAGGAAACTTAGGTTGCATTCATTTCACTGTCTTTCCCTATCCCATCTCTCCTCCCTTCCCTTCATTCCCCTTTGTCTACTCCACTGATTTTTCTTCTATCCATTTTTGTTATTGTTGTTGTTGTTTTCTTTTTAGTTACACATGGCCACAGAGTCTATTTAGAACATATTTACACAAACATGGAGTATATCTCATTCTAATTAGGATCCCAGTCTTTTGTATGTACACAATATTGAGATTCATTGTGGTGTATTTATATATATACATAGAAAAGTTATGTCCCATTGATTCCACTGTCTTTCCTGTTCCTATCCCCACTCCCTTTCTTCATTCCTTTTGTATAATACACTGAACTTCTATTCTTCCCCTCTTCACCATTGTTGTGTGTTAGCATCCACATATCTGAGAGAACATTCAACCTTTGGTATTTTGGGATTGGCTTATTTCACTTAGCATGATAATCTCCAGTTCCATCCATTTACTGGTGAATGTCACAAAGTCATTCTTCTTCATGGCTGGGTAATAATCCATTGTGTACGTATACCATATTTTCTTTATCCATTCATCTGTTGATAGGCACCTAATTGGTTCCATTACTTAGATATTGTGAATTGTACTGCTATAAACACTGATGTGGCTGCGTCACTGTAGTATGCTAATTTTAAGTCCTTTAGATATATACTGAGAAGTGGGATAACTGGGTCATATGGTGGTTCCTTTCCAAGTTTTCTGAGAAATCTCCATACTGCTTTCCATAGTGGTTGCACCAATTTGCAGCCCCACCAGCAATATATGAAGGTACTCTTTTCCCCACATTCTCACCAACATTTATTGTTACTGATATTCTTTATTCTTTTTTTTTTTTTTTTTTTTTTTTTTTTGGCGGGGGTTGGGACAGGCAGGTACCAGGGATTGAACTCAGGAGCACTCGACCACTGAGCCATATCTGCAGCCCTATTTTGTATTCTATTTAGAGACAGGGTCAAGTTGCTTAGCACCTCACTTTTGCTGAGGCTGTCTTTGAACTCGAGATCCTCCTGCCTCAGCCTCCTGATCTGCTGGGATTCCAGGAGTGCACCACTGTGCCCAGCTTGTTACTTGTATTCTTGACAGTTGCCATTCTGACTGGAGTGAGATGAAATCTCAGGGTAGTTTCAATTTGCAATTCTCTAATTGCTAGAGATGTTGAACATTTTTTTCATATATTTGTTGGCCGATTGTATTTCTTCTTCTGAGAAGTATCTATTTAGTTCCTTGGCCCATTTATGGCTTTTTTTTTTTTGTGTGTGTGTGTGTGTGTGTGTGTGTGTGTGTGTGTGGTGCTGGGGATTGAACCCAGGGCCTTGTGCATGTGAGGCAAGAGTTCTTTTGTATATCCTGGAGATTAATGCCTTATCTGAGGTACAGTTGGCAAAGATTTTCTCCCATTCTGGAGGCTCTTTCTTCACACTCTTGATTGATTTCTTTGCTGTGAAGAAGCTTTTTAGCTTGATACCACCCCACTTATTGATTTTTTATTTTACTTCTTGTACTTTAGGAGTCTTGTTGAGAAAGCTGGTTCCTAAGCCAACATGATGAAAAGTTGGGCCTACATTTTCTTCTAGTAGGTGCAGGGTTTCTGGTCTAATACCTAAATCTCTGATCTACTTTCAGTTGAGTTTTTTAAAGGGTGAGAGAAAAGGGTTAAATTTTATCCTACTACATATGGACTTCCAGTTTTCCCAGCACCATTTGTTGAAGAGGCTATCTTTTCTCCAATGTATGTTTTTGGCACCTCTGTCTGATATTTATGTGGGTTTGTCTCTGTGTCTTCTATTCTATTCCACTGGTTTTCATGTCTGTTTTGGTGCCAACACCATGCTATTTTTGTTATGATAGCTCTGTAGTATAATTTAAGTTCTGGTAAGGTAATGCCTCCTGCTTCATTTTTCTCATTAAGGATTGCTTTGGCTATTCTGGGCCTCTTATTTTTCCAAATGAATTTTTCTATTTCTATGAAGGATGTCATTGGAGTACTTTAATAAGAATGGCATTAAATCTGTATACTGCTTTTGGTAGTATGGCCATTTTGACAATATTAATTCTGCCTATCCAAGGACATGGGAGATCTTTCCATCTTCTAAGGTCTTCTTCAATTTCCTTCTTTAGCGTTCTACAGTTTTCATTGTAGAGGTCTTTCACCTCTCTTGTTGGATTGATTCCCAAGTATTATTCTTTTAGAGGCTATTGTGATTGGGATAGTTTTCCTAATTTCTCTTTCATCATCTTTCCTAATTTCTCTTTCTGATTCATCATTGATGTACAGAAATGCAATTGATTTGTGGGTGTTAATTTTATATCCTGCTACTTTGCTGAATTCATTTATGAGTTCTAGAAGTTTTCTGGTGGAGTTTCTTAGGTCTTCTAAATATAGGATCATGTTGGGCTGGGACTGTAGCTCAGTGGTAGAGTGCTTGCCTTGCACATGTGAGGCACTGGGTTCAATCCTCAGCACCACATAAAAATAAATAAATAAAATAAAGATTATGTCCATCTACAACTAAATATATATATATGAATATATAATATATATACATGTATGTGTGTATATATATACATAATATATATACATGTATGTGTGTGTGTATATATACATACATATATATATATATAATCATGTTGTTGGTAAATAGAGATAGTTTGAGCTCTTCTTTTCCTATCTGTATCCCTGATTGCTTGATTGCTCTGGCTAGAGTTTCAAGGACTATGTTGAATAGAAGTAATGAAAGTGTTCTATAACTTTTTTTTATCCCATCTTCCTTATTTTGTTTAGCTTCTGCATATCAAAGAAAACATTCTACCTTTGACTTTTTGGAACTGGAATTTTAACTAATCACTAGGAATTCCAACTGCAGCTGTGAATTAAAAGGAAAGCAGCTGATGGCTTTTCATTGTAGGATCTGAGTTGATCATCACTCTCTGTTACTATGGACTGTTTATACATATGGAAAATAGTTTCAAAAGTTTAGAGGAAGTTCTTATATCCAGTGGAAGTAATTTGACAAACAGTATTGCAATGTGAACATTCTCATTCTCACAAATAAAGATGATATGGGGTAGATATGGGGTAGACAATGAAAAAGTAAATTCCTTCTAAGGGACTGAAGTTGAGAGAAGCATAACCACTGGCAGAGTAAGAAATTGGTTGAAAGGAAGATTTCAGCCAACAGGAATAAAGACAGACAAGTAATACCTCAAGGCTGCATTCAGACCCAGATCCACAGTATAAAGATTGTTGGATAAAAAGGTTACGTGTATAAAATGCTAATTCTGTTGCCTTTCTGACTTGGCCGTTACCTTCAAATGTTTACCCTCACATTTTCTTTAAAATTAGAAATAAAAAGGATGTGTGTTCATGATCATTATTTTTTGCAATTATTGTCAATAAGAAATCCCACACCCTAATTTATAACATACCAGTAGTCTACTAAAATATGTTTATAAATTAAATCCAATAAATACCAGAAATAATTTTTTCTTTAAATTTAACATAGATAAACATTTCCTTATATATATACAATTATAAAAGTTTAGGAAAGATATTACAATAAAATCTGTCTTCTCAACTTAGTCACATTAAATGTTCAACCTCTTGTCACTAACAATTGTGTTCAGAAAGATTGAGAGCAATGCTTTTGAGTTGTGTTAAATAAAGACTTTTTAAAATAAGTACAGCTATGTTTAAATGCAAGAAATAAAAGCCATTTCAGGGATTAATCTATTAATTATTGAGATTTTCCAAAGATGTAGCACAGATGTTAGGAATCCTTTTATTAGTCTTTTCATTCTTTTCCTAAATACACAAGTATGTACTTCTCACTAAACATGTTTGGAAAACTTTAAAAGGCAAGAAACATCAAATGGACAATCTCACCACCAAAAGATAACAACAGTATCAATCAGATTTCTTATTTATAATACACTAACCAATCTAGAATATGTAAATAGAACCAGATCTTATTACAACCTACTAGATAGTTCAAACATCATTGAGAGAATTAGAAAAACCGACTCAAAGCTAAACTTCCAAAAGCAATACTCAAGGCCACCACAGAAACAGCATGATATAGACATTATCTTTTCTTTGTTATTATCAAATGCCAGGAACCCAAGGTTACTGTAACTACTACTGTCTCCAATGCCAATGTCACTCTTGGATCAAGAAAGTGACCTTCAAGTCAGTGAGAAACTACTGTTGTAACTGCTACTGTCATTATCAAAAGCAAGACATATTTACCACCACCCACCCATACCTTTAAAATGGAGATTTCACATAAGGTCCCTTCCTCTCACCAAAATCTTACAGGGGGCTCTACCAAAATCTTACAGGGGGCTCTGACCTGATAAGTTAATTTGTCTGACTACTAAAAGAGACTGGATAATGTACTCATATCTATATTTATTTAATTATCCTGACAGAAAACCCAGGTTTCTAGATCACAGAGAGATTATAATTACTCACAGAACATCTTCTATCAGTTCCCCCAATTCACTATGGAGCAACTCAATGAAAGCAGAGGCCATTTGCTCATGTAGAAGGGGTTTGAAAGAAGAGGAATTCCAAAACTATGAATCTCAGAGGTTATACGGGAACTGCTAGCATATCTGTTCCTCCAATCCTGCAGGATATAAACAAATCCTCTCTGTGGAGAGGAAGGCATGAACAATCTATGAAATATAAGTAAATGACTCTGGGTTTTATTACCATTAAGATGAAAACAGGGACTGGGGTTGTGGCTCAGCGGTAGAGCGCTCGCCTAGCACGTGCGTGGCCCGGGTTTGATCCTCAGCACCACGTAAAAATAAAGACACTGTGTACAACTAGAACAAATAAAATATTTTTAAAAAATGAAAACAAATGACAAGGGTCTTTTAGGTCTATCACCTTTAGAATGCAAGCAAATGATACTGGGTCAAACCATCATCTCCAACTTCCAAAACATACAACATCCAAATGACCTTAAGGGGAGAGGCCAGTGCTTTGTGCTCAAAAAGACCTGAAAATAAAAATATATATAGTGGACTATTTCCAAATACTGGAGAATTAAACCTTAAGTTCTAAGTTTCAAATACAAAGTCCACCACAAGGGAATTCCCAGAAGATGATAGCACTGTAGATGATAACTATCTACTATATACTGTTTAAAATTTTGTTTATCATTCCTGTTTTTTTCTTACAGCATCTACACTTATGTTGAACTAAAGATCATCTCATAGTATGTTTTGCCTATGTTGAACGTATTCTCATGTAATTTAAGTCTCCTTATATTTATTTGAAGCTATACTGTTTGAAATGATGGAAGGAAACACGGAACCCCAACAATAAGAACCTCACTTTACACTTATCCTAAAACACAGCTTGGAGTGGTTTTTACAACATGTCTAGGACTCAGAAAGCTTTAAAAAAAAAAAGACTCTGAACCATGATTTTTAAGTCTACATATTAAATTGAATTACTATAATTAATTAAACCACTATCTTTTCCCATTCATTAGATAACTATCTCATTATTAATTATTTCATCATTTTATTTTTTTCTTTATTTTGTTGTTTTATTCTAAGTTGTTATATATGACAACAGAATGCATTACAATTCATATTACACTTATAGAGCACATTTTTACATCTCTGGTTGCACTTAGGATAATGATATACATCTCCTTCTACCATCACCTTTTTTGTTTTACCCTTTTGCTCCCTCCCCCCCATCTCTCCCCATTGGGCTTTCTAGTAATGCTCTAATCCTCCTATGCTCCCAGTCCCAACCCCGTTATGAATCAGCCTCCTTATATCAGAGAAAACATTCATTCGACATTTGGATTTGGGGGATTGGCTAACTTCACTTGGCATTGTATTCTCCAACTTCATCAATATACCTGTGAATGCCATCATTTTATTCTCTTTTAATGCTAAGTAATATTCCATTGTGTACACATACCACATTTTCCATACCATTCATCTACTGAAGGGCATCTAGGTTGATTCCACAGTTTAGCTATTGTGAATTGTGCTGCTATAAACATTGATGTGGCTGTGTCCCTGTAATATGCTGATTTTAAGTCCTTTGGGTATAGACTGAGGAGTGGGATAGTTGGGTCAAATGATGGTTCCATTCCCAGTTTTCCAAGGAATCTCCATACTGCTTTCCAGATTGGCTACACCATTTTGCAGTCCCACCAGCAATGTATGAGTGTGCCTTTTTCCCCACATCCACTCCAACATTTATTGTTGTTTGTGTTCTTAATAGCTGCCATTCTGACTGGAGTGAAATGAAATCTTAGAGTAGTTTTGATTTGCATTTCTGTACTTGCCAGAGATGTTGAACATTTTTTCATGTATTTGTTGCCTGATTATATATCTTTTTCTGAGAAGTGTTTGTTCAGTTCCTTGGCCCATTTATAGATTGGGTTATTTGTTTTTTGTGGTGTTAAGATTTTTGAGTTCTTTATATATTCTAAAGATTAGTGCTCTATCTGACGTGCATGTGGTAAAAATTTGTTCCCAATTAGTAGGCTCTCTATTCACCTCACTGATTGACGCTATTTAGTTTGAATCTATCTCATTTATTGATTCTTGATATTAATTTTTGCACTATAGGAGTCTTATTAAGGAACTTGGGGCCTAATCCAACATGTTGGAGATTAGGGCTTACTTTTTCTTCTAATAGACGTAGTGCCTCTGGTCTAATTCTTAGACCCTTGATCCACTTTCATTGAGTTTTGTGCATGGTTTAATTTTATTTTGTTGCATATGGATTTCCAGTTTTTCCAGCACCATTTGTTGAAGAGGGTATCTTTTCTCCAGTGTACATTTTTGGCACCCTTGTCTAATATAAGATAACTGTAATTATATGCATTACTCTCTGTGTCTTCTATTCTGTACCATTGGTCTTCAAGACTATTTTGGTGCCAATACCATGCTGTTTTTGTTACTATTGCTCTATAGTATAATTTAATGTCTGGTATAGTGATGCCACCTGCTTCACTCTTCTTGCTAAGGATTGCTTTAGCTATTCTGGGTCTCTTATTTTTCCAGATGAATTTCATGACTGCTTTTTCTATTTCTATGAGGAATATCATTGGGAATTTGGTTGGAGTTGCATTAAATCTGTAGAACATTTTGGGTCTACTAGGTATAGAATCATATCATCAGTAAATAGTGCTAATTTGAGTTCTTTTCCTATTCATACCCCTTTAATTTCTTTCATCTACCTAATTGCTCTGACCAGTGTTTCAAGAATTATGTTAAATAGAAGTGGTGAAAGAGGTTATCCCTGTCTTATGCCAGTTTTTAGAGGAAATGCTTTTAATTTTTCTCCATTTAAAATGATGTTAGCCTGGGGCTTAGCATAGATAGCTTATATGATCTTGAGATATGTTCCTGTTATCCCTAGTTTTTCTAGTGTTTTGAACATGAAGGGGTGTTGTATTTTGTCAAATGCTTTTTATGCATCTATTGAGATGATCATATGGTTTTAATCTTTAAGTCTATTGATGTGATGTATTATGTTTATTGATGTCCATATGTTGAACCAACCTTGCATCCCTGGGATAAACCCCACTTGATCGTGGTACACTATCTTTTTGATATGTTTTTGTATTCAATTTGCCAGAATTTTATTGAGAATTCTTGCTTCTATGTTCATTACAGATATTGGTCTGAAGTTTTCTTTCTTTGATGTGTCTTTGCCTGGTTTTGGAATCAGGGTGATATTGGCCTCATAGAATGAGTTTGGAAGTGCTCCCTCTTTTTCTACT
This sequence comes from Tamias sibiricus, assembly GCA_025594165.1. Taxonomy (NCBI): domain Eukaryota; kingdom Metazoa; phylum Chordata; class Mammalia; order Rodentia; family Sciuridae; genus Tamias; species Tamias sibiricus. Next base: position 48,436,402 of record CM046662.1, read on the forward strand.
TCCTGAAATAAATTGAAGAGTATTGGTATTAGTTCTTCTTTAAAGGTCTTGTAGAACTCAGCTGTGTATCCATCTGATTTGGGCTTTTCTTGTTTGGTAGGCTTCTGATGTTGGCTTCTATTTCATTGCTTGAAACTGGTCTGTTTAAATTGTGTATATCTTCCTGATTCAATTTGGGCAAATCATATGATTCTACAAATTTGTTGATACCTTCGATATTTTGTATTTTATTGGAGTGCAAGTTTTCAAATAATTTCGAATTATCTTCTGTATTTCTGTAGTGTCTGTTGTGATATTTCCTTTTTCATCATGCATATGAGGAATTTGAGTTTTCTCCCTCTTTCTCTTTGTTAGCCTGGCTAAGGGTCTGTCAATTTTATTTATTTTTTCAAAGAACCAACTTTTTGTTTTGTCAATTTTTTCAATTGTTTCTTTGGTTTCAAGTTCATTGCTTTCAGCTCTGATTTTAATTATTTCCTGTCTTCTACTGCTTTTGGTGTTAGATTGTTCTTCTTTTTCTAGAGCTTTGAGATATAATGTTAAGTCATTCATTTGTTGACTTTTTCTTCTTTTGAGGAATAAACTCAATGCAATGAACTTTCCTCTTAAAACTGCCTTCATAGTGTCCCAGAGATTTCGATATATTGTGTCTGTGTTCTCATTCACCTCTAAAAATTTTTTTTTATTCTCCTCTTTGATGTCATCTGCAACCCATTGTTCATTCAGTAGCATATTATTTAGTCTCCAGATGTTGGAGTAGCTTTTATTTCTTATTTTATCATTGATTTATAATTTCATTCCATTGTGGTCTGTTAGAATGCAGGGCATTATCTCTATTTTTTTATATTTGCTAAGAGTTGTTTTGTGGCATAGTATATGGTCTATTTTAGAGAAAGATCCATGTGCTGCTGAGAAGAAAGTGTATTTGCTCATTGAAGAATGAAATATTCTATATAAGTCAGTTAAGTCTAAGTTGTTTATTGTATTTTTGAGTTCTATAGTTTCTTTGTTCAGCTTTTGTTTGGAAGATCTATCCAGTGGTGAAAGGGGTGTGTTAAAGTCTCCAAGAATTATTGTGTTGTGGTCAATTTGACTCTTGAACTTGAGAAGTTTGTTTGATGAACATGGATGCTCCATTGTTTGGGGCATATATATTTATAATTGTTAAGTCTTGTTGATGTATGGTTCCCTTGAGCAATATGTAGTGTCCTTCTTTATCTCTTTCGGTTGACTTTAGCTTGAAGTCTACTTTATTTGATATGAGGATGGAAACCCCTGCTTGTTTCCTCAGTCTATGTGAGTGGTAGGATTTCTCCCAACCTTTCACCTTCAGCCTGTGGATGTCTTTTCCTATGAGATGAGTCTCTTGAAGGCAGCATATTGTTGGGTCTTTTTAAATTTTTTTTAAACTCTAATCTGCTAGTCTATGTCTGTTGATTGGTGAGTTTAGGCCATTAACATTCAGAGTTATTATTGAGACATGATTTGTATTCCCAGCCATTTTTGTTTATTTTTGATATTTAACTTGACATGGTTTCTCCTCTGATTAGTTTTTCCTTTAGTGTAATACATCCCTCTGCTGATTTTCATCATAGTTTTTCATTTCCTCTTCATCAAATATTTTGCCGAGGACATTCTGTAGTGCTAGCTTTCTAGCTGTAAATTCTTTTAACTTTTGTTTATCATGGCAGGTTTGTATTTCATCCTCAAATTTAAAGCTTAATTTTGCTGGATGTAAGATTCTTGGTTGGCATCCCTTTTCTTTCAGTGCTTGGTATATGTTGTTCCGTGATCTCCGGGCTTTGAGTGTCTGAATTGAAAAATCTGCCGTAATACGAATTGGTCTCCCCTTATATGTGATCTGATTCCTCTCTCTCTCGTGGTCTTTAAGATTCGATCCTTATTCTGTATGATCCTTATTCTGTATGCTAGGCATTTTCATAATAATGTGTCTTGGTGTAGATCTGTTGTAATTATGTACATTTGGTGTCCTATAAGCCTCTTGTATTTGGTTTTCCAATTTCTTCTTCATGCTTGGAAAATTTTCTGATATTATCTCATTGAAGAGATTGTGCATTCCTTTGGTTTGAAACTCTGTGCCTTCCTCTATCACAATTACTCTTAGATTTGGTCTTCTGCTGCTGTCCCATAACTCTTGGATGTTCTGTTCATGGTTTCTTATTATCTTCACTGTGTGGTCAACATTATTTTCAAGATTATATACTTTGTCTTCATTATCTGAAGTTCTTTCTTCCAATTGATCTAGTGTGCTGGTGATGCTTTCTATTGTGTTTTTATTTGGTTTATTGTTTCTTTCATTTCAAGGATTTCTGTTTTTTTTTTTTTTTTCAGAGTTTCTCTTCTTTGAAGTATCTTTTGCTATCTGTATTTGCTCTCATATCTTTGTTGTAGTCATCAATTTTTGCCTGTATTTGCTCATTTAGGTCATTCTTTAATTCACTGATCATTTTAATTATGAACCTTCTGAATGAACTCCTTCTCTGACATTTCATCAACTTCACTGAGCATGGGTTCTGTTATTATAGTATTCTGGTTTGTTTGGGGTACTTTCCTCCCTTTTTTTTTTCATGTTATCTATTTGTCTTCCTTTCTTGCGGTGTGGATCCAAGATATTGCACTTTCTATCCTATTTTCTTGTAGTTTCCATGCAGATTATCTGTGCCTCACCTTAATGTTGGGCTTTCAGACCCTGCAGGTGTCCCTCAATGTACACTGCTGCATCTAAAGGTGGTGTGGGCAATAGCGGAGGTAACTCGAGATAACAGTTAAGGTGCCCCAAGATGGATGCAACATCTTCCAGAGATGGGGCGGAAAGGGTGGGGTGGGCCTTACTATGTCTTTGGTATGCCTGCTCTGAGATGCGGCTGCTTTTAGGCCCTGTCTGTTGTCAAAAGGTAGGGGCTATAGTGTGGGGAAGGCTACTGCTATGTCTGCAGTGTCTCAAGATGGAAGTGAGTTAGGCTTGTGTTCCCAGGTATGGGTGGAGTAGCAGACTCTGGACCTACCCTGGGCCTGGGTCCCACACAGGTTAGTGTGGGGCAGAACTGGTTGAATCTGAGCTTCTGCGGTGGTCTGCTGGTAGAAAGAGGCAGTCCTATGGCAGAGCCTGACCTCCAAAGGTGTTTGCCAGTGGTGGGATGAACAAGGGCCAACTCTGAGCAGAGGTTGGTGGAGGTGTCCAGGGACTGCCTGCATTCGGCGGGTGTTGGCAGGGCTGTCCAGGGGCTGTCTGGGGCCTGCCCATACTTGGCGGAGGTTGACAGGGCTGACCTAGGTCTGCCCAAGCTCAGCGGGTGTTGGTGGGGCTCTCCTGGGCCTGCCCAAGCTCGGGGGAGGTTGGTGGGGCTGTCCTGGGCCTGCCAGTGCTCGGTGGAGGTCGGTCTATTTCATCATTTTAAAAGACATCATACTAGCATCCACATACTAAAGAAAACATTCAGCCTTTGGTTTTGTGGGATTGGCTTATTTCGCTTAGCATGATATTCTCCAACTCCGACCATTTACTGGCAAATGCCATAATTTCACCCTTCTTTAAAGCTGAGTAATATTCCATTGAGTATATATATATACCACATTTTCTTTTTCCAGTCATCTATTCTTTAATATGTGGATACTAATTCACAATAAGGCAGGTGGCACTAATGAAAAATATTGTTACCTTAGATTAGGTAGAGGGAAGTAAGGGAGGGGAGGGAGGGTATATGGGGATGGGAAAGATAGTGGAATGAAACAGACATTATTACTGTATGTATATATGTGACTACATGACCAATATGATTCTGCAACATGTACACTTAGAAAAATGAGAAATTATATCCCATCTGTGTATATCACAGTGCATAAATGCATTCTACTGTCATGTATAACTAATTAAAACAAATAAAAAATAAAATCTCTAGATGACACACCAAAAACAAAAAGACATTGTACTGTTGAACCCATTAGCAATTTATTCCCAAATATCATGTCAAGTCAAATCTACTTTTTCCAAAAAGTTCCCCAATTGTCCCAACAGCATTTAATTAATAATGTTCTCCAATTATTTGAAATCTCATTTTCCTCACATGAAAATCTTTAATAACTGTACCCTCTACTTCATATTCAGCAGAGTATAGATGGTTTAACATCAAAATGTACATGAAATGAAAAACTAAAAATTTAAAAATTTGGAAAATATTACTGTAAATTTTGGATGTGGAAGACTTCAAGTAAGAGAGAAATGCCAGTGGCCATAAAGAAGTAGACTGAAAAATCTAACCACATATATTTAAATTATTTCTACAGGACAAAATAAACCAGAAACAATGTCAAAGGACTTTAACCATTATAGGACAAAATATATGCAATGCATGAGAAAAGAAAAAATGGTTTATCTTATTTGAAAGAGGGCTATAAACTGGTAAGAAATGATAAATAAACCCTTCCTAACCATCACAAAAAAGTTGGCAAAATATATAAATATATGATTCATAGAAGAAATATAAATAATCTGTCTTATGGTTTGGATATGAGGTATTCCCTCAAAGTTCCTATGTTAATACAGGAGGTATGGGAGCTGAAGCCTAATCATTAAACCATTTGATGGATTAGTAATTTGAAAGGACTAAGTGGGTGGTAAGTGCAGACAGGCAGGGAATGGTTAAAGGAAGTATGCCACTGGAGCATGCCTTCAGGAATTATATATTATCCCCCTGGCTCCTCCTTTTCAGGCCCAAATGGAAGGAGTCTGCAAATCACAGACTGAACCTGTGAAATCATGAGCTCAGAATAAATTTTTCCTCCTTTAAGTTGTTCTGGTCAGGTGTTTTGGTCACAACAATGAAAAGCTAACATTGTGTTTAAGACTAAAATGGTCTTTAGCTTCAGTAAAAGAACACAAAAGAAAATTCAATTAATGAGCTATCAATTATTCACCAAACCAGCAAATATTCACAATATCCCTTACTTGAAAGTTTAAATGTGCATTCCTTTTGATCTTGTAATCTTACTTTTAGGACACTATCCTATAAAATTAAGTATCACAGTAAATCTTGACTGAGGACAAATATCAAAAGTGTCTATTTCATCAGAGAGAGATTTAAAATTTATAATCTATACTATAAAAGAAAACACAAGTATATATCTCTTTAGGGAAATCACTGATCACTGAATCCACTAGGTAGATTCATGTTACAGATTATTATGAAATGTAAGTCAGATCTTACAGTGGACTCAATTAGATTCTCCCAAAATTCATTAAGCCCTAACCCATAATGTGACCTTACTTGGAGACAGGGCCTGGGCAAAGGTAATAAAGATTAAATGAGGTTTTAAGGGTGGGGCTCTATCCCACAGGGCTTAATAAGAAAAAGAAACACCAGAGTTCCCTTTCTTTTCCATTCAAGGCCATGTGCAAGTCAGAAAGACAGCCCTCATCAGAAACCAAATTAATCAGCACCTGGATCTGAATTTCCAAGCCTCTAGAACTGTGAGAAATTAATTTCTGTTGCTTAAGCCATCCAGTCTAGTATTTTGTCATAGCAATCCAAAAGGACTAAGAGCCAACTAAAACAGAGCTATGTAAATTCACTTGGAGAAACACTCCCACGGAAAGGAAAATGGGAATACATTTACATTGCATTGTCATCTTGTTTCTTTTTTTTTTTCCCCAAAGAAATAAATCAAAGATCCTCTCTGTTAATATGTATTGATATAGTACATATGAATACAGAAAAAAAGTTGAAAGCAAACATAGCATACTTACTCAATACCTAAAAGTATAGGGGTGAGGAGTGCAATTGTACAACTACCCAGAAGGAGGACAGTGGAGATAATTACTTTTACTTTGCTTCAAAAAATAAGTGAAGGGGCTGGGGCTGTAGCTCAGTGGCAGAGTGCTTTCCTTGCACATGTGAGGCACTGGGTTCATCCTTAGCACCACATAAAAACAAACAAAATAAAGGCATTCTGTCCACCTACAACTACAAAAAATTTAATAAAAAAAAAAAAAAAAAAAAAAAAAAAAGTCAAGCTGGGGCTGCGGTTGTGGCTCAGGGGTAGAGTACTCACCTAGCATGCATGAGACACTGTGACTACACAACCAATATTCAGCACCATAAAAATAAATAAATAAAATAAATAAATAAAGAATATAATACGTTAAGCAAATGCACATCCTCCTAAATCTTATATTTTTTAATTTAAAAGGTATTTTGAGCTGCATGCAGTGGCACACGCCTATAATCCCAGTGGCGTGGGAGGCTGAGGTGAGAGGATCATGAATTCAAAGCCAGCCTCAGCAAAAAATGAGGTGCTAAGCAACTCAGTGAGACCCTAAGCAACTCAGTGAGATCTTGACTCTAACAAAAAATACAAAATAGGGCTGGGGAAAAAAAATAGGGCTGGGAATGTAGCTCAGTGGTCAAGTGCTCCTGAGTTCAATCCCAGGTACCCAAAAAAAAAGGTATTTTTAATTTTATCTTCTTTAGCATCAATCAATGAAAATACATGATTTCATTAATTATTTAACTATGTATTTCAATAAAAGTACCAAGTCAAGAAACATTATGGTTTTATATAGTAATAGGTTTTATCAGCTAGGATACTATTTAGAAACATTAGAACTATATTCACTGGACCCTTCTAACTGTATCCAGGGATAAGGCAAACAATTTATACTGTCTTAAATGGTTAGAGTTGATCCACTGTGAGGATTTTTTTTCCCTTTATGTAGAGAGAATAAATATTATATTGCTCTGTTAATTACATTTTTAAGTACTAATATATACAAATACCATATCGGTACACATGCCCCTTTGTGGAACTTTTCAAGATAGAAATATTCTCTACATCTCAATTATGACAATGATACAATTGTATTCATTTGCCAGAATTCATCAAATCATGTTTAAAATGGAGAACTTATTGTATATAAATTGTATCTCAATAAAGCTGTTTTCAAAAATTAAAAATGCAGAATTTATCTCAAACCATTTGCAATGTAGAGAAATAATATTCCTATATTATGGTTATTCTATATTTTTCACATTTTCAGAAATGACAAGGGCAAAGAAAAATACTCAACATAGTCTTAAACAAAAAGTATTTTTCCAAAAATTAAAAGCATCAATCCTTCTTTTAAATGGTTGATATGTTTTATGCTTCATATGATAGCACAATACAAAATGGGTCTTTTCATCTCTGGAATTACGAAACAGTTATAACTCCAAGTTTTTGCATCAAAACTCTAGAAATTTCTGCAGCCTACATTTTTATTGAAAGCAAAGGAAAATATACACACTAGTTTTATAATTCATAGTGAAACACTGAATTTTAAAAATCACAATAATAAAAGCAACCAATTCAGCAAATGAAAAGGAATGGGGGAGGGATTAGATTAAAAAAAAAAAAAAACTAGGTTTAAAACATTTTCATGGAAGTGGGACATTTAGCACTAAACATGAATCACTCTTGAAAATATAAACTAAATTTAAAAGAATCTTCTTCACACATTGAAAAATAATAAAACAAAGACCCAAACCACACATATATGCAGGTTAGACACTAACTGTTCAGGCATTAGGTGTACCTATACAGTTTACAGTTCCTAAATTACCACACATACCAGGAATCTGAAGTTTCCCTTTCCTACTTCAAAGCATCACCAAGGGATCTTGTTAAAATGAAAATTCTGAGTAGTTCTGAGATGGGAACTGAGATTATGCCTTTCTAAGCTCCCAAGTGATACAATGCTACTACTGGTCCATGGACCATGTTTGAGAAGGAAAGCAGAGCACATTCTTTCACATTCTGCTACTGGACACTTATCTCTTCCCAAGTTATTATACTTCAGAGTAAAAATGCCTAAACTTAAGGCATTAAATTAGAACAAATGATTTGTGACATATAATCACAAATTTAAGTGAATTCTAAAATAAAACTAAATCCAGATTTTTTAAACTAGAATATGCTAGGGCAAGCATAATATATTGAATTAGAATGTGTAAGATACAGATTCTACTACAAGTTCTTCACTTAACTGAGTCATTTATTGCTGGCCTGTAGCTTCCACATTTTTGAAATCTGAGGCTTAATCTTTAAAATTCCTTCCAGTTCAAAAATTAATATATTATTACCTGACAAGGGATTTGAGAATTTCTCCCAATAAGAGAAGTGAGTTCACAGTTAAGAACTCAATAAAGAATGAACAGAAGAAGCACAGGGAATTCTATGCCTAGAATTCTGATAACCATTTTTAAATTATCCTTTACATAGATTTAGACCATACCTCCTACCACATCCTATTTATCACCTAGACACATACAACAAATAAAAGCAAATGTGTTCAAGCTAACTCCAGTTCTGTATGTAAATACTATCTACAGGTTCAGAACTCAGTCTGGTGGCCTATGAAGAGTACAAAACACTCTAACAAATGAACCAGAAAAATCTAGAGAGTATAAATATGTCAACAAAATTAACAAGGGTATATAAGTTATAAAGTAAATCACTGATATGGGAGGCCTTTGATATTATGGATTTAACATTCAACTCTTCTAGCTGTGTCACAAGGTCACTAAAGTTTTACAATTATTTATTTTGCCATGGCACTAGTAAAAAGGACGTAAGGATGTTATTGGAAAGTACAATACAGAAGTCATTTAACAAACACCTAGTACAACAGTCTACTCAAAATCTATATGACAATGAGGCAGCATTGCTCCCTACTTTTCCAGAAACTTTTATGTCAACTCAGTTGAAGTGGGAAAAAATATAAAAAGCTTCTTTTGATGTGGAAAAAGGGGCATTAAAAAGTAAACCAACTACCCAATGTTGATAGAACTATTTAAAGAAAATAGTTTTGTATGAAACAAAAAGGACAATAATGAATTTGGCAAGAGATCAAATACGTAACATAAACTAGTCCACCATAGCTCTATGTGGACATAAGAAAAAGTCATGAAAATCTCTTAGTCAATGTGTGCTCCCAATAGTGCTCTGCTTAGCAAGTGAGAAATTATGCTTTAGTGGATGTCTTTAAGGCAGCAAAGCAAGGATATGCAAATACTCCATGGAAATATATTTATGGGGGCTGGGGTTGTGGCTCAGCTGTAGAGCGCTCGCCTAGCACGTGCGCGGCCTGGGTTCGATCCTCAGCACCACATACAAATAAAGGCATTGTGTACAACTAAAGCAAATAAATAAATATTAAAAAAAAGAAATATATTTATGAAGAAAGCCAGGGGGCTCTACAAACATTTCCATATTCACCTTGGATTTATTTCTAGCACATGTCAAAAGTCTCATGTGTTAAATTCTTCTGAGGGAAAAGATTTGCTGACAAATAGTCTGAATATGTTCGAAGTCCAGATTAAAAGGAGGCTAAATTAATAGGTTTGAATTACAATTCTTTCATTCCTTAATTATGTAAGTATGAAGTTCACGTAAGAAATTATTTAAAGGAAAAAAATTATTTTTTTCTATAAAGAAAGCAATACAGCAGGTCATGATGGAACGGTCCTGTAATCCCAGCTACTTGAGAAGCTGAGGAAAGAGGATTTCGAATTCAAGGCCAGCCTAGGCAACTTCAGTGAGATCCTCTGTCAAAACAAAATTGATTAAGAAGGGCTGTGGTATACCTCAGTGGTAGAGCATTTGTCCAGAAAACCTAAGACCCTGGGCTCAATCCCCTCCCTAAAACAAGAGCAACACTCTGGACTTTAATATTTGATGCTAATTTTTGTTTTCTTTCCACCATTTTTCACTTATGTATTTGGAGCAAAATTTTCATCCTATTATTGAAACAAACGAATCAATTAAATTAAGAGCAACAGCTAGGACCAATCTATGACAAAACAGATGTGAGGGTATATGTATATTGAAGATGTGAGAAAAAGATAACAAATTACATTTAGGAATAAAATCTAATTGATTTATGCTACAATGTTTATAAATTTTGAAAAATTAGACAAAAATTCATTTTTTCTTGCTTTGTAAGTAAGACTATAAGAGAATTATTTTAAAATTCATATGGAGCACTAACTTTAATTCAACCACGAAATGTATAAGCAAGCATATACCTTGATTACAAATAAATAATTAATATGTAGCACACTATAGCAAGAGCTCTACCACTGAGCCACAACCCCAGCCCAAATCTTACACTTTTTAAAATTCAAAAAATAAAGAAAACTCTCCAAACTCTTCATGGAAAAATTATATATATATGTGTGTGTGTGTGATTAGAAACAAGAAACACATTCCAGAGAAATTAAAATAATTATTTAAGAATGTATGTTAGTATATAGAAATCAATGTACTAACTTGGAAGAAAAACAGAATTTCTTAGAGAAATATAAAAGTTATTAAAAAAAACAGATCCAAATATAAGTAGAAACTTGAATAATTACCACAGAAAATTTTGAACTCAAAAGAGTTCATTCCAAGAACACATGAAGCCGGGCGCGGTGGCGCACGCCTGTAATCCCAGCACTTTGGGAGGCTGAGGCAGGAGGATCGCGAGTTCAAAGCCAGCCTCAGCAATGGCGAGGCACTTAGTAACTCAGTGAGACCCTGTCTCTAATAAAATACAAAAAAAAAAGGGCTGAGGATGTGATCCAGTGGTCGAGTGCCCCTGAGTTCAATCCCCAGTACCAAAAAAAAAAGAACACATGAATGGCTCAATATTAGAAAATATATCATCATAAATAATTACATCAAAAAAATTGAAGAATAAACCATGTAATTATAATAATGAGTAACAAAAAGTATTTTGTTAAAAAATTTAGTCATTCCTGGGCTGTGGTTATGGCTTAGTGGTAGAGTGCTCACCTAGCATGTGTGAAGAACTAGGTTCGATCCTCAGCACCACATAAAAATAAATAAAATAAAGGTATAAAAAAATACAATAGCATTATTTTTTTTAAATTCAGTCATTCCTAATGAGAATTAGGTAATTTAGTGAGTAAATTAAAATACTTAAGTATGATCTTATATATATATATATATATATATATACATAAAAATAATCCTGGAATACTTCTCTGATTAAATGTCTTAAGAGACTTTTTCCCCCCCAGTACTGGGGATCAATTCTAGAGCCTCATGCGTGCTAGACAAGCACTAGGCCACTAACTTTTATCCCTAACTCTTTTATTTTGGAACAGGGTCTCACTATACTGCCAGGCTGGCCTCAAACTTGCAATCCTCCTGTCTCAGCAGCCCAAATTGATGGGATTACATATATGTGCCACCATACCAGACTCTTAATATAGCAAATGCCTATATTCCTATATGACTATAGGAATTGAAAAAAGATAAACAAATTTGGAATCATATATATGTAAATATATATATATATACATATACACACATACATACACATATATAAATATATTCAAATATACAAAGCATATATAATCAATTCTACCACTCTCTTCTAAATTAACACATATAAATACCACTAAATTAATGTATTAAAATGTATGTATACCTTCACAGAAAATATAAATAATATACACAATTATACATTTGTATTTATTTTCTGTCAAAACACTAGTTTTGGGGCTGGGATTGTGGCTCAAGAGGTAGAGCGCTCACCTAGCACGTGCGCGGCCAGGGTTCGATCCTCAGCACCACGTAAAAATAAACGCATTGTGTACAACTAAAGCAAATAGCTAAATATTTTTTTAAAAAAATATACTAGCTTTACCTGTTTAGGAAGTCGGAACAAGGAATTTTTATAGAAAATATCCTTAGCCTGGCTCCATGTACCATCAATGATGATGATTGTAGAAGGATAAACAGGAGAATCTAATATAAATTCTTCTAAATCTGTAGCTTCAGCCCCTGGATATAATATTAATGTACTAGATTTCCGGCAGACAGTTGAGAGTTCAACATCTCTAAAAAAAAATGTTTAAATTATCTTTATTAGCTATGGGGAAAACAAAAGTTTTATGATGTTTATTGAATTCCTAATAAAAGTTCCCCTCTACCTAGTAATTTATCTAATCAAATAAAAATACTAATTAGTTCATAAAGTATGGGTTAAGTGTCTCACAATTTTGTGTACTCTACTGATTCGTTAGCCACAATTCTACCACTCTCCTCTAAGCCTCCCAATCTTCACTACTCTTTTCCATCTAGGCTTTTCTATGCAATTGCCAAGGGCATAACTTTAACCCTCCCAAAGAAAGAACTGTGTAGAAAAGAAACATTTTCATTTGCCCTAAAATTCATTTACCTTTCTTCACTGAAGCGACGACCAATCTTTACTTTACACTTGTCCTGGGGGAGGCATGCTGCTAGGAGAGGAACCGTCCTCAACACTTTGTTTTCCTTTAATGAAAAAAATTAATTGAAACAAAAATTTTTTACTTAAACACACTTTTAAAACATTTGTAATGAGGTAGGGGTAGGGGCTGAAGCTCAATGGTAGAAAATTTGCTTAATATGCATGAAGTTCTAGTTTCTATTCCTAGTACTACCAAAAAAAAAATTATGGGCTGGGTTGTAGCTCAGTACTAGAGTGCTTACCTAGCACACATAAGGCACTGGGTTTGAGCCTTATTCTTATGTGGATAAGAATAAATAAATAAAAGTATTGTATGGGGGATGGGGTTGTGGCTCAGCAGTAGAGCGCTGGCCTAGCACGTGCGCGGCCTGGGTTCGATCCTCAGCACCATGTATAAACAAATGCACTGTGTACAACTAAAAGCAAATAAATAAATATTTTTTAAAAATAAAAATAAAAATAAAAGTATTGTGTCCATCTATAACTATAATAATAAAATTTTTTTAATTATGATGAACATTGATTCAAAACTTTTCATATAATTTTCATAAATCTTTTACTACAGGCCACAGTTTAATAGGAGGTAAAAATTTCTGTGATTTATCAGCATTAAGCATAATATATGAGTATCATTTTATTGTATGTAGATATGTTTTTATTCTATGTAGATATGTTTATAGGTTTACTTATCCAATAAGATAATATCAATCTATAAAATAGGATTATGAAAAACACAAATTTGTGTTTAGCTAAACTGAATTTTTTTGTGACAAGGTTTTCATTTCAATAGTAATTACATTCAGTACTATATCAGCTTGAAAATAACTGCCCAGATCTTTATGACTGGAAAGCAAGAAAGTACTCAAAAAACAAAACAATGGGGTATACCAAACGGTCACAAGAAGCCCACCTTAAAGAGCTCCCAATGCTCAAAATGGAACAATTTGAGAAAATAAATAAATAACATAGTATTCGACAATAAAGCAAAGTATAACATAGTCTAGAACGATATAAATGATTGAATAAATAAGTAAATGGGGGAGAAAAAACAAATCTACCTTATAGTACAATTCCAAATAATAAATGTAAATACTCCCCACTCCAAAAAGTGAAGCTTAGTCTCTCCCGTTTCAGTGTGGACTGGACTTGCTTCCAAAGAATAGAGAGAATGGAAACAGAACCAAATAACTTCAAAGAGGAGAAATTTAGTGACTGATTCTGAAAATTCCATTCATTCAGCCATCATCAGTGATTTTTTTCCAATATTCTAGCTTTCAACACCAGGAACCACCTTTCTTGCTGCAACAAGAATTCTATCTAAAATCCTATTAAGACAGATGTTTAACTACTAGGCCTTAAGTGTGTTTCAGGAGATTTTCCAGTATAACACACTTTCCTCCTTACCATCACTGTGAGATTTTGACACAGATGTAGTTACTTTCTAAGTCATTTTCTACACACATATATATCTATTCTTAAAAATGCTCTATCATATCACCTCTATATGATCTCCATCAAGTCTTCTTTTCCCAAAGCCCCCTTCTGGTGCTTATCCAAATGGTTTTTACTCACTTTTTTATGGGGGAATCATCAAATTGATGAATCTTTTTACCAAAAATAGTATCCTGAAGATAAACATAGGCAGTCCAGAATTACTAAATTAGAAAAGGACTGGAAAGTGACTTTGTTGATAAAGAAAAGCAATATGGGTATATTTGTACACATATAAAATACATATGTAGCATACACTATTTTGGATGGATCATCTAAACTGTGGATTAACTATGGTAAAAAAAAAATTTAAGAGATTTGAAATATATTAAAATTTCCACCAATTAATGAAAACACCTACATTTTAAAAGCCATCTTATGTCTGGAACTACACAATAATTCCTTCTGAAAAAACAAGATTGAATTTAAGAGGTTCTGACTTCCTACATACTGAGTTTAAGTTTCAGTTTATATTAAATTCATTCAAACTCTGCAATGAGTAGTTTTGTATTAACTAATTAATAGTTTCCTATGATCTCCTTCCCTCCCCTCTCATTACTATAGTTAATCAAAGGTTCAAAACATAAAAACAATGGCACACATATAATTGTAACCAGAATAAAAAAGGATTAATCAAAACATCTTTAAATATAACACATATTATAAAATATACATTTGCTCTATTCATCTTAAAGAAACTAAAGATTTATTTACTTTTTTACTTTGTACAACTAAAATGCCAAAGCTACTTCAATTTTAGCAAGAAAAGATAGGAAGAAACATAAGCTATGACCAAATGTTTTTAAGGGAAAGATTTTCTTGGCTCTTTACTCATAAAATTACATTTTTCTTCATACAAAATTGTTGGAGTTCTAAATTTCTATGCTATTTGATAAAACCATTTTATGAAACATTATGTTTCTAAAGCACTTGACTCTATATTATCATATAATATTTAAAACTTTTGTTCTCCAAAAAAAGTAAGCATTTATCAACTATTTCTTCTTGAAATGCTAAAAAGCTGGGAAAAACAACAAGTGATTATCTCTGTGTTTCCTCTTGTGCATTCATATTCTATATGAAACTGTATGGTTTACAAAATCTTACCTCTGCTGGATGCTGTATTATGTACAAATGGGTAGAGATGTGCAGAGGGTGTACTGGTAGAAATGGACACAAACATACTTTCTGAGGTCGGCTAAAGAGCAAAAAAGAAAAACAACCTATAAATTTGTAAAATACAATGATATGACAATATCCTAACACTTAAACATAATCCCACTATGTTATATAAAGAGGCTTGCTAAAGCTGTATTCTTTTCAAAATGAAACATCAAGAATAAACTTAATAAATCAGTCTTTAGACATAAAAATTGAGAAGAGATTTAAGTAAATTCTTTATCATTCATATAAATTAAAGTACCTCAAAGAATCTTCTTAGTGAAAGAATACTCCTAAGTCACCATGATCCTTTTATTTATGAAGAAACACTTTTCCTAACTTTTATTCTAAATTTACCCTTAATGGCCTCAGTAAAAATGTCAATTGATACTAATTTTTTAAATAATAAATTGAACTGAAACATTATGGCCTTTTAAAATGCAGTTTTGAAAATCTAAATAATTAAATACAAAAATCAAGTTATCTCAATATCTAGAAACCATTAATATTTACCAACTGTGCTCTAAAAGTCTATTAAAAGTTGATTGTCTGGAGTTTGTTAAATTCTTAGCCCACACCACTAACACTGATTTAACCCACAAATCTCTGCAATATTTAGAACATTGTTTAAGTACAGTATCTAAGTAGAATAATACTGTTCATACTGTAAAACATTTCTCTCTCCTCTTATTTACAAATTTCTCTTACTCCCAGCACTGAATTCACTTTTATTATAGACATACATATTTCCTTTATGCTTCTACTTATATTTCTATTTTAATACTTATCTATCTCTCATGACTTATTTTATTTTCATATCTGCTTTTCTCTTTCAGACAATGAACCCTCTAAGAACATGCTTTTCATTTAAGTTTGTATCATCCAGGGTAGTCTTTCTCAAAATTCAGCTTATATCAGAATCGCCTAGAGGGCACATGAGACTGCTGAGTCCCACACCCTTAGAGCTCCAGATTCAGTAAGTCTGAGAATTTACATCTCCAACAAGTTTCTGAATGGTGCTGATGCTGCTGGTGAGGAAGGAATAAGGACATGGAAGACAAAAAGACCAGTTTGAGATGCAAGTCCCCAGGGGTATCCACCCAAGTGGATTTTTTTTTTAATTCAAGTAACTTTGAAATTCACTCATATCTAAATCCTGCCCACTTACCCATTCCTGCACCTGAGGACTGACAAAGCCTAATAAATTTTTGTGTTAAGTAGTGAAAAGAAAAACAACCTACAAAGCTGTGGGCAAAAGAATTAACCAGACCATTTTCCTCTACACGAAAATATGACCTTCACTAATTAACTAGTTCTGTTACCCTGGCAATCTGACAACTGTATTGCTAAGCAACACTGTATGTGATTAAAATGATCCAACTGGTAGACAGCACATGAACTGCAAAATTATAAAGATCTGATGGGGATAACCTACTTTAAGCTTCCCTAAATTAGGACCCTAGAAAATTTGCTAGACAGTTACAGAAGATATGGGCTCCTCTGGGGATAGCAATTATGGAGGTTCCCATTACTGACCAGTGTGGACAATCATCTTCCAACTTGTGGACCTCTATGCTAGACTGCCACAAGGATTCTAGAGAAAAGAACCAAGGCTGCTCCAATGCAAGCTGCTCTTGTCCTAAATGTTATATTTCTGGTAACATATATGGTCTATAGTTATCTTACGCACCTGATGCCAGGTGCTTTGCTGGCATTCTATCCCAGATATCTGCAGAGCTTAATGCATTTTGTGGTCATTGCACCAATGCCTCTTTCTCTTCTCCTACTATCATCCTCAGTCTCCTTATCCTGATTTTTCTTCATAATGTTATCATTATTTGGCATTATATTATCAGAATGTATGTTCTCTTTCCTGCAATGTAAGTTACAGGAGGACAAGAAATTGGCCTACCTTTCTCACTGCTATATTCCTAACATTAGCATAGCAGGCTCTCAGAAACATTGTTGAATACAGGAAGGAATATCTCTAAAATCCCTCTTACCTTCACATTGGGATGCTTTTCTCCTACAACACAATTTCCTATCCTATACTTTTATTTTCTTTCATATCAAATTCTGATCTCTCTTCCATGTCCTCTACAGCACTTGTGCAATTAATTTGTAATATATATGAAATCCAGAGTGTCAGGTCTCCCTTTGTTATACTTTGTGATCATTTTAATAAGTGATAAGAGGCAAAAATATTTGCTGAAGAAAACATTTACTAAAGAAAAAAACAATTAAGCATTTTATGTGTAAACAGTGTTAATTGTGATTTAAACTAAAATTAATAGCTTTGGCTAATGTTTTGATATTCTCATAAAATATCATTACCTATGTCCTCTAAAGCTTATCTCTTTTATTAACCTAATTTTAATTAAAAATTACTATAATAAAATTATAGTTCTTTAAAACACTTTAAATTTTCAACTAACTTTATATTTAGCAAGTTATTTTTTATAACCAGAATTTGTGCTTGTTACCTTAATATTAATCTTTCTCATATTTTCCTCCTCTACATGTTCTGCATGCATTATCATAGTGAACAACTCTCCAACTATTAAAGCATCTCTTACTAAACTAGTGAATAAGTGCAGAGTAATTGCTATCCTCATTCTAGAATCTTTTTTCAAAGAAAAAAATATCTCCCAACACCCAAACACAACTCAAAGTTTTAAATATTTCAAGTGAAAAACAGACTAAATGACTTTAAATCCAACAAATTTTTATTCTAATATGTACTATACATCTAATCACATGCCGGACATTAAGTTCTTGGGACAATAAGCAAAGACTGCTATTATGGAGCTTATTTGTTCTCACTCTGCCAGAAAGAATTTTGTGAACACTCCTTGCTTCCTATGAACTATTATATTTGACAGGAAACTAACAATCACAAAACCTTACACCTAAACAGACTATCAGTAAATAAAGAGCATTCATTCTAAAATAAAAATCAAGCTACTTCTCAGAAGATGATATACAATCAACAAACATATGAAAAAATGTTCAACATCTCTAGCAATTAGAGAAATGTAAATCAAAACTACTATAAGATTTCATCTCACTCCAGTCAGAATGGCACCTATCAAAAAAAAAAAAAAAAAAAACAATAAATGCTGGCAAGGATGTGGGGGAAAAGGCACACTCTTACATTGCTGGTGGAACTGCAAATTGGTGAAGCCAATCTGGAAAGTAGTATGCAGATTCCTAGGAAAACTTGAAATGGAACCACCATTTGACCCGGCTATCCCACTCCTTGGCCTATTCCCAAAGGACTTAAAAACAGCTTACTTTAGGGACACAGCCACATCAATGTTTATAGCAGCACAATTCACAATAGCTAGATTGTGGAACCAACCCAGATGCCCATCAGCAGATGAATGGATAAGGAAACTTTGGTATATATACACAATGGAACACTACTCAGCACTAAAAGAGAATAAAATTATGGCATTTGCAGGTAAATGGATGGAGTTGGAGAAAATAATGCTAAGTGAAGTTAGCCAATCCCAAAAAACCAAAGGTCAAATGATCTCTTTGATATGAAGATACTAACTTATAAAGGCAAGAGAGTGGGGATGAGAGGAATGAAAGAGCTTTAAATAGAACAAAGAGGGGGAGAGAGAGGAGGGGGCAAGGGGATAGGAATAATGGCAGAATAAGTTATCCATGATTACCCTACATACATGTATGAAGACACAACTGTTGTAAAAATACTTTATGTAAAACTAGCAACTTGAAAAATTGTGCTCTTTATATGTAATATGAAATGAAATGTACTCTGCAAATATGTATAACAAATTAGAATAATTAAAATAGTTTTCAAATTGTAAAAAGTAAAGTAAAAATGTATTTTGTATTCAAAAAAATCAAGCTAATTCTAGAATTTATATACTTTTTTTTTTTACATTTTTCTATAGTTCTAAGGAACTAAAAAAAAAAAATCTAAAGAAATAAAAACTGGCCAATAGATAGAGGTTTGATGAATAACTACCAAAATGTTTAATTGACAATGTCATTGTCTTGGGCATGTCACACATTTCCAAAGTGCTTCTTCATAAAAACTACTAACAATGAGATATCAAGAACGTTCTAGGGAATAATTACTGAATTACAAGCAAATATAAAAATGTAATCATCAATTCCTACTTTTTGAGCTAACTTATAACAGAATGGCCAGAATAAGAGCTGAGGTTTTTCCATCCTCTACATTTACAGGGTTATAAATGTATTACGAACACTGTTTTTTCTACTCATTAGGGTTTATCTTATTCAAAATCTATACAACACAATTAATGTTAATTATATTCTTAAAATAAAATGGAAGCTTCAAACGATTTCCCTACGGGAATTTTATGAAGTAAGTTTTTTTCTTGTTTTCTCATTAAAGATGTAGAAATAAATATGCCAGCTTCCTGTCAGACTAAGATTGACTTGCTTCCTCAGTGAATGCTGCAATACAAGGGTAATCTGTCACTCTGAACATGCACTCTATGACAGCCTGTAGGATAATAAAATTATATCTGACATACAACTAGAGATGCTAGGACCTACAGAATCATCTTTGTGGGCTGGGGTTGTGGCTCAGTGGTAGAGCATTTGCCTAGCATGTGTGAGGCACTGGGTTGGATTCTCAGCACCACATATAAATAAATGAATAAAATAAAGGTCCATCAACAACTAATATACATACATACATATATATAAACATATATATAAAAGTAAAAAAAAACTCCGTAAAGCTTAAATTTCCTACATAATATTCACTGAAAGATTTTTCCTCATAAGTACTGATTTTAACCAAGATAATCTCACATAAATAAACTTTAAAGATTAGTAAATAGATATATAATTACTGCTTTAAAGGATTTCTTTTACCCACTTAACAAAAGCAAATGTAGAACCCAGAAAAATAGTGCACCTCAAATTTTCCAGGATGCAACAAAATTTTTATAATCCCAACAAAGTGAAAAGGCAAAGAACAAAAAGTTTCATAGTTTTTCATTGGGTTAGTTGAATATCTACACTGCATTACACATAAAAATGACAACAGCTTTCTAATTTTAATAGGTTTTGGAAAAGTAAATACCACAGTGCCCTCTGCTGTCTTTTAAAGAAAACAAACTGATCTGTAAAATAAATGCTAATTTTAAAATTTCTGAAATTACTTACTCATCATAGCCAATGAAAGGAGAAAGATCTTCACAAATTGTTAATATAATATTATAATAAATTTTCATTTCACAAGTCAAAGAAAAGTAGATAACATCTTCCATTTCTGACTGCTTCATGTATAAATACCACTATACCTCTCCCAATTTGTTTTTTTAAATTAGATTCATTTATCTTACAACTCCTAGGAGTGACGAAAAGACAGACTTAGAAGGAAAAAGAAATCACTGTTGTAGGATAGATAGTAATTTTATAAGAACAGCAAATATCTTTAGATGAGAGTTTCAGATACCTGTACCCCAGAGGGCATACCTAGAGCAGTGGAGAAATTAGTAAGATTATCTGAACTGTGGATTCATATCTTTCTGTTGATAACAATGAATCTTACCCTGATTATATACAGTGGCTTTCTTTAATAACTTTATTTATTTATTTGTTTATTTTTATGTGGTGCTGAGGATCAAACCCAGTGCCTTATGCATGCTAGGCAACCACTACCTTTACAGTGCTTTGAAGTAATGAATAATAATAATAACAATAATCATACATAATATTATCATTATTTAGCACTTTAACTATTTATTTCACCATTATTTATTCCTTTTTAGTATCTATTTTTGTATATAAGGCACATCACCAGTATATAATAAATACGTGTAATTATAAATAAGTATACATATTAGAAATACAGCCTAATATTTTTAATCAAATTGTGGTATGTCATCAAAATAATCTACACTAACTGGCCTGGAGATAAGCTTGTTCTTATGCTGGATCTATAATTAAGGAACGTTTCTGTGAGTGTTATTCTAATTAAAGAAGTCTTCAGAGAGGCCAGATGTCTGCTGACCAAAAGCCTTGAACCCAGAGAGATGACCATATACAGAAGCCATGCAAAGCCCCTATTAAAATTGTAATGAAAAATCACAAATCAACTGAGAATCTTACCATAATCATATATATTCATTTATCCTATGATTTACTACTTAGAAATTTTTCTCTCATATTTAATTCACTATAATCCTAGCAGAAACAATTTCTTCATCATTCCACGTGATCCTAACTGTACATAACTGGGTACTAGATATGAAATAAATAACGAGTGAATGGATAAAGAACACCCACACTTACTACCTTGTTTTTGTTTTGTTTTGTTTGAAATGCTGAGGATCAAACCTTTTGCTCCACTACTGAGATACATCCTCAGACTGCACATAATTTATAAAACAAGATCTGCAGCAGAAATCTATGCTGCTGACTGGCCAGCTAAATATAACAGCATGAATATACATACTTATAAGCAAGGAGTCAAAAAGGTATTTTACAGAGAATAATATTAACAAACATTTTCATTTTGCTTATTATTTCATCCCCTTCCCTTATCTAAAAACTGTCTCTGTTTTAAAATACAAACTTTATATGGATAATTTATTGGGAGAGCATTTAGCTTAATGATATGTAAATATCCATTCCTTCAAAAGTATATAAAAAGAACTGAAATTTTTCCTTGGCATAAAGATAGAGAAAATGTATTAAGATTTAGGTTGGTGTTACTTTACTACATAAGAGAATATAATATGGCTATGAATAATCTGTGGATTTTGATGGTCTCCCCCCCCCCCCGCAAAAAAAAAGTACCTTTCATCAATGCAATATTTATGTACAGCTGATAAGTGAATATTACTGAAAGTCCCAGGATGACAAAATCTCCATCGTGAAGCAATTTATTTCTGGTGACCTGCAGCATTAAAAAATTATAAAATTATAAACCTGCCTACAGAAAAATTACCCTAACAGTGAAAAAGTTGGATTATTATAAAAACACACCAACCTCATAAATAAAGATAATATATTTCACAGAAGGAAAAAGAAGAGGGAAGGAGGAGGAGGAGGACTGGCAGGAGGAAAAAGTAAAGAGGAAGACGATCTTAGCATTTAACTTTTAGGTTACAAACACTGTGCTAAATACTTTATCTTCTTTTAATTCTCTGTCAAAGGGGGATAGTATTATTGTCCTAATTTACAGATGAAGAAATTAAGGCTTAGATAGTTTAAATAACTTTCCCAAAAGAAAACAGCTGAGGCTGGAATACAGTTCTGTTTCCAAAACATATGCCTTTAACAATACTTTTTATTAATTCTACATATGCATTTAGTGTTCAATGAAATATTTTAACACATAACTCTGTCTCTAACCTCAGGACTCAGAATGCCTACCATTAGAATTAAAACATTTGGAGATAAAACAAATAAAAAAATTTTAAATCCCCTTTTAGTTTGAAAGGGTATCTTCAAGGAAAAGGTCAAAGTCCAAACATTTATAAAATTCTCCAGAACAAAATGGCTAAAAGTAATTAAGTGTATGTAGTTAGCTACTAGAAGAATTACATAGAGGCAATCCCACAGGGCGCTTATAGTAGAGAAAAGAAACATTCAGAGGTTAAAAGAAGAAACTTGTAAGACAACAGGTAGCATCTGAGTTGGATCTTGAAATAGAGTAGGTTTTCACACAAAGAAATGAGGGAGGGGTTTTTCATATAGAAAAAAAAAATAACAGAACAAAGGTATATACCCAAACATTAAAAAAAGAAAAGAAAGAAACTTTTTCAAGAGCAGTTCAGTGGATAACGAGGTTGTGAAAGTATGGCAAAGAAAGGGACAAGTGGGCAGGTTAAGGACTAACCTGCAGGACTGGATGTCACACAGAGCGTCTGAACTCTTTTCTTTACCTAATATATAAGCATGGATGGTCTCCAAGAAAAGAATAAAATGAGTAGGCCCAGATGTTTAGAATAAACTTCGTTGAAAGGGAGTTGGGTAGATGACAAAATGGAGGTTGGGAATCTATGACATAAATAAAGAACCATAAAAATTCATGATGGAGCAACAGCACTGAGAAAAACCAGGCTCTAAAGAAGAGTTTAAAGAGTACCTCTCCTGTGAAACTTGAAGTAGTGGTTCCCTCCTTTTGCCTCTGTGCTCCTAAACCACATTTTTCATATTATGGTACAATTATTGCCTGATATGTATTTCTCCTCTTAAAGATCTTATCTTTCAAGGTTACTTAGTAACAATGCAACCTTTAAAAATGGCCCAAGTAAACACATCCAATGTCTTGAATTCTTAGCAAACCCAAATGATGGTGTAGACATACTAGACTGTAGTGGGTTGAGCTGTGTCACCCAAAAAGATGATGTGTAAGTCCTAATCCTTAGTACCTGTGAATGTGACCTTATTTGGAAATCACATGTTTGTAGATGTAATTAAGTATCTCAGAATTTACGGTGATATTAAATACAGTGATTAATATAAGTAAAAGAAGAGAGATCTTATACACAAAGGAGAGAGCTAAGTGAAAATAGAGGCAGAGAATGCAGCAATGAGACTATAAATCAAGAAACATCAAGAATTACCAAGTAGCCACCAAGATGCTTGGTATATATTCTCCCTCAGAGTTTCCAGAGGGAACCAACTCTACTAACACCTTGATTTTGGTCTTCTGCCTTCCAGAATTATGAGAATAAATTTCTTTTGTTTTTCGCTACCAGGTTGTAATAATTTCTACTGGTAGCCCTAAGAAAACAACATGAGACCCAAGGATGGTGTCTCCTAATATCTTCTCTCTCAGTTGCTACTGTGCCTTATTCATATAGCAACGTCTCCTATGAAGAAATTCATATCACTGACACTCCTGGGTATCCTAGCCAGGAAGCTATCTTGATACAATTCCACAATGTTTCCGAACATCTATGTCAGTTTCCCAGACATACAGCAGAATATCACTGTTTCTCTATTATTCTAACAAATTTACAAAGGTAAACCTCAAAAGAAGGCTATAAATGTGGGACTTTGATTTATATCCTAAACAAGAGAAAAGTGAACTTTAGTGGGGAAACTGGTGAATTCTGAACATAGTTAATAGTGTACCAGTGTTCTTTTCTTAGTTTTGATTACTCCATGAGTTTCTTGCATTTCTTTTTTTTTTTAATTATTTATTTACTTTAGTTGTACACAATTTAATAGCATTTATGTTTACGTGGTGCTGAGGATCGAACCTGGGCCGCGTACGTGCGAGGCGAGCGCTCTGCCGCTGAGCCACAACCCCAGCCCAGTTTCTTGCATTTCTGTATGTTTGATTTAGACACTAAGATTTTGTTCTGGAGTATCTTTTCAAAGATGTCTTTATGTGAACAGCCTCAGAAGGCACAGGTAAGTTGTTCTTCTGGAGCAAATGACAGGTTTACCTTGCAATCCATTATAAAAGATTCAGGAACCATAATTGCAGCCATGACACAAATCCACTGTGCACACATCATCCAACTTTTATTCTCTGTGAAACTCCTATAGGAGCTGGAGTAGAAAGCGGGAGCAAGGGGGAACTGACACAAACATAAAGCTCATGCTACCTGTTGTCTCATGAGTTATCTCCTTCATTAATCCTAAATCTTTAACCCAGGAATTTCACATTTTAAAAATCAGCACATCAACTTTTCCACTTGCAAATAAGATAAAATCTCAGATCTTTTACAGTTCTTGATATTGTTACAGAGCTAGGGCCTTCTGAGAAACTGAGGCAGTGTGAAGACCCCCTCTTCACACTCCTATTCTTGCAACCAAGTCAGAAAGATTTCAGACATGTCACTCAGAGTAACAGGTATGAGTTTACTGAACAGATAGGAAAAGGAAAAGAGGATACTCTCAAGGGAGAGAGTGGGTCTTCTCAGAGAGGAGAGGGGACCGGGTACCACTCTAGCACTTCAGTTTTATTGGTGATCCCAGAGAAGTTTCCAGAGAGTCCCACCCAGGTACACCTCTTGACTTTGGAGCTGGGGATTGAATCAATGGCCTTGTGCATGAGAGGCAAGCACTCTACCATCTGAGTTACATCCCGAGGCCACACCTCTTGAGTTTTGACTGACAACAGGATTACATTCAAGTCCCCACTGCCATGGCAACTCTAGGTCACCTCAAC
Organism: Tamias sibiricus; assembly: GCA_025594165.1. NCBI lineage: Eukaryota > Metazoa > Chordata > Mammalia > Rodentia > Sciuridae > Tamias > Tamias sibiricus. The sequence goes on from CM046662.1 coordinate 48,461,496, forward strand.
CCATGCTGACCAGTTCTAATTGGATTCTTAACCATACATTCTTATATATTTTATTGTTAGGAAGAACTATCCTTATCTTCCAGAATCTAGCCCATGAAAAGGGTCACAAAAGTCTTTCCCCTTAAAGTACTTTGGGTTCCTCTTACCAACATTATTTCCTTCCTTCATTTCCTTGCAGATAACAGGTAGTTTGCTGAGAAATGCGACATATCCTGTCCACTTAGGCCAAGCAGGGCTGCAGGCAAATTGCTTTTTGGCAAAGAAAGTATGTGGAGATCAACACAATGGGCCCATTTTTATAGAATTATTCTCTTAACCTTGTATACCCACCATTCTCATCTATCTGTCCCCTAATAATATTATCATAGTTGTATGCAATTACTGTATTGAGTTATTAGGTGAAGAGGTATACAGAGACTCTATTTTTGCAACTTTTCAGTAAATCTAAAATTATTTCAACCAGGTTCAGTAGCCCACACCTTTTACCCTAGCTACTTGGGAGGATAAAGCAGGAGGACTGTCAAGTTCAAAACCAGCCTAGGCATGACCTTGTCTCAAAATAACATTTAAAAATAAAATTATTTCAAAATTAAAAGTTAGAACCTGATGTAACATATACCCATTCTAGGGTAGCAATGATGACTTCATTATTATTTTATTATTATGATCAGGTCCTCCTTTCTCCTTGGTAAAGAAAAATGAATTCAGTTCAGTGCTCTTACCACTATATACAATGTCTTATCATATTTTCTAATGATAAAAATGGTAAAGTTTATATAATTTGCATATTTTAACACAATAAAAAAAAGTTTCTGAAGCTCAAAAAAAAATTCTATATTGACTATAATTCACCTTTCTTTTAAGCTAAAGCAGAGCATTCTGAGATTCCTAAAAAATATATTTAACATTTATTGAGCAATTATTATGCAAAATGCACTCTGGCCATCTTAAGTTACATGATTCTTCAAGAACACTATGAAGTAAACAATTATGATTATCTCAGCTTTACAGTTGGTGAAGCTAAAGTATAAAATGTTTGGTGACTTCTTCAATGTCAGAGAGTCAGGATTCAAACCCAGGTAGTCAAACTTCAGTTAGAGCCCATTCATTACAATTTGTCTGTAGAAAGAATTTGAATAGACATTTCTTCAAAGAAGATATGCAAATGGCCAGTAAAAATATAAAAAGATGTTCAATATCATTGAAGTAATGCAAACCAAAACCACAATGAACTATCACTTTACAACTACTAAGATAACAATTAAAAAAAAAAAAAAAAAAAAAAAAAAAAAAAGATGGCAGGGCTGTGGCTCAGTGGTACAGCACTTTCCTAGAATATGTGAATCCCTAGGTTAAAAACAATAAGTGTTGGCAAGGATATGAGAATCAGAAACCTCATACATTGTTAGTAGAAATGTAAAATAGTACAGCTATTGTGGAAAACAGTTTAGCAATTCCTCAGAAAATTAAGCATAGAACCAACATGTGACCCAGAAATTCCTAGGTATATACCCAGAAGAATTAAATGTTGGCACTAGAACAGATATTCAAGCAGCACTGTTCACAACAGTCAAAAGGTAGAAACAGTTAGTGTCTATGAACAGATGGATGGATAATTAGTAGACAAAATATGGAAGACACATACAAAAGTAATGAAATTTTGATATATGCTACAATGGTGGACTTGAAAAAATTATGTTAAATAAGCGAAAACAGATGAACAATATTATATGATTCTACTTATACGGGATATCTAAAACAGGTGAATTCACAGAAACAAAAAGTAACCTAGAAGTTGAGAGTAGAATGGAGGTTAACAGAAGATGGAGACAGCACAGGGAGGGAGGAATGAAGAAAAGTTGATCAATAGGTACTAGGTTACAATTGTACAGTACAATAGCTACAGGTAAGATAATGTATACAGGTAAGGATAATGTATAATAATACATTTCAAAAAGCTAGAATAAAGGATTTTGAATGTTTTCACCATTTTAAAAAAATCAATGTTTGAGGAGATAGGTATTTTTACCCTGATTTAAGCATTACACAATGTATATACATATCAAAACACCATATGGTACCACATAAATACATATAATCCTTTCTTTGCAGCAGCAGCAAAAGAAAAAAATATTAAAAAAATAGAAGTTAACAGGGGCTGGGGAAGTGGGAAGTGGGAAGTGACTGGGGGTAAAGTTTATGTTAGCATGATGAAAAAGTTTGGGGTACAGAGTGGTGATTATTGAACATCATGTGTCTAATGCCACTGAATTATAAACTTATAGATGGTTAAAACAAAAAAATAAATATATTATGAATATGATACTGAAACCAGAGTTTTTCTACAGCTCTGTCCTCTGCAAAGTTCAGAAACATATTGCAGCTCTACGCTTTCCAATGTTGCAGCAGACCACAGCAACTCATCGCCAACTTCATCTTTCTGGGTTCTTCTCTTGAGAATCCAAATAATGAAATCACAGACAAAAAAGAGTGAGTGTAACAGTAGGATTTATTTAAGTGTGAATAGAAACAGAATTTCTGGAGGGTAAAAGTGGACTCAAGAAAGGTTGCTGCTTGGGGGTACTGGCCTAGGGGTTTATATAGCACTTGGGTCAACACTATTGGTCTAAATGTCTGCTAATCAGGGTTTAGAAAAGTACCAATGCCATTGGTACAAATTTATGCTAATCAGTGTTTGGAAAAGTACTATTGCTATTGGTTAACCCTTGAGTCTGAACATTCATTTATGTCTGTCCCACTTCTGTTTTCTTGTGCTGGCCTGCAATCATAGCTTCCCAGGAGACTGAGATCAAGAATCGGGAATGCTCGGGATTCAGAGCTATGGTACAGTGTGGAGTCAGATTCTGCAGCAGGTATTCTTACCAGCCCAGAGTCTATGGGGCAACAGGTCAACATGCCCTGGCACCACTGCACCAAGATGGCAGGCTCTATGTGGCAGCGGTTGGTGATCACTCCTGCACTCCACCCAGCCTGTGGCTGCTTCTCTGGCACTCCAACATTCCACTACAGCTTCTCAGCAGGGATTATTGGACTGACTGGACTGATTGTGCAGGGATTGTACTGACATGTGGCAGGGAGCCATGTCAATACCACAATTCAAAAAAATTAAAGATTAGCCTGACAAATAACTTGTTTACATAAACAAACAGATCAGAGGTTTACTACTGGGTCAACCCCTCTAACCTTTTACAAGGTTGACAGGTTATTGCATGCCTTTTCATTTTTGTTTACCTTGAGTAGCACTGGAACATTTCTTCCACTTATTTCATTTCATGCTCCCTCTTTCCCCATAATCTTTTCATTAAGCTTTCAACAGAGAAAAACAAAACTCGAGCAAATGAAAACTCAGCAGAAGGAAAAAAATCAATTACTATCAATAATATCTTCAAATATGTTTTTCTAACTGCAAACTGAGAAACCATCAAAAGAAATAAGAACCTGATCATAGGCAAGTACAAGATTCGGGAGATACAGGTTGGATCTTAAAAGGGACAATAATTAAAAACTGCTCATTTCAAATAATTAAAAGTAGCCATGGCCAAAGGAAAAAGGATTCTATGTAGAAGGTGGCCAAGAAACACCTCACTGCAAATACTTATCATAGTCAATAGGAAAATAAAGGCTGTCATACTATTCATTTAAGTATAATTTATTATTATGTAGCATAGTAATAAAAACATGAAAACTAAAGCAGTTGTGCCTCCTACTAGTCTCCTGACCTTGACCATCTTCTATAAAAGGGAAAAATGCTACTTTAATCACAAGGTTGTCTCATGTATTAAATAAAAATGTACATGTAAAGCACTTTGTAACTTGTGAACTCCTTTTAAACAACACCAAATTTTAAACTAAATTATTTCTGAATATATTCTCTAACTTTATAGCACTAATAGAAAAATGAATTATTAATTTTGGGCAATGAACTTAAGGAATTTATGTGTTTTGATGTTCTTTGAAGAAAACTATTTGAGGGTTATAATGTAATTCTTATTTTTCTTGGGGAAAATAAATCAAACATTTAGAAAGCTCTAATGTGGTTTTTAAAACTGGTCACTCTTCTTTGGAGACTTAATTAAGATTTAGGAAAAAATTCTCTCTTGATATATATCATCTTTGCTCAACTTTGAACATATGATTAGCTTCCACAGTAATTTATAAAATCAGCTTTGCACATGTATTATGAATGAACTACTTCAAAGAATAAGTATTATTTTCTATATAACAGGAAAGAACAAATTGCCAATGATTTTCTGTTGGGAATATGATATTCTGATGCATACAAAAGATCAAATTTTCAGAATCCCTAATTTTCACCCTAAAAACTATCCTTAATAATCTGGTTGGCTTTAAGTGTGCCAATGTAGTTTTTTTCCTAAGTGTTGATCTCAAGTCAACAGTTCCAATTGTGCTAAATCAACTATCCTTAAAATTACTATTTTTCACTTTTCTTACCCAAACATACAAACGGATTTACACTACTGCTCAATCAAACCAGGTACAAAGATATACATGAGACCCAGAAACAACACAAAAATGTCTATTGAAGATTGGTTAATCACAAACAAGTTAAGCAGGAATGATTTGAGAGCTATGAGGACCTGGACAGATCATGCCCAATCTACAGGCACAGTCAATATTCAGCTCAACCCACTACTGCTTAGGGAAGTAGTCCCTGAGCTATCAGATCTTCCTACTCTCTTGGAAGCCAGAAATCTAAAATTTTTTTATATAAAAGTCTTGATTTTTTTAACTGTTAACAACTAGTCTAAAAGCTATAAAAATACAGTTCAAAACATCTATAGTATGGCAGTTTGTGGTTCCTGTATTCTTCCTAAACATTTGCAGTCTTTTCTCTTTCCCCTCTCCCTCTCTTCCTCTTCACCTTCATCCCCACCTCCCTACCCCCACAATACTAGTATCCACATCACTTTTTTCTCCAGAATACTCATGCATAAAAAATAAGGGAAAAGTTAAGATACATTAAATAAAATAACTATAGGCATTTGTTACTAACTTTAAAAGTATGAAAATTGCTAGGCAAAATGGCACACACTGGTAATCCCAGTGACTATGAAGACTGAAGCAAGACAAGTTTGAGGCCAGCTTGGGAAACTCAGTGAAACCCTGTCTCAAAATAAAAAGCAAAAAGAGATAGGGATCTTGGCTCAGTGATAGAACACCCCTAGGTCCAATCCCCAGTAGGGGGAAAAATAGCATGAAAAATCATAAGTACTCTTGCAGCCTTAGTGACCCACTTCAGCTAGTGACTATACCTACTATGCAAATAAAATTCTAAGACCTCTTCCACAGAAGTGTGAAGTTAGGTACTTGCATGAGCTTAGAAGCCAAGTGGCCTGAAGCTAAAGATTCAACTCTGCAACTCGCCTGTTACCTTTACCTCCTCAGTATTTAAAAATGAACAGTAAACCCTACATTCAATATTCAGCATGGGGGGGGGGGGGGACAGTAAGAAAGTATAATAAAGGGAACAGTATCTTCAATTCCAAAAAGTTGTTACAAGAAATAATAAAATATGGCAGATAAAGTATCAAGGTCTAGTATGTCCCTAGCAGATGGCTGATAGTTAATAAATGGGTACATATGGTTTATTATAATCCCTGAAACTTTGTACTTTTTTTTGAGAAGAAAGTCATGGAGAAAAAAAATTGTTTCAAGGTCTGAATCAATTCGAATGCACACTTTCCTAGCTGTTTCTTCCCTTGAACAGATTTTAACACAGCTTTAAGCAATAAGTCCATTATTCTTCTGAATAATGATTTGCAAGTAGTATATGACTTATCCTCAAACTCATAGCAATAGCCACAGAACATGTGAAAATGTAATTAGGATTCCTGTCTTTCTGGAATAACTCTTCCAGTCAAGCCTTCTACAATTACATCACCATCCAGTTTGATGTTTTTATAAAATAAAGTATAAATGATATAGCTAAAAGTCCCTTATAAAAGTCAAACTTGGGCTGGAGTTGTGGCTCAGTGGTAGAGCACTTGCCCAGAATGTGTGAGGCGCTGGGTTCAGTTCTCAGAACCACATATAAATAAATGAATAAAATAAAGGTCCGGGGCTGGGGCTGTGGCCCAGCGGCAGAGCGCTCGCCTCGCACGTGTGCGGCCCGGGTTCGATCCTCAGCACCACATAAACATAAATACATTGCATTGTGTACAACTAAAGTAAATAAAATAAATATTTAAAAAAAAATAAAAAAATAAAGGTCCATCAACATCTGAAAAAAAATTTTTTTAAAAAAAGTCAAACTTGCCACATATAAATAAATGAATAAAATAAAGGTCCATCAACATCTGAAAAAAATTTTGTTTAAAAAAAGTCAAACTTGCCTTTATTATTCAAAATAATAGTTATTTCAGTGGCTGGTTTGGCAGGTTCTACAGCATTAGACCCAAACATCCTGACAGAGCTTATTTGGCCCTTTCCAGTCCAACTGTCACTAATCTCTGTAGCCTCATTTCTGAGCACTCTTCCCTTCTGTAAAATTTTCTAAATACTATACTCTTGTACATGCTGATCACTCTGCCAGGAACACACTGTTTCCTCCCTCAACTTCTCCTAGTTTCTTCCCTAGATAACCATAAATATTAGAAGCCAGAATAAATATTTTCCCTATGACCTTCTGTTTCAGCTTAGATGTCAATTCCAAGATTTCCATAACTTTTTCCCAATACCCCAACCCAAAATAACCATAATTTGGTACACCTCCTTATGTGTTCCTAAAACATACTGTATGCACTCATCTGTGAAAAAAGCTAATTATGTGGAAGACAACATACTTAACATAGATACTACATATGATTTTCTAACAAAATTAAAGACTATTAAAATTTGTGAAGCACTAATAACTTGGTGAATATGTGTCCTCTTGCCTTCTGGCTCTTATTCTCATGATGTCCTAATTTTAAAGACTATCAAAGGATATCAGATACTTATAAAAGAATTTAAAACTTCCCATTCTGATCTTATATAATTTAAGTACGATTTTAAAAGTTTGCAAAAGAATTTTTTGTTTGGGGTACTGGGGATTGAACTCGGGGGCACTGAACCACTGAGCCACATACCCAACCCTATTTTGTATTTTATTTAGAGACAGGGTCTCAATTAGTTGTTTAGCTTTTGCTCAGGCTGGCTTTAAAACTCATGATCCTCCTGCCTCAGCCTCCCAAGCCACTGGGATTACAGTCACACACACCACTGAGCCCGGCTGCAAAAGGATTTTAATCTAAGCAAAATTATGAAGATTTTCACTTTGAAAAACTCAGAAAAGTCTTTCCTATTTTCTTCAGAGCCTCGGAGCCTCAATGTTTTTCAAATTCTTTCCAAATACATTCTGTAGTACATACATGTGTAGGTGAGAAACAAAAATCTTATTATAGTTCCTTACCTATAATTTGAAAAAAAAAACACCCTAACTCCTCAGATTTTTTCATCTGAGGACTCTGCATTCTAATGGATATGTTACCATCTGTTATTCACCTTTTTACTTCATATTTATCTACCTATTACAATGTCTAAAAGTAGGTTCACCAAAAACATTTGCTGAACAACTGAACTTTACCAAGTAATTCAACAAATATTTGGTGCCTACCATATCCCATTATCCTCTGCGTTCTTATTTCATCTCTAATAATGCTAGTGACATATTTTGGGGAAATCAACCAAGATTTTGTCCATATATTTAAAAAAATCTGCTATCTTTGGAAATGGGAAACAGTAAAGAGAACAAAAAGGTTAATGTGATATACCCAGGATTTTATAAACAAGACACATAAAAAGAAAAGGATAAGTTTATAAAATCTATACCATGTAATAATAAATAAGTTTGGGATATTTTTAAAGAATATTCCACTCGTGTTTAAGATGTATTATATTTCTAATGAGCAAGATTACGCTGAGAAGTTAAATTGAGTTTGTACTTCCCAAACAAACCTAATTTCTAGGACTCCCTAGACAGTGACAATTATAGTAATGTGCTTTGCAAAATGAATACTGTTTAAGTTAATGGCCAAATAATGGAGATTTATTTACTGATCGCTCAAATCTAAGAATGCATTTTTTTAAATAGTTGTGTATGGACTCACAGCCTTTATTTGTTTTGTTTTGTTTTTTTTTTTTAGTGTGATGCTAAAATTCGAACCCAGTGCCTCACATTTGCGAGGCACTGAGCCACAACTCCAGCCCTAAGAATGCATTTTTTAAAATATTATAAGCATAAATGTAAAGAAGTTCATCCAGGAAACTAGTAGAATTCTAGCAAGCCAATCAAATAAAATATAAATAGTTATCAATTCATTTATACATTATTGATAGCACCTAAACATTCTTCCTCATTCTAGAATTGTATTTTTTCCTATAACAATATTCATTTCTATTCAATCAAAGCAAATAAAAATGCATGCCAAGTAGGAGAAAATCTTTTAAAAGAAATTTCATGAGAAATAAGCAAAGTAAAGAAACGTTAGAATGCATTATAATACTAAAGTATTAACTGAAAGTCAATGAAAACAAAATCCAGTGAGCCATTTTTATTTTAAAAAAATATAAATATCTACTAGCCATATGGGATTAATTTTTTAAAAAACTATAAACAGCATTCATAATTAGTAGTTCTGAATAGACTAAAGAGTACATGATAAAGCTTGCACAAAATTTAACCAAGGATTCTTCCTTTCACCATCCTACTGAGTCCTGTTCAAAGATTTCTAAATGGTATCCTCTGACCCCCTTAGACAACTTGTTTAAATGAGCTGCATTCACATACTTCTTTGTGTAAAACATTGTCCCTTCTAGTCACAAATTATCCATCCTCCTCAAAGGTTTACTGAGTGTGGATTATACAGAGATGCTCCTTGACTTACAATGTGATTAGGTCTGATAAACCCATATTACATTGAAAATATTGTAGTGAAAAATGTATTTAATAAGTGTATCCTAAAGAACACAATAACTTAGTAACACAGTATACATAGAGTATATGTCATGATCACAGGCTAACCAGGAGCTATTGCAGCCAGAATCTAAAGAGAAGTACCACATATCCCTAGCCCAGCAAAAGACCAAAGTTCAAATTTGAAGTACAGTTCCACTAAATGCATATTGCTTTTGCACTCTTATAAAGTTGAAAAATTGTAAGCCAAACCATCATTAAATGGAGGGTTATTTGTACAAAGTACATCTAGAAAATACAAAACTATCCTTCACAATCCCTTCCTCTGAAGTCTTACAATATAGCCCTGGAAAAGGTTAAAATGTCCAAAGTAAAGTACTTTTTTTTTCAATATTTATGTTTTAGTTTTAGGTGGACACAATATCTTTTATTTTTATATAGTGCTGAGGATAAAACCCAGTGCCTCATGTATGCTAGGTGGGCACTTTACCACTGAGCCACAACCCAAGCCCAGTAAAGTACTTCTCAAAGACATTCAACCGCATTCTGTCCTTCTGCTCTTCTTGGAATGCTTTTCTCCAGCCCAGATCCCTCTCAGTTTTCAAATGGATAATTTGTGACTAGAAAGGACCATGTTTTGCACAAAGAAGTATGTGAATGCAGCTCATTTAAACAAGTTGTCTAAGGGGTTAGAGGAGAGCATTTAGAAATCTTTGAAGAGAACTCAATGGGATGGTGAAAAGAAGAATCTTTGGTTAAAGATTTTGTGCAAGCTTTATCATGTACTATTTAGTCCATTCAGAACTACTAATTATTCAAAACTACTATTCAGAACTACTACAATGTTATCTCTTTAGAGATTTTTTTCTGACACCACTTAGGTATTTTATATCATAGCTTCCCATTCTTTTCCATCATTGCTTTTCTTTTTTCCAGTCTGTAATTACACACTTGGATGATTATTTGCTGTTTTATTTTTATTTTCTTTATCCAGTAAGAGTATAAACACTCATATAGACATGGATTCCACTGTGTTGTCAGTGATTAGCAAAGCACACAATAAAAAATGAATGTGTAGGTCTGGTGCTCAGATAAAAGGTCTGGGCTAGAAAAACTGAGATATGGGTGATACCTGACCATGAAACCTGGTAAGATCACAAGTGGAAATTGTGTAGGGTTAGAAGAGAAAAAACCTTAGAACCCAGATCTGAGGAAACCCAACACTTAGAGTTTGAATAGAATAGGCAAAGGAGACTAAATAAGAAAAGCCAAATAAAATCAAAGAGAAACCAAGAAGTGAGTATTCAACTCCAGAATGCCGCCAAAAGAGCTAGTAAAAAGTAAACCAGGTGCAGTGGTGCATGCCAGTAAAACCAACTCCTCAGGAGGCTGAGAAACAGCAGGATCGCCAAGTTTAGGCCAGCCTAGGCAACATAGTGAGACGGGTCTTAAAAAAAAAATTTTTTTAAAGGGCTGGGGATGTAGCTCAGTGACAGACCTCTTGCCTAGCAAGCACAAAGCCCTAAATTCAATCCATAACATGGCTAAATAAAGGAAAAGATCCCCATGGAAGTTGCTGATGACTTTAGTGAGAGCTATTTGGGGGCAGTGTTAGATCTAATGGCAAACTGCACAATTTTGATACCAAGGTGAAGATATAGAGGCATGGTTTAGTCTGGATCTGAAATGTTTGGTTTAATTTAGTTTGGCCCATGTGTTGAAGGCTTGGCTACTGGCCCATGGCACTAGTGGGAGGTGGAATCTTTAAGAAGTGGGGCTAGTGGAAAGAAGAAGGGGCCTAATGGAAGGAAATTAAGTTAATGGGAACACACCCTTGAAAGGGACATTGGGAACTCAGGCCACTTTCTTTCTCTCTAATTCCTGGTTTGTCAGGAGTGAACAGGACTCCTCCACTTCCAAGTGTTCCCCACTATAATGTACTGTGCTGCCACAAGCTCAAAGGAACAGGGCCAAGTGACCATGAGCTAAAACCTCTAAACCATAAGCCAAAATAAACCTTTCCTCCTTTTAAGTGGATTATCTCAGGTATTTTGTCAAAGTAAGGGAAAGCGGACTAGGCGGACCGAAAAAAAAAAAAAAAAAAAAAAAGGAAAGGATAGGATCCACATGGAGGTTGCTGATGACTCATAGAGACCTGCTGTAATCAGAGGAACAGATGCCTTGTACATACAGGAGATAAAGACAGTGGTATATCTGAAAATATTTAGAATAAACAAGCAGAGGAAGAAAATTTCACAATCCCAAAGTACACCAGTACACTGAGGTTACCCCAAAAATTATGTAAACAGACATTTTATGAGCATTCAATGTTGCTGCTATTTTGCTTGTCTAAAAAAATCTTTCTCTCCATTAAACTGTTAAGTACCCCCAGGCAGAGTAGGGACTATACTTTATTCATCACTGTGTTCTTGGGACCTAAAATAGAGCCTGCGCACTTCTGGTGCTCAGTAAGTATTTCTAAATAAATTCAGAATTCTGAATACAACCTTAATTATTATAATAGCCTTCCTGCGTTCCCTTCCTCCAATCCATTTTGTTGTTGTTTTGTTATGCTTTGCTTTGCTTTTTGTGAGATGACTATGCCACTTAAGCATTGCAAGTATTGTCATTACACCTTCAGACTCTCAAGTTTCTTGGCAACGGAACTTAAGCCTGATAATCCCATGATACGCCAATATCTTGCAGGAAGTCGGGCTAAATAATCGAACCTAAATAAGTGGCTTCTGACTAAACAGCTGGGTTAAGCATTTTCAGTGACTCCAGGTCCACCAGCCTAAACTGCCTTACCAAGCGCCTCGCTGACAGAGTCCGCCTACCCGATAGGGAGCGCTGCACCTGTGAAGGCCGCCAACTGCTGTAGTCCCCGCCCCCGGCCCCGCGGTCACCTGCAGCGGATGCACTCGGGCCTCCGCTCAGCCGGCTCCACAGGCAACTCCCACAGCCCGTCCGCACTCGCACTGTCGGCCTCTGCGCCCAGGGTAGACGCTACCAGGGATGCACCGCCCTCCTGCCGCTCCTCCTCACTAAGCGTCTGAGACCTCGAGGCCCCTGGTGGACTCCCTTCGAGGTCCGGGGATTTTCGCGCTTCTTTCTGCGGCTCCATGGCCAACACTCCAGTCAGGCCGTCGCATTGAGGACCTACTGCCGCAGGGGGGGCGCCACGCGCTATAGAAACCAGCCTGCGCCGCCAGCGCCACGCAGCACGCACTCACGCACGCCACGTATGGGGGCGGGTCTCCGATGCCCGGGCGTGGAGTCCCGCCCTGCTGCGGGGAAGGAACGAGCCTATTGGCCAGGGCCCTTTGGCAGGTGTCACCAGGTAGGAAAGCGTGAGCTCTGTGGCACTGTAGGTGAAATTAGGCCGCGTCCCTAAAACAGGTAAGGGAGTCCTCTCCCAAAGCACACCAGATACCAGATTTGAATGGAATACCCTCAAAAGTAAGGATAAAATGGAATTCTGCATTTCCTACTTTCTGGCTACAGTTTATAAGAATTTACTGAATTCCCAGGGTGAGAGCACCCAGAGCAGTTTCAGCAGCTGGTTGATGTACTTGATAGTTAAATGGCTGCTCTGTTTCAATAGCCTGTGCCCTATACTTTGGTATTTCTTCATACTCTTCCACAGTACACACCAAATAATTGTTAAATGACCCTTGGGACCCTTGGGATCAAGATGCAACAGGAGCCCTGGGCTGGAGTACATACAGGTTTTATGGTTGTAAAAACAAGTTCTAGAAAGGTAACTACCTTGCCCAATATTTTACAGCTTCTGGTTAACTGAAATAGCCAGGTAGCTCAGTTTTTTTAAGAAATCAAAATGTAGTCTTAATTAGAATGAAGTTAGAAGTGCTTCTTGCCCAAAATGAGTGCTGATTTCTTTTCATTTATAATGCTTCGTGTTACTTCTGCTAACATAACCACATTTAAAGAATTAAACTTGGTTTTCATCAGTCATGTGAGTTGTTTTGTGCTCACAATTATCTTAATTCTTTAGTCGGGAAGGATTAATAAAACGGGCTACCAATAAAAGTAATGGGTAATACTGTAATTCTTTTTTTCCTTTTTTTTTTTTTTTTTTTTTGTGTGTGTGTGTGTGTGTGTGTGTGTGTTTTGCTGGAAATTGAACTCAGGACTTTGCACATGCAAGACAAGCACTCTACCAACTGAGCTATATCCCCAGTTCATATTCTAATTCTTAAAGTGTTTCACTGTCAGCTTTCTCAGTCATTTTAAAATAATGTTTGTGAATAGAATGCAGGGCTGTTGTTTTCAACTATTCTGCACTATTTTCCCCTGGAAACAACACCCCTCTTTTCTTTTGGAGTACCCTAAATGAGGGTAGAAAATATCTGCAAAATTCACCTTTGATGGTAGTAGGATGAGAAAAAGAATTGACACTTAAACCAGTTGGAATTGGGAGATAAATTAAACCCAAAGACTATAGGAAGGAAGATGAACCAAAAATTAAATAAATCCTGGCTATAGATTTAGGAGAATGAGCTTTAAATTTTTCTTTCTTCCCCGCAACCCCCAGTACTGGAGAATGAACCCAGGGGTGCATTATCAATGAGCTGTATCCCCAGTTCTTATTTTGTATTTTGAGTCGGGGTCTTTAAGTTGTTGAGAGTTTCATTAAGTTGCTAGGTCTGGCTTCCAACTTTCAATCCACTTGCCTCAGCCTCCTGAGTCACTGGGATTACAGGCATGTGCCATTATGCCCTGATAGAGAAACAACTTTTTTTAATTGCATAGGTAAACTTTTGTGTGACTATATAAACCAAAGGAATATGCTTCTCTCTAGTTTCCAGAAATGTGCTCTCTCCAGGTACTGTGGCATATACCTGTAATCCCAGTTGGGAGGCTGAGGCCAGAGACTGCAAGTTTGAGGCCAACCTCAGCAACTCAGCAAGATCCTATCTCAAAATTTTAAAAAGGGCTGGGAATTTGGCTCCATGGTAAGTGTCACTAGTATCAAAAAAAAAAAAAAAAAAGAGAAATATTCTCTTAAGTCATTTAAGATTTCTCTAAGGGGGCTGAGATTATGGCTCAGTGGTAAAGTGCTTGCCTAGCATGCATGAGGCATTAGATTTGATTCTCAGCACCGCATATAAATAAATGAATAAAATAAAGGTCTGTCAACATGAATAAAATTTCCATCAACATAAAAATTTTAAATAAAAATTTAAAAAGAAAGATTTCTCTAGGCTCCCAACATTGCTGTGAGAGAGCAAATGGGTCATCTTTGGCTTTCTCTTTAACATCCATATCAGATCATTGACTACCCTGCAAAGAATTTAAAATCCAGCCATTTATCTCTCCCACTGCTTTTTTTTCCCTTATTCCTGCTTTTCTCATCTCTTACATATTCTATTTCCATTGTTAACATATGTGGTCTGTGCCTTCTGTACTTCTCTTTAAAGAACAACCCCTAATCTGGGCCTGGCCGGGCACGGTGGCTCACGCCTGTAATCCCAGCACTTGGGAGGCTGAGGCAGGAGGATCACAAGTTCAAAGCCAGCCTCAGCAATGGCAAGGCACTTAGCAACTCAGTGAGACCCTGTCTCTAACAAAATACAAAAAAGGGCTGGGGATGTGGCCCAGTGGTCAAGTGCCTCTGAGTTCAATCCCCGGTACCAAAAAAAAAAAAAAAAATCTGGGCCTGGTGGCTCACCTCTGTAATCCCAGCAACTCAGGCAAGAGGATCACAAGTTTGAGGCCAGCCTCAGCAACTTAACAAGACCCTGCCTTAAAACAAAAAAATAATAAGGACTGGGGATGTAGCTCAGTGGTAAAGCACCCCTGGCTTCAATCCCCAGGTCCCCAGTACCAGAAAAAAAGCTGTCAGAAGAGATACAGTCAGAAAAGGAAGTCACTTTCCCCTCTCAGAGGCAGGAAATTCATCCAATATCCAGATATATGAGCTTTGATCTTGAAAAAACTGAGAAAATGAGATGTTACCAGCGGTAGACTTGGTTTCAGAATAAAGACCTTCAGTGGAAAATTCCAAGACACCAGGAAGGGGAAGAACAAAATATACTTGATGAGACATAACCAATTTACCAGTGGCGAGACATTTTAGTAAGATGTTAACTTATGTTTTGTTAATCTTCCAAGTAGATAACCTAATCATTATACTTCTTTCCACGGGTGTTTGTGTGGATTGAAGACAGTCTCAGTATCATGCCTGGTCTTATGAGAAGAAGAGGATACATCAATGGGAGGGAAAGGGCCTGATAATAAGGATTGAATATCCTGTAAATCCAGGAAAATTAGAGTTCAGCACTGGATAAACTTTGATTTAAATGAAATAAAGATGACCTTTTTTGCTATGTACATTTTCTATTACTCTTGTAACAACTTACCACAAGTTTAGTCACTTAAAACAATACACATTATCTCACAGTTTTATATGTCAGGAATGTGAAACCAGATTGCCCAGGACTGAAATCTAGATGTTAGACCATATTCCTTTGGAGACTCTAAGAATCCATTTTCTTCTTCACTTAGGTTGTTAGCAAAATTCAGTTCCTTGTTATTTTCTTTCTGGCTTAGCACCTGAGGACTATATCCAGGTTCTAAATGTTACTCATGTCCTTTGTCTCTTTGCCCCCTCACTCCATCTTAAAAGCCAGCAATGATGGACTGAGTCCTCTCATTTTTCAAAACTTTTCTGCTTCTTCCAATACTTTTCTCTGACCAGTCCTCTCTTTCTTTACCACTTTATTTCCACATAGTTAATCCAGGACAGTTTTTGTATTTTTTTTAATATTTATTTATTTGCTTTAGTTTTACACAATGCATTTATTTTTACGTGGTGCTGAGGATCGAACCTGGGCCACGCACGTGCTAGGCGAGCACTCTACCGCTGAGCCACAATCCCAGCCCCACAGTTTTTTTGTATTTTAAAGTCATATCAGCAGCAGCTTTAATTCCCTTTTACCTCACAAAGTAACATATTCACCGAGGTAAAAATCATGCCTCTGCCCACCATAAATTTGTTCAACTAAATTTATAATGCAAATTCATATAAACTACACATGGAAAAAATGGA
Source organism: Tamias sibiricus (assembly GCA_025594165.1). Classification (NCBI taxonomy): domain Eukaryota; kingdom Metazoa; phylum Chordata; class Mammalia; order Rodentia; family Sciuridae; genus Tamias; species Tamias sibiricus. The sequence continues at coordinate 48,477,503 of CM046662.1, forward strand.
AATATGTATACAGAACATCAATATTTGTATCAAGAAGCTGAAGTTGAGGTCTGTTTTCATTTTTTTCCTCATATTCTACACAATGATCATGTAAGCAGTATTTTTAGAAAAATGTGGAATATTAGATATCACAATCTAATTATCTGCACTGGGCATGGTGGCATGCCTGTAATCCCAGCAATTTGGAAGGCTAAAGCAAGGGGATTACAAGTTGGAGACCAGCCTCAGCAATTTAACAAGGCCCTAAGCAATTTAGTGAGGCCGTGTCTCAAAAAACAAAAAGGGCAGAGATGTGGTTCAGTGGTTAAGGGTCCCCTGGGTTCCATCCCTGGTACCAAAAACAACAACAACAACAAAAATCCAATTATCTGACTAGTTCCAGATAATATAAGTAGAAAACGGTTTTGTTAATTACATTCCCTAGTTTCCTTGGATGATCTTTCTGTAAGACTGCATTTCCAGTCTTATGTGAATTAGTAGTGGGTCTAGTGATGCTTGTATTTAATACAAGTTCTCAAGCACATCTGCATTATTGTTTTGACCTAAATTGTTCTTAAATGACCTGGTTGATGATGGGGAGTTTTCTATTCCTCAAATGCCAGCTTCCTGTGCATTTCACTGCACCCTTGAACTCTAGCAAAGCGGTCAAACTTGTCTTTATCCTGCAAGGCCTTCCTTCATGCCTTTTACCCAACTTCTCACCATTTTTCATTGGTTAGACCACTGATATAATGTGTATCTTTTTCTTTAAGTTCCTGATACTAACTAGCTCTATATAAATTTTTTTTTGTTTTTCTGTCAGATTTTCTTCAGATATCTACTCCAATTTCCTGGCTATCCAGTTTTGCTTTTGTATCTTCTTTAAACTTTAGATTTAATTCACTTAGAAATGTATTATGCCTTACATGTAATTTTGATTTTACACTATTTTTTAAAATCATCTTATTTATTTGATTTGTATTTTTCAAACTCTAGTTTTGTAACACTTATTTTCATATTTTGAATTAAACATTTTGAGTTAAATAATTAAATTTAAAAATCCAATCAGATGACTAGCAAACTGCTTAATTTATTTTAGTTAACAAAATCAGCTGATTTCAGGTAGAATGGGGACTTAAAGATGGTTTGGCCCATTGCTTCTCAATCTTAGCTTACATTGGAATTACCTGAGAAAACTTACCCCCCTACCCCAAGTCATATCATCAGAACCTGAGTGGAAATCTAGCAGGCATCAGTATTCCCATGAATTCTATCTTGCATCCTGAGTTGAAAACCACTGATCTAACCTAAGATTCTTCTTTTACAGATGAGACTCAGCAAAGAAAATGACCAAGTAGAAAATTCAATTTTCATTACTTCAGATCAGTAGAGTTTTCCACTACACACATAGTTCCTTATCTTTGGGATGATTAGAATCCTCTGTGGAACATTCATAATTATTTGATATAGTCTTAGGTTCTACCTCAAATCTATTGAAACAATCTGTTGGTCCTTAGGTAAACCAGATGGCACCAAAGTTGTGAACCATTGCAATTTACCTGAAGTAATAAGGTTTTTCTCATTAAAATGAATATAACTAGCCAGGCATAATGAGAAACACCTGTAATCCCAGCTATTGTAGAGGCTAAGGCAGGAGGATTGCAAGCTCAAGGTCAACCTGGGCAACATAGCCAGACCCTGCCTCAAAATAAAAATACAGAAGGGCTATGAATGTAGCTGAGTGATAGAGGTAAAGTGCTTGCCTATCATATGTAAGGGCATGAGTTCAATCCCCACTACTGAAGAAAAAAGGAGCAAAGAAATCTCAGTAATAAACTTTGGCCTTTTTTTATTTGTTTGTTTGGGGGTTTATGTCTTGATTTTTGTTGTTGGTTTGGTTTGGTTTGGTTTTGATGACAGGTTCTCATTATGTTGCCCGATCTGCTTTCAAACTCCTGAACTCAAATAATGCTCCCACTTAAGCCTCCTGAGTATCTGGGACTGTAAGTACATGCCACCATGCCCAGCTCTCTCTCTTCCATTTTCAAACATCAATTAATCTTTGTTAGATTATGTATTTTGGGGGGGGGGGGTGCTTTGGCAATTTAAAAGTTTTGGGGGTGAGATTGGATACAAGCATGACATTTATTTTTACTTGAAAAAGCCTTATTTGTGTGGTATGTATTGTTTTTTTAACTATACAATTTAAAGGAAACTTTTCACCATAGCAATAATTAATTACCACAATCCCCTCTTTCCCTTGTTTTTCTTCCCTCTTCTTGTAGTTCTAAATTCAGTAAGATGTTGAAGTGAGACAGTAAATAAGTACAAAATTCAAGTGGGAAAAATATGACACAATGATTAAAACTAGAATGTCTAAATATTTACTAAGACCTTGGCATATATAATATTTTAGTCTGAAATTTTTTAATTAATAATTCATTAATAATTTAATCAGTCTTAGGAGAAAAGCACATTTATTGAAAACTTTCCATTTGTCAGGCATTACACTACAAACACTATCTCATAAAATCTTAGCAACAAACTATCAAGTAAACATGATTGTTTCCACTTTACAAAGAAAGAAACAGGCCTAGAGAAATAAAGTAACAAGGTCACACAGTAACTGTTTGAGATTTCATAAATGAGAATCTTTTAACAGTGATGCTCAGTTCCAGGGTATTTATTTGTCCCTTCTACAAAACTGAATAAACACTAATAGTTCTAGAAGTTTCCTCATTTGAGCCAGTAACTAAAAGTTATAAGCCCTGACCCTATCTCTCTAATTATTCTATTCTGAATTGAAATGTAAAGGGAAATGTGAATTTCACTTAAAAGATAATGTGTTTTGGGGCTGGGGTTGTGGCTCAGTGGTAAAGCGCTCACCTAGCATATGTGAGACTCTGGGTTCAATTCTTAGCACCACATTTAACTAACTAACTAAATAAATAAATAAATGGTATTGTGTCTATCTACAACTAAAAAATGCTTAAAAGAAGATAATGTGTTTTGTATATAGTCACAAACATTGAGTAGAGAAAATAATGATACTACTTGTACAGATCAGGAATACATTGTATATACAATGTGTTTGTATTTAGTCAAAATAGCGAGAAGAGAGAAGTTCCGTTTTGTTCATCTGCTTCCTCCAAAGCAACAACCCTGTATATGATTTCCTATAGTAGCCTGCAAAGACCTTGAGGATAGGAATTGTCCTACATCCCTTATCTTTCTTATGGTTAACCTACTTATCAGCAAGGAGCCTCAAATATGCAGGTGGATGTGAAGGCAGACATGGATTTGAAGATTGATGCTGATATTATGAAAAATGCTTTGATTTACCAAAAAAAAAAAAAAAAAAAAAAAAAAAAAAGGAATTCAACTTTACCCTGGTATTTGCCTAATTTCAGAAGGGGTGTAGCAGGAGGGAATGAGCCATTGCTGGGCTATATGTAGCTTTTACTATAGCTAGAGCAGTTCCACAAGCTCATTTCATATCCTTTTGATTACGCTGTAAGCATCTAAAAGGTCTGGAACATAGAGATGACCTCTGGTTCTTCTATAAACATCTATTTTTAGCTTACTGTTCAGGAGGGTGGGATGAGGGTGGAGTTTGTGGTAAAAGGAATAGGAAACAAATGAGTAAGGAAAAACCTGCGAATTCTCAAAACAAATGTAAGTCCTTGAAATAGTATATATGTTATTTAACAACAATAGAATCAGAATTCTAAAATAAGTATCCTTGAATTTCATTATAATACCAACCTAGAAATTCCTGCACATATGAATATGATGTAGCCTCGCCACTGACATACTCCTTTGAATAATCTGAAATAGAGCAGCATATAATGAATGAATTCCATGCTGCAGTAGAAGGTACTATAGCAAAACCCTAGTGTTGTTTCTGAGATTATAACTTAAGTTTGTATAGCACTTTGAAATTTTTAAAGTTCCTCTGTCAATGTTATTTTATTTGTTCTTCCCTGCCACTTTCATAATGTAAATAAGATATCTGTTATCTATATTTGACAGATGAGAAAAAAAATGACAGTCTCTGAAAATGAAGTCTAAATTAACATGGCTATTTTAAGTGATAAAGCTGTGCTTAGAACCAGATCTAATGCCTGGCCTGTTTCTCTTTCTGTGATACCATAAAGCCTCTTTCATTCTTCCCATGCTGTTCATTAGTTATTTATTGTTTCCCAATTTTTAAAGGTACAGAATCAAGATAACTTAGAGCATAATGAATGGTTTGACATCATGAAATTACATGAGAAAGAACTAAGATTAGAATTTGTATTTCCTGAGTTGCTCTTTCTGAACTAATCCATGATCACTCACATGATTCAGCTAGAAATGTTTTTACCATTGTCTCTTCTGGCAGCAACTACATAAATACCTTGAGCTAAAACTTAGGAGGTAAATATGTCTGGCATAAATTCTCTTAAGAATGCTTATAATTTAATTTCTCTCCACTTTTATTATAGCTTTTCAAGTAACCAAAGAGATAATGGCTGTATTATATGAGCAACATAAATGTTTTTAAAACTCTTTTGCAGAAGGAAGTTTAAAAGTCACATAATTGCTAAAGCAGATGTGACTATTACCCCACCCCCCCAAAAAAAAAAAGAGGACATTTAAAGAAAAACTAAACATTCAAATAATGTTAGAATATCAGATGTGAGAATGTATGAGTGCATTCATTGTGGCAGTCACACATGGGAGATTTTAGATTTTACATTTGGAGACATGTTATACACAAAGCATCTATTCATTAAAAATGCCATTATACAGGCATATGATGGATGATTTATTTTGTTTTCAAAAAGGTATAAATGTAGTTTAGCCAAGAGAATAGCAAACTGAAATGTTTCTCCTCTAAGTATCATATTTCTCTTCTAAAATACCTTTTTTGTTAAAAAAAAAAAAAGAAGTCATTAATTCTTGCATTCAAATAATAGCATTTAGATACAAGTTCCAGAACTAGAATGTAATATGATAATGTATAAGTAGACAGCAGTTAATTTTGGCCTGAGGTATATGGTTATTGTCACAGTGATTTGTTACTTGCCCTTGGAAAGTCACACATATAAAAACACATACAGTAGCCAACCACTATTACATAATATAGGCCAATAGTTGAAGACTGAAAAGATTCATACTCTTTGATGTAAGGATTCTAGCTGTGGAAATGTACAAGGCAGTATTCCTCTGGTGAGCAAACTCCCAGTGGGTAACAGGCACTCTGTTTCCCATGGTTGGAAGATTCTGCAGTATCTCCCAGGAACTAGTAAGATGACTAATACATGCTCAGTGTCCTTCCTGAGGAGGCTCTGAGCTAGAGTCTTATCAACTTCGACCTTAATCTCAGACACTCAGCTTTTGGGAATAAAGAAACTCTCTTCTTAGACAATACAATTATATCACTGCACCCTAACCTGCAGTGACAGTAACTGTATACAATGAGCAATAGGTACTAATGATGCCAATGACCTAATGTAATCTATGGATATAAAACAAAATTGGCAGCTAAGAGGAGCAGCCCTTTTACTTTGCCCCCCCACCTTGCTTTTGTCTCTTTTTGTTTTTCTTTACAACTGGCGCCCAAGACAGGGACCCTTCTGGATGGATATGTTAGCAGGGGAAGGGAGTAGCTTACTGCCTGGAAGGGGCTTTGACATATGGCTTTTCATTGGCTAGTACCAATCCCCACTGATAAGCTATGGGAAATTCCCAGATGCTCAACGCCATCATCATCAGCTAAACTTTCTGATTTACTTCACAAGGCTGGACATACTGTAAGTAATGCCAACCTCCAGACTTTGCTGGCAGGAATAGATTCTTGTTGCTCCTGGTAACCAGAAAGTGGTTCTTTACATTCAAAAGATTGGAAGATATAGGTAAGAAGCTTTAGGAGGTGCCACAAGCTCCTGTGCTTGTGCTGCAAGCTTGGTTTCTTTGTCATGATGCCATTTCTAAACTTAAACTTTATAATTCTCAGCCCACACTCTTTCCCTCCCACGCTGCCCACTTCCACAATCCCAGAGCCTCCTGGGTGCATGGCCCCTTTAAATTATCTGCCGCTGCCAGCAGCAGCAATCACCCCACCCCCACTTAGATCCCCATTTAACTGAAAGTATGCAACAAATACAGGAGAAAAGAAACTCTCACAATTTAGCTATTTGTCCTATTAGGCTGAATCCTGCTTGCCAATTAGAGCACAATTAAAAACAAAGAGGAAAAAAAATAACTCTCCAAAAAGATATAAACTACAACACCATGCTTTAAGAGAATAATCTTAGAAAAAATGGTTATAACAGTTTTCCTTACTTCTTAGCTTCTGCTGGCTCTCTAATGTTGCTAGCCTTATATTAAAAATGTAAATTACAGGGCCTACAAGATTTACTAGGCTTATGAAAAAACAGTTTAGACAAAAGAAGGAAAAAAGTGTCCCTTTTAAATCCAAACTGCTTAGCTAGCTATCTTATCTGTTTTCAGCCAACTTTCTTAATCAGTTCTTCCCTAATGTTTCAGCACAGAAAGACAAAATTAGATTCCAAATGTAGAAGCTTTCTTTTTCAAAACTTTTTTTTTCCTGAGAATTTCACAGACTTTCAACTGACTCTTATCTCAGCTAAAGGTAACCTCTGACCTGATGAGAAAGTTAATATTGCAGCCATGTAAGTTTTTTCATATTCTACATAAGTTGATGTATTTTTCTGATCAGTCTTATTTTATCTAACTATAAAGGATTTTACATTCTGTCCTTGTCCAGAGGCCAATTTCTCCAGGGTTATAACTCTCAAATACATTCAAAAATTTCTTTTAATAAATCCTTAAGAGGATATAGCCATGGTAATGTTGGGGATAAATCTGATAACCACCAAGGACAAATATCCAGCTATCTAAAACCTTTAATTTCGGTGTCCATCATGGCTGCTGGATTTTATACCTGGCATTTCCAGTTGTACAGGCCTGTCCTATGTCTATATACTAGGTACTTGATATTAAAATTGGCATTTTGACAAATGAGAGCTCATAAATGAAAATTTAAACAAAAATGGATCCAAATTGTTAGATAATTCCAGGCTACCTGTCCCAGGTACCTTGGACAGGCCACACCTCCCAGGTGCCTTAAACTGGCCACACCTCAGGTCCCTTACTGAGCCAATCATGGCAGAGGGGTTCCCCTTCCGACCCCAGGCAGCCTATGGAGTCAAGGGCCCCTCGGACCACCGGACCACTGAGTCACTATTTAAACCCCCGCCAGGCTGAAACTCACCCCTTTGCCCACTTTCCATTCCTTTTCCCCTTTTTACCCCTTATCTTCCCTTTTCTCCTTCTCCATTGTCCTGTCTCCGTTCCTCCCCTCCCACCGGTTTTCCTCACTCCCTTCCCCTCCACCTGTCCCTTGGTCCCCACCAGCCATTAGGGGCCAGTTAATAAATCCCTTTTACTACATGGTGGTCCCAGCGTGTGTTCCTTTGCCCTTCACAAATAATTTAATTCAAATCAAGTAATCAATAATATAGATGTCTTTGAAATTCTAACTCACAAATTTTTTCTAAGTGGTCAGACAATAAAGTGTTGATTTCTATAAATCTCTAAAATGTAATAATCATTGCTTCTAGGATTTTTCTTCAACAGGAAAAAGATGATTAATACTGTTAATTACATTTTTCTGATATTTGTATTTTTTTAACAGTTAAAAAGAGTAAATTTAACATAAATGGAATTAATCTTTATAAATATGTTTTCTCAAATGGATAAATTAAGAAAGAAGTTTAAGATTGCTTTGTCTAGGTCTTCACTAAAGCAAGGTTACTGAGAGTTAAAGTTCTAACAGGTGTGATTGTATATGCAAAGGGTCCAAAATGTTTTAGCTGTATTCAATTAAAATGCTGTAAACAAAGTATTTCATCTTATTTAGAGGAGTAATTTATCTAAATTCAAAATTTTATAAAGACTGTTTTCATATTATAAATGTAAAAGGAGAGAGATATAAAATTGTAATGGGGAATTAAATATAAGATGGTTTGTGATGGGAAATTAGATATAAGGCTTATGGAGGGAATTAAACATAAGGTTTATGATGAAAATTAGATATAAGGCTTGTATTAGGATATAAAGGAAAAAGAAAATGTTTCTGGGTAAGAAAGTCTTTGTGTGGTAAAAGTTGTGAAACAATAAAAGTAAGTGACAAGAGGGTCTGAGTAAGTGGAGGGTAAATTTCAAAAAAGTTTGTGATTAAATTGTCTATAATTAGCATAGTCCATTAAATTTATTTGAAATTTAATGTACTGATATAAAGCAAAGTCTGAAACATTGGTCTATTCTTGTCAAGATAATTTTCTTGTATTTGTTAGGTTTTATTACTTGGGAAAGTTAAGTCTTAAGGAAATTAAGGAGTGTTCCTGTTTTAAAGTCTTAAATGATTACTTTGTAACTGGTTAAACAAACAACTGTTATTAGGTAATAACAATATTGTTAATACCCAAAATATATGTGTCTAGGTATATGTGTGCATCTGAGACCTTTATCTGTCTAAGCCTTGTCTAAGTGTTATGTAAAGTTTAAAGACCTATCTTATATCTGTTTGCCTTGACTAAGTCAATTTCTACACTGTTCCCTAAATTTATATAAGAGATTTAAGGCTATCCTTTGATTTGTGTTAACCCATACAGATCTGTAATTATTGTTACTATGTACTACAGATTCTAAAGTGTACTTTAAAAGTTAGACTTAGTTAAATGTAAAGCTTAGGAGAACACTGCCAAGTTGGTGTTCTCCAAACTAAAAATTATGCGTAATGAAAGTTTTATCAAAAAATAGATTTTAAAGAAGTTATTGTTTGTTCAACTCTGATAAACTATTAGAGTATTATGCTACATTCCAGATTCTAAATTTTTCTTCAAAAGTTACACTTGATTAATATAAAAAACATCAGTGTAATTATAAACATCAATGTAATTGTGATGCTGTTAACTGGTTTCTTTATATTCTAAAAGTATTCATATGAAGTCTTTTGAATATAAGTTTTAGAAGAACATCTTTACAAAACTGGTATTCTCCAAATTAAACTTCTCTATAACAGTGGTCTATTATAAAAATAACAAATCTAGTTAAAAATTTATTTGATTATAAAATTCTATAATTAGGTAAAATAATCTGTCATATTATAAAATTTTTTGTTACTCTGTACACTGAGTGGTAAAGTCAAATATACTTTTACTAGGCAATAAAGAGAGCCTGTTTTATTTAAGGTTTCACAATATGAGATGTAAAAAATATTTTTCCTCTTTCCCACAAAAGTGTTAGAGGCTCTTTTGACTTGTTTGATTTATATTTAGGATGTAATGTTAAATTATGTTACTGATTCACATACACTCAAAATATGATATATAAAAGCTTTATAAAATAATATTTAAGGGGTTGGGGTTGTGGCTCAGTAGTAAAGCGTACTCGCCTAGCACGTGTGCGGCCCGGGTTCAATCCTCAGCACCACGTAAAAATAAACACATTGCGTACAACCAAAGCAAATAAATAAATATTTTTTTAAATAAACATTTTTTTTAAATAACAATATTTAAGAAAGAGATTAAGATTATTTTCAAAAATAAAACAACTTACCTAAGATTTGTCTAGAGGCTACCTCACCTGAGTTAAGAACATATATATGCCTCTGATCACATAGGGGAAAAGATATGCTACTGTGGGGCTGGGGTTGTGGCTGTAGAGTGCTCCGCTAGCACATGTGAGGCCCTGGGTTCAATCCTCAGCACCACATAAAAGTAAATAAAGGTACTGAGTACAACTACAACTAAGAAAATTAATAAATATAAAAAAAAAAAAAAAAAAAAAAAAAGATAGGCTACTGTGCTTACATCAACACGTCCTATTTGGATTCCGGCTTGGTGTGTGAGACCTGTCATCATGAGTTGGCCTCAGAGACTTCACAACCCCATCCCCAAGTTTCATTTGACCCTGGATGAGGAGGATTCCGCCAAACAAAAAGACAATCACTCTCCCTGAAAGAGAAGGAACACCACAAGAGGGTCCCAAGATACCTGACCTCCAGTGGTAACAGACACTCTGTTTCCCATGGCTGGAATATTCTGCAGTTTCTCCCAGGAACTAGTAAGATGACTAATACATATTCAATGTCTAGTTGCTATGGTAATGTCCTTCCTGAGGAGGCTCTATGCTAGAGCCTTATCAGCCTCGACCTTAGTCTCAGACACTCAGACACTCAGTTTTTGGGAATAAAGAAACTCTTTTTTTTTGTACCAGGTATTGAACTCAGGGGCACTCAACCACTGGGCCACATCCCCAGACCTTTTTTGTATTTTTTTAGAGACAGGGTCTCACTGAGTTGCTAAGTGCCTTGCCATTGCTGAAGCTGGCTTTGAACTCGTGATCCTCCTGCCTCAGCCTCCCAAGTGCTGGGATTACAGGCGTGTGCCACCACGCCCAGCCTAAAGAAACTCTTGTTAGACAATGCAATTATGTCACTGTACCCTAATCTGCCTGCATAACAGTAACTGATACAATGAGCAATATGTACTAATGGATGCCAATGACCTAATGTAATCTATGGATATAAATAAAGCTGGTAGCTCAGAGGAGCAGCCCTTTTACTTTGCTCCTGTTTCTTTTTATTTTCCTTTACACTTCTATACATATATTCAGCCAAACCAGAATTATTCTAAGACAGTATAAACCACGATGTGAAAATCAGTAGTGTATGTAAACCAAAATAATCCATAACCCCCAAAAAAGAATTTAGAACATGGATTTAACTAAGATAAATATTTCATATCTGAGAGTTCATATCTCCTTTAAAAAGTTCAGCTATATTATGAATAATAAAGATCTAACTAGACAAGAGCTAGTTTTTTTTCCTAAATATTTATTTATTTGCTTTAGTTGTACACAACGCATTTATTTTTATGTGGTGCTGAGGATTGAACCCAGGCCACACACATGCTAGGCGAGCGCTCTACTGCTGAGCCACAACCTCAGCCCCAGGAGCTAGGTTTTATATTTTGGTCCCAAACTACAATATTTTCAAGCCAAAAATCATGATAAATAATCTGAAATAATATGAAATCAGTCCTGTTCTAGATACTTTATGAAGTCTAGCCAACCCTTTTTCTATCTCCTACCCCAGTTTCCTATACCCATACCCATAAAGTCCTCTTTCCTAGGACAGAAGCTCTTGATTCCCTACCTGGCCCTAAGCTTGGGAAAACAGCCTGTCTTCCCTTACATACAACAATCTAAAAGTTCTTTTCTATTATACTTCTCTATTTTTCTCACTTTTCTGTTGCCGCCTGAAGCGATGGCCGCTTGGAGCAACGAAGCCGCAGAAAGAAGTTCAGACGCGAACTGGAAATAGGCTTTTTTATTCTGATAACTTTTCTCTCTGGCTCTAACAACGACTTTAACATGTACCACACACACCACCAAACAACCAACACACCAAATGGCGCAGACCCGATCAGCAATCTCGGCTCAAGTCTCTCGAGATCCCTGGCCAAGTCCCGTGAGACTACGGAAGGCGGCAATGCCCAAATATCTCCATGGCCCGTAGTCAACCGCAATCTTAGCCATCTCCCCAAACAGGGCTCCTGCACTTTTCTATACTAGCAATTAAATTCAGCTTTTAAGAAGTAATAAAAATGTTTTCAAGGGATTTAAGGATCCCTAGTTCAACCATTCAAGTAATTCAGTAATAACGAGTAGCTAGTCTTGCCATTTGTTATGTTCTTCTGATTCCCAGTAAGGATCACCAGCCTCATACCTCACAGGCCTTCCTGGTTGGTAAATCTGTCTTGTTTCTTCTACCACCACAGACGGCCTCCACTAAGACCAGCCTCCTAACATTCTCATCCATGGAACTGGGACCTCCTTAACTATTGGCTTACTCCCCTGGTACTATACATCATAACAATCCTCCCTCTCAAGTCACCCCTGGATACCCAATTGAACTTTCCTGGTGGAGACCACTTTGCTAGCTCAACACTATTACTTGTGGCTGTTCTTCCTGGAGACCAAATTCTATAAGACTTGGTAAGATTATATATAAACTGATGCCCCATGGAGCAAATTTAGCCCACTGACATTTGGTTTGGCATATTCAATGTTCGAAATGTTTGCCTTTGAATGTATTTAAGCCAGCACTCCCTGCTATATCTGTCCCTTTATTAATTTGCTTATCTGTCTTGGCCTTGATGTCACTGAGTTAGATTCTTATGGAGAGAGCCCCTCTACTATCCCAAGCTCATCATCTTAGCTGAGTTCTACTCTCTATTACTTCAGCAGAATGTCTAATTTCAAATCTCAATTTTTTTCTAGTCTTTCGATCCCTATTGACGTCAATAAACCCTTTGTATAAAATAACAACACAATCTTAGATGCTTAGGAGGAGAGATGAAGAAGGTACTCTAGAATCACTAGATACTACTCTAGAATTACTGACTTGTTTGCTGCATCTCTCCAAATTACAGCTACTCTCCAAAGAAATCTAAAAAAAAAAAAAACTCACCAGAAGAGGGAAGCAAAGAACAACCCAGATTTGCATGTTGATGCAAATTGGATTAACTACTGTTATAAGTATTATCTGAACTTTTTGATGAGTTTGAAACAACCAAGCATGGATGTTTATTGTCCAACTTCTCCATGTACAGTAGTAGGTTCAGGGCCCTTTCAGAAAGTACACTCAGCCTCAATCCCACATCCTCTAAGGATTTGTTCCTATATTCCTACAGCATGTTAAAAATGTATGGAATTTGGAAAAGTATGCCATATCAGGTTGGGGAAAGATTTGGAGGGGTAAAGAGTCTAGATAGGTGAAACAAAGGAGTATACGTCCAAATGGGTAAGAAACAAGGAAGCATGATTGGAAATAAGGAGGAAGGGGAAAGGGGAAGAAGGGAAGCAGAAAAGCAAATTAATAATTTATTGAGCATATACTAGGTACTAAGTGTACACCTGATCCTTTTATAGATACAATCTCACTTAACATTCACACCCTCTCTTAAATTCAGAGAGATTAAGGATTTACTCAAGGTCAAGCACACAAAGTAACAAAGTTGGAATGTAAAGCCATTTCTCAGGCTCAAAAGTCCACGCCTTTCCAGTGACCCCCAAAACTCTCTCAAAGATGGTGTCTTTTAATTTGTGCAGCCAACATTACATGAAAACTCAGTAGTGCTTCACATGAGTTGAATGAATAAATTTAACTTTCAGAACAATCCTGTGAGCTAAATAGTATGTTTTCTCTTTTCATAGATGAGGAAACTAAGGGTCAAAGAACTAAAGTATTACAAGTCCAGAGTGTTTACAAATATATTTGCAGTATAGTATCTCTTGGTGTGTCACAGGCAGAAGTGAGTTAGGCAGGGTCAGGGTTCAGCTGAAAGCACAACAGGACTGTGCTTCAAGAGAGGGATCCACCCCCTGTTCCTTTCTCTTTTATAGGGCAAGTTAAGAGTGGACTTACAAGCAGGAGACATAAAGTCTGGGCTGGGGCACTAAATGGTCTGAGTTTAGATGCCAGCTGTCTGGTAACTCTCCTTGTTAGCCTCTGTGGGAATTTGGTTTTAAGCATAGCTTTTCCTCCCGGGGGAGAATGGGAACCACTTCTGCCTTAGTTGTTTCAGAGACTACCTTTTCCAGTGGCAAGGAAAGAGCTGTCCCCAGTCCCAGCTAGTTTGTCCAGACAACCTACAGAGAACTGCTAGGGTCATTTATTAGACAACCCATGTTTTTTATTCACCAAAAATAGTGACAGAGGCAAAACTTGAATCTGTGTCTTTTTATCTTTGAAGTTAGGTAAGAGTTGGAAAGTCCTTGATGAGTGAAGAAACAGCCAAATCTTATGCTGCAGCAAATTCACATTGTTTTATATGACTTATTTAGTATTTCAACAGTTCAAATGACAGGTCAAACAGTAAATGATTCCAACTGTAAGAAACATTCATAATACCCAAGACATAGCAGAGGAGTGGGGAGGAAGCTGTCTCCAACTTGGAGGGAAAGGGGATTTCAGAAACTGGCAAAAGAATCTAGGGAAACTTTCCAATTAAATTCATTGTTTGAATTAAAGCACAACTTCATAAATAACAGAACTCACTGTTCTTCATCAAAAAGTCTTTATGAAGAACATTGTGTTTGAACAAATACAAGAGATCAAAGAGTATTTCCACTCTCAGAGGCTTAGATCTCTCTTACTAATTTATGATGTTATTTTTACTTGTAAAATGAAGTAAACTATATGTAAGGAGACCTATTGTGAAAATTTTGTAAATAATTCTCCGTAAGTTTTTTAAATTCCAATTAATTTTTAGACTATAATTCTTTTTTTTTTTTTTTTTTTTTTTTTTTTTTTGAAATGGGGTCTCACTATGTTGCCCAGGCTGGTCTCAAACTCACGGACTCAAGTACTCTGCATCAGCCTCCAAAGTATAAATCATCTTTTAAATGCAGATTGCTTTATACCATGTTTACAGATTTCTCCACTATTATATTTACATTTTATCTCTGTTGAAGATCTAGAACAAAGACTTTTATTTTTATTTATTCTTTAAAGAAATGTCTTATTTATACATGTGAAGAATCAGTTTTTATTGGTACTGATATGAGAATGTTTCTGTTTTTATTCTTTTCTACCCTAAAACTGACCAAAAGATGACATGAAAAATAAAAAGAGGGATTTTTAATCAAAGTTTTTGCACAAATAGCTAATTTGATGAGATGATGCTTCCTCCTTTTTGCCTGAGACCAAATCAAGGCTTCAGAGTTCATTTATTCCTATATTTGACCCTGTAAGCATGGATCTGTGCATCAAGTGACACATTGCTAATGTTCATGATTCACAAAGGCCACTTAAAAACAAAACATTCATCCTGCAGACAGACTTAGTTTTTCTTCCCCTTCCTCTTTTATTTCCTTCCTTCTCCCTTCCATGTCTCCTTCCCTTTTTGCTTTCTTCCTTTAGCCTTTAATTCAGCTCATGAATAAAATTAACATTAATAATAAAAGTTCTACTTTAAAATAAATGGAATGGAATGTTACAATATAAGTGTGAGATAGTAATTTTTTAAAAATATTTATTTATTTGCTTTAGTTGTACACAAGGCGTTTATTTGTATGTGGTGCTGAGGATCTAACCCGGGCCACGCACGTGCTAGGCAAGCACTCTACCTCTGAGCCACAACCCAAGCCCGTGAGATAGTAATTTTTATCTTACTGGATGTGTAGTGTATTTCACTTTCTACATGTCGCTTACTGCATTGTTAATGTAACATTATGCTTTGAACCTGTATGTTGGTAGTTGGGATCAGAGGGTAGGTGAGTTGGAGGAGTGACTTACAGAGGGTTTCCCCAGAAGAACATCCTGAAACAAGAATTTAAGTATGGGGAGTGTTCTTAGAAGGAGTGTACTTAGAGTGTACTTCTGAGTCCCAGAAGCACCAATAAATAAATGGAGAAATGATACAGGGAAGGGAAA
The DNA here is from genome assembly GCA_025594165.1 of Tamias sibiricus. Classification (NCBI taxonomy): domain Eukaryota; kingdom Metazoa; phylum Chordata; class Mammalia; order Rodentia; family Sciuridae; genus Tamias; species Tamias sibiricus. The sequence goes on from CM046662.1 coordinate 48,492,996, forward strand.
AAAATGGAAACCAAAAAGTGGTAATCAAGGAGATTTCAGCTGTAGATAGTTAAGCATCAATCCTGCTAGATAACTCTGGCAGATGGGTAAAACTTGTTGAATACTCCCACTGAGAGCCAGGGGAGAGTACCAGGATATGTTAATTTGCTTGACTATAATAATCATTTAATTTAATGTGTATATCAAAATATGTTAGATACCTTAAATATACACAACAAAAAGACATATAGGCAATTATGTAAAACAATAGATAAATAATAAATTGTTGAACCTGTAACACATAGAAATGTAATACATTTGCCAATAAGGGTACAAAGGAAGTGTATAGAAAAAAAACTGTGTTGGACTAAGGAAATGATTCCAGGTGGTAACTTGAATCCATAGGGACAAGTGAAGAAAACCAGAAATGACAAATAGTAATATAACAACAACTAAAAATATATGCTTGCTGTCCTTTCTTCTCTTAGCTCCTTTTAAAAGACATAAATGCTGATGCTGATAAAATTAAGATATATACAGTAAGCCTCGGAGTAACCACTAGGAAGTAAAAACAAAACAACAGTGGGAAAAAATCATTAATAAAATTGAAATCAAAATTAGAAAATGTTATGGTTTGAATGTGTACCCTTTGAAATTTATGAGGAAATTTAATTCCCATTGTGGTAAAATGAAGAAGTAGGGCCTTTGGGAACTAGATTAGGTCCCAGAAAGGGCTAATTAGGCCTTTTTTCCCTTCTGGCTTCTGCCATGTGAAGACACACTGTGGCCTCTAGAAGAAGCAACGAGAAGGCACCATCTTGGAAGCCCAGTCCCTTTATCTTGGACTTTTCAGACTTCAGAACTGCAAGAAATGCATTTCTGTTACTTACAGGTCGCCAGTCTATAGTAATTTGTTCTAGTGGCTAAGCAAAGGCAAACATTATTCACATACTGTAAATGAAGGCAATAAAGAGGAACAAAACAGACAAGAAAAAAAAGTTAAAACTGCAGATCCAACTACATCAATAGTGACATTATAGGTGAATGGAGGGACTAGGAATGTAGCTCAGTGATGGAACTATTGCCTTATGTGCAAGACCCTGGGTTCAAAAATAAATAAATAAAAATAAAAACCAGTTCTATAATATTTATAGGAGAAACTCTTTAGATTCACATACACAAATAAGAAAAAAGGGAAAGGATATAGAAAGATAAATCATGCAAATAGCCACTACAAGAAACCTAGAGTGGCTACTACTAATATCAGAATTTTAGTCTTTAAAACAACAAAAAATAATGTTATGGAGTGCACCTAAATCATTGAATCCTACATTCAACCTGTTTTGGTTTTGGTTTTGGGTTTTGTTTTGTTTTGTTTTCCACTTTTGTTCAAACTGATCCTCAAACCCAATCAATAGCTATAATTTCAACTTCTCAGGAGACTGCAGCAAGATGTTCTCTAGTTCAAGGCCTGTCTAGGCAACTTATGATGCCCTGTCTCAAAATACAAAATAAAACATCCAAATTCCCTCAAAAAATCTGGGACATGTTTCTTTTGCCTCTGGAAAAATGCCTGACCTTCAAAGTTCAGCTTAAATTCAACTTCCTCCATGAAGATTTCCCTAACCGTTCTCACAGCCTTCTCCCTGACTTCTAAACACCTCTAGTCAATTTTGTCTATATCATTTTTAGTGCAATAAGTATTTCCAGTTCATGAACTAGGGCCTACAAACCACCAAATGAACAAAATCTGCTTCCTTTTTCTGTTTTCCTGGTGCTGTACTTGCAACTACTCAGATCATTCTACTGTTTCTGGGCACCACCCTCCTTCCCCCTTAAATAATGCTCCCAACTGGCCAACACCTGGAGCAACTTTCCTTCAATTTATACTACTCTGTCTTAAGTATTCTTCTCCTTTGTACATGAACTGAAAACTCATGGGACTTGGGGTATATACAACACAGATAGGCTTTATAAATATCATACTACTTTATTCAAAGAGTAATTTGCTATCTCAATTTATTGTAAACACTTAAACTAAATAATATCACCAATGATTTTGACTTGTACATTGCTAATGTTTTTACTTGGGTAAGAAAAAGATTCACATGATGCTTTGGTATATCTCCCAGATATCCCCTTCAGGACCAAGGTAATCATTTTCTCCCAACTACCTGTTGTGTGAGTTGCTACCATAACAAAGTGGATTAAACAGCAGAAATGTATTGTCTCACAATTCGAGAGGTAGAGGTCTAAGATGAATTTGCTGGCTGGACTAGGCTTCCTCTGAAGGCACTAGGGAAAGATCTGTTCCAGATTCCTCTCCTGGCTTCTGGTAATTCCTTGGCGTATGGCACCATAACTCCAATCTTCATGTGGCATTCTCTCTTTATTTGTCTGTGTCCATGTTTCCCCTTTATATAAGGAAATGGTCACATTGGATTAGGGCATACACTAATGTCCTCATCTTAACTTGCATGTCTGCAAAGACCCTATTTCCAACTAAAATCACATTCACAAGTAGTAAGGGTTAGGACTTCACCATCTTTAATATCTCCTAAAGAAGTCCTATTCAACCCATGGTCATTTGTGATTAGAAGAGATTTGTGTAATGAAGGAGCCCCAATTAGGAAGGGTTATTGCAGCTAGCTGGAAGCCATAAGTTCCACCTGATATGTATGTGACGCACCTGTAGGCACCCGCAAAGCTGAAGGTATATAACCGGGTGAAAGCGGTCCGAGTTAGGAGAACGAAGGAGAATTCATTCAGTCAGTCGTGCAGTCACTCGGTCGGTCAGAAGAAGAGTTCGGGTCGGAGAATCAGAGCGGCCAGAACGTAGGCAGAGCGGTTACAGAAGAGAAACCAGATAGAAGAAGTAATGGCTGGTCAGTCAGGCCGAGGCTCCAGAGGAAGAAAGAAGAAAGAAGCTCTAAAAAATAATCTTTCTCTAAGCTAAGCTCTATCTTTCTTTCTCTCTCTCTAAGCTAAAGAAGACAAGAAGAAACAATCTTTCTCTAAGCTAAGCTCTATCTATCTTTCTTTCTCTCTAAGCTAAAGAAGACAAGAAGACAAGAAGAAAAGCTCTCTCTAATCTTTCTCTCTAAAAAATCTTTCTTTCTCTCTCTAAGCTCTCTCTAAGAAAGTAGAAGTAAAAGTAGTAATAGCTTTACTCTGCCTCCGAGTTTTTCTCCCGTGGCGCCGTGGCTGGCCATGACAGGCAGCTTACAGTGTAAAGCATTATATTTATATCAGTGAGCTTTTTTTAAAACATAAAAATTTACATGTCCATGTATTCCCATTCTCATTAACAATGGATGTGAAAGAGAGTTGCAACCCACCAGTATTTCTCTAGAAACTGCAAGAACTCCAGTTCTTCAAGGTGTACCTAAGTTGTTTGGAGGCTTTTAGATGGTGTGTGTGTGTGTGTGTGTGTGTGTGTGTGTGTGTACTCTGAACTGCATTTTGCTCTTATTTGAAAAATAGTGTTCTCACTTTTCTGTACAACTGCTTCAGCTGATTGAGACAATGCCATCTGTCCTTGCTGACACCAAAGGCTGCTGCCACTTTCTCCTTAAAGTGTCTCCACTCCTAATGAATACTGAATCCATCCTTTTGGTACAGGATGTAATTACAGCATAGTTCTCATATATTGCTGTTGTGTTCCATTAGTATATTTATTTATCCACATGCCAATACTACATGGTCTTAATAAATGTACTTTTAAATAAATCTTATTATATAGTAGGACAAGAGTTTCCATTACCATAATCTTCTCCATCTACTTTCCCCCCCCCCCCCCTTTCTTCCTCAGGAGCATCTTGGCTGTTACTTACATGTTAGATTTAACTGATCAGTTATAAAAGAAGATTATATTAAGATTATGATTAAAATGTCATCAGATCTATTAACTTTTCAGAAATTCAATCTTCTTGCTGTGTGGGAAATTACCTTGATATACAGTTAGCATAAAGGTATAATTTATATTTAATATTTAAAAAATATTAAAGGAATTTAAATAAATTACAATAAATGAAGAAATATACAATGTTCTTGAATAGTGAATGTGGATTGGTTGTATTGTTTCAGAATATTCACTTCTGCTATAAAAGAAAACATGTAAAGTGCACAGTTTTCCAAGTCACTGGTTTTACACAAAGTATTTCATACCATTTGAGCTTTTATACATGCACTTAGTATATTGATGTCCAACTCCTTCTGCCATTATTTCTATCCCCTTACCCCCTCACCTCCCCACCCTCCCCTTTGTTTTATTTAGCATTCCTTCATTCCTCTCATCCCCCCTCCCTTTCCAGTATAGTTCAGTAGCATCATAACAAAAGAATCGATCAACTTTTGGTTTTCTGGGATTGGCTAACTTCACTTAGCATTATTTTCTCCAATTCAATCCATTTACCTGCAAATTCCATGATTTTATTCTCTTTTAGTGCTGAGTAGTGTTCCATTGTGTATATATACCAAAGTTTCCCTATCCATTCATCCATTGATGGGCATCGGGGTTGTTTCCACAATTTAGCCATTGTGAACTGTGCTGCTATAAACATTGATGTAGCTGTGTCCCTGTAGTAAGCTGTTTTTAAGTCCTTTGGGTATAGACCAAGGAGTGATAGCTGGGTCAAATGGTGGTTCCATTCCAAGTGTTCCTAGGAATCTCCATACTGCTTTCCAGATTGGCTGCACCAATTTGCAACCCCACCAACAATGTATGAGTGTGCCGTTTCCCCCACAACCTCGCCAGCATTTATTGTTGTTTGTGTTTTTGATAGCTGCCATTCTGACTGGCGTGAGATAAAATCTTAGAGTTGTTTTGATTTGCATTTCTCTAATTGCTAGAGATGTTAAACATTTTTTCATATATTTGTTGATTGATTGTATATCTTCTTCTGAGAAGTGTCTGTTCAGTTCATTTATTGATTGGGTTGTTTGTTTTTTTGGTGTAAAGGTTTTTGAGAGCTTTATATATCCTTGAAGTTAATGTTCTGTCTGAGGTACATGTGGTAAATATTTGCTCCCATTCTGTAGGTTCTCTGTTCACCTCACTGATTGTTTCTTTTGCTGAGAAGAAGCTTTTCAGTTTGAATCCATCCCATTTATTAATGCTTGGTTTTAGTTCTTGCGCTATAGGTGTCTTATTGAGGATGTTGGGGCCTAATCCAACATGTTGGAGATTTGGGCCTACTTTTTCCTCTATTAGGTGTAAGGTCTCTGGTTTAATTCCTAAGTCCTTGATCCACTTTGAGTTGAGTTTTGTGCATGGAGAAAGACAGAGGTTTAATTTCATTTTATTACATAAGGATTTCCAGTTTTCCCAATACCATTTGTTGAAGAGGCTGTCTTTTCTCCAATGTATGTTTTTGGCACCTTTGTCTAATATAAGATAACTATAGATGTGTGGGTTAGTCTCTGTGTCTTCTATTCTGTACCATTGGTCTACTGGTCTATTTTGGTGCCAACACCATGCTGAATAACACCTTTATCAATATTCTCTCACCCTATCCATGCAATACATTGTTGATGAGAGCATGACAATTAGAGTCAGATAAACCCAGGCATTCTACTTTTCAACTTCTCTGAAGGTTAACTTTCTCTTTTATAGAATAAGAGTTGTAACAACTGACCTGTAAAAAAAAAAAAAAGTATAGTACTTGTGTTACTTTAAAAAAAATGGAGACACATAAGTTTATGTAAAATAGATGTGCTTCAAAAGATATCATTAAGAAAGTAAAAAGGCAAAATACAAACTGGTAGAAAAATTTTGCAAATCATATACCTGAAAAAGAACTTTTATCCAGAATACATAAAGAATTCATATGATTCTATAAGAATACAAATAACAGAACATAAAATGGGCAAAAGATATGAATAGACATGTTACTAAAAATATACAAATGACAAGCACAAGAAAAGATGCTTAAAATCATTAGTCATCAGGAAAATACAAATTAAAAATCACAATAAGATACCAGTCCATACTCATAAGAACGGCTATAAACCAGGCGCGGTGGCACATCCCTATAATGCCAGCAGCTCAGGAGGCTGAGGCAAGAGGATCTAGAGTTCAAAGCCAGCCTCAGCAAAAGCAAGGTGCTAAGCAACTCGGTGAAACGCTGTCTCTAAATAAAATACAAAATAGGACTGGGGATATGGCTCAGTAGCAAAGTATCCCTGAGTTCAATCCCCAGTACCAAAAATTTAAAAATTTTAAAAAAAGAAGAAGAATAGCTATGATTTTTTAAAAAATAGTAACAAATGTTGGTTGGGATGTGGAAAAATCATAATTCTTACTCATTACTGATGGGGATGTGAAATGATCAGCTCCTTTAGAAAAGTTGGGTGGTTGACTCAAAATGTTAAATATAGAGTTATCTTATGATCTAACAATTCCATTCCTAGGTACATACCCAAGAGATATGAAAACATACATGTGCACAAAACTTGGTCACCAGTGTTCATAGCAATAGCATTTATAATAGCAAAAAGGTGGGAACAACCCAAACGGATGAACAGATAAACTATTGTATATATTCTTACAATGAGATGTTATTCAGCAGCAAAGATGTCGTACTGACATGTGCTACAACATGGATGGACCTTGAAAACATTATGCTGTGTAAAAGAAGCCAGTCACAGAGAGCCAGATTTGTATAATTCCATTTATATGAAATGTCTAGAACAGGCAAATCTATAGAATGAGACAGAAAGTAGATTTGTGGTTGCTGGGGGCCAAGAGGAAGAGGAAATGTGGTCAACTGCAAAGAGGTACAGGGGATATTTTAGGGGTAATAAAATCTTTCTAAATTAGATTATAGCTATGGCTGCACAATTTTGTGCAGCCAAAAACATTGAGTTGGATATGGGTGCACATGGCCAAATTTTATGTTGTACAACTTATATCTCAAAGCCATTTTAAAAATATAATAAACAAAAAACCCCAATGGTACTGGGGATATACCTCAGTTGGCAGAGTGCTTGCCTTGCATGCACAGGGCCAAGGGTTCAATCCCTAGCACCACAAAACAAAAACAAAATAAAACAAAAACCCAAAGACCTCATCTGATGGGGGGTGGGGAGTAACAAACTCTTTTAAAACTATTTACTTATCTAGAAAAACAAGGAAATTATATGATTCTTTTTTTGGGGGGCCGGGGGTTCTGGGGATTGAACTCAGGGGCACTCAACCACTGAGCCACATCCCCAGCCCTATTTTGTATTTTATTTAGAGACAGAGTCTCGCTGAATTGCTTAGCGCCTTGCTTTTGCTGAGGCTGGCTTTGAATTCACAGTCCTCCTCCTGTCTCAGCCTCCTGAGCTGCTAGGAATATAGGCATGTGCCATGCACCTGGCCATATGACTCTTTTTTTCTATAGCGTTCCCAGTTACCCTTAAAACTACCATCCAAACACAAAAATTCTATTAAATGTATTTCCATTTCATAATTTTTAAAAGATTGTTATACTGAGGTACAGCACAGATTCTCATCCTCACTCAAGACTAGAATCACCCCGACGGAACTCTAGAACTATCAATGATGTCTATTCCCTTAAAAATTTGAGTCAGCTAGCCTAGGAATAGAACGAGCAGTGTCATCTTTTTAAAAGTTCTCCATGGATTCAAGTATACAGTCAGAACTGAGAACCACCAATTTAAAAACAGAATATGAAATTATGAAAAACAACAATTTCTTAGATAAAATAAAGAGTAGATATATAAGACCTGGGAATATAACTCAGTGGTTGAATGCTTGCCTAGCATGTGCAAGGCCCTGAGTCTATCCCAGCATCACACACACATAAAAAGTACATATTTAAGAAAAAAAATTGTTTATTGTCAGTACAATGACAAATGAAAAGTCAAGTAAAATACTAAATTTTACTGTAAATTTGTTGTGTGAAGCTGTCCTGTACATTGTACATTGTAGGATGTTTAGCAACATCCTTCACCTTTACACTGATAGGTAGCTAAAAACTCACATCCCCAGCTTTTAAAAAATTGAATGAGAAAATGTATATAATATGCATAAAACCAGTAAGTTCTCAAATTCTCAAATATTGGCAGTTATTAATGAGCCATCTGGGCATCTGGATAACTGAATTTTTATATTTTGTAAACCTAGAATCTATTATTTTAATCAGACTTGAAAAATTTTTCCAATGTATTTTAAATATCTGCTTTCAAGCATAAAATGCTTAAAATATTAATATTTTATTGATGGCTTGAAATTATCATTATGAATTATCAAAACTTCAATAAAAGGGGAAATAAATATACACCCACAGCAAGCCTACAGTGTTCTAGGCAATTTATATCATCATGGAACTAAATCCTGATAATAGCTATTTCAGGTAGATACTATTATCCTCATCTTTTAAGGGAGCAAGTTGAATTATAGAGAATTTCTCTTTTTTTATATCAAATTATTTATTTATTCTAACTTGTTATACATGCTTTCAGAATGCAATTCATTTCATATTACATATATAGAGTTGTAGAGAATTTTTCTAAAGTTACATCACTGCTAAGACTGGCTGGCTGATTCCAAAGCACATGTCCTATCTGCCACCCCAGGCAGCTACATAATAAATCACTTAGAATAAATAATATATGTGGGGCTGTTTGCCCTGCATTAAATGGCCCAGACCACTGTGCTTCTTGTGTTTATGGATCTGGTTATTCTCTTCTGAGGACTTAAATGGCATATTATTCATTTCCTAGGTAGCAGCCACTTCTCTCTGTAGCCCATCCCCCAGCCTGGTCCTTGCCCAGAGAATCTATTTGTTCAGATCTTGGGTAGCCTTGTGGTCTAAGAGATGCAGAACCTCTCCCAGCCCTAGTGATCTTGAAGGGTGTCAATTATGATCATTCCATTCCCCTTGCCAGTAATTGGTTTGGGCATGAACATGTGAGACAATTGGTCAATGTGACACAACAGAAAGCCTGCTTGGGGGCATCCAGCAGAAATTCCTCCTAGCTGATAAAAATAGATCCAAAGAAGAAAATGACTCCTTTTCTTCAAACTGATGACACATCATCTCATATCATCTTGCGGTCACAAGGAAATAAGCCTCAGAGCAAGAAGCAACAGGCAGAAGAAAACAGTGAAATAAAAAAAGTTTGAACTCCTAATGAAAGCCTTGAAATGAATACATTGTACCTCCATAGAAGGAATAGTCTAGTCACAGAGATGATGCTTTTGTTTTATTTTGTTTTGGTCTCTCATGCTTGACACCATGTAGTATCTTACATGCCTTTTAACAAGTGAAAACATTTGAAAAAAATAAAAATTCTGCAAACTACAAAACAATTGAGTGAACCTTATTTTTTTCTTTGTTTCTGTCCTGTAAAGTTATTTAGACACAGTCCTATCTCAAGATTTAAAAAAAAAAAAAAAAAAAAAAAAAAAAAAGTTGGAACTGACTGCTTCATTACTACAGGAAACACAGCAATGAATGAAATGAATGAGATAGATGACTGGTGTTTATTAGTATGCCAATCTTTCAGAACACTGAAAAACATTCTTTTGTTCTTTAAAAGGTATGTCACTCAGGAAGCAGGTGGTAAAAATGTTTATCTTGCTTCTGAATTTCCCCTTCAGGTCTACTGATGTGGTACCACTGAAAGTTCAACTCTGACCAAGTCTAGTAGTCAAGTTGTTTTAGGTATTTTGGGTGCTGGGTAACTCTAGCATTTCTGGTCATATTATTTTTGCTTTTACTTTTTCCCCTTTCTCTTAGAAGCTTAAAGAGTTCTTTTGCCTAAGAGTATATTAACATGAGAATTTCTGTCCTTGGCCACAGTGTTTTGGGATCTATCCATGGATAAAGCAGAAGGACCTGTCCATTCTTACAACCTATGTATCTGTGCCTCCCTAATAAGTTGGAAAATAGTAAGTACAAAATATTGTTGTATCAATGAATAAATTGATGCTGTACGATCCAAATAAATTTTTACTGACATATTCATTTATTCATTGCCACTGAAAAACTTTTTTCTTAAAAAGTAAATAGTTATAAAAAAGTAAATAGACAATTACAATAAGGAATTATAGATGTTATGCTAAAGATATTCCCAGGTTATTGTGGAAGAACAGATGAGTGACTTTTTTTAAACTGTGTATTTCAAGCAGAGGGAACAACATTTTCAAAGGAATATGGAATTGTGCCTCACCTATTGTGGCTAGACTGAAGATCCTATGTGGGCCTATTCAGTCACATCTCCCCCTCTCCTTTGAACATTATTTCCCAGAACCACTGTATTGGTTATGTTAATCTTTCAAGTGTACATTGGCAATGTAGCTCTGGGAGCAAAACTGGAATGGTTACAGGGTAGAAAGAAGACAAATGGGGGGCTGGGATTGTGGCTTAGCTGTAGAGCGCTCGCCTAGCATGTGTGAGGCCCTGGGTTTGATGCTCAGCACCACATAAAAATAAATAAAGGTACTGTGTCCAACTACAACTAAAACATAAATATTTTTTAAAAAATGAAGACAAATGGGCAATAATGAGACAAGAACAAGTTGAAATGCTGAGATAATCCATGGGTTAAAGAAAATATAGGAGCATAAAAGAGTAAAGATTACAAGAGTTAGTTGGTAATTGGAGGAAAATACACAACCCCAAACAGACTTAAAATAATAGAGGTATATTAAGAGAAAGCCTGTAAGTTTTAGACTTTAATTCCTATCTAAATCACTACTTTCCTTATTGATAATTACCTTCTTATATAGTTAATATGAATGAATTTGTCCTTTACAACTCAAAAAGTTTGGTGAGACCAGCTCTTCCAACATGCATTCTCTCTGATCCTGTTTGAGTAGGATTCTTCTCTTTTTTTCCCCTCACACATGCTCTACCTCTGTTCTATCTCGTATGTCATTTACCTTAGATGAAGCTCCTTTTCTTCTCGCCAGCTAGTCATTGAGCTGATATTTTGGGCCTAAACAAAGTGCTAGACATTTTGCTAGATTCTAGAGATACAAAGATGACTCATACTTGGTTCTTTCCTTCAAAGTTGGAAACAACCTAAATGTCCAATAGTGAAGACGTGGTTAAAGTAATATGGTATGAAAAAGAGATTTTCATAGCCCTTAAAATCATTTTACCAAGAATTCCTAAATAATACGAGGAAATTCACACAACCTAACAGCAAATAGCAAAAAACTAGTCTGGATACTGATAACAGAAAATGGGCTTTATGCCTTGAGTCTAATCAAACTTGGTTGTAGAGTTGCCCACACACTTTCTAAATGTAGGACCTAGAGCAAATTACTAAAACTTTCCGAGATTCAGTTTCCTTTATTTGTAAGATGGGGGTAATAATAGTAACTGCTTTTATGAGGTCCTGGTGGTAAATAAATAAGAAGATTAGTGCAAAGTATGTGGTCTAATGCCAGCTCATTGTAAGTAGTCAACAACCACCCAGTGTGAGTGAGTTATGGTATACTAACAAAATAAAGATATGCATTAAGTTTATACATGGACACTAAAAGGAAAATGTAAATAGTAAATAGTGATGGGTAATTTTTATTTTATTTCTTATCCTTTATATATTTTCTACAATGCTTTGTCCTTTAAAAAGAAAAGAAGAGTCACTTGAAACAATTGTTAAAGTTCATTAAAACAGGTTATTTTCCAGTCTGCTTTTTTAAAAAATCAATTATAACACATTATAATTAATAAAAATTAGAATTAAATCCTATTGTAGTTTGAATTATTATGCCATTTAAATTCCTCTTAAATATTTAATCCGATCTCAGAAATTAGCAAATATTAAAACATCAAAAAGGGTGTGGAACTACTTATTAGATGCAGAACTATTTATTAGAAAATAAAATATACCAACATATGCTTAGATATGAAGTCCTGCTTTAAATGAATAGTTTTAAATTTAAATTTTCTGAGATTACTCGGGGGGGGGGTGTATGTGTATGTGTCCATTAGGGAATTATTTTTGTATCAACAGAATTTGGCTTAGTACACAATAAAATCAGTGTTGTTAATACTGGGTAAAGAGGTGGAAGAAAAAAAATTCTAGTGCTTTGGGCAGATATAACTTAACACCAATGCTTGTATACAAAAAATCATATTCTGCTTATTCAGAATTGAATCATGGACATAGAGAAAAACAATATAGCCTCAAAAAATGTGGAACACTTAGCCAGATGTGTTGGTACACACCTGTAATCCCAGCAGCTCGGGAGACTGAGGCAGGAGGATTAAGAGTTCAAAGCCAGAGTCAGCAACATTGAGGAGCTAAGCAAGTAAGTGAGACCCTGTTTCTAAATAAAATGCAAAATAGGGGTGGGGATGTGTCTCAGTGTTTGAATGCCCCTGAGTTCAATTCTGGTACTAATAAATTGATTAATTTAATTAAATAAAAATAGAAAGGGTTGGCAATGTGGCTCAGTGGTTAAGTGCCCCTAGATTCAATCTCTGGTACCAAAACAACAACAACAACAACAAAAAATACTTAAATATTCATGAATATTTATTCTCATTTAAATATAGGAAACTAAACATGAATTTTAAATTCACTCACTTTTCCTGTTATTATGATATAATACGGGAACCTTCCTTACAGATCTATACTCTTTTAAAATAAATAGCTACTATGTGCTATTTTTTTGGTAGGACAAATGTTGCAGGAAATGAGTATACAAAATAAGAAACAGGAAGTATGGTTGGTTAACAATGGCTTTAATTTTGCTCCTTTCTTCCACACAAACACCAACACAGATTTTCAAATATTATACATGTGCTAGTAATTCCTAAATTTACAAGTACCGAAAATGTCTTTTTTTTCTTTTTTCCCTGCCTTCTACTTCTTTTTCAAATTTCCGCCTAAATGTTAAAGCCTCAGAGAATCCCTTTCCTAAGATTTAAGAATAAAGTCACTTATAAGAGAAGGACCCTTTTGCCTTGATCCTCAGTATGAAATATGTTCTGTAGCATGACCTGGTGCACATGCAAATAATCATTCTTGAATATATATTTTTTCCTATGTAGCCAGTCACTATAATAAAGCACTAAGTATTCTAAATGAATAAAATAGATTTAAAACTTTGGCCCTGATAGAGCTTACATTTTGGTGATCCTTTTTCTGCCTTTGCCTCCCCTTAAAACTATACTCAATCAAGCAGCCAGCCAGACTGATCCTAAGTCAGATCATGTCATGCTTTTACTTAATATCATTTAACAACCTCCTACTTCACTCAGTCAAAACCAAAGGCCCACATGAACTGTAAGGCCTTATATGATCTGCTCCCCCAAATTAGCTTTCTTTCCTTAGTACTTACTGTGCTTCCAGTCTCTCCCCTTCCCTCATATTGGCCTTCCTTTTCTTCAAACAGGCCAGGCACACTCAGGACTTTGCACTGGATATTCCTTATGCCTGGAATATATCTTCTGCAAAGATCTCTATGATTCACTCCCTTATTTCTTTGAGGTCTTTAATAAAAGGCACCTTGTCATCAAGGCTAATCTTTGTAAAATTTTAACGTCCATCCGTAACATTTTATACATTTCTCCTTGCCTTTTGTTTCCCAGTTTCTTGTTACATTCTAATACGTTCTACATTTTATTAATTTATCTTATTTATTAGCTATCTTTTCTTTAGAAAGTACTCCATATGGATCTGGATTTGCATTGGTTTATTCACTGATAACAAACCAAAATAAAGCTTTCACAAAAAGAATTCTTATTTTCTTTTTTTCTATTCTTTCTTTTCTTAAAAAGAAAATGCTGATCTTAGCCAGGAAAGATGAACTAAACTTGAAATCCCAGCTACTTGGGTGGCTACAGCAGGAAGATGACAAATTTGTAGCCAGCCTGGGCAACTTAACAAGACCCTGTCTCAAAATGAAAAATAAAAAAGGGCTGGGGATGTAGCTCAGTAGTAGAGTGCCCCTGGGTTCAATCCCCAGTACTGCAGTGGAGCGGGATTTTGCAGGGAAAATGCTGATCTTAAGCCACTAGATTGATTACATTACTCACTCATGGATCATGATCCATAGTTTAAGTTACACTATTTTTTTTTAATATTTATTTATTTACTTTAGTTGTACACAATGCAGTGCATTTATGTTTATGTGGTGCTGAGGATCGAATCCGGGCCGCTCACGAGCTAGGCGAGCGCTCTACCGCTGAGCCACAACCCCAGCCCAAGTTACACTGTTTTAATGAATGCTTTCTTACACATTTGTTTCACAGCATATCACGTGCGTGTGTGTGTGTGTGTGTGTGTGTGTGTGTGTGTGTGTGTGTGTTTACTCCCTGCCATACTGTGAGTGCCATGAAAGGATAAGGAGTCAGGGCTCTCTTACTTACATTTTCGGGACTAAGCATAGTACTGTAACAACCCAAGTCATTTGAAAACAGAAGTCAAAAGGGAGCAGTCAGTAACTGTAAGCAGAAGTCAGTCACCAGGTCAGTGATGAACAGACACAGAGAGGGAAGTAAAAATCATGACCTATGAGAGAGGAACAGAGCTATAGTTCCAGCTCTAAATCCAAAACTTTTTTTTAGTTTTTAAAAGTGAGTTTTTTTGTTTTTTGAAACAAATGCTACATAAATAAGCAGATAAATTGAACAACTTGATCAATCAGGGCCAACAACCCAAATAAATAGCAATAGTTCTTCAGTAAATAAATAGCAATAATTTCTAAATTTTAGGAGAGTATTATTGAATACCTGGAGGAACTACTTTATTATAGAGATGGAAGGCAAGGGATGGTGCCTACTGTCAGCCCCATATCCTTTTACTACCCAGCTGGTTTCCTTTACTCTGCTGCAAAGCCCTGCTACTTGAGGAGGGCTCCTGCCTGACTCTTTGCACAATAAGAAGAAAGAGGATCTAGAATGTATTAGGAAGATATTTTCAAATGTAAATAGAACTCCAGGAATAATCTCTCCTTGAGTGTCCTCTCTTCTAGGAAGGAAATTTAGATGAACAAACCTAATCCTCACTCAGGGAAGGAGTTTAGATTAGTGATGGAAGACATCACAAGTCTAGATAAGAGTACAAACCTCATTTTCTATAGGAATTATAAAGACTGTGTATGTGATTTAGAGGCAGAACACTTGTCTATTGCACAAGGCCCTGGTTTAAATCCATAGCACTTAGGCCACAAGGCAGCCTTTGACAAATACAAAAAAATTGATATGATTCCTTGCATCTTATCAGATCATAATAGAGTAAAATTAGAAATTAACATGACAAAACCTTGCAGAAACTACTTAAAAACATGGAGATCGAACAATACTCTTTGGGGTGATGAATGAGTGACAGAAGAAATCAAGGAAGAATTTTAAAGCTTCTTGAACTTAAATAAGACTAATACAATAACATGCCAGATCGTCTGGGACACTATGAAGGCAGTTCTAGGAGGAAAGTTTACAGCTAAGAGTGCTTACATAAGAAAATTAGAAAGAACCCCAAAAAGCACCCTAATAATACATCTCAAGGCCTTTGAAAAAGAACAAACCAATTCCAAAACCAGTAAAAGGAAGGTAATAATTAAGATCAGAGCCAGGAACAGTGGTGCACACCTGTAATCCCAGTGGCTTAAGAGGCTGAGACAGGAGGATCTTGAGCAATTTAATGAGGGCCTAAGAAACTCAGTGAGACCCTGTCTCTAAATAAAATACAAAAGAAATGGTCTGGGGATGTGACTCAGTGGTTAAGTGCCCCTGAATTCAATCCCCGGTGCCAAAAAAGAAAAAAGAAAAAAAGATCAGAGCTGAAATCAATGAACTTGACAATTAAAAAAAATACAAAGGATCACAGAAACATAGAGTTGATTCTTTGAAAAGAGAAACAAGATTGATAAGGCCTTAGCCAAACTTACCAAAAAAAAAAAAAAAAAAAAAAAAAAAAAAAAAGGGTAGGGGGAGAAAAACCAAATTAATAAAATTAGAGATGAAAAAGAAGAAATCATCACAGGCATCTTAGAAATCCAGCAGATCATTAGGAACTATTTTGAAAACCTATACTCTGATAAATTAGAAAACCTAGAAGAAATGGATATATTTCTAGACAAATACAATCTTCCAAAACTAAATCAAGAGGACATAGAAAAGCCAAACAGACCAATAACGTATAATGAGATACAAGCAGCAATAAAAAGACTTCCAACAATGAAAAGCCCAGGACCAGATGGATTCTCAGCTGAATTCTACCAAACCTTTAAAGAAGAACTAATGCCAATACTCCTCAAATTATTCCATGAAATAGAAAGAGATGGAACACTTCTAAATTCATTCTATGAAACCAATATCACATTCATACCAAAACCAAATAAGGACATATCAGGAAAGAAAATGACAGAACACTATCCCTGATGAACTTAGATGCAAAAATACCTAATAAATTATTAGCAACTCATGTTCAACAAAATATTAAGCAGATTGTACACCATGAAATTGGTTTTATTCCAGAGATGCAAAGATATACAAATCAATAAACATAACCCATCATATTAACAGAATTAAGGACAAAAATACTTATTAATCTCAATCAATGCAGAGAAGGCCTTTGACAAAATCCTACACCCATTCACAATAAAAACACTGAAGAAACTAGGGATAGAAGGAACCTACCTCAACATCATGAAGGCTATAAATGAAAAACCCTAAGCCAACCTCATAGTAAAGGGAAAAAACGTGAAAGCATTTCCTTTAAAATCTGGAACAAGACAAGGATGTCCACTCTCGCCATTTCTATTTAATATAGTGCTAGAAATTCTAGCTGGATCAATTGGGCAAGAAAAGGAAATAAAAGGGATAAAAATAGGAAAGGAAGAAGTTAAATTATCACTGTCCACAGATGATATGATTTTATACTTAGAAAATTCAAAAGACTAATAATACATATTTAACAAAGTAGCAGGTTACAAAATCAACATACAAAAATCAATAGCTTTTCTATATAGCAATAATGAATCTGCTGAGAAGGAAATGAGGAAAACAATTCCATTCATAGTAGCCTCAAAAAATAAATAAATAGTAGCCGGGCGCAGTGGCGCACGCCTGTAATCCCAGCACTTTGGGAGGCTGAGGCAGGAGGATCGCGAGTTCAAAGCCATCCTCAGCAATGGCGAGGCGCTTAGCAACTCAGTGAGACCCTGTCTCTAAATAAAATACAAAAAAGGTCTGGGGATGTGACCCAGTGGTCGAGTGCCCCTGAGTTCAATCCCCAGTACCACAAAAAAAAAAAAAAAAAAAAAAAAAAAAATTAAATAAATAAATAAATAAAATACCTAGGAATAAATACAACCAAGAAGGTAAAAGACTTCCATAATGAAAGCTATAGAACATTGAAGAAGTAAATTAAGACCTCAGAAGATGGAAAAACCTCTCATGTTCATGGATAGGCAGGAATAAAATTGTTAAAATAGCTATACTACCAAAAGCAATATACAGATTCAATGCAATCCCCATAAAATAACAATGATATTCTTCACAGAACAAGAAAAAAACAGTCCTAAAATTATTTGGAAGAATAAAAGACTCAGAATAGCCAAAGTAATTCTAAGCCAGAAAAGCAATGCTAGGAAGGCTGGGGATGTGGCTCAGCATTTGCCTAGCACATGTGAGGCCTTGGGTTTAATCCTCAGCACTGAAAAAAATTAATTAATTAATTAACTAACTAATTAATTAATTTTAAAAAGTCATGCTGGATGCATCACAATTCCTGACTTCAAATTATACTATAAGTACGTAGGAACAAAAACTACACAGTACTGGCATAAAAACAGACACATAGACAACTGGTACGGAATAGAAGACACAGAGTCAAACCCACATATCTAAAGTGATCTGTTCCTTGACAAAGTTGTCAAAAACCTGCATTAGAGAAAAGACAGTCTTTTAAACAAATGATGCTACATTAGAGAAAAGACAGCCTTTTAAACAAATGATGCTGGGGAAACTGGTTTTCTTTGTGTAGAAGAACGAAATAAACCCTTATTTCTCACTCTGCAAAATGAACTCAAAATTGATCAAAGACATAGGAATTAGACCAGAAACTATGCAACCCTAGAACAAAGCACAGGATCTACACTCCAGCGTATAGGCACAGGCAACAATTTTCTTAATAGGACCCCTAAAGCTCAGGAAATAGTGCTAAGAGTTAATAAATGGGACAGCATCAAATTAAAAGGCTTCCACACAGCAAAGGAAATAATTAGGAATATGAAGAAAGAACCTAGAGAATGGGATAAAATCTTTGCTAGCAATTCTTCTAACTAAAGATTAATGTCTAGAATGTATAAAGAACTCAAAAAACTTTACACCAAAATATCAAATAACCCAATTAATAAGTAGGCAAATGAATTAAAGACAGTTATCAAAAGAATAAATACAAATGGGCAACAAATATATAAAAAAATCTTTAATACCATTAGAAATTAGAGAAATGCAAATCAATACTCAACTGTGATTTCATCTCACACCAGTCAGAATGGCAGTCATCAAGAATATAAATAATACCAATCTCAAAAAACCAAAGGCCAAATGTTCTCTCTGATAAGTGGATGCTGATCCATAATGGGGCAGGGGAATATGGGAGGAATGGAGGAATTTTGATTGGGCAAAGGGGAGGAAGAAGAGGGGAGGAGCATGGGGCAAGAAAGATGGTGGAATGAGATGGACATCATTACCCTAGGTACATGAATGACTGTACATATGGTGTGACTCTACATTTTATACAACCAGAGAAATGAAAAGTGCTGCTCCATTTATGAACAATGAATTGAAATGCATTTTGCTGTCATATATACCTAATTAGAACAAACAAACAATTACTTAAAAGAATACAAATAATAATGAATGCTGGTGAGGTAGCGGAGAATAGAACAACCACTATGGAAATTAGTATGGAGTTTCCTCAAAAGACTAGGCATGGAAACACCATATGATCCAGCTATATCACTCCTCCATATTTATCTTGAAGAATTAAAGTGTTCGTACCATACTGATCATGCATACCCATGTTTATAGCAGCACAACTCAGAATAGCCAAACCATGGATCCAGCCTAGTGTCCATCAGTGAATGAATGGATAAAGAAAATGTGGTATATGTACACAATGGACTTTTATTCATCCATAAGGAAAAATGAAATCATGTCATTTGCAGGAAAATGGATAAAACTAGAGAACATTATGTTAAGTGAAATAAGTCAAACTCAGAAGATCAAAGGTTGTATGTTTTTTTCTCCTTTGTGGAAGCTAGAGAGAAAAAAGGAAAAGAAAGGTGGGGTTGGATCTCATGAAAATCAAAGGGAGATCAGTAGAGGAAAGAGAACAAGGGATGGAAGGTGGGGGAGGGACTGGAAAAGTTCTGGGGAGTTGTATTGGCCAGATTGTATTGTTATGGTATGTACATGTAAGAGAATATATAACAATAAATCTCAGCATTATGTGCAACTATAAAAATTTAAAGTAAAAAATAAATCCCCAGCATGGGCAGGGAACTATAAAATTTGATCATTTAGATGATCCAATCTGATTTACCAGATATAACATTGGAGATGACAGTCAAAAATTCAGGTAGAAATAGTGTTCTTTTTAAATATTTATTTATTTGCTTTAGTTGTACACAATGTGTTTATTTTTACGTGGTGCTGAGGATCCACCTGGGGCCACGCACTTGCTAGGCGAGCATTTCTACTGCTGAGCCACAACCCCAGCCCTGGAAATAGTGTTCTTATGTTTCATTTTTTAAAAATATTTATTTATTTACTTTAGTTGTACACAATGCAATGTATTTTTATGTTTACATGGTGCTGAGGATCGAACCCGGGCCGCGCACGTGCGAGGCGAGCGCTCTGCCGCTGAGCCCTAGCCCCAGCCCCCTTATGTTTCATTTTAATTATAGATACAGACACACACATGCAAGTATTTTACTTTGTTTTAGTGTATTTCATACATGTAAATTATTTTAAATATGCAAATTTCCTTAGCAGTAACATATTTAGCCATAAAGCCAATAAACCTTACATTTCAGTGCTTCTCATTAATTTGGGTCCCTTCTAAAAATGAACCTAATTTTGTCTTTTTTTTTTTTTTTTTTTTTTTTGGTACCAGAGATTGAACTCAGGGGTACTCAACCACTGAGCCACAGCCCTAGCCCTATTTTATTGTATTTGTCCATTATTTTTAAGAGAACATCCCCCCAAAATATATGCAACTCATGCCCCATAAAATCAATGTAGTTTTAGGAAGTGAACATTTGTTAATCTTATAGAATTTATGCTGCAGACAGGTTTGATTCTGCTTAACCAAAGTGGAACAAGCAACTTATTTAACTAATTTAATTTATGGCAGGCTCTGGACATTGTTTGGATTTTTTAATTAGGAATGAATTTTAAATTAAATCCAATACCAAATGTTTCTTTCAATTTGTTTTATTTAACCTAATTATTGGAAGCATACAAAAGCTATAGAACTTTCTAAAAATGTTTTTATTGGTGCATAATAACTATACAAAATAGTAGATTTCATTGCAGCAAATGTGTACATGAACATAACATAATTTGATCAGTGTTATTCCCCAGTACCTCCCTTTGCTTTTCCCCTTGCTCCTCCTGATCCCCTTCCTACTTTCATGAGATCTCTTTTTTTCCCCTTTTTGCTCCTTAGTTTCCACATACAAGAGAATATACAACCCTTGACTTTCTGAGTCTGACTTATTTAATGTGATGCTCTACAGTTCTACATATTTTCCTACAAATTATTTAATTTAATTCTTTATGCTGGAATAAAACACCATTGTGTATATAAACCACATTTTCTTTATACATTCACCTGTTGATAGACACCTAAGCTAGTTTTATGATTTGGTTATTATGACTTGTACTGCTATAAACATGGGTGTACATGTATCTCTACGGTATGCTGACTTTAGTTCTTTTTGGTAAATACTGAGGAGTGGTATAGCAAGATCATAGAATAGTTCCTAAAATCTAGGAGGTTCCTAGTCTTTTAAGGAACCTCCATACTGATTCCCTTACTGGCTGTGCTAATTTACATTCCTACCAACATTGTATAAGAGCTCCTTTTCCCCCACATCTTGTCAGTGTTTATTGTTATTTGTAGTCTTGATGATTTCCATTCTAACCAGAGTAAAATCTCAGTGTGGTTGGGTTTTTTTGTTTGTTTTTTCCCCCTACATCTGTATTGCACATTTTATTGTCTTTTTTATGTGTATTGTTTCATTTGAACCTCACAACAACCCTGTGAGGTAGGCAGGGAAAATACCAGGTTTGCTTTACAGATAATGAAGATAAGTTCAGTTAAATGACTTTCCCAATTATCATACAGCTAGTTAGAGGTGGAGGAAGAGATAAAAACCATCAAATTTCAGGTTGGGGTTGTTTTCTCTAAAACACACAGAGAGTATGTTTTATAAATACATGGCAGGTTTTTTGTTTTTGTTTTTGATGCTGGGGATTAAACCCAGTCCTTACTCATACAAAGCATATGCTCTACTAACATATCTTTTACATTTAATCCCCACTTTCACATTCTGGATTCAACTTTTTGTAGGCTACAATAAAAGAACCCTAATTCCAAACTTACCATGCCAAGTTTATTCTGTCCTACCAAGAAAAACTTATGGCCATAGAACATATTTTTTGGAATGCTCCATTTTGTTGGCTCTTGTCTAAAGGCACATAAGCAACATGAAAGACCCTAATGGTCAAGGAAACCGAAGTCAAAGGAAGGGACATTTTTTAAAGTATATTAATGGAGTTGGGTCCCTTTCAGCTTTTACTTTCGTGAGAGGCTTCAATAGAGAGCTTTAGTGCAGATGACACTTGAAGCTTTTGAAGAGGATCTAAAATCTTGATGTGGTTATTCATACTCAACTCTTGAATGCATAATGATGGTGGGTCATGGTCTTCAAAAACTTGGTACCTGATGCCCTCCCGAAGTGCTAGGATTTGAATGCCATAATACAAATTGATTCATGTTTTTGTCCATTAATGGTCTGTAGGTTTCTTTAAATGAAGTCCATGTTAGAGTCCATAGATATCAGTGCTCTGTAAAAACTGCCAGGGATCCAAAGCTCCCAGAGACCATAGACGCCCTGCCCCGCCCATCATGTCGCCCTCTACTGTTTGGGTTTTTTTTTTTTGTTTGTTTGTTTTTGTTTTGGTACAGGGGATTGAACTCAGGGGTACTAGACCACATCCCCTGCTTTATTTTGTATTTTATTTAGCGAAAGGGTCTCACTAAGTTGCTTAGGGCCACACTAAATTGCTGAGGCTGGCTTTCAACACATGACCCTCTTGTTTCAGCCTCCTGAACCAATCAGATTACAGGTGTGTGCCACCAAGCGCCTGGCTTAGTGTGGTTTTGATTTGCATTTCCCTAATGTCTAAAGATGTTGAACATTTTTATGTGTATGTTAACTTTTTATTCAAATATTTCATTTTTAAGAAAAGAAATGAGGGCTGCAAATGTAGCTTAATTGTGGAGTGCTTGCTTGGCATATGCATGGCCCAGGGTTCAATTCCCAGTACCACCACCACAACAACAAATATTTCATTTAGAAGGGAGGTTGGATTTTTATCCTCCATATAGTTATTCCAATACCTAACTCAGTGATACACAATACCCCACGATACTCCAGGGATTCAGGAGGCTGAAGCAGGAGGATCTCAAGTTCAAGGATAGCCTGGGCAAACTAGTGAGAACTTGTCTCAAAATAAAAAAGTAAATAAAAATGTAAAGGCTGAGGGTATACTTCAGTGATCAAGCACTTGCCTAACATGTATGAGGCCCTCTGTTCAATCCCCAGTATGGGGGGGGGGGGAATGTAAATAGGTTATTACAGAATTGACCTATAAAATATGTCTGAATTTTTATAAAACTGTATGTTAAAATTAGACTCTAATCTTGCAAATTTCTATTATCTATGCATTCAAACATTTTACAAGTACCTTATGGTACATTTATAGTGACATTTTCTAAATGCAAGAAGCAGATGAGTCAAGTGACTTATACCAGATTCTCCATGAGTCAGAGGTAGAACTGTTCCATTGAGTCATTACCTATCAGTTGGAAATTATCAGGAGAATTATTTAAACATAAGCCTCTGAACTCATAGTAAGGAAATAAGATAATCATTTTCCTACTTGCTTTCAACCTAGTAGGTTTGAAACCAAATTTTGAGTATTCAAAAACTAAAGACACTTCTAAAATGCAAAGCAAAGATGATGGAGTTGTTACCTTAAAAAATTCTAACATCTTTTGCATTTATGATCTTCAAAACAGAGTAGTAGCCTAAGCCATTTTCACCTAAACCATACTAAGATCCTTCTTTTCTGTTTTTTGTGCCCGTGTAGGAAGCATATTAGACAAGTCAATAGCATTTTATTAATAGCTTCTGAGATAACCACCTTATATGTAATCTAACAAATAACACTGTGGCAGAAAACATAATTATGAAATTATTTTAGGCCATAGGCCAAGAATATCTGACCAAAGAGTTTTTCACTGCTCTTTTAGTGATGATGTTTCTTATAAGAATACATATGAGAAATAGAGTATCAATATTTTGTATACAATTCTAACTTTTTAAATAAAAATTAGTTCTCATGAATAACTCAAAATAGTTTGGCCCAGATAATATGGTACTTAAAAAACACAAAATTATGCTAGCAAGAGACTATATATCAGGTAATCTATTTAAAGAAGTGTGGTTTTAAAAATGAGTAATAAGTAGAAAAAACTTTATCTGAAAGTATACTTGAGAAAAATACATTGAAAAAGTTATCCAATAATTCTAGAAATGCTTGATATTGTCACAGAATTCTCTGACCTTGTTGGTTGAGCCCTTGAGGGAAATAAGAAATGTGTATCAAACAAACAATGATTCTAATCAAATTCCTGGTTTCCTGGTTACAGTACATAATAGTGAAAACTAAAACACTGTTTCTATTAGTTAGTACATGTTGTTAGTATAAATTCATAGTGACAGAACTAATAGCACCCAGAGACCTTGCCCTAAATAGTTTTGTATAAGGTAAGACTTACTATCTCCAGCAAAATAGAATTAATTCCAAAAAATACCCAAAGGTCCTCATTAGGAAAGTGTCTTACTATGGACTCAGAGCATGTATGGAGAATACCTTACCATATAGCTTCATTATCACACCCCCCACAAGGCCCCAGTAGAGGTCTCAATCATGGGTGGGCCCTATGTTCATGATCACATGAAGAAATCTCAAAAAGATTTTCCACAGTGGAATCCAAGATAGACCTGCTTCATCAAGGAAAGCCCAATTTCACTGAGTACTTGTTTAACGCAAATTTCTGTTTAATGAACCAATTCTTATATCCAAGTAAATGCATTTAACAGTAAGGTGGGTGATATTGTTCAACAAATGGAAAGCATCGCACAAAAGTTATATTCTCAAACATTGTTATATCCAAAGTGACCATACTAGAATAAATTCTTTATATTGTAACTGTGTTTACATGGAACTCTGTGGACTGCAAGACACTAGAGGACAGAGAAATGAAGCAAGCATGGATAGACCCACTGGGCAACTTTCAAAAGGTGAAAAATTCAAATGTTGACAGAACAGGGGATCTGTGCTAGGGTTATTGCTTAAAAAAAAAAAAAAGTGCAAGAAGATGTAGAGATATAAGAAAAGGTTCCATGGGATTGAATTTGAAGCCTAATTTGATGTTCTACCACATGACAATATTAAGGGGGAAAAAAAAATCAAAGAATCACCAATATACAAGCCATCCTCTTCACTGGCAAACCCAAGAAGAAAATCTTTGCTTTATTATTTTTTTAAAGCAACCACCTAGATTCTCTAGAAATTGGTTTTCTTTTAAAGATTATTTAAGCCAACCAATTTTTAACATTCTATCAAATTTGTCAAAATGAGAGTGTAATTATACTGAATTTTTCCATTTTGTAAATTAATTTATTGAAAACATCCTGTGGAGAGAAACAAACCCTTTTAAGAAATAACTGAATCTGACATCTAGGGAATGAGCCAATGTCTGCTTAGATTAAATGATACATGTCAAAAATCAGAGTGAGAATATATACATTTTTTTTTTTAATTGGTGAGGAGAAAATATTTCTGAGTTTCCAAAATATAGTGGTTACCTCCAGGAACTGTGTAGCTGGGAGATAAGGGCAGAGAGAGACATCTCACTATATACCCTTTTATAACTTTAAAATTCTATTTTATTTGTTATTGTGTTAAGGTGGGGTCTCACAATGTTGCCCATAGTCTCACTGTTTCTGGGCTTAAGTGATCCTCCCAAGTAGCTGGGACTACAGGTTTGTGTGACTATCCTTTGGATTTTAAACCATATGACTATATTATCTATTCAAAGAAGAAAGCAGGTTGTTTTTGTTTGGTTGGTTGGTTGGTTTTTAGTGTGTGTGTGTGTGTGTGTGTGTGTGTGTGCACGCGCGTGCGCAGTCATGCGCCCATGAGGTTTGCACATTGTTGTACCTCTGCTACATTCCCAGTCCAGGAAATGCAATTTTTAAAAAATTATATCAATGTATTTCCTTTGAAATATTATTAAGATCAACAACAATGTAATCACTGAGAAAACCCTATTTTTAAAATGGTAAAATAAATGGCAAATGTCATCCTATCCCTTGGGTTAATAAACTGAGCTATCCTACAATCAGAAAGAATGCAAACATTTTTCGGAGACAAAGAATGGTCCTTCAAAAAGCCATATCAACCAACAATTATGTTTCATTGTGTACCATCATATATTATTTAACATAGTCCTTAGGGCAAAAAATAGATATGCAAAATTAAAACTTTCAGCTCTTCTGATAAAGGGGTAAGTTAAGAGTAGAGAGGTAAGATAATGTTCTGTCCTTTTCAAGTCTTAGAAGCTTTTACTGGTCCCAGTGAGGACAAAGAAACAAAAGGAAGAGGATGGGCAGGACCATGTACAATAGACATATGAATTATTCAGCACAACCTATTTTAAAAACCTACATTAAAAGAACATTTCCAAGCCAGACTTCATGACACAGTGTAATCCCAGCTACCAGGATGTGTGGCAGGAGGATTGCATGTTCAACACCAGCCTGGGCTACTTAGTGAGATCCTGTCTTAGAAAAAAAAGCAGGGGGTTGGGATGTAGCTCAATGGCAGAGCATTAATCTAGCTTGTGTGAGACCCAGAGTTCAATCCCCTGTGTGTGTGTGTGTGTGTGTGTGTGTGTGTGTGTGTGTGTGTGTGTGTGTGACTGATTATATTTTTACTACTCTTAGGGATTTAAATTCAAATTATTGAATAATTTCATGACAATAAAGAAAATATCTTTAAATTACTTCTCTTTAAGACTAATAAATTTTTTTAATTTGATAGTGACAAAACTGTAAGCCATGGTGGTAGTGGTGGGGATATACAAAGAGATTGATGAGTATAAAGGCAATAGGGTTTTCCAAGGGCCACTTCTCTGATCCTATCTCTAGACCAACCAAACTTCTCTTCCTTTCTTCCTCCCTTTCTTCCTCCCAATGAGACATCTAGGCAGCAAGAGTTCTAGAGGCTATCTTCTGGATAGGTACACAAATACTCAAACAAGTAGCACATAGCTAATTAATAATAAATGCCATAAACAAAGTGCTATGGACACACACAGAAGTGTAGGTGACTGTATTCTGACCTGGACACATTCTAGTGCCACGAGTCTCAATGTTGCCACAGCAATATCCTTGATCCACTGCAATGAAGATAAAGTTTGGATTAAGGGCTGTGGTAGAGGAAAGGGAATTCAATAAACAATGTATTGTAGGTATATGAATGGATAGATACAACTTTATTTATCTTGAGAATTATGGAAGTTTTTTGCTAAAATCTTTTGTTAATGTATTAATACAATAGTTCAAAAAGCATTTATCTCTTTAAGTGATGAATGGCAGTGATTTGGATACATGAAAGTAATTCTTAACGTAAAATCATTTTACTTTGAAAAAGACTAAGCAAAACACTTACCTTCCTTATTACATTGAACTAATGCCAAAAATTAATTTTAATATATTAAGACAATAATGAGTTTTAAACAGAATAAATTGTATGAAGGAAAATGCTAACTAGAATTTTGTTAGGGTAAACCCATAAAGAAGATAATCCAAATTCCAACATACATATAAGACACTTATATCTCAGAAAATAACCTTCTTTTCTTTCCCTATTACTCTTTTTTATTTATAACAGTAGCATGTATTATAATACACATTTAGAACATCTTTTTACATAACACTGTTTGTATACAAAGTATATACGTACTATTCAAGTCTTCAATCATGCATTTAAGATAATGATATCCATCTTATTCTACCACCTTCTTGGTTTTTTTTTTCCTCCATACCCCCTTTTTCCCTCCCTTTTGACCTTTCTAGTGTTCCTCTAATCCTCCTATGTACCCCAACCCAACACCACTGTGTATCATCCTCCTTATATCAGAGAAAACATTCGGCATTTGGATTTTTGAGATTGACTAACTTCACTTAGCATTATATTCTCCAACTTCATCCATTTACCTGTGAATGCCATTATTTTATTCTCTTTTATTGCTGATTAAAATTCCATTGTGTATATATGCCACATTTTCTTTTCCTATTACTCTTAAAAATGTTTCTCCAAACCCTCCATTCTTTCTCAGTGTCTACTGTAATGCTAACTGGCTCTGGCTTCTTTCAGCTGCTTCAAACAGATTCAGATCAAGACTAGATTAGATACAGCAGGACCTTGTGATGGCTTAAACAACCTCCCTCTGCTAAATGGACCTGAAACATTAAAGAGGTAAACAAAGCAAAAAATCTTGGAGGTGAGCTATGAGGTTCACAGAGGAAAGCTGAACATTTGGTGCTCCCACAGAGGCACACATTTAAACAATATATATAGGTCTGCCTACTCTGGACCAGACACAGGTTTGTTGTAGGTTTGCTTACCTCTATCTAAGTGTACAATAAAAAACTCCAACTCTGACCACATTTAAATGTGCAATGATAGTTAAACCAAGGAAAATCAGAAGGGGCTTTTATGCCTTGTTATTTTATTTAAAATATCAATGACAACCATTAACACTTATTAATAACACTAGTAAGAATTTACTGTTTGTCAGAAAGTGAGCTAAGCATTTCACTTGCATTATCTTATATAAACATCTCTCATCTAAACATCTTCATGAAGAAGGTACAATTTTAAATTGTTTTACAAATAGAAAAACCAAGGCAAGCATACATACTAAGTGTCATGGATGATTTAAAGTACATGCAATTGCACTTGGGAGACTGAAGCAGGAGGATGACTTGAATCCAGGAATTCAAAGCCAGTCTAGGCAACATAATAAGATCCTGTTGCATCAATGTATGTATGTATAAATAAATAAATAAATAAATCCATGCAGTTATCCTCTGTGCTGTACTAACTTTTGGGGTTTTAGAGATGAGGAGGAAAGAACAGATGTTAATTATGGAAGTATGAAGTGATACACATTAGTACATTGACAGCTTAAGGGTGACTCCTCTTATAAATTAT